>OX388318.1:23564510-24822923 GCA_947579605.1 Athripsodes cinereus
AGATCGTGTTTAGTTTTGTCAAGAGTAACCCTGCAGGGCACTCCAAAACCTACGGAAAAGAGAGGAAGATCATTTTTCGTTATCGGATGCTCCACGCAAAGGCAAAAAATGGTAAAATTAAATTAATATGCAACATTAAATAAACAATTGGGCAAAAATCATAGTATACACATACTGGAATCTCAGTCAATTTCCAAATTAAATTTATTCACCTCAAACTTTTTCGCCAAGGCTTCTACTTGGCATCATCAGGAGGACGTATATAATGTATGGAAAATTCAAAATCTATTTTTTATTTTTTTATTTATTCTTACCAAGTTTGCATGGAAAATGCTTACAAGCTGATCAATTATGAAAATTTTCACTCTCTTTGAAATAAAACCACAAAAATAATTTAATAATATTATACACATACTAATTTATGATACATAAATTAAATACGACAAGTTTGAGAATCTATCGTTTACCACTTGGATACAAATGTATAGAGTTGGCATTAATAGTAATAAAAATAAGTAATTACTTGTATTGTGGGTATCTTTTAAAGTTACTTTGCTAGTTGTAATTAGTTTTCTTCATCAGTAATAATTATGTACAGCTATGTAAACAAACAAACAAACAAACAAACAAACATGTATAAACAATAATTACAGCTGTTTTGAATGTGTATATAACATAACACGTATAGACAATTCACACAGACCGAGCTAGTCCCAAACTAAGATATGAATCTTGTATTATGGGTACTAACACGGCGAAACACATATACAATGCACTAAACACATATACATGTAACACCCAGACCCAGGACAATCTGAAAAAGGTCATTCTTCATTTTGCCCTGGCCGGGAATCGAACCCGGGACCTCGTGACTCAAAGCCAAGTGCGTTAGCCTCCGCGCCACACCGGTCGTCTAATATATATATAGTGAGTTACAATCCATTGGATTAGTCTGCAACGAGTTTCGATTTTCTTCTCCACTCCTCCCTATTTTCAGCTAGTCTCTTTAATTTTACGTACCTACATTCCACAGATCATGTTCTTCTTTAGTTGGTCCATAAAGGTGTCTCTTGGTCGGCCTCTACCATTTCTGCCTTCGGTCCTACCCTCCGCGATGGTGATAAGCAGGCCTGGGTACCTGATGTTTTGACCAATCCAGTTAGCTCGTTTGAATGTATCACAATAAGTTTGCACTGTATCCATCTATACAATCACGACGTTTCACACAAGTAAGGGACTACTGGGGTAGCCAGTGAACTAGCAAGATGTTGTTAACATCCATGTCATCCTCTACGTGCCAATTAAAAATGAAGGCCTTCAGGATGGGTGGTATACCTGATCACTGCTAAATTAAAAATGTTAAATGTCCCTTGTAATTTGTGATATTTTTCAAAAACCTGCCTTATACAGAATAGTCACTCTGTAGGTAACAAAAAAGATAGGGAGAATTTTTCTTTACCAGGCAATTCATAGAGTAATTATATAAGTATTAGTACAATGTCATATAAGTGCAAGTATTAAAGCATAATAATTTGTTTCACCACAAATTCAAATATGTATTTTTTAGGGAATAAATATATTTTTTTCAACAACCAAAAACATTTTCTTTGTAAATACGCAATAAAACATAATTTATTCCTTCAAATATGAGGATAAAATGGACATTGTCCAAGGTTCATTTAATTCTCTAGCAAGAGAACGTGGAAAGAAATGGTGGAAGCCTTCATCCAGGAGTGGATGGAAATAAACTGAACATAAGATGAAGTGTCATCTGACTATCCCACTTGTGAAAAATGTTGTAATGGTAAATAATTATATATAGAAAATTTATATGAAGTATATCTAAAGAAGTTTTACTTAAAATAATCTATATAATTATCCAGTTACTACGGAGGATTGACTATATTACATATATTGTAGGTATTAAATAAATAATGACCTGTTTATGGAAGAAAAAACGAAGGAATTAGCTAAAATGGCATTTTTTTTCTTTTTAGATAAAAGGCGTATAAGATCTTATCGATGAAGGTTTTACTTGAATATTTGTTTTTTCAAGAGACCTTAGCTTCTATGTATACAAAAGAACAATAGTTTTTAATTCTTGTTAAGTTCAAATTTAAGAGACATTATCTTATTAAATTTTTTTTTATTTCTAGATGGTGATTCTGGCAGCAGTCACACACACCGTGACAGCTATCGAGAATACGCAGTCTACAATCAATAAGAAAACAATCAAAGAATTAGGAGAAGAAATCAGAGACAGAAGAAACTTGGAATATTCGCTTAATCTTCCACACTCCAGAGTTGCATCATTTAGATCAGAAAGAAGAATATCAAATGCACCCCCACATGATGGTCCACCAAAGTCAGTCAATTATCAGGCAAGACCTGGATACGGATCCGCAAAGAGGCCACCATTCCAAGCCCCACCGTATGCCGTAGCCATGGAACCAATGGTTCAATATTCGCAAAAAGATCCACTTTACGATGGAAACAGTGATCATTTAGAAGAAGTTATTACCAGAAATGAGATTCAAGCTCAACCTAAAATTTTGACAGCTCACGATCCTCCAACAGATAATACTCTTGTTGAACCAGTTTACGCATCACCTCATAGTGGACCAGTATCTCATGGACCACCCTATGGACCTCTACTAGTGCCATACTACGACCAACAAGAACCAATTATTGAAATCATCATTAAAGAATCAAATGAATCATTGCCAGCACCCGTAGCACAGCCATTGGTTAGTCCAAGAAAGAAGGAACCGGTTCAAGTATTTTATGTAAAATATCAACAAAGCCCCCATGGAGATGGAAAAGATATAATATATGATCCTCCAGTACCAGCTATAACTCCTCCAACTAATGATGAACCAGATCACCACGAATACTCAACGGTCATTCCAGAACATTATACCGTTGCACCACCTCCATCCACAACACTTAGAGCTATCATAAAACCAGATTCCGAAGACTACCACAGCAACAGTGGAATAAGAATCACTTTCGGTACCGAACACAAAACACAAGGTTCCTACCATCATGATTCATTAGAAGGACACGAAGAATCAGCACCACATATTTCCGTAGCTCTGCCCCAAAAATCTATTCCCAAACCGACGCCATCACAACACTTCCAAAAAAGACAGCAAATAAATTTAAGAGACCAACAACCTCTTCCAACTCAAAGCTTCCAACAGAATGTAAACTTCCAAGAAAATAGACATCAACATGCTCAACAAAGAATTCAATTCCAACAAAATACTTTCCCACAAAATTATCAACAGCTCCCTCATATAAATAGTCCCAACAGCCAGTTCAGAGCACAATCCAATCAGTTCTCCAGACCTACAGCCGCTGTATTCAGTAATCCACAACTGGTTCAACCAAATAAACAACAGGGACCGCCACAAACACCAAGAGGACCTCCACCAACCTTTATTGTTCCACAGGGACCCCCAAATAGACCTCCACCAGGTTTTTCATCCCAGGGTCCACCCAACTTTCCTCCCCAAGGACCACCTAATTTCCCACCACCAAGCTTCCCATCACAAGGTCCCCCTAATTCAAGACCACCCCCACCGTTTGCACCACGCCCAGATTTCCAACAAAATGGTCCTCCGCGAAGTCCTTTCCCACCAAATAGGCCATTCCATCAAGGACCTTCACAACCATTCTTCAATGAACATGAATATCTGCAACAAAATTACCATACAATAACAACAGAGCAACTTGAAGAAGCACAACAGCCTCAAGTATTTAGGGAACAGCTTTTGCCAAATAAGCCACCACAAAATTTCAGAGAATCACCAAGAAACCCAATTCAAGCCCCAATACCAATATCACAGGAAGAATACAATAAAAGATACTATGAGCAACTTAAGCTATTGCAACAACAAGAGCAACGTCAACGCCCTCAACCAAATCAACCTCCACCAACTGTAATTCGTCATCCACCAAATCAGCATCCAGTAAGACCACCTCAAAATAACAATACTCCTCCCAAGCACGTGCAACCAACACAAAATTTAAATCAACAACCAAATATTCAACACTTTAGTCAGCCTCAGCCACAGAATCTTCATCCTCAACCACCACTACCTCAACAGCCACAGACATTCCATCAGGATCGTCCAGGAGCCCAATTCATACCGCCTGGAGGTGAACTTATTGCTTCCGTGCCTAAGTATGAACAACATATTTTAATTCCACCAAGTCCACAAACTGCTTTCCAAAATGGACCGTTCCAACAAAACGCTCCTCAACAGAATCAAATTATACAAGGAAGACCTCAACAAAGTTTTGAAATTCAACCAAGTCAACAAATACATCAGCAAGTTGTAACCGAAAATAGACAACAACATGTTCCTAGTCAGCAGTTCCAACAACAACAACAACAACAACATCAAAGTCAACAAATCACTAGCCAACAATATCACCATCAGGCTTTGACTGACAACAGAAATCAGCAGAACGGTAATCAACAAATTATTCATGATAATAGGAACCAACAAGGATCAGGACCTGTCTCAAGTGCAGAACTTATTTCCGCTTACGAACAAAACCAACAAGAAATATTCAAACTCCAGGAAAGACTTCGCTTGAGTGAGCAAGAACAGAAACAATTACTTTCTCAAGAAAATGCTTCTGTCAGACCTGCATCAAACGATCAATTCGTAAATGGCAAAACACAACATAACAAATATCAAACCTCCAATAATCAAATTCAAGATATTCGTGGCAGAACACCACAGCAACAACAATATATAAATCACAATACAAACCGACCTGTTCTTGTATCTTCAACTGTCCGACCAAAGGAAGTATCTTCTACAACTAGATTTGTCTCATCCACCGCTAACAGCATCACTGAAAAACCTGAAGCACAAAAGAAAGAAAAAACAAAGAAACCAATTGAGTTCGAATTACCTGATGAAGTTCCAGATGAGTTGAGACAACAACTTTTGTCCTCAGGTATCCTTGAAAATGCTCAAATCAGTGTTTTAGATTATGATAAAGTTGGAGATATCCCATTAGAATCCCTGCCACCAGATCAACTTGCCAATTTCTATGGAGCAGGTGGTGGACTCCAAATAGCAGGTAGTGCCCCAGTAGCTAGTGTTGTAAGACCAAACGGAGAAAGAGTAAAGAATTTCAAGAAACATGAAGATTCTGTTATAGGGGAAACTGTTCGTTCGGAAACTGTGGTAGACACAAAGGGTAAGAAAAAAGAAGTTGAAATGAAAGTTGTTCACTTTGATCCATCAACAGTCAAAGGGCAACAAGTTGCCGGTAAATATGTGCAAGATGATGCCAAACAAGTAGATCCAGTTTCTTTGAATGATCAAAAGTATAACAGATATCTCCCACTCAAAGTCAACGGAGCACATTTCCCTCTCCCAGATGTACCAGAATTAAAGGGAAGAAAAGTGACATCAGTTGTGGTTTTGGCTCCAGTCGACTATGATTTCCCAAAAAATGAAAGAGATGGCGGAAGAACTGAAAGAGCTGCTCCTAATAAGAAAGGAATTAACTTTGTAGCTGGTGATGCTTTGAAGAGATTAGTCAAAACACCCACTGTTGAAAATTATCAGAAATGGTTGCAAATTGAGAAGACAACATCCCCTGATCTGCAGTCAGTTGTTCTATTAGTAACTGGGTAAGTAAAATCATAACAAATTTCAACATCTTCATTACATAGCTGTTATTCCATGTCATACAAGATGTGCCTTTATAAAGAGCAAATAGAAGGAAATGACGAAGAAAAGTCACAGACAATCGTTTAATTATTATTATTTTCTTTTCCAGAACCGTAGATGGCAGTCAAAAGGATAAGGAAATCTTCATGTATGACATCGCTAGCCAAACAGTCAGCAAACTTAGCGGAGAATTGTCTTCAGCATTCGTAGAAGTTGCAGAGACAAATGCCCACAGCAAAGATTTCGATCACATCGCCGTATCAGATTCAGGAATCGTAGAATCGTCTGTCAGATTAGCCCCAGTTGAAACAACAACCAAAAAACAACACAAATACAGCAATCATAAAGCTGTTTACACAGAAGTAGACACCAAAAAACAAAATGAAAAGAAGAGAATAGAAAATGGTAAATCTTCAGATTCTGTTAAGACTAATGTTTTTGAATCTTCAATATCGAGTCGAGAAGACGACAATAAGAATGTAAATCAGGTTTTAATTAATTCAGGATACAGTCGAATGAAACTTGGAAGAAATTTAAGACGAACGGAATAAGGTTAATTATAGGATCATGGGAGCAAAAAGTGTTAGAAATTACCTATCATAACGATAGTACAAATATCATTCATGATAAAAAATACTGTCGATTCATTGTTTCTTATTCAGAGTTCCTTAAATGCATTTCGCCATATATATTTTAGTTTTTTTTAATTGAGGAACAAATCTTTTTCTTATATAATTCATTAACAGCCTTTGAAATCTGAATACAGGTATTTAACGAAATATATTGTGAATTATCTGTATACCTGCTTTGATAACGTAACGTTTGATACTTGCGTGTTGATTTTAATGATTTGTTAAAATTAAAATAAAATATAGATTCGACTGAATTCGAAATTAATAAGATAATCTAGAACAATATAAAAACAGTTATAAATGTTTTTATTTACTTAAACAATGTTACAAAAAAATCATAAAGTGTCACCCCCATATCATTTTTTTATAGTTTTTAGTCATATTTTTTTCATTCAACTTCTTGAAGAAGCACTCAGCTCCCGAGTCTTTTAGATAAAATAAATAATTAATTTATAAAAAGTAATATTAAGAATAATATATATAGAATTAATTAAGTATAGAAAAACTTTTGTAAATATGTTTATTTTGGTGGAATGTGCCTACACATCAGGTTATAATTATTTATCGTATATATTTCTACTATTGAATGAATGGACTATTATGAATAAATTTAGATATTATTTTAATATTGTATAAATAAATAAATAATGTAGCGTGCTTAGTAATAAAATTAAACTGAAATTAATGATATTCATGTCGTTGACACACTTACTTGAATGAATGTTTGTAAGTGAATGAGCAGTTGAATTGATTTTGTATCTAAAAATGTGTCGAATATTTTTGATATGTAAAGTAAAGAATATTATGCGGGTCAAATATCATTTATAACGAATATAATGTAGAATAATTATATTAATACGTTTAGGATTTACTTCATCTTCACAATATAAGCATATTATTATTATTATTATTGGTTATAATATTATGTCGTTTGCATTTTTTATAATTTTAAATTATAATAATAACTTTTTTAAGATGCGCCGTTTTGTGGAAAAACCACCACTACGGCCCATTCAAGAATCATAACACCTCCTGAACAATGGGGCCTTTAACCTCGCCTTAAACGTCTCCACCCTCTCCAGAGTCCGCAAATCATAGGGAATTTTGTTCAACAGCAACGGACCAGCCACACAGAAGGCACGGTCAACATATGTATTAAATGTAATCAATATGTCTTTATAAAGTAAATAAATAAATATAATCCTCTGACTCTAAGTATAATCATAGGTAGCTCAATAATATATCAAATGAAACTATATATTAATAAAATTGTCTGTAATTTAGCCTTCTTTGCCCACTCCACAGGTGTGTCAGGAGAGAGGAGATATTATAATGTGTAGAGAACAGGTAGACAATAATAGGATAGTATGAAATATTCCATGCATTTTTTTCATTCGATTTCATTAATATTTATTTATTTATTTATTTATTTATTTAAACATTTATTTATTGAAAGCAATTATGCAAACCTTCTTACATGAAAAAAGAAAATATCAATTTGTACATAATTTTTAATGATATACTTAATTACAATATATGTATGTTTAACAATAATTAATGTAATCAGCGGGACATCCTTTCTGTCCCATTAAAATTATAAGTCTCACTCAATATTGGTTGTTTGTCTGTTTTTTTTTACTTTTAATAAATCCATCTTTTTGGATGTAACAATTTTGTTATAGACGGATTTGACCTGCTTTCTTAATAATATTATACTATATAGGTACATAAATTATTGTATTTTATTGTGTATTTTCATATTATTAAAAATGTCACTTGTATAAATGTTATGGTGTGAAAGAAAAGATTGTGTTTTCTCGTAGGTATAAATAATATATATTTTTATACATAAACAGAATACTCTGCTAATGAAATAAAATAGCCATTTGAATATTAATTTTGGTTTTATTTTATTTTTATTTAACATAAAATACTTACCTCAAAATTTCACCCACTTTTTTGACAATCAATAAATAAATTGACCCAGTTTTGTGAAGACTTTGGACGAAAAATACATCTGCCTTATGGTTAAACCTACTTTAAAAAAATGTAACTGGTATTTATTTATATATTTATTTTACTCTTCTTGCACATCATTCACATAATAAAATCAACAAATCAGTTTACATAAGAAAAAATGTGATGATATGCAGTGGCGAGATTAATAGTGATTTCTTTCATCTAACCACGTCTATTAACACTAAACACAAAAAAAAACAATAAAAATAAGAATACAAAGAAAAAAAACTCTACATAATTCAAAATGAAAGAAAAAAACTACAATCCACACACCTAACACTCCAGAGGTATCGGGAACTATAGAAAGGGGTTATGGGACGGATGCTGAGTTAGAAGACAATAAATACTTTTTGACTGCATATTTAAAACGATTGAGATATTCTATGAGAAGAAGGGAGATTATCCCAGCAACGAGCACCACATATTGAGAATGATTGAGAGTAAAATTGGTGTTATGTGCAGGTTTCAAGTATAATTATAATATACAGTATATTGAAAGCTATCTGTTTGTGGGTACCTACTTCAAATTGAATCGATTATTTCGATAACAACCATTACTGTCATATAGCTTAAATGACATCAAAGAACACCATAATATATGAAGGGATCTGTTGTAATCAAGAAATAATAATTCGATTGTCCAGTTCTATAACTCAAAAATCAGAAATGTCTAATATAATAATCTAAAAGAAATCGCCAATTTCGTACATAATTTTGGGGTATTTGATATAATGCTTAATCGTACTGTTAATGACTTACGTTGCTTTCGTTCCGTTTATTTGTGGAATTGAAAATAGATAAGAACATATTTTTTTTATCCATAACTTAATATTTGAAATACAAAGGAAATCATGTAGGTATTTATATTTTTATAGATTTTTATTGTAGAATTGCTAAAGAGATGCGTTGATTGTGTGTATTTCCAATGAAATAAA
Organism: Athripsodes cinereus; assembly: GCA_947579605.1. Taxonomy (NCBI): domain Eukaryota; kingdom Metazoa; phylum Arthropoda; class Insecta; order Trichoptera; family Leptoceridae; genus Athripsodes; species Athripsodes cinereus. The sequence goes on from OX388318.1 coordinate 23,573,799, forward strand.
AAAATCGATTGTTTCTACTTGTTGAGTTATGGAATATTATTATATAGTAGAAATTTATTTTTATTTCTGTTTACTAAAAAAGCGACAAAGTTATCGCTGACGAACATTTAAAGGGTAGGTATATTATACATTACCACTTATGTTCTTATGAAAAGTGTCAGGATTAAAAATTGACTTTGAGATTTACTTATTGTTTTGAAGGCGAAGGCTATACAAGGGAAAGCTCTCTTAGAAGTTAAAAGTAAGTAAATAAAATTAAACCATGCAAAAATAGCATCAGAGATGATGCTAAAACTTTCTTAACTACGTTTCTTAATCCAAAGTAAGAACTGCCTCCTCTCCTTGAAGTTATCTATTCCGTTTTAAAAAAATAGTCCAAATTTGAATCATGCCGTTTGAATAATAGTTCAATTCCTAGTTGGATACGAAAACATTGTTTTGCTTTGATTAATTATTTCTACCTGTTTTGAAATTTAATGAGAGCAAATTTTAAGTAGATTTTTTTTCCATGGCAAGCGCATATTATTGCGAAATATTAAATAATAATAATCTGGACAATTTATTGAGCGCCGTTTTGTGGTACAAACCACCGCAAGGGCGCATTTTCAGTTTTTTTTTAAATTTATTTATTGTTTATTATTATTTATTTATTTATAAACCTTCAGTAATGACTCAAACCACTTATTAGAGCCATCTATTGTCGGGTAAATTTAATACTTTTATACGCCATCTTTTGACGAATAGCTTAAGCAATATTTGACGTCTTCTTATTTGAACGTGATTGGTGAAAAATTACACTCATTTTACATCATCTTATCCAATCATGTAACACTGATTTTTATTTAGTGTTTCTAGAGTATAAAAAAATTACTAGAATTGAGAACATATGGGAAATCACATTTTTAAACAAATTGCTTAAAAATAATAATCCATTAAGACAACTGCAATAAAATAGAACGTCGCACTTTTAGTATTAATTTCTGAAAAGTTTAAATATTAAAGTGACATTTTTTTAACAGCTTTATTTCAAACATTTTTTCCGAGATGACAGTTTTAAGATAGCGTAAATTTTATATCGATGTGTCAACACTTTGTCAGTTTGCAATGTAATGGCCGCCGGTTTGCAGCTGCGTGTTTGTGCAATGTCGAGTTGATGTGTAGTTATAAATCCCTGTTAATTTGTGTATAAAATGTCAGTAATGGAGGGTTCGTTGAGTAAATGGACAAATGTGATGAAAGGATGGCAGTACAGATGGTTTGTGTTGGATTACAATGCCGGCTTATTATCTTACTACACGGTAAGTTTAGTCTTGTAAAATGTTCATTCACTCCACCTCTTGTGTTTGATACATCATATTATTTGACAGCTACATACATAACCTCGATATTTACATTCTAAATATCAACAAATAATATAAAATCTCAAATATCCTGGAAAATAACAACGAAATGTTTATTTACAAACGCTCAACCTTGGTTTCTTGATGTCATACATACACTTTGTATTAGCGTACATAGTATCTGTCAATAAATTTACATATTAATAACATCTTAATTCATTTGCTCCCAATTACATCTTTCGAAATAATTGTACGTCATTCCATTGTAGTCAAATTTATATCATAATTAATAACACAGTGTACTTTAAATTTCGTTTTGTTCTTATAAACAATGTCATTGGAAGATGATAAGTTTTTTAAAGTTTTATGCTTCAAAGAACACACATTATATAAATGGATAGATTGTTTTTTCAAATGGTTTATGATTCATTATGTAGTCAACTACACATTGTTTTATTTTAAATGAGGATTTTAATTGCATTATTTAAATATTTTGTCCTAACTATATAAACACATGCATTCCTACACTCTTACAATAGTTTATTTTACTAAGATTAAGATTTACTATTAATATTGTTTGTTAAAAAATATAACCAAGATTATTTATGTGATATAGTTAGTTTGTCAAAGACGTTACATATCAAAACCTAGGTCGCTCTAATAATGTATTGGTAAAACTGAAATGTTGATTTTAATTTTTATTAATATTAAGTTTTGCAAAAATGAATACGAATAAAACACATAATGATCATAAATCTTTCTTTTAGCAAATTTTCAATAAACATAAATCAAGGGTTTAATCGTAGCATTAATTCCAATTTGGGAGCATTTAAGATGTTATCAGAAACGGTATTGGAAACACCCACTATCCTGAATGGTCAAGTATCGTCTATGGCCAATTTCAATTCAATCTATCTTATCTATTACAATCAACTAATGTGTAAAATATGTTGTACAATCTATTTTAACTGGTAGTAATGGATAGATAGATTGTTAAGGTAAGATAGATTATTGAAATGGACCGTTAAATGTGATTGGATGGAAGAAATCACTACGTGTAATAATCTCTTCTAGTACTACTATTTTACCTGCCGTTACGTCATATCCCACAAGAAGATTAGTCAGCAGACAAGCTGCATGTAATAAACATTCAAGCTGTTCTCTCCGTGCCATCAAATAATTGAGACATTCAGGATGGGTGGCAAATCTCATCGCTATAATAAGAATCTTCCTCACATATCTTCTTAATATTTTTTAAATTTTATATTTTTTTTTCTGAAGTTTGTTATGTAATAAAGATGTGCTAAAAAATTAAATAAATAATATTCACAAGGTAACATAATTGTATAAACCTCAAAGGTTACAAGTTTTTACTGAACACGTTGAATGTCCAGTCCTTTTAATAATTTTTCAATCTTGAAATAAAGCATTTATTGAAATAACACACCTTTAATCGCTCCAGGAAGTATAAAAATGATTTTCCAATTATAGATCCATTGTATGTTACATTAAAACTGTCGTTTATAATATTCGCATTTATCTATGTATATACTTTAGCCTGCATATTATTATAATAAATGATATAATTATGTAGTTATTAGTTCTGGGTACTTTATGCAGAGATGTGTATTATCTTAATTCTTTTAATTTATGTTATGTACACAATGCATGTTAACTACCATAATAATTATATTCATTTATTTTATTTTATTCAAGAAATATTTTTTTAACAATATCTATTAACAAATTCAAAATATAATTATTAATTTTTGGGTGGATAGATATTCGTCCCCTGTCAGCCTAATTATGCTGGTATAAGGGGAGCATCTCATTATAACTATATAGGTATATGCACTATTTATTACAGTTTCATTACATAAAATATGTGGTACTATATGGCATGGTAGGCCCCACTGTTGTCAAATGTGATATTTCATTGGAAAAGTAATATTCACGAAATTGTTGCCATATGTAGAATTATTTTTTGGTCACCATGTTTAATTATTTTTGGGCACCAAGTTTTTAGACACCGTTTATTTCTCGTAATTTTTTTGGTTGTTTTTTGTGGTTTAGCAAGCACAAAAATAAAATAAAACCGGCAAAAAAATCTGATTCGAATACAAATTTCCTAATATTTATATTCGAGTTACATTTTATTTTTGCCAGATTTATTTTATTTTTGCCGGCTAAAATAAAATAAGCGAAAATAAAATCTAATTCGAATACAAATTTCCTAAAGTTTATATTCCAGGTAGATTTTATTTTTGCCCGTTTTATTTTATTTTTGCAAATAAAAAAAGAAAGAAAATATTTCACCAAAAAATCCAAATAATATTATTGTAGCAACAATTTTCCTCCATAGAAAACTATATTTGACAGATATCTGACATTGAGGCCTACCATCTCAATGAGTTCCAAAGATGTTTCTTAACAATATTATGTTTTATTTTTTATTTTTACAATCTGCATTCACCCTCGCACATTTACAAAACATATTATGTAAATGTGGGAGGGTGAATGCAGAAACCCTCCCACAATTACATAATATGTTTATATTCTTGTCTCTTTATCTCTATTCATTCTCTCAATATGCAGCAACCAACGTGATATTATGTACAAAGTAATAATTTATTACCTGCATTTCCTAACAGAAGTTAGGCTTGTTATTTAACTAGATTCTTTTGTTTATTTTCTTTATGTACAGATGAACAAAAGTTACATCAAAGTGAATGAAAATCAGCTGTGTAAATATGTAATGTTATCTTTATGTTATCACCTTATGTGACAGTTCGAAATTAAAACATACACATATTATGACATTTTGTACTTGCAATTCAGCATTGATCCATGTCACTCATCCCGAATTAGAAAGGAAAACTTGTATATTCTTTACATGCATACTGTGTCAGTACATTGATTACTCCTTGTTGCGATAGATATTCTGCCCTGCTAAGTAAAAACACAGTAATTACCAAACACATATGTGTCAGAATCGCAGACCAAGTTTAAAACTAATTTTTTGTGTGTATTTTTTCAAGTATCAAAAAACAAACTTTCCACAGTCGTTACAAATATATAATATAATTAGCTTATTAAAAGGAAGCATATTTCAAAAATTATTGAATATCCTAGATATTTGCGACGACTGTGGTATGTTTTTTTAATACTTGAAAAAATACACACAAAAGATAGTTTTAAACTTGGTCTGCGATTCTGACACATATGTGTCAGCACACACTTAGCAGGGCAGTATTATGGTGAAACTTTTTTCAATTTTTTATTTCAGTTTGAATGATTATATCATCCCAGTAGGTTTACCGGATTGACGGTATTGGACTAGACAGCCCGGTTTTTTTTAGTGTATGTCCGTTCGAATTTATTTTTTGGGCAAACCTGACAAAAGACTTGAGGTCTGAGGTACCCGACATCATTCACGGCATGCTGGTAATTAATAAAAATCCTAATAAATAAAATTGACCGTTTTTTTTCAACATATCTGTCAACCCTACAACCCACTTTTCTCTTCATGTAACCATCGTGTGTTCCTTAAAGAAAAACTAAATTACAGAATAAAAAATACATTTCTCCAACCCTCTCATTTGTACCTGTACCTAATAAACTAACTATTAGGTATAGGTATCTGAAACATTCTATCATCAGATAACAACATCATCTTTTGTCTTCACAGCAATAATAATAATAGTAAATGAATGAATGACGAGTCTTTTGTTATTTTTGTTTTGTTTCTACACTCTCAGTCTCCCCACTTATCATCATACAACTCTGTCATAACTCTATTGACATCCTGTCCTTCACCAGAAAACTTATTTCTATTGTTTCGTCAGTATCTTTTAGGTACAGGTTCAAGTGTCAAGTGGAAGGTTCAGAAATCCTTTGTTGTCTTTCTCCTGACAGTTTTAGAAAAAAAATCCACCTCTTACATGACGTCTGAGATTGTTAGGTACAGTTTTTTTTTTCAACGAAGACAATATTAGTCAATAATTATTATAGAAAAATTATTTTTGTTACCAAATAATATGTTTTGAATGGTGATAATAGAAATATTTTAAGACGAAAATTAATAATAATAACTAGACAATTTTTTTAAGATGCGCCGTTTTGTGGAAAAACCACCGCAACACCTCCCGAACAATAGAGTTTTTAACTTCGCCTTGAACACCTCCACACTCTCCAGAGTGGCTCTACACGCCCGAAAAAACAAAGTGAAATGAATTGAATATTAATAGTGAAGTGGTTTAGTAAGTGACTAAATTACTTGACTAAAATATTGCCGTACAGACACGTTTAGTTAGGTACTAAATTACAAACAAGGCTTAAGGTGAAAACATACCTACACACAGCGCCACCTACCACACACACATTCCTTATATTTCAGGTGCGATGTATGCACACTACATTTATACAACCTTGACATAGAATTTTATTTACATACATGCCTACTCTATCTATAGCTATACCTACTTGTGTAATTCAATAAGAAAACATATTATTGTATGTTACTAACCTACTTACTAGCTTTTAAAATTTGCAGTCCTGGGGGGCTAAAAAGGCCACTTTATATGAATCGTAACAGGCATTGTAAAACGATTTAACGGCAACATTTCACCAAATGTGAATCGTTTGATGAAATGAATTGCGAGTGAATCGCATACAATCGTGACCATTTTACGAAAATTAGAGGAATTGCTACGGATCTGCTGGCAATTCGACAAGATGAATTCTATAGATGAATTGCGCAATGTGGGCATTTTAGGCCCCCTGGACGAAGTCGCCTACAGAATAATTAATTAAGACTGTCTCAAAATGTTATTTATTTATTCATTCTTAACTACTGCAGATTGATCACAATACATGCAATTTTATAGAGAAATGCATTCAAATAAGATATAGACCATTAAAGGTCACGTGGTCTTGTCTATGGATTTGCTTTTGCTTGGGGGGCAAACAGTCAGATTGCGCAAATCATCCTTGTAGGATGTTATGCCATAAGAGAAAAAAAAGAAAGTCAGACGACAAAATAATAACAAAATCGACACTGACAGTTTTTTTTTATTATTAGGTATTCTTTATGCGTTCCACCTAATATTACACCGTAATCGTCTGTTGTGTTGGGATGCCTGATGCCCCTCAATGATTTTTCTGTGACATCATCCTTTAATGGTCTATAATCAATATACAGAGGGCGAGTTCCTATCGCAGAGGCGCGATCTTTTTTAACTAACCCAATCAATGTTCTGTATTGCTTCTTAGGATAGAGGCATAAAATATCTCCGTATGTTTTTTGGTTTCTTTTCGAAATAGGTAATTATGAAAATTTTCAATTTTAAAATTGTAACTTTTATTCCGTGTAGCACCCGACATAGAATTGGTCTCCCACTCTTTTTCGTAAGTTTTTAAGTATACCTACTGTAAAAAACAAGTGTTCGAAAAAATAAAGGAATTTCATGTCTTATGTGTCTTACAGCAACGTGGTTTGCTACCGATCCTGAATGTCGTTATTTATTTTATCATTTACAAATATTTACGGCCAAAGCCTTTTACATGCTAAACCTCTGTATACATACAAAACATGTAAACAAAGGAAAGATCTGTTACAAAAAAGACACAAAACAATTTGACTAAAGAAACGAGAGTTTAACAGACAATATAACATAGAGTTCGTCGGTAGCCTGGAGGTAGAGTCTCGGCCTTGTGAACAAGGGGTCCGGGGTTCGATCCCAGGTGCCGGCAAACTCCCCTTTCACGACACAAGCTTTTAGCTTACTGTGAAAGGTGTATAAGGTTGTATTTGGGTTTTTAACAAAAACCCAGATATATCTTTAAAAAAAAAAAAAAAAAACATTAATCATGTTATAATTATACAATAAGATACAAAATTGTTAAAAAAATTTGGTCAAGACATTACAAAGAGAAATCAAAGTGGTATAAAAATGACAAATATAGTAAAAAGTCAATCAGTTAAAATTCATAAGTTAATTCATAGTCTTAATTTTTTGTTGACACGTAGAGGGCGGCTTGCATGTTTATTGCATGCGGCTGGTCTGCTGGCTAACCTACGTGTGGGATATGCCGTGATCAAATATTACTAGTTGTAACTTTGAAGCGATCTTTATATGAAGCAATATCAATGATTAAAAATATTTCAATCTAGAACATTTTGTAGGGGAAGACGTTGTACCTTGGTCAGTTTTTTAGTTTATATTTTTTAATTACATTCCTATACATAGTAGAAAAAATATTTTATTTTAGTTGGAAAGGCTGTTTATTCATCATTCTATGTTTTATTTTTGTTTTTGTAATATAATGTATGTGCAGAAGTTATGGTCAAAGAAAAGTGGGTGAAGAAAAGTGACCAAGGTACAACCCAGGGATGTACCTTGGTCACACATGTGTTGTACCTTGGTCATATGTGTTGTACCTACCTTGGTTATGTGAATCAGTGTCTAAAATTCGGGATAATTAAAAGTAAAATTAGCCAATCAGGAATATATTTTTATTGTATGTAATTTAACATTTTTCGTGTCATTGTTCAAGGATAAAAAAAAAGAAAATTAAAGGATAAAAAGACATGTGAATTCATAAAATATTTAAACTTACTTGTGAATAAGTTTAAACATTCTATGAATCGACTGGATGTTTTGTAAATCTTTTTGACTTATTGTAAAGGGTTCTGTACCATTTAATGGAAAAGGACCATACATTATAAATTTATTTCTAACTTTTTGAATATCTGCTTCCTTGGGCCAGACAAAACAATCGAGATCACGTCGTAAAAATTTAAATTTTGTAATGTGCACATCTTCATAATCGATTATCCTGCCTGGATACCAAGTGTCTTCATAATACACTGCATAATATTTCTCCAGGTGGAGTTCTGGTTTTACGAATGAAATATTTTCTTTATCTTTTGTCTTCGTTAGTTTTTTAATGAGGTCCTGACTCTTGTCAGATGACCATTCTGAGACATTAGAGTCACTAGAATCAGCATATGAAATGTCATCAGATTCTTCAGTGCTGCTTGGAAAAATCTGCACCTTTTTAGTTTTTTTCGCAGGAGCCACACCTTTGTCATTTTTCTTAACACCTCGCTTTTTTTCTGGAACATTGTTTTTATTTTTCTTTAATTTATCTTGCATAATTTCATTTTTGACTGGCGTATTTGTTAAAATTAATGTTTTGCCACACTTCCTTCCTCTATTTGATTGTTTTCGAGGGCCAGCCTTAGGAAAAGGCCTTACCATTTCCGGAGAATAGTAATTTGGGGAAGTACCTGAATGGTCTGCATTATATTCTCCCATTGGACTATGTCGTATTCCTGATGGCCCAGCTTTTGGAGAAGGTGTCTTAGATTGTATTTCTAAAATATCACCATCATTAAACTGTGTATTGTTGATGCTTTCTGTTTGCACTGTGTTATTGATTGGTATAAAGGGGCGATCCGTTACATCAGAACCAAGGAAATCAACATCAGAAAACACTTCTTCATTCAAAGGACATATGCCTGACACTATAAATCCTTTTTCAATATTTTCTTTGGTAAATGCTTTACCAAAAGCTTTCCCACATATTTCAGCCACGTCGTATAAACCGACTGGTCGACCAGCATGATTCACCATCCATTCCGACATAGCACTGGAGTAATATTTTTTGTAGGGTCCAAAAACACTCCTATCTAATGGCTGCAGCTTATGTGATGTGTGGGGAGGAATCGTTACTAATACAATTCCATTTTTTTTTGCCAAATCTATCACATTGATATTTATGTGTGACTCGTGGTTATCATAAATAATTAAAACAGGATCTTCTATTGTCGGTTTTACAATTTTAATAAAGTGTTTTATATATTCCAGAAAAAGAGTCTCATTAATCCAACCTGATTGATTAGCTCCGCCAATGCTTCCTACAGGTGCGCCATTTAGCATGTTATGTTTAAAATGAACCCGTGGAAAAATGAGCATAGGGGGCACATGATTGCCTATAGCGTTTACTCCGACAACCATGGTTATAGTGAGGCCTCTTTCAGCAGATGTGGCACTTCCAACTTGTTTAACTCCTTTTTTGCACAATACTTTATGAGGAATGTGCACAGTTGAGTTACCAGTCTCATCAATATTATATATATTATTTGGCAAGAACTTGTGTTTGTTCAATACCTCTTTTAAATTTAAAAAAAAATCACCAACATTTTTGCGATTAAAACTAGTGGATCTTGCAAGACTTGTTGGCTCAGGTTTCCGAAGTGAAATTTCTGGGTGTCGCTGACGAAAACCACGGTACCACATAAGTCCAGCTGTTTCTTCTGTCTGCCAATTGTCTGGGAATTTGATATTATTAACTTTTGCATAATCAAAAGCCAATTTCAAAATCTGTTTTCTACCTATACCATAATGTAGTTGAAAAAACTTTTTTTACATCATATTTGGGTGCATATACTATCGACTCTGGTTGGGATTTGGCTTTCTTTACATAGCGTATAAGCGTTGTCCTTGGAATTCCATAATTAACAGCAGCAGTATAGATTTTTATGTTATTTTTAATAACATCTTCTACGGCCCGTTGCAAAGCCCCACTGTCATTTTTTTCACGTTTCTTGTCGTCTTTACTTCTAGGCATGATGCTTCTAGAAAAAAGGAACATTTGAATATTTTGGTTTAACAATCCAAGAGAAACTAATTGGCCAATACCATGGTAAAATGTAATTTGTAGCATTGTTCAAGGTACAATATTGGTGCTGTACCTTGAACACTGTCCAAGGTACACCCCCATGTGCTGTCCAAGGTACAACAAAATTATTTGTAAAGAAAAATGTGTGTATCTTTTTTTTTTTAATATGATACAGAAAAAATATACTTAACAACATGTAATATAATAACTGTTATCTTACCTTATAACACAAAATCAGAAATTTATGATGAGATTGGGTCACAATTTTTGAATGAATCTGAAGAAAATATTTACTTTGGAACACGAAAAGTTTTTACACCGCCTCACAGCAGAACACTTGACAAACTGACAATGGCCGACTAGACCTGACATCTGGTGGTAAAATATAGGTACCAATGGATAGCAAAAACTTCACAGTAAATGTAGTAATGGCGGATTTATTCAAAATTGTCCAAGGTACAACCTGACCAAGGTACAACATCTTCCCCTACCTAGAAAATATTTTGAAAATTATTTTTGTGTTAATAATAAAAAAATATACAATGTGTTTTGTAAAGATCCATTTTGACAAAAAACCGCCCGCGGCGTGATTGAAAAATGGCCGGCAAAAATTTTTCTTTCCAAGAATATAAAAGTAATAAAATACCGGCTTACTGTATCGGTGTTTAGGTAGTAGAATTCCATAATGGAATTAAATACAAATATAAATAGTAGATATAAATATTTGTTTTTATATCAATATAATATAAACTAAGACATTGATCAACATGGTTTGGTTGAAAGCTATTGGACTTCTTCATAGTTTAGTTAACCTTTTCATTAACAAATTAGCGAAGTTACATGTCTTACTAACAGTACCGAACTGTGCCTTTAAATTTCATACAAAATAATGTATTTTAATATCCGAGAACACGGTCTATATGACGCCTTCTTGTATAGTGAGCATTGGTTTCCCATTACTCGAATGGTAAGCATGTCTTTGGCCGATGTAGGTATAAAAACATATGAACTTATGAGTAAATTAAAAATAATTATACGGGAGTTGTATATTATTATGATTGTATGGCTGGTGTATGTAGCCCGAGCACCTGTTCAATGTTGGCTTTGATATTGATTTTTCATTATTATAACTATAAGTCGCATGATCGAGGGCGCTAATCATAAACAGAACTTTAGATTATTACTTTAAATGTAAACGTATTTCTATTAAGGTATATTTTTATCTGTCTATTATATTTTCGTATGGCTCGGTATGTTGATAAATCTTAACCCATGTGGGCTGCGTCGTATCCTCTTCAGTTTTGGCTCCAGTGCTGACAGCCAGTTCACCGCCTCCGGTCCTGCTTCATGGATATCTATAACATCAAGGCATCTCCCACAGGTCGGATATTGTCGAACGCCCGTGGTGAGGAGATGGAATTGGTATCCACCCCTTTCTAAGTTTTTAAGTGGCCCGTAAAAAGCAGACATTCGTAAAACATCGCGTGTAAGACAATTAAAATCTTCAATTAAGCAACAGTTATGAAGTGTGCCACCCATCCTGAATGTCTTGTTTTTTACAACACAAAGACAAAAACCTCATCGTAATTTTCTCGACTTTAGCGCTTTGGCATGAAAATAAAGCAAGAGAAAGACGAGCATAATCTCTATGTCTATTACATGGTCGTTATAGTGTATATTCTGTATGTAGGTGAGAAACTGTCTTTGTCGTGAAGTTTTACGAACACCTGCCATTTCTAGGACACTCGAAAATTTACAAAAAAGAGTGGTTGACCTTTTTACCGGGGATTTCAATATATAACCATCTTCAGGAAGAAACAAACTAATAATTTAATTTAAAATTAAGAAACAAACACACACATAGGTACAATAATTATAAAGAAATGTTTATGTTGGTACATACATACCATCACGTCGCTTCCTTCGCCTTTTTCTATCCTTGCACACATCTTTCGCTTCCGTCACTGTCATACAATTCCTCGTGCATGCTCTCCTGTTCAATGTGCTCAACACATGTAGGATTTGATTTAAATTATCTTTCCATTTGATCCTCGGACGTCCACGACTCCGAGCACCGATCCTCGGCCAAATATATCTTGATCATTCTGTCCTCATTCATTCTTGCCACGTGCCCAAACCATCGTAACTTATTATAAGTTATGTAGGGAGGGTAGAAATCCTCAATTTAATTTATTATTTGTGTTTGCAGGCGTAGGTGGATATTATTATTACACACAATGGTCGGACCTTTTTTATTAATATTATTGATAAATTTCAATTACTTTACTGTATATTGTATTTAAAAAGTTCTAATTGAATCGTGACTCACCCCTAAGGGCACAAACAGAGGCGGTTCTGCCTGAGAAAATTCGCCCACAATCAGCGTCTTGTAGGACGTCTCATACCTATGCATTTATAATATAAACATAATAAGAACGTTCTTTTCCGGGCTGAATGGCCGTGGTCTGTAGGGTAGTCTGTGACCCAAAGTTTCACCCACAACTGTAGCGGGCATCTTCAGGGGGTAGGTGTACGCGAGTTGTCTATCACATTCGAAACACTTTCACTATTATAGCTAGCGACTCTATGTGCAAGCGGGCGGAGGTTTCTTGTAACATGCGAGTCCGTCGACGGACTTGTTACGGACGTCGACGTTCTTATTAGTGACGCCGGCCGTGAAAGCCTAAGATCATACAATATAAACATAGTTTAGTTGTAAAAAGCTTTATAAAGGTCTTCGTAGTCAATTTCGAAAAAAAGCACACATTTGTACACAAAGCACAGTATTTCCATGTTTTTGCTACCCTTCTGAAGATTTTTTTTTTCTAATTAATACATTTGGAACGATTGATTCTTTTCCACAAAATTTGTTCCTTCAGATAAGTTTAAAGAAATCGCCCCTTTGCGATAGACTCGATAGATCGTTTTTGATATTAATCTATTTTTTTATATGTAAAATTGCTTGTAATTAGTTGTACAATAAAGAATGAATAAATGAAATTCCTGATGAATTGACATGGAAGTGGGACTTCCATGATCATAATAAAAAATTAATAATTTAATAAAATTTAAATGATATGAAGTAGTCAAGATTTCACAAAAGGTTTTATTCCTTTAATACAACTTCGATATTATGAATTTATTACAGAATTTCTTATATAAAATATATGTGAACATTGAACAATAATCAAATCTGTGTCTGTTATTATTACAAAAGGTCTGCAGATAATTTATCATGTCCAATTTGTTGTGGGAGCTTTACAAATATAAATGTGCGCCTCTGGGTATAAGGGCTTATTATCATTTAAACCATTTTTTTCTGTTTTCTGTTGTATATAATATGATACACACTTATTATACATATATGTGTACTTTATTTATCCGAAATACAGTGTTTTTTATGAATTGAATGTATTTGCATGTAATTCCCCGGGGGATGCGTATAAAGATGAAATATACAAACATATTTTATTCACATCTGTTATGGAATATTTTTTTTGTTTTTTTATTTTTTTGTAATGTTTTCGCTGTTTTCAAGTACACCTTACACCGGTTCTGCGTTCTGCAGGGTTACTCTCGACACAATCTAAATACGATCTTAATCTAGTATTGATCTTGATCATACGACATGATTAACTGTTCACATTTAGTATTAATTACACATTATTTTGGTTAGCTGGAAGATATTGCCTCCAGGCAATAAGCTCGCCAATTGCTCATGATTTTTTTTTTCTGATCAATAAAGTGTTCTTATTATTATTATTATTATACGACGCACGAAGTGACTATTGGCCAAAAATACACGCAAACCGATCGCGCGTTAGCGGTAACGCGGTGTTTTTGACCATAGTCCCTTCGTGCGTCGTATGATCAAGATCAAGACTAGATTAAGACCGTGTTTAGTTATGTCGAGAGTAACCCTGCTGGTTCTGTTTCTGTGTTTGTGAGTGGTGTAAAAATAGTTCACGAAGTCCCTGGAATTAAATAGGTCTTTCTTTCTTGTATATAAGTTTACTATTGTCGAATTTTATAATGGCTGGTGTTAATGTAACATCACATAGTATGAGATACTTAATTCAGCAATGAGGTATGATATCTATTCTGAATGTCTTATTTTTATGTCTTGAAGAGGAAGATTTGTACGTTTATTATTATTTATATAGCTGATCGACTGGCTACCTCTACCTCGGTGTTATAAAGAGAGAGAGAGAGATTTAACAGATTACATATTTCAATAAGTATTATTTAATGTTTCCTAGAATGCAAATGATAAAAAACAATATTTTAGTCAAACTTCAACTTAAATCAAAGAAGTGAGAACACTTTTGAATTGGCTCTAGGCTGGCTTAAGTGATCACTTTCGGTCTCCACGGACAACGTTCACCAGTTCCGCCATTTTCACTGTCACGATATATTAGGTAACGTACCAATCAATAGACAATTTATACAAACCATAGAAACAAACATTTTTTTTTATAAGATATATCTGGGTTTTGTTATAAACCTAAATACAACGTTATACACCTTTCACAGTATGTAAGCTAAAAGCTTGTGCCGTGAAAGGGGAGTTTTGCCGGCACCTGGGATCGAAACTGGGAATGGTTAATCGACATATTTCAGATCTCAAATAAAGCGAGATTTATGAATAATGAATTAAGTTCAATACCTTATCAGCTCCTAGTTCGACCAGTCAGCAACAAATGTATAGAATAACATTTACTAATTAGTAAATATATGTTTTTAAAGTACGAAAAAATGCATAATATTATGCATTATAAACTTTCGCTATCTCTACTTCGTTTTGTAGCAATAATTATTCGACCGGCTATATTATGCAATAAGTAACATTTTGGTAAATAACCGTATACATTCATAATATGTACCTACCTATTTGCCGTTACGAATAAATAAGCGTGGGAAAAAATTTAATAAAACACCCTGTCGATACGTTAACCATTATTATTTTCACTGCATCTAGAATACACCCTATACATTTATCGTTAACTTCAAACCAACTTCACTTCATTACAAAGCTGTAAAGTAATGACTATGCTACATAATCAATATGGACACTTTGTAAGCCCCGTTTACTCATAACATAACCTCAAAGGTGCCGTATTATACGTCTATCGTCCGAAGCTCTTAGCAAAAAAAAGTAATTTCAGCAATATATACGTACAAATAATATAGTGTCTTGGAGTTATCGATAAAGAAAAGGACTTCTCTTCGTTTTTGGGTCAGGTTTTAGTAACACATCGCTAATGAGACATTAAATTCTGAATTATTTCAGATGGCTAAATGATTGGATACATTTAATTATTTCAGATGGCTAAATGATTGGATACATTTAATTATTTCAGATGGCTAAATGATTGGATACATTTAATGTAAATAAAACAAAAAACTTTGAAAGTTTTACGATGTACTTTTATTTTAGTGACCCGGTTTCGAAATTACTCGTATTATGGAGTTTTACAAAATAAACAGTAATAGAACACGATTAGATACATATTCCTGAAAATGATCATCTCAACAGGTAGGTTTATTCTGAAAAGACACACCCACCCACAAATGGGTAGATTTTTATGAATTTTATGCTAATTTAATTTATTGTTCTTCAAAAAATATATGTAGATATAAACCATAAAAAGTGTTTGTTGGAACAAATATACAAATGCACATTGTGTGTTATTGAGTTTAGATTCTGTTCGCGCGACAGCCTTCAGGTGTAGGTTGCGTTATCACCACCCTTGCAAGTATGTATGCATGCACTAGGTAATCACCTACCGTGACAGGGGTGCGCATACATGGGCTTAATGTCAATTAATTCACAGAAAATGGACAAGTTTATATACTCACTCAAAAAATCTAATTTACATATTTCTTGCAATGGTTTTGATATTTTAAGCAATATCAACCCTTTTCTTTCTTTAACTAATTACTGGTAGTATTGTTCATAATGTTTTACTAATGGCAGTCCCTGATTTCATACGTAGTGAAGTTCGCCACAGAAGTAAGCTCAGTTCTTGCTGTTTTCGGATGTGCTTGCGATTTTTGAGCTTATTTTATCTAATAATAAAATCAATGTATTGAACACTGTTTTACTTCCACTTCACTTTTTAAGTTAAATTTTTTATTATTTTATAAAATGACGTTCCACAAAGTTTCTTTCGAAAATTTCGAAAATTTATTATTTTATCTGCTTACGTTCGGTCCATAATATAAATTTGAATACTTACGTACGTGGATAAGATGAAAAATGACACTTAAAATAAAATTTTAATACGAAAGAAACAATAGTTATCTTATTTATTAACGTTATTTGTATCAATTTATGTAAAAAAAAAACACTAACAAAGTCATTGTCGAACACCTACTGACTCTGACTTACGCCAATGACTTTGTAAGTCGAAACCAGGTCACTATATTATTAAAATAGTAAAGCTTAAACAATTTGTGTTTCTTTACATAAATTGATGCGGATTTTTCAAAAATAAATGTCAACTCAATCATTAGTTATTTGTATCATCAGAAGTCAATGATGATGATTCCGGACGATTCCACTTTGGCATTGGTTAATAGCAATAGCCTTAAGCCTAAAAAGCATGACAGATGTTAGAGATGCTATCCCTTTTGTTTCACTCGTAGGTAGTACGCTGACGCAATGTTTTTAGTTATATTTCTCCAATAAAGTTGTCAGTTGACAGTATGTCAAATGTGAACGTCAATGTACCTAAATTCATAATAGCGCTATATCTATTAAATTTTAAAGTGGGTTTTGAGGCCTTGAGACCGTCTCAAGAGCCCTGGTTGAGCGTGCAGTTTTTATAATGAATATTAAATGTGAAAAATAGATCTCTAAAAGGAATGAAATAGATCTCAGACTTTTTTTCTGTAGTCAATAAAATACTGATATTCGTAAAATTCACGTTTCAGTTTCATAGCAAAGATTCCGTCAATCCTAAATAAATGTCTAATTTTTATGACACGGGTAAAATGACTTGTACATTCATCAAATGCAGTTGGACCATTGGTTTCTCCACATTTGGGAGATGCCGTGATGGTATAAAACGTAAATTGAAAAAAAAACACTACTTAGTTAACTTCCAAGTGACTGAGAACAATAAAAGTTGAATATATAAAGTGATAAGAATTTTATAATTTGAAAAAAATGTTGCTGAATCACCGAGCTTTCGCGTTCTTACCCCTGCACTAGGTAGGTATGTTAATACTAGAAAATAACCATCAGCCTTAGTCTATATTGTATTATACATTTTGAACTTGAAATTAATAAAGCTTATACCATCCATACATACTTAGTATAATAGATATATTTATAATACAACTAATAATAATTACTTATATAGTTATTTCAATGCATTGCTATTGCCTATTATTTCCTCCACCATTCAGTTCGCCTACAGCGTCGACGGAAATACATATTATTATTAATAATATCGATTCTGTATGTAGATTTTATCAATTTCTTTTTGTCGATTCGTGGTGTTGAATCTCTTTTTATCCTGAAAGTAGTGATTTAATCTGTTCTTTATCTTTCTAATGTAGTGAATATTTCTCGGATTGCGTGAGATGAATTATTGTAATTTATGAAAACAATAGATGAATAATGAACAAATTTTTGTGAATCAAATTACAAGCTATAAATCAAAACGATAAAACTTAATTTTATTAAATGGTGAATAATTTGATAGATAAATGTGTATAATTTTATCCACAGTGTTTTTGGAATTTGGATATTCAACCCTTGTCTGATTTTTTTTTATAAAATCTTACTCATTATTTATTTATTTAATCAAGTTATAAAGATAACATTTAATTTTATAACTTATAAAAACCTTATGATTAACTACCATTATTATACTTATTTTCTATTTCAATTATCTTAAATTATGAATCAACTTTAATAAAACATTCCAACAAGAAAACAAAACATTCCAATAAGAAAATAATATTGATATAATGAAAACAAAATTGTTTTTTTGGTTTTACTTCGATTTATTTGTTAAATAAGTTACCAGGTTTCGACCTATGAGGTCATTGTCAAACTTCAACTTTACAAAATCAACGTCGACTCAATCAAGAAGATAATACATTCCACTAAGAAAACAAAAATCAGTCTGATATTATTTAAGCCATACGAATTAAACTATAGAAACAATCTACATAGTTACAGTTTAATAAGAATAATAAATATACTCCATTAGGAGATAAGATAAAAAATATATTCATATTCTATTGGTTTTTTTTCAAATTTCAAAAATCTATTCATAAAAACAGGAACTTAATATTCTAACCAAACAGATAATTCATTACTGACATATGATGATAAAATAACTTATCAAGGAAATATGCTACAATAATTACATTAGTAACACATAAAAATAAATTATTTGTTAGTTAAATCACCTTCAAGAAATTATCAATATATTTAAATTGTCTATTAGGTATGACACCTATTCTGCCGTGCTAAGTAAAAACACAGTAATTGTCAATATATTTAAATTGGCTATTAGGTATTATTATTATTATTATATTGGATGATTTATTCGGCGCCGTTTAATGAAGTATCCATCTCAAGGGCGCGGGAAACTATGTTGGAAGAGCGAAGTCTTCAGCTTGCTCCTGAACGTTGTAATCGGCTGGTTTTTACGGAGGTCCTCGGGGAGTCGGTTCCAAATGACGGGTCCTGCGACGCCGAAAGCCCTATCATAGAAGCAGGACTTGTTTGCTCTGTTGTTTTCGTCCAGCATGTTGGTGGATGTCTTAGCTGAGCGTAGAGGTCTACTTGCAGGTGTTTTGAGAACACAGAGTTCAGAAAGTGACTGAGGTGCCATTTTGTTCAAAGCTTTGTAGACTATAAGGCACAGTTTGTATTGAACCCTTTCACCTGCTCTTAACCAGTGTAACTTTTCCAGCAAAGGTGTGATGTGGCAACCCTTATCTTCGCGGAAAATAAGCCTTGCAGCGCTATTGAATGCCATTTGTAGACGATTCAGTTGAATTTGCGGCAGTCCTACATATAGTATATTGCAGTAGTCGAGTCTAGAGATTACAAAAGCAGAGATTAATGTTTTTATGCTATCAGGAGTGAGGTTTTTCGACACGGAGCGTATTTCGCGGATGTGGTAAAATGCAGAGCTCACCGTCTTTGAGATTTGGGATTCCATAGACAGTGCGCTATCGATTCGTGCCCCAAGTATCGAGACTTTACTGGACGGTAGAATATCCGTGTCGGCTATCGAGATGGGATCTATATCCAAGAGATGTTGTCGGCCAGGTGATGCGACCCATAAGAATTCCGTTTTAGCTGGATTCAGCTTCAGACGTCTCTTTGCCATTAGATTAGATAAGTTTGTTATACATTCTACGGTCCGGGCCTTGAGATAATTTTTCTGATCAGGTTTGCAAAAACCGATCAAAATTCTGTCATCCGCGTAAGCATAGCTACGAAAGTCTGTTTTTTCTAGCATACTGTCGATATATCCGATGTAGAGGGTGAACAGAATTGGACCCAGGACAGAACCCTGAGGTACTCCCTGATTAACTGTTGATTCACAAGTTCTGCTTTGACTCGCTTTTAGTGACCAGTTTCTTGCGGTCAGGTAGGAGCGAAGCCAACTCAGTGCACTTCCACAAAGACCATACTCAACTTCCAGACAGGTCAGGAGTATGCTGTGGTCAACGGTGTCAAACGCCGCACTCATGTCGAGAATTGTTACAAGAGCTATGTCTCCGTGAGCCACGCCCCCTATCAGGTCCGAGACAAGACTCGTGAGGGCAGTTTCAGTAGAGTGATGCTTCCTGTAGGCGAATTGATGTTTCTGATGTAGACCGTTGTTCTCAAGATAGGTTGTTAGTTGAGATGCGACCACGCGTTCGAGTACTTTTGACAGGAAAGGTAAGTTGGAGATAGGTCTGTAGTTACAGGGATCGTTGTTGTCTAATGTGCTCTTTTTTAGTACTGGAGTGACTTGAGATAGCTTCCATAAGCATGGTACTATTCCTTGTGATAGGGAGAGGTAAAAAATGCGAGCGATAATGGGATAAAGAGTGTTCAATGAATCCTTAAGCAGCCAGGTGGGAATGGGATCCAGCTCACATTGTTTATTAGGGCAGTTGTTGATTGTCCTTCGTAGGTCCAATTCAGTCATGGTTTCAAATTTTGCTAAAGTGGCTGTACAGTTTCTTGTCTCTACGTGGAGACTGTCATTTAGCGGAGGAAGAGATGACGAAATAGCTTGCAGTTTATGTTCGAAAGCTGATTTGAATTGTTCTGCAGTTATAATTGGTGGAAGTGTGGGTTTTGGGATTTCCATGACAGTTCGAAAGTCGCTCCACAGTTTATTAGGTTGACCTTTGTGGGATTCGATCTTTTGTTTCCAGAAGTTGGATTTCTTTAAATTGGTCAGATTTTTGTACGTTTTTTGGGCTGTGATCCATGTTGTTCTGGATAATGTAGACTTCTGGCGTCTGTATTGTCTCTCGAGTCTACGGACTTCAGTTTTTTTCAATCTACATTCGTTGTCGAACCAAAGATATTTGGGGCCACGAACTCGGACTGTCTTTGTAGTAATTGGGACGAGCTCATCTACCAGACTGATGAGTGTTCTATTTAGCTGCTCTGTGATTTCTTCAACATCTTTGAAGGTTTGAGTGTTAGAGCAGCATATTGTAGATTTCCGAAGTCGGGTGTGGAATTCTTCGGAATTGAAGTCCTTCCAGCTTCTACTGGTGATGGTTTTATATAGTGGAGCTGGAATAGTGATGTTGAAGTCACTCGTTAGAAGTCGGTGATCAGACAAGCCGATGTCAACTGTACTTACAGCTGCAGGAGCTATTTTATTGCATGTAATTAGGAGGTCAAGAGTTCCCCCTGCGTCATGAGTAGGAGAAGTGATGTGTTGGACAAGATTTGCATCGGATAGCAGCTTTTTAATATTTTCGGAGTATGGATCATGTTGCCTTTCCACGTGTATATTAAAGTCACCGGTAATTAGAATGGGTATTTGGTAAGACAAAGTTGACCCTAGGATTGAAGAGAGTTCTAGAAAAAAATCTTTAGTGGGAGTACATGAGCCCGGTCTATAGACTGTTATTACTATGAGTGACGTCCCATTGAGAGACACTTTACAGCCTATATACTCAAATGTTTTATATGATCCGAGGTCAGAGATTTTTGAAATGTGCACCTCTGGTTTGAGGACAATTGCCACTCCGCCGTGGTTGGTGGAAGTAGAGTAGTCTTTTGCAAGATCCCGGAGTCTGGCTTTGTCTAACACTTTGTATCCGTGATTTCGTATCGCGTTAATAGAAGTAGAGTCACTGCTGTCATGCCATGTTTCGTTGAGTGTTAGTAGATGAAGATGGTGTTCGCCGAAGATATTATGAATATCTTCAACCTTGTTACTGATCGACCTGGCATTCCAATGGCCAATCCTGAAACATGTTGATTTTGGGAGATGGCGTGGGGCTTTGGTTTTATTTTTAACGTGACTACCGGCTCTACATCCTCGATAACGTCTTTTTAAATTGGTGGTTTGGGATGTTCGGAGAAGTTGTTCGGGTATAGCAGTGAGAAGTTTATTAGTATTGCTGTGTCGCTTATCTAGTGCGAGAAGTTCCTCTTTTGTGTAGCAAATGTGCATTCTAGATTGTCCTGCCCGTACATACTATACATAACATAATAAGAAATGCACAGTCAATTCACACAGATCAAGCTACATGCATATACATAGGATAATATCATGCAATAATATAACAGTAAGTATACAACCCTGAGACAAAGTGATGTTATTGTCTCTTTCACCCGCTGTGTTGTTGTGATTAGGTGGTGTTGTTATCCTTCTCTGTTACACTACCGGACATACACTGATCACTAAACCTCGACACTTGAGACAACAGAGTGATTCCCGGAAGGGGTCGGTTTTTTTGACACGTGTTTTGGCAATAGATGCGAGAATGTTACACAAAATGATGACTTGTTAAAATTTTGGAGAGACAATCAACAGTAATGAATATTAATTTTAATTTGTTTCGAGTTTTGATAAAGATTAAGAGATGATAAAATGCAAAAACTGCGCGGTTTTGTAATGTTAGCGTGCACAAGAAAGTTCAGCACTGTTGGACCGGTTTCTTTCGTAAAATCGAATTATTTTCAGGAGCGGTTATGAAATGCGTAGCTGCAGCTGGACAGCGCACACTACTAGGTATGACACCTATTCTGCCGTGCTAAGTAAAAACACAGTAATTATCAATATATTTAAATTGGCTATTAGGTATGACACCTATTCTGCCGTGCTAAGTAAAAACACAGTAATTATCAATATATTTAAATTGGCTATTAGGTATGACACCTATTCTGCCGTGCTAAGTAAAAACACAGTAATTATCAATATATTTAAATTGGCTATTAGGTATGACACCTATTCTGCCGTGCTAAGTAAAAACACAGTAATTATCAATATATTTAAATTGGCTATTAGGTATGACACCTATTCTGCCGTGCTAAGTAAAAACACAGTAATTACCAAAACATGTACTCGTATGTGTTAGAATTGCGGACCAAACTTGAAACTATTTGTTAGTAAAATCACCTTCAAGAAATTATCAATATATTTAAATTGGCTATTAGGTATGACACCTATTCTGCCGTGCTAAGTAAAAACACAGTAATTACCAAAACATGTACTCGCATGTGTTAGAATCGCGGACCAAACTTGAAACCATTTGTTAGTTAAATCACCTTCAAGAAATTATCAATATATTTAAATTGGCTATTAGGTATGACACCTATTCTGCCGTGCTAAGTAAAAACACAGTAATTACCAAAACATGTACTCGTATGTGTTAGAATCGCGGACCAAACTTGAAACTACCTTTTTGTGTTTATTTTTTCAAGTATTAAAAAACAAACCTGCCACAGTTGTCACAAATATTTAAATTAGTTTATTAATAAGAAAATTATTAAGAAAATATTATATATCAGAGATGTTTGTGACGACTATTTTAGTTTGTTTTTTAATACTTGAAAAATACATACAAAAGATAGTTTCAAACTTGGTCTGCAATTCCGACACATATTATGTGTTTTGGTAATTACTGTGTTTTACTTAGCAGGACAGTATTGTAATTAGGTTGAAATGCACAATCGATTTCGCACATTCCTAGCTCATTAGGGGATTCGATCCCGGCCCTTTTTTCTAATCCCGGGATTTCGGGATTATCTACAGTTGATCCCGGGATCCCGGGACTAGTCCCGGGATTGTATTGATAATGTAAAGTGGTAACAAAAAGTCAGTAAACCATGTCAAATTCAGTTTTTTTTATTTATCTGGCAATGAATTTAAGTTTTGAATCTGCAAAAAGACGGTTAAACAAAATTATACTTCAAACATCTTCTAAAATAAACAAACAAGGCACTTATGATTTATAAAACTAACAATTTAACTTTTTTTATATTTTTAAATTGTATTCTTGTATTTGTATTTATTTCATAGTTTTAACCCAGAACAGTTTTAGTTTAGTGGGGCAATACGAGGGCGGATTGATAAGTCCGGTAAAAATTAAACAAAGAGTTACTTTTTTCGAATGGATTAGATATATTTTTTTTTTAACTTTATCTTCTTTTAGAGCTATACACTTGGTTAGACTATGCTGGAGTTTTTTGATCCACTCTTTGTTGTTATCTTTTCCAATGCCCTGAAAATACGCCATAGTTTCAGAGATAACATCCGAATCAGTTTCAAATCTTCGTCCCCCAAGCCATTTTTTCGTGTTTGGTTAAAGTTAGGATTCACTGAGAACAAGGTCAGGAAAATATAGTGGCGGAAGAATGAGCAGAAGCATTATCGTGGTGAAACAGGATTTTCTTCTTGGCAAGATAATGCCGTTTTGCTTTGGTTTATTGATTCAACTGGACCAAAAGTGTAGAGTTATACTCAAGATGAATTATTTTTCCTTTTAAGAGGAAATCAATTAAGACTGTACCTTGCGCGTCCCAGAAAACTTTAGCCATAGCTTTGCCTGCTGATGGAACCACTTTGACCTTCTTCGGAGCACTTCTACCAGCTTCCACCCGCTGCTTGGTTATTATTTTGTTTCTGGTGTGTAAAGATGAATCCTTGTTTTATCTACAGTGATGAAACTGTGTAAAAATTCATCCGGATTTCGTTCAAACAGTCGAAAATTAACCTGGGAGAGTGTCATTCATTCACGTTTTTGGTCAATTTTCAACAAACGCGGCAGCCATTTTGCTTAAAACTTTTTAATACCCAAATTTTCATGAAATGATATGAAAACTCGTTTATATGAGATGTTTAAAGTGTTAGCTACCCCTTTCAACTTCATTCATCGATCTCTCAATACAATATCGTGATTTTCATGAGCATTTTTGGAGTGGTTACCTCAATTGGACGTCCTGATCGAGAAGTGTCTTTCGTGCTCGTTCTACCACAATGAAATTCAGTAAACCACTTGTAAATTATCTTTAGTGACGGAGAAGATTCACCATAATAGTTATCAAGACATTTCTTTGTCTCCGTGATGGTTTTTTTACGTAAAAAGTAGTGTTTTATCAGCACTCTAAATTCACTTTTTTTCCATTTTAACAGCAAAAGAACGACTTGTCCGGTCAAAAGGACTGAAAATACAATTCCAAATTCAAATTTCAGTATGAAATTTTGTATATGTTCCTTCAAAGCAAGTCCCCATCCAAACATGTCATGACTTTTATGCTAGTACCACTGCTTCATTAATTTTTACCTGACTTATCAATCTGCCTAAGTATATTCTATAATGTTGTTTATATGTTTGTTTGTATGTACTATTTTGGAATATTTTTTTTTAAATCAACTTAGTTACCTAGTCTTATTTAGCTTAACCCATAACAAAAAAATACATACTACAGGGATCAATGTATAAACTCGTATTTTTAAATTAAATTTCTCAGAGACTTTATGAATTATTTATTTGAATTAGGTCGGTGAGTGATTATTTGATGCTATTTTTTAAAATATCAAATCGCTCAAGCATTGTTAAGAGACTATTCCAACGATTTGCAGTAAAACAATAAATTAAGCTCTCTTCTTCCATGTTCCTTTTCAATATAGTTTTGAAGTATAGTATCATTCTTCAAAGATGCTCTTTTGAAAATAAAAACCACTACGAACTTTCTTTACGACTTCATTAATATTCCAGTCATTGGTCAAACTCACCATTACCGGTTTTATAGATTAATCCTGAGTCCAGTTCTTCATTATCATCACCCAAATCATCAATAAAAGGCAATAGCCGTTTATGTATTAAATAAATAAAATATCATCACTGATACTCATTTGCAGGTATTTATTTATACAATAAATCACAAACAGCTAATACCGTGTGCAAAACAAACTAGGTGCTTTGCATTAACAAATTTTCCAACCTTCAGCATAGCATTTGAACCATCAGTAACTATTGCCACAATATCGGTATCTAGTGAGATATCGAACTCAGAATAGCGCTCTTTTAAGATACTAACACAAGCTTCAGATGTCAGTGATTCATTGATGCGAACGAGTCCCAAATTCTTGACTTATTGTATACTCGGAAATATTTAATTAACATAACATAACATATATAGACATTTCACACAGATCGAGCTAGTCCCAAACTAAGATGAATCTTGTATTATGGGTACTAACGCGACGATACACACATATACAATGCACTAAACACATATACATGTAACACCCAGACCCAGGACAATTCGAAAAAGGTCATTCCTCAATCTGCCCTGGCCGGGAATCGAACCCGGGACCTCGTGACTCAAAGGCAAGAGCGTTACCTCCGCGCCACACCGGCCGTATAATTGTATTAATCCCGAAAATCCCGGGATTTCTTAAATTAAATCCTGGGATTTTCGGGACTAAAATACGACCGGGATCCCGGGATTCGGGATCCCGGGATCGAATCCCCTATAGCTCATTGATTATCATCAGCTTTTATGCATCTTTTGATGAATATCACTAATCCCTTATATATCTCTACGTCTTTACATCTCGAGAAAACTGTATCCAATCTCATCTTGCTACTCGCTTTTAACTAGTTCATTATATTAAATAATTATTAAAATGTTACTAAAGGTAAAATATTTGTGTTTTTCAACTCGATAGTGGAAACAAATTAATTATTTTCACGTTATGAAACTTTTAATCCCACTTCTCTTACTTATTTTCAGTACATCACTTAGTTGCTAAGCTTTTTATCTCCAGTGCAGAGAAAGCTTCTCACTGAAGCGTGCACAATCCTTTCGTAATTCTTTGAAACGTGCTGCGTTTTTCTTCATTAAATGGAATCGTGGATTAGAGTGCTTTCTGATATAAAGTTAGTTCGATTAACTTTACTTAAGGATTATTCGAATTGGATCAATCGAAATATTTATATAAGTTCTACATAAGAATGCAACTTATCTGAACTTACGTAATATAGCTGTATTTGTAATTTTACCTTTAATTTGTGTGCCGTAGGCATAGAATATGATTTCAATAATATTCCAATCTATGACGTCTTGCTTGAGAAACCGGAGCACTTATTACAGATTTCCAATCACAAACTCAATGAACTCCTAAATACTCCCCCAACGCCCGTCAAAAATTCGAAATGCTCATCAATAAAAAGTCTAATAATCAAACTACTAATTAGATAATAAAACCTTTCTGTCTAAATAATATTATTTTTTCTACCATCACTCATTCGTTTCTGTCCAGCGAAGTTTTTTTTTTCATTCATATAGATAATTACACTACCTTTCATTCAGCTTTCATCCCTTAAACAGATCACGCATTAATATAGGTGCGTGTCGTACATTATACATATTATAATGTAGTATGAGTAGGTATATATTATTAAGTTCGCTGAAATAATCCCTACACGCGAACTCATGTATGACAGTGCGTTATTAGATAACATTGTTAAGGCACGTGTTAACGGAAAAACGAATTGACAAACGTGTTTGACAAATATTGTTAAACATTGTCAATTAAACTGCATATTGGATGTTCTTGAAACAACATATTTCCTGACATGATTATTTCGTGTTTTAAATTTTGAAACAAAAACTTGTTAAAAATACAAAAAAGCACAAAACCCCCGAAGCTTAAGGAGTATTCAGACTTGTTCACTTTCAGTGATCACTTTGGGTGATCCTCTTATATATGTAGGTGTGAATAGACGATTCATCAATAGTGATCACTAGCGATGAAGGATGAAAGCGATTACCACCCGACATAATTTTAATAAAAAGTCTTTTCACTGAAACGACTATAAACAAGATTTTTTCCTATTATTTGTCTTATTCTCTATGAATTAGTATTGAATTTCAGAATTATGAACAAAATAAACATGCTATCATGTACTTATGAGAATTTTATTAATTTTATTTTTTTTTTTCGTTTGTTTATGTTTTATAATTATATTTTACGAAAATACGTCGTCGAAGTACAGGCAACATGACCGTGAGTATTGACATGGCAGTGAAAGCATAGGATGAATAGATTTGTTCACTTTCGATGAACAGCTTTGACCCTGAAATAATGTGAATGAAGCTTAAACGATTCAGTAGAGTACACGGCGTGAAATCCTTTTGTTTTCACTTTAATTGACTGCAAGTTTTAAAAAAATAACTGTAGTAACATTTTGGGTATTTACAAAATTCTTTTAAACTTTCAACTTTTGTGTAGTGTAGAATTCGGATAAATGGAAGTCCCCAGACTTCTGCGCTATCCGGGTGGTCGGTGGGTCTCCTTCAATGTAATTAAACTTTAAACATCGTACATTTTTCGAGCAAGTATTTCAATACTTCGAAATAGTAAATACCACCATATCATAAAAGTTATGATGAATTGATCTGTAAATATTTACAGAAAAAGCAAAAAATAAATAATATTTATAATTGAAATCTTCGAAAAATGAGATTATATATTTGGGAAGTATACTTCTCTTGGACCTTAAAGGGTCAAGGGCGAAGTTGAAGTTCACAGTTATATTTTTTTAATTAATCGCATATAAATAGGTCTTGAAGTTTTTGCGGTGTTTTTTGTAACATATGATATTTTCTACTTTGTTTCTATTTATGGAATCCTTAACATGGCGTAATAGTGGAATTTGACTTTTTTGCATTGATATAACACAATTAACATATTAGATCAATGCTTTTTTGTTCGTTTTTAGAGTTCTTTATATATTACGCTAAAAATAGAGTCATAATACACCCCACCGAATTCTGGGAAGCAACTTTGTTACGTTACGCGACATCGATTATATTGATAAGTCTGATGTTTACTGAATGAATAGATATTATTATTACTTGTAATGCTATTATCACAATTTGCGTATCATTGTACGCATTAAAACTATAATGATACAGAGTATGTAAATATTACTACCTGATTTATGACTCTCGTAAAAGTTATAATGATTATAATTATATAACCCAGTTATCACACTTCCCATAGATAACAATTTTATTATATTTCATGAATTAAATAACTAATACACTCTTAAGGGGCCCCTTTAGCAAAAACGATAAAACATTCAATTTTCAACAAGTTTGGTACACAAACTCTCAAAACTTGTTGACCCTACGAACATTTTGATTGGATAAAATAAGAAAACTAATATTAATTACCAATATCAAACTTTAACTTTAAAAAAAAACTCGATTTTAGCTTCATAGTATTCGTTTATAAAAAAGCATATTTATAAAAATCGAATTCGGGGGTGTGTTTGTTACATAAATGCACGAGAACCCTACAAATTTTCATATATTTATTTTAATATTGAGAATATTTAGATAGTTATTACAATTATAGAACAAAAAAGATCTATTTTTTTTGTTTTTTTCATGGATATTGACCGACTGAAATTTGTTTTTGATAAAATTTCTCATATTTTGAAACCAAAAATCACCACATGAACTCAATTTTTTGTATACTATAAAAAGTTTGCTAAAATCTATTGTATTTATATGCTTGATTTGATGAATAAAAAATATATATATTTTACAAATAATTTGTATTTTGATATAACAAAGAGTACCTAAATGTATCTCGTCAGTCTACGATTTATTTATTTTTTAGTAAAAAACTAATATTGGTAATAAATATTTGATTTTTTGTTTTATCAAATCAATATGTTTGCAAGGGTCAACAAGTTTTGGCAGTTTTTCTATCAAATTTGTTGAAAGTTGAATATTTTACCGTTTTTGCTAAACGGGGCCCTTAAATTAATTGTAATCAAAGTCTTTAGTCTTATAATACCACCTAAGGTTGGTATAGTTGGAAGACTTATTTTTTTTTATTATTATTTTATTAGACGACGTGTGTTGCTAACTACGGTCTATAAGAAAACATGTTGTACATACTCTCCCTTCATTGCTTGTTTGAACTCTATGAAACGTGTCTTGTAAATTAACAATTTAATATACAAGCTGACCTAAGCCATTTCGTAAATATGGAGACACTTATCTTGATTCCTTTTAAAAGAATTAGATGGTGTCTTATTGCTCTCCTATTAAAAACAGAAATAATGAATGAATAATTTTTTTGTTTTTTTTTTTTTTATTATTATTTATTAAGCATAAAAATATAATAACCTTAAATATAATCTTGTTACAAGATGAAATAATAGTGTACATGTATTTTACTGTTTTACCCTCCTTAAAAAGTAAACTTGTGTAAAGGAGGGGAGCAGATTACATTGTATAAACCATCACATAATTATACATAGGTAGACACAACAAAAAACAAATTCCACAATATACAATATATAGCAATTAATTATAAATAAAACATTATTTATATGTATGTATATATATATATATAATGTATATGTATATATATAAATAAAACATAAAACAAAACAAACAAAAATTAAAACAAAAAATATAAATAAACAAAACATATAAACAAAACATCCACATTGACTTTTTATTAGACGCAAGCCGGCTTTCAATAGTTTTCATCATCAGGCTAGCGAAAAGTGATAAAGTATTTATAATTAATTCAACATGAATTTCCACCAAGTACCGTCGGTTGAGAATATCAACTTTATCGAATGAATATCACCAACCTCATATTATTATACATAAATATTCGATTTGGAGGTTAACGGTGAAGCAAGTCGTCTAGTTCCAAACCTCTTGTGATTTTGGGGGAATTAAGGGTGAAGAATAATTCCATTTCTACACAGTAGTTGTCTAGTATCTTGATTTTTGCGAATCCCAAACATTTCATGAAATTTCGATTTTATTTATTTATTTTATGAATTTTTGTATATGGGTTATGGGTACCCACAGCAATCATTACAAATTATCATAAAATTATGAATTATAAAGTTCAATGCGCAGAGGGCGAGTTTATCGTTAGATTGAGATATCTTCCATCTAAACCGATTCCGTAAGAAATAGTATTTTCAATTTCCCCATACTCTTCGTCCAAATTTTTTTTCACATTTCAGAGATTGCCTGAAAGGCTCCCCTTCCTTCAACATAATCTCCCCATCAGCCTGCTACAACCGTTACTATCTCTGGAGGCGTTAAAATATTTCTCAAGAATGAGAACAGTATCTTACATTTACGTGACGCATATTACTTACACTAAAGTATTTGGTATGGATTCAAATTTGTTTGTTGTACCCATAGACGTTTGTATATATAGACTATTCACAAAATTTTCACACCTGATACATCCTATTCCTGCTGTCCTCTTTGCATATTTAAAATGTGTAAGTCAGAAAGAAATAGAATATAGTTTCAAAGTAGCGTATGAAAAGAGATTGGTGAAACATTTAGGTTTCAATGGATTCGTCGGTAGCCTGGAGGTAGAGTCTCAGCCTCATTCATGTACATGAGGTTCGCGGTTCGATCCCAGGTGCCGGCAAACTCCCCTTTCACCACAAAAGCTTTTAGCTTACTGTGAAAGGTGTACGAGGTTGTATTTGGGTTTATAACAAAAACCCAGATACCTACCTACATCTTTAGAAAAAAAAATAGTAGACGGTGAACGACGTGAAGCTAGCACATTATTCTGAGCATTTTTTCGCATGCTTTGTATTTTCTATCTATGGAATATCATCATCATCATCATCGCCCTCAACGCTCCTCTCGGGAGCATAGGGCAGAAACCAGCCTCCTCCATTCAGAGCGTCTCTGTGCCAATTGCGTCACCTCTTTCCACGACATTCCTTGCGCTCTGATATCGTTGTCATAGGAACGGTGTATTGTGAAAGAGGGACGCCCGGGCCTACGGAACCCCTGCGGACGGAAGAACAGTGCTCTTTTTGGCCAACTATCATTAGGCATTCTCAAAACATGTCCCAGCCATGACCATCGTCTCTCCTGTATTACGGAGATTACAGGTCTCTGCTGGGTGCGCCGGCGCATAGCATCATTTGTAACATGTTCATACCATCTGACATCCAAAATCCTTCTAAGACACTTGTTTTCAAAGCTTAGTATCTTCCGCTCTTGAGCCTTGGTTAAGTGCCAAGACTCGCAGCCATATAGAAGGATTGGGATGATGCACGCATTGAACAAACGACATTTTGTCCTGATGCTGAGTCCAGACGCTTTCCAAACTTTGTTCATGTTGTTGAAAGCCCCGCTAGCTGCTCCTATGCGGATTTGTAATTCCGACCGGAGATCACCCTATCCCTATCCGATCTATGGAATATACCTACAATGAAATATGACGCTCGCTTACGACCAATAACGACTCAACTGCTCGCTGTATGCGACTATATTCAGAGCACACACCCGTCCACTACGTGTTTCACAACTTACATTACTTTATAACTAGTCTATAGTTGTATATGTCTATGCTCTATGATTCTACCCATCACAATCTGAAAATTATTGTTGAAGTAACAACAACAGCACATGTCATTGCCATTGAATAATATTGCTTTTATTTGTGCACCTGTGGCAATTCATTTGGATCTGAACAATTAAATAATCAATTTACTTAACATTACTCTTTTTTTAATATTCCATCTTTTTGAACAATTATCTTTTTCATACATCACAAGTTTTTGTATATTTTTTTCTTCTTTTCTATCTTTTATTAATAGTTTTTATTTGTACTTAGTATGTTTCAAACTATGTTTTTGTGTGTTAGCTGCGATGGCTGCTAGTGAGAACAGATGAATGTGCGGAATGTGCGATACATAAATAATTGACTTAACTGTGGTACATGTTTGTGGATGACAGCTGAGTTATGAACGGCTTATTTTTATTTTTGTAAACCATATTTATAGTTGTTTTCTGTTTTGTACTTTTTACCAATAAATAAAATTAAAAAAAAATACCGATTCGCGTAGTTTGACTAAACATTTTCAATTTCGGGAAACTTCGATATGGCAGTTGCTTCTGATTGACTATATTGGATATAATGACATAATATAAGCACATCGGACGTGGTTAAAGTATTTTTTTTTATGTTATGTTATGTTATGTACCTATACATGTTTTGTATGTAAACAGAGGTTTAACATGTAAAAGGCTTTGGCCGTAAATATTTGTAAATAAATAAATAAAATAAATAAATTTGTAAATAAATAATTATCATTAGGGTCTGTTTATATAATAATATATTATACTTAAATATTTCTAATGGTGCGTTTATATTGTGTGATATTATGGTTTTGTTATCTGCGCTTCCGTAATAAAGATAGTATTTAATTTATTATTATTATTTTATGTATGTACATGTAACAACATATATAATAATAATTGTACAATATCATTTATAAAATAATTTTTATATGAGTTTGTGTTTAACATTTATTGTGACTTCAGTCACCCGAAGCTCGCCGCAGCTATCTATAGCGTACCGCAACAGAACATTATTGATGTACAGAATATTAATTAACACGATAGAAATATTTTTAAATTGCGTTTGATTAAATAAATTGAAATTAATTAACTTAACTTGATCTTGTGATAAAAAAAATACCTATAGCAATATTGAATTTTTAAGTTGATTGGTAAATTATTTCTGAGGGAAAGTTTTTCAGCGATATCTGATAAATAAATTAATGAGCTGAGTATATCGGTTTACTTAACGTAGTTAGTTGACTTCATTAGTGCTTTAGAATTAATTTAATTAATATATTTGCTACCCAAATTGATGAAAATTGCTTATTTTTAATTCCCGAATTACGAAGAGGTATGATTTTTTTCTTAGTAGATACTTACGTTTTTTAAATTTGAATATAAGGTTTATTGCAAAATATTGTAATGAAGCTATTAACTCTTCACCTGTAAACTAATTTATTATTTTTTTTGTATTCACTGCGTTGGTGTTTAGGTAGTAAAATTCCTTAAGGAAATTAAATAAACAAATGTTTTTTTCTACTATAATTTGTTTAATTGAGCGACATGTCTTTCGAATGGAATATTGTTTGACAATCTCCTTGAAAGGCGGCGTACAGACAGCGGGATGCGAACGTCAAGCATAAATCTAAAATCTTTCGGCAACAATTCAGAGCATTCTCCGAAGAAATATTTGAACGAATGCCTTCGTTACCCATCCACTAGACGTAACGAAGGCATTTATTCGAATATTTCTTCGAAGAATGCTCCGAATTGTCGCTGAAAGATTTTAGATTTTTGCTTGATGCTTGATGATTGACGTTCGCATCCAGCTGTCTGTTCGCGGCAATTGACGAAAGACATTTCTCTCAATTAAAATATATATAGCAAAATAAAACATTCATATTTTAATATTATTATTTTCACACCACTTTGAACTGATTCCTATTATCAATTTAAATAAATAATAAACAATGAATTGATTGAGTTTACTTGATAATGTCGATCTTGACGAAGGCTCTCGAATTTGTTTTTGATTTATTACGAAAAATAAAATTTTGTTTTTAAATGGGTGTCAAAATTTTCAATACGTTTTTATCACTAAACGAGTGTATAATTATATTCTAACGATTAAATAATTACATGTTTTTTTCTCATGGTTCATGATAATCTCTGCTTATCTACCGAGGGATGTCGCGTGAATGAATCCATATAAGAATTTAAACAGTATTATATAAGAATTTAAATTATCCTTGAATTTGAATGTCTACATATAGTATAAAATGTATAATGAAGTGGAAACTTTCATACTAATACCTTATTGTGATTTATATACGTATAATAATTGAAACGCATTGTTAGCCATGTCTTAAGTAGCATTCACATTACTTCACTTTGGATGATCATCCAGAGTGTCAGGTTTAAACCTGTTCATCGAAAGTGAACACGTCTGTTCACACTTGTACATCCTATGCTTTCACTGCCGTGTCAAGACTCACGGTCATTTTGAATGTAGTTTGACGTACTTATTAAAAATTCAAACAAAATAATTTAATTTTCGACATAACTTTTGTACACATGATTCTGACTTTCAATGCAAATTCATGGAGAATAAAACAAATAATAGGATAAAACTTGTTAATGGTCGTTTCAGTGAAAGGACCTTTCATCAAATTTATGTCTTGTAGTAATCGCTTTCATCCGCCATCGCTAGTGATCACTATTGATGAAACGCCTGTTCACACCTTTTCATTTTGGAGAATCATCCAGAGTGATCACTGAAAGTGA
This sequence comes from Athripsodes cinereus, assembly GCA_947579605.1. Taxonomy (NCBI): domain Eukaryota; kingdom Metazoa; phylum Arthropoda; class Insecta; order Trichoptera; family Leptoceridae; genus Athripsodes; species Athripsodes cinereus. The sequence continues at coordinate 23,608,479 of OX388318.1, forward strand.
ACAAATGTGAACGGCCCTATACAGAATGATACCTTACGTGTTTTCAATTTCATGATAGTGATAGCGCAATTTTAGTGAATGAATATATCCATCGATATAAACTTGTAGTTTCTGTGAAATTTTATGTATGTTAGTACACGCTACATGACTGGTAGATTCTGTTCTTATTATTGTATGCGAATGAATGAAGAAGTATCACTGCCATAATGCGTCATTCAAAGTTTCGTGAATTTACAAATTGTTTACAATAATTTACAAACTTCAATGTCGAATGTAACGTATTGTTTTCGACGGGGATGATTTGTGTGAATTGTTTTCTGAAATATTGTTTCATGTTTCAATTTATCGATTCAACAATCTGTATCGTCTTTTTTGTTACTGTTAAAATAGTTACTGATCATAAGAGATTTGAACTTGGAATACATAAGTGATTTGTATATTAATTTATTTTATTTATATTTTCACTATTTATCATATTTTTATTTTTATTATTTATCAATAATTGAAATGCGACAAAAATCATTGACGTAAAAGACCTCGTGCATTTTTTGGAAATGATCAATAATTGAAATGCGACAAAAATCATTGACGTAAAAGACCTCGTGCATTTTTTGGAAATGATCAATAATTGAAATGCGACAAAAATCATTGACGTAAAAGACCTCGTGCATTTTTTGGAAATGATCAATAATTGAAATGCGACAAAAATCATTGACGTAAAAGACCTCGTGCATTTTTTGGAAATGATCAATAATTGAATTGCGACAAAAATCATTGACGTAAAAGACCTCGTGCATTTTTTGGAAATGATACAAAGTAAAAAATATTAATATCCTGTTTCACTTTATAACATTAAGATTTTAATGATCTCCTTTCCACTTTCCAAGTACAGGACATCCTGTATACCTGTTAAGCTTTTGCAATCGGAAAAAATAAGTATAAAAATACCTCAACCATAAAAAAAATTATGTCCTAGAACTCTGCAACCCAAAAGGTGTTAAAATGAAAAGATGCGCATATGTATATAATGGGATTTAATAATGGCACAAACACAATAACTTAACACATGTACTTAAAATATAATTAATCATTTTTTTATATAACACATAATAAACATAATTTAGTTTCATCTGGGAAAACCAGAGAAACGACAATATATGTTATTTAATTTTGTCTTTCTTTACATCTTGTCAAAAACCATCCTTTTATAAAAAATATCAATTTTAAAACAAAACAATCAAATGGAATAAATTCAAAATAAAAATAATCTAACCACTAAGGGATGTGCCTAGGTACTTATTTTAAAATTAAAATAATCTAACAAAGTAATCTAATAACTAAGGTAAGTACCTAGGCACTTTCTTACATGTATAATTGTATATGCATAAACATAATACCTACAAACAATGTTGATGGTTGTAAAAAGGTGCACTTTTCATATATGGACCATCAGTATATTTTGAATCAACAGTTGCATACTTTTATAAATGCATCTACAACGAGGGACTCGAGGGAGATATACCTATGAACGTTTATTTTTGATCCGACGTTCATTCAAGACTGGTTGATAATAATAATAATAATAATAAGAACACTTTATTGATCAGAAAAAAATCATGAGCAATTGGCGAGCTTATTGCCTGGAGGCAATATCTGGCAATAATGAAATTTTGTTAGTCACATTACCAATTTTTTCTTTTGAATTTCCATTCTATCGATATCTATATTTCAGTTCGCAGAAATCGATCGCGATTTTTTAAAAGTCGAGTTACAGATAGTAGGTACATTATGCAAATACTCTATATTACAAAAAGTAAATATAATTTATATAATCAAGAAATTCAACAATTTAATGACAAGGTTTCAAGGTAACAATCTGTTACGCCAAATTATCTATTAGATTAATGACTGTATGCCCTTGATGGTATGTTTTTTATGTCCGTTTTCACGCAATCATAATTATTACACGTTGTTTACGGGAACATCGCATCACAAACTAAAAATAAACATAATAACCAAATGTGGATATTGTTAGCTCGTTAAAATCTGGGTTAGTTTGGTGAGGTTAGTAATCCGAGAAGATATCGCAATCTAGTGATAAACTCGCCCTCTGTGCCTTGAATTGAAGTTGAACTGATAATTTAATGATACTTTGTAATGATTGATGTTGAAACCAATGTGCAGTAAAGAATAAAAATACTTATTATATAATTCTTAATAACTATACTATACCCTCACGCCGTGTCCCAGGTAGGGTAGGCAGAGAGAACGGAACTCTATGTTGATCTATCTTTACATACTTCTTTCGCTTCCTCTGTTATTTTAGGTTAACAACGTAAAATCCCATTAGGGATTTTTTTTTTTTTTTTTTTTTTTTTTTTTTTTTTTTTTTTTTTTTTTTTTTTTTTTTTTTTTTTTTTTTTGAGGGGAAATCCTAGTCATGGACACCCGGCCTTTCTGGCCAGGTAGTGCCGGACTCCAACCGGCTAAAACCCCTCATCTTCTACCACGTCTCGGTTCCTGCCTTTCGGCCTACCCAGAGACGTGGCGTTGTCTTATTATCATCTTCTTTCCTGGTTCTCATCATGCTCTTTTTTCCTCATTATGTTTTCTATGTATTCTTGAATGAGCCTCCAGTATTTTACCGAAACCATCATTGTTCGAATGATGGTTTCTGGTGACAAGGTTTCGCATATTTTTCTTTCTAGTCTTATTCTGTCCTCGTGCCATTTGGAGCATTTGAAGAATGTATGCTCCGAGTCATCTATACCCTCCCTGCAGTATGTGCACTCATCTGAGTTGAGCTTTCCAATCCTCTTCAGGTACGAGCCGAAGACACCGTGTCCTGTTAGGAACTGGGTCATGTGGAACGTTACCTCTCCATGTGGCCTTTGGATCCAGTGTTTGATGTCTTTGATGACTCTGTGAGTCCATCTTCCCCTTGTGGATGCGTCCCACGACTCTTGCCAGGCGTGTAGCGTCCTCTCTCTTTCTATCTTTTTTGTGTCTTCGTCAATAGGCCTGTTGGTTCTGTAGAGCCTGCTTCTCTCCTTCGCCAATAGATTAATTGGGACCATCCCCGCAATTACCAGGGCCGCGTCCGTTGACGTGGTCCTGTATGCACAGCATGTTCTGAGTGCCAGCACTCTTTGGCCGTTGAGAACCATGTTTTCATAGTGTCTGTATTTTAAGGCGCACGTCCACACCGGTGCAGCGTAAAGGATAATGGACTGCACCGCCATTGCCAGAGTCTGTCGTTTTTTTTGTCTCGGGCCTTTTATGTTTGGGAGGATTGCACAAAGTGCCCTTGAAGACCTCTGCGCTTTCTCGCAGACATGTTTAATATGTCTCCCAAAGTTTAGTTCTGGGTCTAATTTGACCCCTAAGTATGTCGCTTCACTTGCTAGGGGAATTGTGACCTCCTCGAATTCAAAGACAATATCTTTAGCTCTCCTATTTCCGCTCAGCATGATTGCCACCGTCTTTTCTGGGGCAATAGCTAATTGGTTTTCGTGCATCCATATACTTATGCTGTGCAGGGCGGTCTCCGTCTTTACTACTATTTCGGCTTGGGTTTTCGCGACCACCGAAACCGCTAGGTCATCCGCGTAGCATACAAGGTTCACGCCATTTGGTACTTCTAAGGTCATGACGCTGTCGTACAGGACATTCCACAGTGTCGGTCCCAGTACTGAGCCCTGCGGCACCCCACCACAAGTTTCCATGTCCAGAGCTTGTTGGATCCTGGTTTTGCGATCTGTTAGGTAGTCTATTAATATATTTGTCAGATAAAGGTTTACATTTTTTTCCCTTAACTTGTCTATGATAATTGGCCACGACGCCGTGTTAAAGGCATTTTTGACGTCAACAAGTACTAATACGTTAAACAGTTTTTTTTCTTTTGCTTCTTTTGCCAAAGCCACTACCTTGTTGACTGCGTCCACCGTTGATCTGCCCTTTCTGAACCCAAACTGATTTTCGCTTATGGCATTTTTTTCTTCCAGTTCCCTTGTGAGTCTGTCATTGATTATAGTTTCAAATAATTTGGCCACAACGTTGAGTAGGCATATAGGCCTGTATTTTTTCTGATCACTTGGGTTTTTTCTCGGTTTTTCAATGAGAACGAGTTTTGCGCACTTCCACCTGTTCGGAAATTGGCCTCTCTTAATGAGGTCCCCGAAAAGGGTCTCGAAGTATTCTGTGTTTTGCGAGACCAATTTTTTTACTGCTTCCGGTGGGATTCCGTCAGGGCCAGGGGACTTTCGTGGTTTTATTCTTTTGAGAGCCCTTGTTAGTTCGGCAGTGCTGACATTTTCCCACTCGCTTTGTGTTTCTGGTCCTTGTTCTTTTTTCATTTCTCTGTCTTTTTTTGTGATAAATAGTTCTTCAAAGACCTTAGTTTTTTTTTCTAAGAGAAGTTCGCATCTTGGGCTAGATATTTGGAGTTGGTTCCTTATAATTTGGTATGCGTCTCCATATATATCTTCATTGAGGTTATTGCACAGTGAGTCCCATGATTTCCTCTTTGATGTTGCAATCTGTTTTTTCAAGTCTAGTTTTGAATCTTTGTATATTTGGAGCCTGGTTGCTCTGGTTTCATATGTTCTGCTTTTTTGGTACATTTTTCTCAGGCGGTTTGTTTGTGCTATTTTTGCTTGTATTTCTAGGGTCCACCAGAATGGCATTTTGTTTTCTGAGGTTGCCCTTATCCTCGGTGTACTTTTTCTATATGCGTCTTTCATGGCTATCTCACATATCTCGGCATTCACGTTTTTATCCCTGATGGCTTCTCTGAAGTAGCGCACCATTTTTTCAGGGTCTGTTATGCCCTGTATGTATTTTGGTCTTTCTTTCTTTGCTGCATGCAGTTTAACCAAAGTGAATTGGTGGTCACTGAGTGTTGTGTCATCTAGTACTTCCCATGTGAAGCCCTGTTTTGTTGCACCTTCGTCGATTATTGTTAGGTCAATATACGATTGCCCATTTGGTCTGATACATGTTGGTTTTTTACCGTCATTTACCAAAACAAGATTGTGTGTGTGCAACCATTCGAGAAGGATCAGTCCTCTCTTGTTAGTGACTTTTCCACCCCAGCTAGGATGTTTAGCATTTAGATCACCTGTTATTATAACTGATTTGTTTTTTGCGTGTGATTTCATATCCATTTGTATGTCGTGGAGCTGTTTTTCGAAGTCTTCCTGTGTGCATTTATTTGGGCTTATATACATGCAGTATAAGATCATGTCTCTGATTTCCACGGCCACAGCGCTTTTGAAGGTTCGGTAATCCTCCACTTTTATGGTTTTGCTTGTGCATATCATCGTGGCTCCACCATCTTCACTTGTGTAGCAGTTTCTTTTGCGGACTATGTTTAAGTTTGGTTCATTTATTGCCACAAAGTCGCACATTTCCCTTATTGCCACCACTTTTGCCATGTCATGTGCCGCAACGCTTCTGCCGACGTTAATTTGTAAAATGTTCACGTTTGTAATGCTGTTTGACGGTCCGTTGTGTTTCGCTCCTTCTTTTGTTTGTGTCTTTTGGCGATTATTTCTTTTTTAAATAGAGGGCAGTTACTACCCCCTGTTGCGTGTCCTGCTATCTCACATATTGAGCAGAAAGGAGGATTCTCACATTCTTTTGCGCCGTGTCCCTCCTGTCCGCACTTTCTACATAGCTTTGATCTATCTGTTTTTGTGCACGATAGCGCCTTGTGTCCAAAGTTCCAGCACCGATAGCATTGTTGTATACTTATCCTTTCAGATACTATGCAAGTTGAGAATCCAACTCTAACTCGTTTTTGTTGTAAGATTCTCTCTCCATCGCCTTTTTCTAGGATTATTGTGCAGGCCTGGTTTGCGTTTCCAATAGGTCTCAGTGATCTGACCTCACATTGGTCCGGATACGTGATTCCTGCCTCTTGGAGGGATTTCTTAACGTCTTCGGTGTCGGAAGTTGGGTCTATATTTTTCAGGTGAAGTACCTTCTTTCTAATTTTTGGGAGGACTCTAACCTTGCTGTCACACAAAACATCCTTGATGCTTTCTGAGAGGCTTTTAACATCTTTAGTCGTTGTCAAAAGCATTCCTCCCGATTTAGTCTTTCTTATGTGGTTTATGTTTTCGACGCCCTCTCTGTTGCACAGACCCTGCTTGAGCCTTCTCGCCACGTCTGCATACGATCCATCGCTTGTTTCGATCAGTATTGCGTCTCCTCGCAGTGGTTCCATAGTTTTAATTTGCTTAGGTTCCAAGCTTGAGCCGCGTCCAGTCATTCTTATGCATACTTCGCATTCAGTCCTCAGGAATACGGCCGCTACCATCTTTCTGAAGACGTGAAGTTTCATTGTCTTCGGGGCCACTATTGTGACGTTCATCGTCCCTGTTCTCAGCGCTGACTCTCTCAGTTGGCAAAGAAACTCGTAGATACTGTGATATCCTCCCAGATCCTCCAGGGGAGCCGTCGCGAAAAACACTGTGACGCATCTACTTACGGTTGTTGACGAGTTTTCACTGTCGAAGGTTGTATTCTGCGCAACGTGCGCATATTCCCCGCCTATGCACTTCGTCTTTCGGCACTCCAGGATTTCTGGGTATTTGTCGAATATTTTATCGCTATCTTTATTGTTTTCCTCATTGCAATGTATGTATGCTAATGTTCCTTTATGTCTCTTTGTTGCTTCTTCTTTCTTGATTTGTATTTTTCTGAGACTATCTTCAGTCCATTTTTTTTCAGCTTGTTGCATGAACTCTTGGAAGCCCAAATTCTGACACAGATTTGGATCAAATATTTCCTGAGATTTTTTGTATTTGCAATCAGGGCATTCTTTTTGGTCAATGTTTTTATCATTTAGCAGCGCCGCCTCCAGTGTTGCTATTCTTAACTCCTGTTCTGCCATTTTTGTAAGAACGTTTTCTTCCTCTACCTTCATCCGTCGTTCTTCGAATTCTTGCCGGTTTATGAGCTGCGTCATCAGTCCAGTCAGTTGAGCAGATATATTCTTTATGTCCTTATGGACGTTTTTATTTGCAGCTACAACTTTTGACAGTTCTTGAATTTTACCTTTTAATTTAGAGAGTTCTTTGTTTCCATCTAGTCTGTTTTTGTCAACCGGCTCTGCTAGGTTGGGACTTTGGGCAAATTTCCTTTTTTTTGGCTCTCTGTCAGGTTCGGGGTGAGCATTGGCCCCAGTCCGTTCAGAAACGCTCTCATTTGTCGGTCCTGGCGTCCTCAGTATATTTCTAGTCGTTGATATTCCCGGTGGTGTTCTGTGAATAGAATCCCGACGTGCGAATACTCTTTTTTCCTCCTCTATGAGGATTATCTCCTTCTTGGTCTCCTCATCGTAAATCTTTCTATTGTGTCGTTGTTTGCCCTCCCCAGAGTCCGAGGGGCAGCCCAAAGACACCGAAGTATCCTTGGGGAGGGATTCTCCTCCACCAACGGTGGAGGTACCCTCCTGGGGTACAAAGTCCTTGTTTACAATCGACATTTTTTTCCACTTTTTTTTAGCTGTTTCTTTCTGGGACAGCTCCCATAGGACATGTCTAAAGAGACAATGGCATGTCCATGCCACCTTTTCTGTCGGGGTGGGGTCCCCTAGGACATGTCTGACTGTAGACTGAAGGCATGCCCATGCCTAGGTTTTGGGGATTAAGGATTAAGCATTTACACTATGTTTATAATTTAGTATTTTTCATATTGATCATGAAAATAAAGTTAGCTCATGTCTAAAATCAAGCATTTACAGTATGTTTATAATTTAGTATTTTTCATATTGATCATGAAAATAAAGTTAGCTCATGTCTAAAATCGATAAACAACTTATTGACCTCTTCGGTAAGTCCCCTAACGATTTTTCAATCACCTTGTGCTGCCACTGTTATTGGGACCTATATTAGTAAAAAAAGATCCACTTCCAGAAGTTTCAAACCTATTTGTGTTACTGCCGCTTCTTATATACTTGCATTAAAAAAAATGAAAATTAACGAATAACGAAATTTAACATTTTCGTTAACTGATTGCCAAGGCTCATTTTTATGTTGTGCTCAGGACTGATTGTAGAAACATTAGCGTACCTAATATGTGCTAGTTAGTACCTACAATATTCAGATGGATAATATAATATGTGGGGTCATTGTAATTAATTATAGTACATTATATGATTTGGCGGCCAATGACATAGACAATGAACAAAAAAGATGTCGGTTATTTTAATGTGTTATTATTTATTTATTATTATTACATACCTATATGAAATTATAATATCATTGTATTATAAAGAATATTCTTCATTCATGGGATCAATTTTTAACTGGCTTTAAAAGACGAAAGTATTTGAGTATTGGACTGTTGTGAGAAAGAATTCTGTTGTTATTTTCCTCAATTTGTACATTGACAATGTGTCAGTGATCAAGTGTAGTTAGTGTTCTCGTAAATAAAGATTTAATAGTGAAAATATTTAGTGATGTGGTAGAAATTAAGCAAATTAGTAATGCACATATTTTCTCCATTTTTTTCTTTACTTTGCTTTACTTGTAATCCAATGATATTGAGCGAGTTAAGTATCTACGCCCCAATATCGTACAATTATTATAGACAGCATAATTATGCTGTTTTATCCACTGGATAGCAGAACAAACATAATCCCAAATTCTTCTGTCGGCAAGGCTATTATAATTATTATTTTATGATTTGAATGTTCATGTTGATATTTGTAACACAACATACAATGACTTTATCGCCAGAGTAGAGACTCTCCTTTGATTCTTTTCTTTCTTTTTGATGATGTCTCTTTTGTGTTTTTTTCGGTCTTGCTTTTTATTTGATTTTGAGATCGCCTTGGCCAAAAGCTGTTATGGTCTTAGTGCAGGATTACATTTTTAATATATTAATAACAATACATCAAGTGCAAATATTTGATCGTACATGCTTTATTTAGTCATTTAGAAAATTTGTCTTTATTGTGTGCCTATAGTAGGTAATGCATAATAATTGTAATTTTGTTTTTTTTTTTTTAATATATGTCTGGGTTTTGATATAAACCCAAATACAACCTTATATACCTTTCACAGTAAGCTGAAAGCTTGCGTCTTGAAAGGGGGGTTTGCCGGCACCTGGGATCGTATTATATCATCTGATTATTTATCATGAAATGATATTGTTTTATCGTTGCAACAGTTCAAGGAAAGAATTATCAATAAACGTACATTTAACTTATTCATATTTATTAAACAACAGTTAAATATTTTAATTTGTTAGTTTTTCATCTCACTTCGTGATTTTGATGTTTTTTGCAAATAAAAAAGAATAATTAAATCTATTAAAAAAAATGGTACATATTATTATTTTCATCTTCCTCTAACGTTTTATTAATTTCGTCATGAAATTCTACTACCTAAACACCGACACAGTGAATCTTCCTTCTTCTATCTGGTATTGGATATAGACTTTTCCCTTGAAGCTCCACATCTCTCCACCTTGAGCACTAGGTCTAGAATGAGTTTTACTTGACCTCAAAGTAAATAAAAATGACGCTGATTTTGTCCACTCATGTTTATTATCACATGTGGCGCCATTCCATGTTTTGAGGACATAAATAATAAAATTATACTTTAATGCATGCAATACCTTCTATTTAATCATCTTTGTACTGGTTGGCAACCAGAACCTGAGGAGTTTGTTCTTGAAAGAGAAGGTAAGGTATCATCCCCGTAACATCTACCTCATCATTCTGTTATGAACATCTTTTGCTGGAGCTTCGAATGTCTAAATTGTTTGACAGGCGTGTCCTGTTGGACATGATTCTTTTATACAAAATTGTAAATTCATGTTTTGATTGCCCGGAGCTCCTTTCATTGCTCAATTTTCATGTCCCTGATCGTCCTACTAGACAGAAAATTTTATTTAAAGAATCAAATACTCGAACCATATTACCAGAGACATTCCGTCATTAATCGTCTGCACATGCTTGGAAATAGATTTATCGATGTATTGAATTTGGATTTGTTTTTTGAAGGTGATTATGTAATGAAAGATAAAATAATCAAATATTTTAATCAGACTTATTTTGAAATTGTAAATAGTCAATAAATGTATATTGTCCTGATCATTCTATGCTTCGTTTGTTTATTTAGTGTCGGTTTTATTTTTGCGTAAATTTTATTATATATGCGCTGTTTGATTTGTTTTACAAGTGTTGTTTTTGATTCATAAACTTTTTTGGATAAAACTAAGTGAAATAAATTAGATGTGATTAATTAATTTGAATAAGTAATATTTGAACATGTGTCAGGAATCATTTTATTGTGTTGGATATAAACTTTTGGTTTTCTATTGTTGTGTATACTTGTATGGATTTGGAACACTATATTTTTGATCGAGTATGTATTGTAATTGTGGTCATTTTATTGTTTTTGTATTTGTGTATGTATTTTTGTTTTGGTTTTTAATTCATTGATATTGTCAACTATAATGATTATGTAATAAAAGGCATATTGCCGTATATTCATGAATAAATAAATAAATAAATAAATAAATAAAAATCATCCCAGTGCGTGACATTGGGATCTCCTATTCAATGTTCAGTAAAGAATGAATAAATAAATAAATAAAATATATCCATCTGTTACGTAATTATTATTATTACTCTAAAATATGTCATAATATGTCATCCGACCGCGCTTGTACCTAAAACTATTTGGAGGACAATCAAATTGAGATGTTTTTGGTATCACATCTTCTATTTGTGTAGGGTCGATGATTATGTTATTATCTTTCACTCAATTAGACTCGAGAGTTCACGCATGATGTTACTAATATTAAATTATTATAATTATACGTCCATTAATACCCAACTTATAATTATAATTGTCATGGGTCAACGATTTCGGTCTTGTCTTATAATATGGTTCGATATCGGTCCATACTCCATATATTATGTATTTGAGATATGTTAGCATTTATAGTTAATTTTAGTTGTACCACAACATAAGACGCTCTCTAAAACATCTTCAAGATAACATTGCATTAAAGATAACAAGAAGACATTGGCGTCAATCTGACATTTGAGATATTGCATCAGAACAATAAACCCAAAAGAATATTTTAGAAATTCATCACATTTCTAATAAGTAAATCAGGATCTCTTAGATCTCCCAGAGCATCGTCCCAGACGATTCTGCGGTAATTGTTTCGATCCTCTGCTTCATGCCTTATAACTTTTTTGGGATGATTAAAAAAAACAACATAATATTGAAAATATTTATTACAGTGATAGAGAGTGTTTATATTTACTGTGAAAAAATATGTGAATTGTGTTATTTTTAGCTGACAAGTGCAAAAATTGACTGTAAAAGACATCAAGATTATGTGACCTTCTTCTTGCTCTTTGTACTACCATTTACGAAGACTTCGCTCTTCGGAATCGGCACTGTGACGTTATTATTGTTGTTATTTTTCTGAACGTATGTCGTCTTAAAGAAGTCATAAAAGAGATAGTAGACCATAACTAAATTAGGTATGTAGGCCATTACTATGAGTCGTGGCATTGGACAGGAAGGAAGGAGCCCCTGTGAAGAGTGGATGGTCAGAATGGTGAACTGTATCTGTGGAAGATTGAGAAGGGTTAGTATATACTTTCAAATCATCGTTTCATTCTCACTTTGTTTCTATGAAATGCATCACATAAATATTAAAAAAAAAAACACTAAACCGCATGTCGTGAAACACCATCTTTTAAGGGATATTTCTGTGCCTCGGGCGGCCGGTTCCGTAAAAAATAGAAAATCAGTGTCTTTTAAAGTTTCTTAAATTTCCACGGGTTTCATAAAAATAAAGTCCGGATTGTCAAAATTAAAAATATAATTTTCAAAAATTCCTCCGGAGAATTATTTATTTGCTTGGCTATGCTGCGATGGTTACCAAGATAATTTATATAAACGAGAGTTGCCACACGTTACTGTAAATATTGTACATCTGTTGTCCCAATCAGGGATGTTGCGAATATTCGCATCCGCATCCGCAAATGCGGAGCTCCGCATGTATTTGGACATCTGCATCCGCATCCGCATCCGCAATAATCGATGCGGATGTTCATGCGGATGCGGATGTAAGACAATTTGCGACAAGAAAGTAATGGGGCGGGGCCGGCGAAAGGCGCGTGCCGTTTGCACTTGACATTAACCAATGGGAACGAAAATAATGGTGACAAGATGCGACGCGTTTTTATTTTTGCCGGTTTTATTTTATTTTTGCAAATAACAAAGAAGAAAAAAAAATGTCGCCAAAAAATCCATAATGTTACTGTAGCAAAAATTTCGTCACATATTTGACAGTGGGGCCTACCAACTAAGATAGTTCCTACTTTTTTTCTATAAGATCTTAACATCCGCATCCGCGGATGTGAGCCTTCAAAAATCCGCATCCGCATTGACATCCGCGGATGTGTAAAAATCGACATCCGCAACATCCCTGGTCCCAATATCTAATTTAGTTGATGTCTCTAAATTTAAAGTTAAATTACAACACAAAAATGTAACTTTCAGAATAAAAGAACTTTATCTTTTATGAAACTGGGTTAGAGAGAAACTACACTTTGTCTAATTTTGGTCAAATTGAAAACATAGTTTTCATTAGTCCTCGTTAGACTCTTTATCGATGATGTTATAATCGTGTGTGTTGAAACAACATTGTATATTGTGATATCCTTTGATGATATTATCCATAATGCTCAGTTATATTCTGCTCCACCTGGTCTTTTCGCTTCACCAATGAACGCTCGTGTGGTCTGATGGATCTTTGACAAACATATTACGCGTCTTAAATCTTTGCATTATGTTTATTGAAATTTAATAACATGTTTATCATTATTAATCTCTTGGTGTACAATAGTTATACAATGATGAAAGAAACAATAAAAAGAAATAATCTGTTTCATTACATTGCACTCTTAGACATTTTTCTATAGGATCGCTTAGTAATGATAGAAATGAAAAAAATATCAATGCTCTTCAAATAAGTCAGCACTAATTTCTCCTGCCGTTTTTATAGCTTTGTGTACAGTACTAATTGCTCCGAATATATAATCATTAGTTCGAGATTTCGCTTACATATCATTGTTCAAATTGGTGTATTTTTTATCATTCGCTTCGTTGCACGTATTCATTTATCGTTTATTTGCTATCGCAGTTGTAAAAGTGTCAATAACGTAGCCATTGTCATATTGTTTTTATCGATGAAATTAAATTCTTATTACGTTTATCGTACATTGTGTTTCACGTTTTTATAATATTATCGAAAGCATCAGCTGTTTTATGCTAGTGTTTTGTTTCAACAAATGCTACATATTATTTATTTTCAGTTAATCTTATTTTCGTGGTAAGCTTCTTCGTTATATTCTTCAACCACTTGCCTTCTCTTGTACATACTTAATAATTTATTTTTATCCTCAGTTGCAAATAAATAAAAATATTGGCATCAGTATAGTATGCAAGTATATATATTTATTACGTTACTAAAAAATAAAAAGCGTATCGTATTTTCATACCTCTAGTAATGTCCCTTATCATAGAATAAAATATAGAATAATATTTGTAAAGAGTCGAACCAACACCAGCTAAATTTAAACTGGACAATTAATAGTTTTGTTTTGCATCTATTACGACCTCTAATCCAGGTTCGATTATAAATAAGATGAAAATCAATTCATTTTTTTAGAGCTTTCTTTGTCTAAGCACAATTAAAAGGTTTTTTTTAGTTTTAGGCTCCTCTAGAAGTGTCCAAAAATTCATAAAACGTTGATTCATGATCTACTCTGAGAATAACTCACTTTCTAACAATCTTTCCATGCCGTCACGACATCTTCCACAAGTTAATAACTAGTGAACTTACCACCTTTATTAAATATACAAATTATTTCTTCTCCGTACCATAAAAAGTAAGACATTCGTGGCGGATGACTTATTTTGTCGCTGCATTGTAAACTTAAATATCTTTTACGTGATACCTTATTACTAGATTTTGTGATGTTACAAAAAAACCCTAAATATTGAAATAATTTATTGCGGTAGTAAAAAATGTTTAGAATGTATTTTGTAAATCAGTGAATTTCGGTAATTTAAGACAACTTTGTATAAAAATCGACAGTGAAAAACATCATCGTTACGTGACTTTCTTCTTGCTCTTTGTGCTGCCGTTTGCGAAGACTTCGCTCTTTGGATTCGGTGCTGTGACTTCATTATTGCTATCCTTCTTGATGTATGTATTCTTGAAAAAGTCGTAGAAGAGATAATAGATAATAAGAAGAGTTGGTAAGTAGGCCATTACTAGGATCCGTGGCACTGGACAGGAAGGAAAGAGACCTTGTGAAGAGTGGATGCTCAAAATTGTGAATTGTATCTGTGGAAGATTGAGAAGGGTTAGTATACATTTTAGTTGTCATTTCACACTAAAAAAAAAAACTAAACTGCATCGTGTGGAACAATTATTTGCAAGGAAATTCGAAGCGAATATTTCAGTGCGTCAGGCTGCCGATTCCAGAATAAAAGATAATGTCACTTCCACTATAGAAAGACAACGAAATTGCAAATTAATATCATTTTCATAAAAAATGTGACTTTTTAACATACTGTAATTGTTCTCTGCATCTTCTCGGATTCATTCAATGAAATCAAGTGTAATAAACAGGCGCCCAACACATTTTTTCTGTTTGAAAGTCGCTGGCATACGAGACAAAATAACGTAAAACTTTCATCTTTTCCAGTCTGTCGGTGAAGCGAAAGTAATACTTTGTTGAATGTGCGCAAATATTGACCAGAACGGGAATGTCTCTCGCGTTGAAGTATAATGATATGCTGGAATAACAATTTCGTATTTCTTTTTTATTCGCAGCAGGTGGTAGAAATTAATAAAGAACGTTTTCTCAAAGTTTTTTGGCTAAGTTTATATTATTCCTTACGCAACGTAGTACAATAGATACGGCCGTAATAAATAGACATCTCTGTAAAATAACGATTTCAATGCCGTGACGCATAAATTATTATGTAAATCGAGATTTCATTTTTTTGTACGTCGTTTCTAAATATTTTTTACACACAAAATTTCGCTAAGAAATCAAGTGACTTAATGCCGTTAAGAGATCATTAAATGTAGAGATGTCGCATTTATGTAGCCTTTTTCGCGTTTTATTCTTTCGTTAACGTGATACTCTGAAAGCTTTAACGGATAACGTAACGTATTTTAATCTCACAACCTACCTTCGATCCCGGTACAACCTTTCGTTTTGACGGATCTTGCCGTGTCTGCGTTTTCTTCATGTAGGACGTCCACTGCATACTCTATTGCAAGATCGTGATATAAACGTTTTACCTACTATCTCCATCATCGAAGTATCTTTTGTAGTATTTTTGTTTGCTTTCTTCTACGTGTTTTCTTATTGTTTTTTTTTTTCAAAATAATACGCTGTCTGATAGGAGTTGGATTTATAATATTGGGTGGTATTTACCTTCAAAATAATGATACCATAAGAAAAAAATTCTTAAAAGTTCTAGTAATGGGGTAAGCTCTTAGATAGAATTGGATGTTCTTCTGTTTTGAAAAACGTATATGACACAAAGAATGTCTTTGTGTCATATGTATGTATGTATGTATGTATGTGGTCTTAAGTGCGGTCGTTTTAGTAAACGTATTTTTTCAATAAATGCCATTTATTTTTCAATAAATATGCCAAAATACGCACTCGATGTTTCAGCTTTTGACTATAGGCAGATTTCAGAATAATTTTGAAAAATATTAGGCTGACAACTAAGGTGATGTTAGGATACGATACTTATTTATTTTTCGTGTCGAAACCCAGAAAACCAGTCGAATTGACCTCCATTACTGTGCAAAACGCACAGCATGTGGAGATGCTTCAAAAATATCCTCTGTAGTGGATGCGACAGGGTACAACGGATACTCCAACAATTGTGGCACAGTCTGCGCTGCACCGAAGTCACACGCTCCGAATTCGTCCTATACTATAATAGTCCTTTGGATAACAAATATTCAAACGATGAAACTTAATGCTTTATCCTAACGCGGTACGTTTTCAAAATGTATGTAATGAAATAAACGTAGAAATATTCTATAAGTACATAAAAAATTTATTTAAATCTTCATAGTAAGTTATTTTTTCATTTTAATTTTATACGACGTTTATCTAATTTCTATTATTTTCTTTTAATAATTGTGCATCTTCGTTTTATTTTTCGAGTTGCCGTTAGCAAACACTGCTTTCTTCGGAGTCGGCGACTCCACGGGGCTGTTATTGTTGGAGTATGTTTTCTTGAAGAAGTCGTAAAACAGGTAGTAGATGAGTATCACGTTTGGGATGTAAATCCACACAAGGAATTGTGGCGCTGGGCAAGACGGGAAAAGCGTTTGCAAACTGTGGATGAACAGAAACGTGAACTGTGCCTGTAAAGAAAAAATATGACATGTTAGTCTTTTAAGATCTTCAAATTTTAAATCGTCCTAAATGTACCGTACATGAATTAAGAATGTCGCCTAATATAAAGGGATCGAGTTTCAGTGGAACGGTGAATGTTTTTTTATGGGCAAAATCACTAAATAAATCAATAACTATTTGTTGGCTTGGCTTTGGAAGATCTGTCCTGTTTACTTTCAATTAATTGTTCACTTTCTGTTCCGCATTTTTCAGGAGAGACGTTGTACCTATATTAAACTTTCCCTTAAGGGGTACTTACCTTTTAACTGTAAATTTTATAATTGAAAAAATATTAATACTTACGTGGCAAGGTACACTTAAGCAAATTTCGCTTTACTTATTATAAAATACGCTATCGCGATTTCGATGCACTTGCACCATTGACGATCTGTTAAGAACTTCTTGATGAACTCGTCAATGGCGCAATTGCACCGAAACCGCAACAGCGTATTTTATAAACTCAAGTGAGAAATTACATAGCGATTCAAAACATTTCAATAAAGTAATTTATACTTCGAAATATGTTAAAGTTATTTTCCTGTAATTCCTATACCTGGGATGCTCACAGAAGTTCGAAGTTGTGAGGTGCATAAAAATAACTATTCATTACGTAAATTATGTCCCTAATAAAAACGGTGGATAAACTTCAGATTGCGAAAGCTATTTCTAAGTATTTTAATCATAAATTTCTCAAGTTTTACGTTCAAAGGACCGAATTTACATATAATACGCGATGCAGTTCGATTGTTTCATAATTATCATCAAAGTTTTCTTTTACGAAATTTAGTACTTTAAGCATTATGAATTTTCTATCTCCGAAACGCAATATGTGATGTTTTTTGCGCCATCTGGTTCAGTGTACAAAGATCACCACATAAAAATATTAATTTAATTCCCGGGCCTTTTAATTTGTTTTAACAATTTTTCGTACTTGCAGAGATTAAAATAAAAATTAATATTTCAAAATCCCTATAGATGGAGCTATGTATGTTAATTGCAATGCACGAAACGTTCGATAATTATGGTACTATAAAAACTGAACTTTTATTAATTTTGGTTTATGTTTTTACACGACATTCCGGTAACGCAACCATCGCTTTACGAAAAATAGCCCTTTGTTGTCCTAATTTCAAGTAACTTTTTCGGATATGTACCTACGTAATCTTTTGATTTCCAAAAATGTATAATAATTTATTACCATCTGTAGAAGTGTCAATCCCATCTTCCACTTGCTCATTTTTGCTCTCAGTTTTGGACCAGCTTCTGCTGATATCAAATAGTAGGAATACATTATCACATGTATTGGATTGTTAATCAGCATTGTCATACTTGACATTCCACCTAGAAAATGATAATAAAATATAAATACCTTGCATTGGATGATATTAAATTAATTTAAACTTATTATTGACAAAACGTGATTTTGAGACTAGATATTAAAACACACGTTATGGTGTTCCTCAGGACTTCGACTTTGGTCCTCTATAGTTTGAAAATTTAGGTATACCCGAATCATGATTTGGTTGTTAACTTTTCTTTGGGTGAAATGTTTCTTTTCAATTTCTGTATTCGTATGGAAATTATTCATAATACGTGTTTCATTAATATAAAACAGCATTATAAACAAATTATATGACACGCGGACGTGGAATTTTACTTTAATTTTACAAATTAATAATGTTTGACCTGTTTGCATATTCATGCACTTTTAATTAATTACTTGTTTATTATATTAATCAATCAGGGAGTTACTTTATACTTATTATCAGTAAATGATTATTCTCTGACCTCCAACGTATTTAACGCCGAGCCACATAACTGCGAACGTAGTGCAGTGGTGGTAAATATGAAGGAATGACGCCTGACGATCTTTCTTCCTCAATATGAAGAATGACGTTTCAATCATATCCACTACTTTGCTCAATGTAGTCAGGTACATCCATTTGAGCATACTCAAACTTTCTGGATCTGTCTCATTATGGTTTGGTATGTGACAGCCTAAAGTGAGAGTCGTAAGCCAGCCCGAGGTTAGAATCTGAAAAAAAATTATGTAAATGTATTAGCCGTTCATCAAATTAACGTCTCCTGTGATTAAATTTCAATAAGTAACCATCCCATAAAAATGACACTTAAAACTCAAATATCTGCAAAGAAATACCATATCTAGTGAAACGTATTTAAATTATTTTTTCAACAGTTTCTGAATTCACATATTTTTAATCGTTAGACTTACCTAAGTGGATCTGGTCAAAACATATTGTCATGTGTTTCGACTCAATATGGACAAAGAAGGTATGGAAAGGAATGGCAGCCGAGGAGAGACAGGAGAAAAGTTTGAAGGCATCAAGCCAGATGGTTGTATGATGAAAAAAAGAATGCTGGTAGGGTGGAAAAGTGGAACTTTATAGGGTTTATACTATAACAAATTTACACTAAATATAACAACTGTAGAAATTTATACCATAACAAAAATACAAAATTTTCAGAATTACCTTTGTCCAGAAATGCGACAAAATTGGCGGAAGAAGAAAAATAAAAATTGAATTTTATTTTTAGGGCAGAATTAACATCTGCTGAACTTTATAAAATATTTATCATTTTATAAAACATTTTTATATCTATCGCTAGTGGTCGAGTCGTATAAAATAATAAATGAGTACGATATTTCAAAGTCCGTAGTAGTGTGAGAATTCCATGCATTCTTGATTGTGTCTGGGTTACACGTTTACATATTTTATTATTATCCATATTATACTACTCGTATCTAGAATTTTTTATTAGTTTATTTGAAACGGAATTGCAAAGTGATATTATGTGGAAGTCGTATTGGAGCGATCAATTATTCCGCGCGCTTATTATATGACCTTTTCTAATGAATTCCCCACTAGTTTAATATGCCTATATATATCATTTATTAAATTTAACTTTTTTCTTTAATCTCAACCCATCTTTATTGTCTATTTTTTTATTGGCATGGCTCTTATACTTTGGGGATAAGCTATAATGGTATTGATAGCGATAGATAATTTTTGTGCTTATCAATTATTTTTATTTGACCATAAATACATGCCTCTCTTATTTTCCTAAAAATCATACTAAAATAATCAAACTTTTTTTCCCCTTAACACTCCTTCGGGTAGTGTAGGGTGAAAACTACCTCCCACCCTATTCAGTGTGTAATCAAATTCTAGCTATACCTTACTACTACTATACATCTACACCACTACGGCACATCTCACAAGTGAGGTAGCCAGCAGTGAGGAGGCGAGAATAGTGTAAGGATAGGTCAGTTAGGCGTTTCTTCTTCTCTGCCTATACACTACATGGGGTGCGATTGATTGATCGACTTATAGATACGAATGGGACTCGAAGACGTAGCTGGCCGAGGATTTAATGGCAAGATTATGTAAACCAGATTCTACAGGACGGACACGTGTTGATTAAGTACATTGAATAGGAGAGCGTACGTATAATAGTGACGGAAGCGAAAATACATATTATGTAAAAATCGAGATAAATGGCGCTATATCCTTTCTCTTCACCCTGTTGGTGAATAGCTGTTATGGTGATGATATTGAAAATATATAGATGTATTGTTTTACTTACTCCATAAAAGAGAATTGAATTGCTGATTATCTGGTAGACGTTGTACCACCTGATGACTCCTTTTAAGCTGTAGGCAGGCCTGTTCTTCATGTACATTGGTAAGATTATTTTTATGGTGGATAGATATATGACCACGATCATTACAACCGGGATTGGAGAACCCATTATTGGCCATCCTTCTAGTCTAGGATCTGAAAAAAAGATTTATGAAAACTTACAACTTTTCCAGTAACTAGTTAAGTAACAAAACATCCCCACCTAACATCTCTTAATAATTGTATGTTTACTATATAGATGTATGTTCTTCTTTTAGTTTTTTTACTCAGCCCTGTTGGTGCAAATTTGTTTGTGATAGCGCTAGGCTTGCTTGTGGTATAATTATGTTGTATACACTTTCGTAAAACAAAAAATCATACGTTATTTTCAATTATAAATTATTCTACACGAAAGTGGAATAAATGCAGTGGAGTAGCGATCGTTGAGAAGAATGGTTGGTAAAACGCTGCGTGATAGAGTGAAGAATGAGGATATTAGAAGAATGAGCGGATGCAAGAAGAGTGTTGTGGACAGAATGCGAGTGAATAAACTACGATGGTTTGGGCATGTTGAACGAATGGAAGAGGTAAGAATGACAAAGAGGATATACTTGTCTGAAAGAAAGGGTGTGAGGAAACGCGGGCGTCCGAGAACCACGTGGCTTGATCACGTGGATCAAATTCTCAAGGACAGCCGCGTGTTGAGTAAGAGGAACCGACGTGCGTGTATGAGAAACTGTATGAATGTGGAGGAAGCGAAGGAAGTGTGTAAAGATAGATCCGTTTGGCGTTCCGTTCTCTCTGCCTACCCTACTTGGGACACGGCGTGAGGGTATAATATAGTATAAATTATTCTTTGACTGAAAACTCTACATATATTTGTATAAGTAAAACTTTAATATGTTTCAAAACAATATCCTAACAAAATAGTAAACTTGGGTTGAAAATTATCCAAATATTTGGACATGATAAATGATGGGAGACTTGTTCTTCCCTGAGGACTCCACGGAACAAGTTTAGTATTTATAATTCCCCTCTATACTGTATTTTTACCTGTAGTTGTCTATTTATTATTGTTATACGTATTATTATTATTAACTCGCCGTTTATGTCAAAGGTCTATTATGTTGATACTTAGTTGCTGTTAACTCTTTTATATGAATTATTATTATGAGAATGGTTATTTTTATTACGAACACAAATAAATCGAAAGAATTCTGCGATTTAATGGTCTGCAAAAAATTTTTGGGTACCTACACAGAAAAAAGTGCTAATAACTGATGAAAAATCTCGATGTTTGACACCCCACATGCCCATATTTAAGTTAAAAAAAATTGCAGGTACGTACGTCGAAAAAAGTGTTAATAACCTCTGATTTAGGCCTTAATCAGCCCCACAAATTTTTGGATCAATCAGGTTGGCTGCGAAGTGTACTGGGCGAAAGGTCATAATACCACAAAAAAATATGGAGAGAAATTTCTCTTCCATCAGAGGAGAACTTTCTCGTTCTCGAGAAATTTCCTTTAAGAATTTTCTCTTCTCACATCACTACATAGGTATGCATAGGTGTTTTATTTTTACTTATTCCTTTCGACACGCGCAACTTATTCTTTCGCTCGAATTAATGACAACAAGAAAACATCTTCTTTGCAATTATTTATAAATAATATTAGCTATTGTTCGTTGACATTTAAATCTAAGCAAATGATCAATTATTATTTATTGTGAATTCAATGAATTACAATAATAACCGAATTAATTCATTCGAATGACTTCCACGTGTAATAGCAATACATAGTATTATTAATTATTTGATTGAAACATTTTATTTCACAATCAAAGTATTTAAAATATTCTGTTAACTTTTTT
Source organism: Athripsodes cinereus (assembly GCA_947579605.1). Lineage (NCBI taxonomy): Eukaryota > Metazoa > Arthropoda > Insecta > Trichoptera > Leptoceridae > Athripsodes > Athripsodes cinereus. The sequence continues at coordinate 23,630,475 of OX388318.1, forward strand.
ATCATTGTTGTCATGTTGAGGAGCAATCACTATACTACCATTTTGTTTATTGTATTTACTGCACAATTGGTGGAATTCCATAATTGAATCAATTAAAAGAATGTTTTGTTCTATTGTAGTGCTGTTTTATATTATCAAGAGAGACGTCATTCGACTTCTTAGGTCATTGTCAAAGGTTAATACCGATTAAGAAGTCGAAATACGTGTCTTTCAATGATAAAAATCCAGAGTGGAAGAAAACAATTCTTTTTTTAAAAGATTATATTTAAAATTGAATTAGTTTTTATTTTAGTATTTTAAAATTGAGTTAGTGAATGGCGCTCGTAGTAGCTGCCTGAAACCTCTGAAGTGTCATTTTTAAAAATTAAAATATTATCTAATAATGGTTCAAAATAACAATATTTTAATACACTGTTTTTAGTTTCAATAGTTTTATAAAGACAATTGTTTTTTGAGTGTTAAATTATTTTCAAACAAATTAAAAATTACAAATTTTAAAACAAATGAACTAGTGGATAAAATTTGTGATAAATAATAATACCTACAATTGGAACTCACATAATTGTTTCATATTTCAAATTTGTGACAATTAGATTCATATTATAATATATATTAAAGTTTTATGATTACAATAAATAAACTTAAAAAAAAGCTTAAAATGCGCCCTTGCGGTGGTTTGTACCATAAATTGTCCGGACTATTATTATTAAAAAAACACTGTTTAATTCCATTATGAGAATTGTTTAATTTTTATAACTGCAATGTAGTCGAAAACGTTTTAACAATTAAACAATTCTCATAATGGAATTAAACAGTGTTTTTTTAATTTAATTTTAAATATAATCTTTTATATTGCATTTCCACAAAGTTACACTTTAAAATATAGAATATTTATAATTCGTTTTTGTTTTTTATCAACGTCATTCAAAAGTAGGCTCTCTGTCAAAGGCCACAAGGCCTATTATTTCCATGAAAAAATTAAGCGTACCCCTTAGGATGGATAGAAAATTATTTGCAGCTGAACGAAGTGATATACCGTGTGATTGTAAGAAGACAAATTTTCCTTATATAAAAGGGTGCGACAGGAACGAAGATAATTTTATAAAGAAGCGAGAGAATAAATGTACATTCTTACGCTGGGCTATCGTCTTCCAGACAGGGCGCTCCCGGAAGAAATGTGATCGCGCTTTTTAGACCAAAAATATGCCGAATACATACATTTTTAATAATGTGATTGAATTGTAAATTGTTATTAAAATATTGTACCTTGATTTGTTGAAATTATGTCTATTATATAATAGACACTTAATTATTTATATATTCCTGGTTTACCCGGTTCCTGTGTCAAAAATTTCATTGAATAAATTATCATCGGGAACTTTGACGTCAGTTACAATGTAGATCATTGTTTAATTTATTAATTTAGGTCTGATATTTGAAGCGTAATTTATAAATTAAAAATGTTTAGAATAAGTGTGTAACGATTTAGTCAGAGAGTAGATGGGTATTGCTTCGTAGAACCCCCAGCAAGAAATAAATCTCTTTCTCGTAAGTTTCCGTGTGACTAGTGTTATGGAATTCTCAAGAAATAATTTTTGGAGAAATTTACCGAGACATTTCTCGAAGTAGAGAATTTTCGGAGAATTTTTTTTATTTTTAATTTAACAGTATACTTAATAATAATAAATACTTTATTCAATCAATCAATAACAATGTACAAATTTTGTGACAATTTATCACCATTATGGCTACAATTGATTATGGAAACAAAAAAATGTTAGGTACCTACATAGAAAAAAGTGCTAATAACTGAGAAAAATCTTGATGTTTGACACCCCACATGCCCATATTTAAGTTAAAAAAAATTGCAGGTACGTACGTACATGGAAAAAGTGTTAATAACCTCTGATTTGGGCCTTCATCAGCCCCAATTTTTTTTGGATCAATCAGGTTGGCTGTAAAATGTACTGGGCGAAAGGTCAAAATACCACTAAGAAAAATTATGGAGAGAAATTTCTCTTCCATCAGAGGAGAAATTCTCGGAGAAATTTCTCGTTCTCGAGAAATTTCTTTCGAGAACTTTCTCCTCTCACATCACTACGTGTGACCCTCAAAAGATATGTATTCGTAAAACATGGCATATAATAGATTTAACATCTTCGTTTCAGCGGTTTGGCACGTAACCCATTCTGAATTAATTGTTTTTTATACGCGTCACCTAACAAAAGTCACAGATATTATGGATCGTGTTGCAAAGCTTAAGTGGCAATGGGCGGGTCATGTTGTGAGACGAAACGACGGTAGATGGACTCCTAGAATCCTCAAATGGCGACCATGGAGTAGCAAAAGAAGCATCGGCAGAGCACAAAAGAGATGGACTGACGACATTACTCCAATCGCGGGAAGGAAATGGATACAGATGGCACAGGACCGCAACGATTGGAAGAGTTTGGAAGAGGCCTATATCCAGCAGTGGAGAGATGGCTGACTAAGAAGAAGATACGCGTAAGGAGGGCCTCTTGCAATTAGTTTACTAACTACTTCACTTGATAAAGATTCCGTGATGATATTGACAGATATATTTTTTATATCGTATCTATCCTCGTTTATGCCGCATCCGATGTGGGATAAGCCGAGAGGAAAGAACGTCAATTTGACTTATCCTAAAATCACTGTTACGCACTTTTCGTATCCCTCAGACTTTTACTTCAAATCCTTCTCAGTGATCACATCGCTTACATTTATGCCACTTTCATTCCTTCAACCATTTACAAATCAATATAGCCTTAAGTTAAGTATGGTGATATCACAGATATGGTGATACCACATGGTTAGGAACTTAATAAAAAAATAGGTGTGTACGAAATCTTCATGCTCACCTGATAACTCGTGGAATAACCACACGTAATTCTTATATAGGACATCCATCGTCTGTGATTCTGAAAAAAAAAACAGTTTTACTTAATTTCTAATTATTTTTTAACTCTCATGAGTTCGTCGGTAGCCTGGAGTCTCGGCTTCATGCACTAGAAGTTCGCGGTTCGATCCCAGGTGCCAACAAATTCCCCTTTCACGACATAAGCTTTTAACTTTGTGTCTGTAATTGATATGTAAGGATAGTATGGTTTCATTTAAACAAGTTCTAGTTTTGGGTCATTCCGTGTCAAATTAACACATAGTATTCAGACTAGATATCTCAGATTTTCATGATTTTTTTATGCAGCAATATATCATAGACTTATATATCATAGAAAAAATACCAAATTTCAGTTATGTAGCACAATTATTATTCAAGTTATTTATTTTTAAAGATTTAAATATTTATGAAAAAAAACATGTTTTGGCATTTTCAGATGCCTAGGAGTGGTCTTATTTTAAAGCTGCTGAATATAGCTTTAATATGATATGCTACAAGATAGGGGTTACAATTTTAAAAAATAATTAATATCTCCCAAAAACTACTACTACTGTACCATCACGGCATATCCCACAAGTGGGGTAGCCAGCAGACCAGCTGCATGTAAGAAACATGCAAGCTGTTGTCTCCGTGCCAATATAAAATCAAGACATTCAGGATGGGTGGCAAGCCTCATCGCTGAATTTAAGATGAACTGCCAAAAACTGGCAATTTGACAAATTCCAAAAAATTATCAAATGTAGTTTGTAATGTCCTAATACCTACTTAGCTTTTTCTTGAGTTATATATAAGTATGACTGGTTTTAGGCTAGTGCAGTTGCCCTTTACCCGAAGAACTATCACTAATTATCGTAAAATCCGTTTCGAATACGAAAGTCGGTTTCAAGTGTGTTGAAACGGTTTCTATAGTCTGTACGCGATTAACTTCGCGCTCTCTACATTGATTTTGTGTGTTGAGAGCGCGAAGTTAGTCGCGTACAAGCTATAACACTATAATTTTATGTACTTTACGCAATCTTGCATTGCATGTTGACTTTAAAAAACAAATTGGGTAATTACGTATGAAAAATACTTACTTCTTTAACAATCTCACTATACGTTTTCTATAACTTTTGTTGGTGTTTATTCAGAATAATTTTCCGTCTTCTTCTCCTTGGAAACCAAATGGGAGACTGCGTGCGGCAAAAAAACAAACACCATGAACAAGAAAATCACCGTTGGCCAAGAATAGTCCACTTCAGAGTTAGCAGTCGGAGTTATCGTTGGTAAAAATAACATGAAAACTGATTTGGAACTGAGCAGATTAAATAAAGACAACACTTGCGAGCAAGGGGTCGCCAAAATTAAGAATCTTGGGTTCTGAATGTTTGTCAAAGTTTTCGAATCGGGGGGCTATTAATTAAATTAATCGGTGCACTGTTTTTAACTTTACTTTTTAAATTAAATTAACGAATTTAATTGTCTTGTCACTGTTGTATTTTTTTCCCCGATTCACTTTGACGAACTGTCCGTCCCGGTGGTCAATGATGAATTAGATATACCGCACTGTAACCATTCCAGGTAAATTATTTGCATCACCTGCGTAGCTAGTGTCGTCAATAAAATGTCAACTTTTGAATCTAATTATATACTTTTTAACTCTATAGTAAATACATTAAAACATTGTTACTGAATTGTTAATTAGCTTTGTACTGAATCCGATATGTATATTTTTTTAAATTAAACATCAAAACTTCTGTTATGTCATGTCGTTTTAGTTACCAAGTGAAGTTTAGCCTGTCGTTGGCTGTCTTTTTTGGGCTTCTGTTTCATTATTCTACGTTGACAATTTTACAAAAACCATTATTTTAAGATGGCCCATTAAATAAAAACAATAAGAAGCTTACAGAAAAATATATGGAATGAGGCTGTGACAAAAATTTTATTTTCTATTTACCAGCTTGTCGTTTTTCACCCTACCAATTTTAAAAATATATTTATGGTTTATTTAAATTGGAAGGTGCGTATAAAGATGAAATATTTGCAGCTCAAAATTCTCGTCCATTTTCGACTTAGATTAATACAAAAAGCATTCCATAATATTTCAATTATTTTCTCATACGACAAACTCTTCTTGTGTCAACAACTGTAATTGTGTAAGTGTTCAAATATCATATTTTGGTCATGTGATGAGAGGCAACAAGTACACCGTACTCCAGCTCGTCATGAAGGGGAAGATCGAGGGCCACAGAGGGATCGGCAGAAGAGAGCTCTCCTGGCTTCGAAGCATTCGAAAGTGGACCTGTATCAGAACCGTGGGGGAGCTGTTTCGCGCCGCCCAGATCAGGGAAGCTTTCTCCCAGATAGTCTTCAACGTCGGGGGAACCCGGCAGAACACGTGAAAAAGAAGAAGAACAAATAGTGGAGTTTCGTAATCGGATAAATTACGAACTATAGATTAAACAATCACGAGACACATGTTTCGACTTTCTATGTCATTACCATACTTGTTTTTATTTATCAATACTTAGGTATATAATATGTTCTTTAAAAAAATTATAAGTAAAAACACTTTGGAGTTTTCAATTTGAACACAAATTTAAAACTCCAAAGTGTTTTTACTTACATTTTTTTAAATTCAATAATGGAGTTTTACTCATTTAGTGAAAATGTAATTAGATAATAATATGTTCTATCCGAAATACATTTTTTATGACGATAGTTGATTTGTTAAATTGTCATTGGTGAAAATGACGAGTTTACATATATTTTCTATACATTTTGAATCCGAATGAAATCGTGTAATGAAGTTTACAGAATCGGGGAGTGCTTGTATGAATATTGTTAATAAGTTCAGTAACACGGATTTTGGAACAAGTGTCGAGGTCACTAGGGGTAGAAAGTTTTAACACACTTACTCATTTTTAATGTCTTTGTTTATTTTTACTTCCGCGTCTGAATAAATACTTAAAACTCGTCGATTTCCCCAGACTTGTTCCTATTTGTTTGTGATCCTAACCTTAAAATACCCTATGTACAGAACGTACGTTTTGAATTTTTAGAAGTGCCGTTGTGCACTTTGAATTTCATTTCTTCTAAGCATGCAATATAACAAGAAATTTAGGGGAAAAAACAGGCTCTCACACATTTGCTTGAGACGTATATTCAAGATTTTCGGGAACATTGTTAGACAATAGAAATAGTGTTGTTTCCCGTGAAATTCCCGTCAAATAATAGGTATCCCACTCTTTTCTGTTAATTTTCGAGTATCCTGTAAAAAGCGGGTGTTCGTAAAATTTCACTTTCAAGACATTTAAAATCTTCAGCTTAGCGGTGAGGGATGCCACCCATCTTGAATTTCTTAACATTTATTCGTGTAATGGCACGGGGAGGAGGACATACACGCTTATAACGTGCAATCAGTTTGTGGAAAGTGGCGTGATTGTATGAATGAATGAAAGAACGATCGAGAGAAATACATCAACCTGGTAACGTGGACACAGCAAGGAGAATAGGGCGATTTCCTGCGAGGTAGTCGAACCAAATTAGGTCTGCTACTGACAACTTACAGTGGTGGAAGCAATGTGTCTGGGAGGACTGAAGAGCTATTATAATCAATCGTGTAGCAAAAAGAACGGCAGATCATGTCACCCTCAGAGCTAAAGACAGTGACTTTGAAAAAGAGACAAACATCGTTCTATTCTATTAAACTTATGATTCATGGGTTAGTTGGAAGATATTGCGCTTCAGCAATAAACTCGCCCATTGCACAAAATTATTAATTCTATTGTTGTGATACCATGTTTTTTGTTCTTCTTTACATATTGATTTTGTGCAATAAAGTTTATTATTATTATTATTATTATTATTCTTATTCCTTAAATCATATTTCATGACATATCAAAAAGTTCACCTTTGATAGATTTGTTCTAAGCAATGCTGTATTCGTGTATTATTTTATTATCTTGTTCGATACTTAAACTCCTGATCGAATCGTCTTTCCAAAGATCTCTCAATTTACGGTTTCTCTTTAGTTTTATTCCCCATTTTATTGCACGGTCGCAAATTGGTAAGTAGGTACTTACGACAGGTTGCTGTTAATATTAAGGGTCTTATGTCTTACCCAACGTTCACCCAATTGGGGTTGTTAAGAAGTTTAATATGGCTTTTAAATATTCATGGTTCACGAATTTTTGGTATTCGATTACTGAGTGTCTGTGGCTTGCTTTTATCCGTTCTCTCATATCATTTGATTTTCTTCTCTTATTAAAATGTGTCACTTTGCTAACGATTTACCTTTTTTTTATTATCCTGAGATTAATTCGAAAGATCTGGTGTTTGTTTTTTATATACCTAATTATTTTGGCTTAGTGATAGATTTTTTTGGAATATTCGAACCATTTTTCGTAATAATTTTTAGATACCATCTCCAGTATTCGAAATTTTGATTATGTGCGAAAGGAAAAAAGTCGACTCATCGCCAAATCAAGTTTAATGTATTGATAAAATAATGTTGGTTATATGCGTCGTGGAAAATAATTAATAGGTACATGAATGAAAATGAAAAGTATTATACCCACGAGCGGATTTCGTTTTTGCTCTACTTTGAAGGAATCTTTTTTATTCATTCCTTTTTATACACATACAATTTATATACCATATAATATACCTGCATTTCCTACATCTTGGAAAAGATCGCGCCTTGGAGATAAATTCGCCCTCTTTTTTTTTTTTTTTTTTTTTTTTTTTATTGTATTGTATTGATAATATCTAATTCGAATTCATTTTTATATAAAATTCTGTGTATTGTATCATTAATGTACAGTAAAGAATGAATAAATAGGTAAAAAATATATAGTTCATCGTCTTTGTGACATAAAAATAATTATTCGCCAAATTTTGTTTAAACCCTGTTTACAAATTTGTGGATACAGATTATTTTTTCACGTATAATTTTTTTCTTCATTACGGTTATAATAATAAATTTTGAAACATCATTTGTACGTACTGTTAATTTGCATTCAATACGTTGATCTTTGCTCCTGACAGTGATGCTATAAAACACGTTCATCACAGTGAAGGAATTATATCAACGGAACTGTAATTGCTAAGATTGTTGGTTTGTAAGGTTGATTGGTAAGATTTTGAAAATTACCTGTAAGTCTGAATTTACAGGTTTAGAATTCGACGAACTTGGTCCCTTTTTTATTATTAGTTCCAACATTAATTTGACACTTTAGAAAAAGGAAATATAATCAATGAGCTATATTGAACATTAACTTAATTTTTGTTTTACGGGATCCAGAGTTTGAACACACAACGTGGAGATGATAAAAATGTTAATCGGAAATCTCGATTAGGTAGCAAATTGAGATGTCTGAAAGTTTTTCAGTGTTTCTAGTTTGTTCAGTTTTTATTAACTAGTATTGGTCCCCGCATTATATTGATATCATGATTTCTTTTTTCTTTTATTTTAACAGATACAACAGCTTTAACAATGAACAATACAATAATAAACGCCAACACCGTAATCAAGGCAATCTCAACAGGGAAAAACATGATTGCTATCTAGTAGGAAAAAAACAGTACTACAATTAAATCAGAAGATAATTATTGTAGATACCATATCTCTACAGAGCTGCCGTGCTTGTGCCGGAATCCGTCTGGTGAATGGTCAACTTTTTCACATTATCAATATCAATCGTCCTTTAGCTTGTCACGGAAACACTGGAGGACAATCCGGAGCGTAGCAAATTCGTGCAAAAAATGCTTTCATTTACAATACTACTGTTTTCGGGTATATTTGCCATGAGAACGGTGTAATCTGAATCGTTATGAAACAAAATAGCTATAAAACTGCCCTTTCATTGGCAGAGTACCATTGAAAACTAGCATTGAAGGAGATGCACTGTCCAACCAGATACGGTAGAAGTCTGGGGACTTCCATATATCCGAAATTCTATACTCAACAAACCTTGTTCACACCGAAGGTGCCATAGTGGGCAGCCTGAAGGGCTGGCTGGCTAAAATACCCCCGTGTATTAAATCTTTTGACTACAATCCTTCGATATCCCTCTAGTGGAGAGAAGCAACCATAGTAGTAAACATATAAGTATTTTCTTAACCTAGGATTCAATAGTTCGGGTTGGCTGGAAGAAATCGCATATGCGATAAGCCCGCCTTTTGGTAGTTTATTGGAACAAAAAACATGTACACATTATATATTGATACCAATAAAGCTTTATTTATTTATTTATTATTTATTCAATAAAAAAGTACGTATAATATTTACAAAATTACATAATTATATTTTGGAGCAAAAGCCAAGTTGTGGTGTGCAAAAAGTTGCGATTAATCTAGTTTTAACTGTAGAACATCAATTGATTGTTTATTGTCCAGCAATATTCTGAATTGTCATCGATTATTTATTTTTTTCATATGCGAAGGATTTCACCTAACACAATGTAAATTCGCGCAATAGTAATAATAATAATTGGACATTGTACGTGTCTCAGAACATCCACGTTGCTCATGTCAAACATATTTATTGCGTTGCAGATATTTTGACATGGAAACCAAAATCAAAATGCTTTGTAAGTTTTTTTTTTGTTTAATTTGAATTTACTTAATACAACTTTTACTAGGATTTTTTAATGTTAATGAGCCGGTCTTCTAGGTTCAATTGTTTATTAGGTGTGGCCGTGAGCCGGCTGGCTACCCCACTGATGACAGAATGTGATAATTGAAATCTTATCATGCGAAATTGCGAATTCGACCTACTTTCTTTCTCATGCTTCACATCAATTTCTCTTATTCGTCCATCTTTGAAAATTTTATTCACTAGGTTAAAGCATGTAAAATTATGATTTTCTAATAGTTTTTTTTTACTGTTTGTTTCAGTCGAAGGAAAAGATGATGCGTGGAGTCCGCCGAGGGTGCGTAAGACTGCGGGCAGCTGTTATAGGAATAGATGATGAGGATGACTCCACCTTCACCATTACTGTCGACCACAAAACCTTCCATTTCCAAGTAAGTCTTCATCATTCTATCTATACTTTTACGGCATATCACACGAGTCATGTAGCCAGTGGACTAACTCTATGTAATTAATATGCATGTTGTTCTCTCTGTATCGATAAAAGGTTAAGGGCCTGGTCCATAAAAAATAAGTTTCTTTTGATTTTCGCGGGAAAAATATTTGTAGTAGTAACTCATAATTACAAATAGAATTTTGACAGAAATATTATTCTTGTCATTCTCTTTCGACTTTAACTGCTATTCCTGCCCACTGCTGAACATAGGCCTCCCCCATATGTTTCCAATCATTAGCAAATGTCAGATAATCAAAGTGAATTACCCCGGGTGAGTTGGATCAGGCGTCCAGAATCTCATATTGAATTTACAGTCTGCCCCGTGGATTTTGTGGGGGGGCAATTGTTTGACACTTTATGTGATTCACCAGCGATTGAAGCGAGCTACAAAAGAGCTACAGTCTCTCTGCATTTAATTTTTTATTGTTTTCTGTGTACGGATGTACAGAATATATTATAAAAAATTATACAATGCAAATATATTAATGAATAATGTAAAATGTTCATAAGGCAAATTTATTGTCCAGTTGTGACTTCTTGCTAATAACACTGATCAACAAAGTATGAAAAATGTATTGTAATATTTAAAATATAAAATCAATATATTGGCTAATCGTCATTCAAGATGATCAATGTTTCTTGTCTTCTAGGCACGCGATGCCGAGGAACGGGAACGATGGGTGCGTGCTCTAGAAGATACAATCTCCCGCCATCACAGAGCCGGCAGAGGAGTTCCGGGAGGTGCTCCAGCTGTAGCTGGCACTGTGCCCGCTGGCTCCAGACCTAAAGACTTTGAGAGGAGAGTGACTGAAGCTGATGCATATCTACAAATTATGATTGATCAAGTAAAGGTGAGATATATTTTTTAATACATTTTATCTATTTTATTTAATATTGTACATCTTGCACTTCTATTTATTTATTTATTCAAACATTTCACAATATTAGTATATTTTTATTACAACAATACCTACATATAATAAATATAAGCATTATTTACAAATTAGCCGCACACTAGCTTCATGGCTGTGTTGTGGTCCCAAAACTTACAATTAACAAATTGATAGTTTATAGCACAAAAGACACATGTCCACTGTTTAGGTAAATCGAGGTAATATATGTACAAGATCGGTTGCAACGTTATCTATGTTCTGAGTACATAATTACCAATAATACTTCTACCATTATCGAAATATTTAATAAAAACCAAATGTCACACGTCCATAAATGAACATTGATTTGTGCACAGATGTAACATGTCACATAAGATATTTTAGAATGCATTTATGTCGACTTACTTAATTCTAAAAAAACAACATGTCCATCCAGGAAATCTTCTGAATTAGTTTTAAATATGTTTATTATTTGAGAATCCCAAACTTTCAAAACCTCTTTTCTTGAAACTGTCAATTGTGGACATGTGTCTTTTGTGCTTTAAACCATCGAAATACAATTCTTAAATCTCTACTAAGAAACAATCAATAATCTGACTAAACTCAGACTACATTTAGTTAATGAATAATAAGTTGCAATGGGTATACATATTTAAAATTCAATGCAGGAAAACTTCTCATCTTCGTTATTAACAGCAAATTGATCATACAACTTTATTGCAATTCATCTTATTGAGAAATCCCAGACTAATGGCCTGTTACATTAAAAACTCCATTTTATCCAATCTCAATCATCTTTTGGGGATCCGGGATTTGATCATATCGACTGTGCTCAGGACGGCATCAAACAATGAAATCAATCATTTGTGTCTTGTACACATTTTGGTAAAACTATTGAATCCCAAACGTGTACTTTTTATAGAAAAGCAAAATATATTTTTATAGCTAGGACTTAATTGCAAATATTGAATTAGGACAAAGGACTCAAACAGCATGAGCTTTATTATCAATACCAAATAATATTCATCCAGACATAATTTTTGGATGAGATAAAAGGGATCAAACTGCATAGCCCAAACATGCGACATACATTTTCTCTTTTACATGTTGTTAAAGTCTGTCAGTACAAAGGACTTAGGGCCGATCTTATAAACATTTTATCAAATATCCGTTAGCATTTTGGTAAGTTGCTGACGGATGGCAGTTTGTAAGCCAAATAAAACCGACGGGTGTCTTATGAAACCTATTTGACCATTCGTCATCCACATGTTTAATAAACTGGTGTTGCTACGATTTATTGTTTTTATATGCATAGCAACGGTCAAATACACACGTATTATTGAAGTTTAACCCAAGTATATTTATTATTCTATAGTTTAACCTCGCAGCTTGTTTAATCACGTTTGAAAAATATATTATTTTGTTTAAATTCAGGAACAATTATTAGTAAAATGGTTGTAGGTAGTAAAATTAAGAAATGTCATATAAACCGACGGTTTGAGTGTCAAAACTGTTGCCAAAACAGTCGGTATTGCTAACCTACAGATTTTTACTGAAATATTGCTTACGGGCGTTTATAAGACGCAAAAGTTACCGATTGTTGCTTTTTTTGGTGTATTTCGTCGGTTATGTAACTAATGGATGTTTATAAGACCGGCCCTTAACTCTTTGGACGCGCCAAAATAAATTTTAAAATCTTTGAGCCACTGCGATAGGTTGGAAGCCTATTTTTGAAATTCATACCTCTCTATAAATATACAACCCACACTCACGTAGTCTCAGAATAATGTTACAAATAGATCAAAATTTTATGTAATATACTAAAATTAACAAAATAATGTACTTATTTGAAGCAATTCAATAAATAAATTATCTCATATTTTAGAGCATTTGACACGCCATGATGCACTAACACTATTACAAATTTTAGTTAATACGTACACTCACCCCATCATTTTGTCGCTATCAGAGATATGAAGCCATCAACGGCTTTGAATCGATTCTTCTACAGATACTTGCACAAATCGTTCACTCTATTTATAAGTTGCACAATTTTTACTTTAAGTGAAATATGCTTTTATATAGATAACTGATATTTGAAACTTCATAAAAAATCACTGTCATAACACACACTCACAATAGCGCGCATATAGAGAAATGTTAGAATAATATTTATAAAATTAATTATTTTTCAACTAATACAGTATAACACTACGGATGTACATAAAATAAAACAAAAGGAATATTTTTTCTATTATACACAATTCACAAAGATTCACTATTCGAAATTTCTTTACGAGATTAAAGTACGAAACGTCCCGTTTGAATATTAAAATGCAACTAAATAGATAATAATATTATTTACAAATATGTGTGATCCCATAGAACAAATTTTATTATTGATAAATATTGATTCCAGAAATTTTGAAGCCATATGGTATTCCCGTGTAAAAGGTTTATTACCTTACGGTTGTAAACGTAAGGGACACAGTGCCTAATGGTTGTCTCCAATCTTTATCGCATTTATCCTAGAAAGCCGACGAAGACATATTGCATTGTCTTAATTTATGACGTAAAATAATTTTAAAGTAAGGTTTATCACAATAATAGTATGTTTTGGGTCCACAATATAGTAATTCATCCATTCATATCTTTACGGCGTTTAACATAAATGGTGAAGCCAACGGACCGGTTGTATGCAATAAAAAAATAAACATTTAGTATTGGGTAGTATACTTCAACGCGAATTTAAGATGTATTCTTTTTCGAATATCCGCTTTTTGCAAGACACTCGAAAACTCACACCTATCATCTACCGAGTGCTTCACAGCTTAAGCAAATGTTTACTTTAATTAGGTTAAAATTATTCCATGGAGTCTCCTAGAATAGAATTGGTATCCCACTTTTTTATGCTAGCATTAAAGTGTTCGTAAAACCTTACATATTTACTTATTAATCTACATGCAATATTGGATATTTTGTTAGAGATAATCAGCCGTATGCTGAGTAAGAGAAATTGTCGTGGGTGTATGAGAAATTGTATGAATGTAGACGAGCGAAAGAAATATGTAATAATAGATCTAGGTATATGCCATTTTGTTCTCTCTGTTTACGTCACTTGGGATACAGCATGTTTACCACTAGATTAGTTCATCATTTTATTGTTGGCTTAATTAAAATGTTGAATATATTAAGCGAATTCCTCTGATTCCGTGGAGCACTCGACAAATAATAAGTCTTTCACTCCTTTCCGTAGATTTCGAGTGTCCCGTAAAAGGCAATGTTCAAAAAAATGCGTCTTAAATTCAGCGGTGGGGTACGCTACCTATCCTGAATTTCATGTTTTTTGTTGACACCGAGAGAACAGTTTGTATGTTTATTGAACGAAAACGGTCTACTGGTTTTCCCATTTGAGGTAGGTATATACCATGATGGTGTAGTAGTAATTTCCTTAATTTTTACTGTCATCTTCTAACTAGTGTAGCGAAAATTATTATATTATGCTCATTTTTGCTCATTTAGTAAACATAGGCATATGTAGGTATCTATCTATCTATTTATCTATACCCTCACGTCGTGTCCCAAGTGGGCTAGGCAGAGAGAACGGAAAGCCAAACAGATCTATCTTTACACACTTCCTTCGTTTTCTCCACATTCATACAGTTTCTCATACACGTACGTCGGTTCCTCTTACTCAACACGCGGCCGTCCTTGAGAATTTGATCCACGTGATCAAGCCACGTGGTTCTCGGACGCCCGCGCTTTCTTACACCCTTTCTTTTAGACAAGTATATCCTCTTTGTCATTCTTACGTCGTTCATTCGTTCAACAAGGCCAAACCACCGTAGTTTACTCACGTGCATTCTGTCCACAACACTCATCTTGCATCCGCTCATTCTTCTAATATCATAATTCTTTACTCTATCACGCATCGTTTTACCTAGTATTCATAAGTGACGGTACCTTCTGGTACCGTCACTTATGTAAAATATGTAGGTTTGTTTATTTCAAAACTGAGATATGTATATCACATAATATAAAAATGCAAAACTAATACGGATGCAAGTTTATAATGAACATTTTCTTATATCAGTCAGAAATACTTTGTATGTTTTATTTTTTAAGTACTATGAACCTAAAACCACAATCCTCATGTTTTGGATAAGGTTCCAAGACTTACATACACTTGCGCAAAATAATGGCGCGTATTTTAAATGACGAAAACGTACAAGATTTTTCATTATATTTATAAATCAAATTTCTTAGTTTTATAACAATAAAAATGTCTAGATATCCACAAGATATCATTAGATATATGTAAATATATTTTTACAAACAAATGTTGTCAATAAATGCCTCTTTATGAAAAGATATTCGACAAAATAGGTATAATAATAACACATCTATGTTTGTGGATAGCAGCAGTGGCACGGACAATAGCGCCCAAACATAGATGTGGCTCGCACTGAAAAAGTTAATCAACTTTATTTTTTGCTTGTAACTTGATAATTCTTGAATATTTTCCCTTGAATTTTTATGACATAATAAAAAAACTACTTTACAATAAGATGGTAAAATAATAATGACAATCATGTGACGTTTTCTTTATCCTACAATTTTTAGCTTCTCCTACAAAATTTTACTAATGTGGTTTGAAGCCTTTGTCCCGAGCACCGTCAATATCTAGTTATGTCCATGATTTTATCCATCAACCTCATCACACCATCTCCCGCAAAGGAGGTAACCAACTGCTTGTAATAAACATGCTAGTAGTTAATAAAAGCAGGCCAATAAAAATTAAGACATTCAGATTAGGTTGCTGAACTGAAGATTTAAAATGCGATGTTTTAACTTTTCACGATGATTTTAAAGTTGTTATTTATCAATTTCAGAAATTGGAAGATAGAATAACAGACATAACCGACCAGGAGAGCAGAAACAGCATCCAGGGAATACATGACCAAGCTAATGTACGTGTTAAAGTTGATAACACCTCTCTTGCTCCTCGGAACATTTTTTAAATTTATTAATTTGTTTAATTATTAAATAAACAGCTAATACCTTTTAATAGAAAAGATTACAAATTATACATGATACATTATATTCAGCATTGTGTTAGTGTTTGGGTAGTAAAATTCCATAATGAAATAAAGAACAAATGTTTTTTCTACAAACATACATACCTGTTGTTTGCTAAAAGCTGTTATGGTCTCAGTGGAGGGTGATATTTTGAAAATAATAATAAAACCATCACGCCGCTTCCCTTGCGGGGTAGGCAGAAAGGATCGAGCCCAACTTCCTTCTATCCTTGCATACATCTTTCGCTTCCATCACTGTCATACAATTCCTCATGCATGCACCCCGTCTTCAATGATCTTGCCATCTCTTGTTCAGTTTGATTTATACAATCTTGCCATTTGATCCTCCGGCGTCTACATCTCCGAGCGACAATCCTCTCGACCAAAAATATCTTCTTGGTCATTCTGTCCTCATGTTTTATCTACTATATTGATTTTTATTGTGAGAGACGTTTCGTCTTACAAGAGATTGATAATGTCCTTTTGAAAAATATTTGAATGAAAGCGGGCGTCCGAGAGAAATTGACGTGCATGGGTGTTTAAACATTGTATGAATGTAGATGAAGCGAAAGAAGCATGTAAATATAGATCTATATAGTGTTCCGTTCTCTTTATCTACCTCACTTGGAACACAGTGTAAGGGTATAGATAAATAGATAGAAAAACATTTGTTTTTAATTTCATTACAAATGATAGTTTTCCCACATAACTTTTATAACTGCATATAACTGCAATATATAAAAACAATAATAGATGCATCATATTCCCATCTTCTACATAACATTCCTTAATCAGAATAATATATTGAATACATACAGATTAATATATAATTTATTTATTTTTTCTTTTCTTACTATCATCATCATCTCCCTCAACGCTCCTCGGGAGCACAGGGCAGAAACCAGCCTCCTCCATTCAGAGCGTCTCTGTGCCAATTGCGTTACCTCTTTCTACGACATTCCTTGCGCTCTGATTTCTTACTATATGTATCTTTTATTACAAACATCAGTTTTCAGTTGGCACAAAAACATTGTGAATGAAATATATTTATATCATCCCAGTATTTCTAAAAGAAACATTGAAGAGTAGAAACTTGGAATAATAAAATTGCAGTGTTTTTTAATTATTATTTTTTTTCTCTGTTGCAGGCAATGCTGGAAAACATAAAACATTCAATAGTCCTTTTACAGATTGCCAAAGTAAGTATATTTACTATACTAGTCAAATAATATAGTACCTAAAAATATAGTACAAAAGGCAGGTTTATTGCCTAAGGGTGCAAACACAAAGAAAGCAGATTACCTGCTTTCCGATGCCTGCATCTGCTTGCGCAGAGAATGGTTACATGCATTTCAATGAACACGAACATAGTAAAAGCAGGAACGCCGATTGCGATTTACTTTGCCAGCGCTTACCGGCACTGATCGGCGCTGGGAACCTGCTTTCTTTGTATTTGCACCCTTACAGCAATCTCTAAGTAAGATTGTAAATATACTTCCTATGTGCTGAACTCTTAAGTACTTACATAAATAATATCAATAAATAAATAAATAAAGGGATTTTACATGCCAATTACCCAGTTCCATAAACCATCAACTAGAAATATATCAAATTTGAGTTTTTTTTTCTATATTCTTTAAGTACCACAAACAAATAAATCTATAATATGAATATTAGTATAATAAATACCTACATTAGAAGCACATGTTTGAGTTTTTATAGATCACCATAATGCCTCAAAATTTTGTTGCACTAACAATCTGGAACAACATCTCCAATGATATTTGGTTCTCTTCATCTATTAACTCATTCGCTGCGGGTTATGACTGCATAGTCCTAATTAACTTGCTTGTTCCGGCGCGCACGTGCAGTCGCATTGTCTGTTTTGGCGGCCTTCTATGCATGTTAGATTGGTGTTTTTGTTGTTTTTTTCATTTTGTATAACTTGTAATAAATGACAAACTTGTGGGCTTGGTATTATATAGCAAAGGTTTAAATCATGAATGCGGGTTGAGTAGGATGATGCATTGTCTTTGCTTTGTGATTATGTGTATTATTTCTGTCCATATGTATTTTCAAATGTTTTGCAATAATGATGAATAAATAAATAAATGAATATAAAAAAAAATACATATAACATAACATAACACGTGTAGACTATATACTATACTATACCATCACGGCATATCCCACAAGTGGGGTAGCCAGCAGATCAGCTGCACGTAAGATTCATGCAAACTGTCCTCTTCGTGCCAATATAAAATCAAGACATTCAGGATGGGTGGCAAGCCTCATCGCTGAATTTAAGATGTAAAATGTCTTATTTTTTTCGAACACCTGCCTTTTACAGGACACTCGAAAACTTACGTAGAAGAGTGGGAGACCAATTCTTTACCGGGTGCTCCACGGGACGTGTAGACAATTCACATATATTCAAATATTAAGTGAAATCCCATTGTCAATCCATCATAAACAACTCACCCCTTCTTTAATATGTACTAGATAGTTCTCACTTTGAAACATGTGTATATACATTTAGGTTTATGGCTGGGAATAATTTTTATATTTTTTGTTTTTGTTTTATATTCTACATATTTATTTTTTCTTTTTTGTATGTCCAATGCATTCTACTTTATCTAAACCCACTTTTGCTATAACATGTTTATCAAACATTACCTCATGGTAATATGTATGCCTTTTGTACAAATTTTTTTTTTTAGAATAAAATGTTTATTACTATTATCTCTAAATATTATAATTTAGAGTTGTCAACTTGGGAATGGGCTTTGAAACCGGGATATTATAAATAAATGTTTATAAGAATGTTAACAAAAAAAAATATTATGGAGACTATCAACAACCATACTCTTCAATTATCATTTGACACATGGACACTAATCATTCGTATTGCGTAGTGTCTATTTAAAAACTTGACTAATTAGTCGTTTGCTTTATCTCGCGCAGAACACTGTCAATCCTGTCAACGGAGTCTACCAGGGACCAGCGTCTATCATCAGCACCACGCAGATACCTTCAGCAACACCTACAGATGGTATTTATATACATTTATTTATTTCACTAATTATAATATTCATCAAATGAAGACATTGGTGAATGAAGGCGTTATGTCATATTTTTCCAATATTTATTTTTATTTTTGCATGATTGAAGCTGTAATTTATATAGCTCTGTCATGTATAACTAAAATAACATACAAAAAATAGTGGAAATTTGAATTATAAGTGGTTGAAGGTGCAACGTTTCAATACTACTCAAAACTTTTACACTGTTTCAGAGCAAACAGTGTAATATTTCTTCACTTACTACCTTGCAGTGTCATTACGTCTCACAGCTGAAAAGGATTACATTTTTGAAATGTTAATTTCACATTAATGTTATTATTAAAATTGTTGTTCTTACATAATTATATTATATTGTTTTTGTGAAGCAGTATAATTTATTTTATTTCATTTTATATCAGACATCTTTGCACTTTATTTATCCAACATAACACCTTTATTCACAGATGTTTTCAAATATGTTTACTACTAGTTTAGTCTTTGCATGAATATTATTACTCTAAATCAGGGGTGCTCAGACTTGAACCATCGACGATCGACCATAAAATTATTAGGTGGCAAGCGATCGACTAGGTAAAAATAAAAGACAAAATTTATAAATTATTTATATCTTATTAGGTAATTACAAATATATACATCATCGACGTAGGATCACGACAGGGACGACTTTGACGCAACTGTTACTATTGTTATTTTTTAAATTTTATTGACGAACTGGAAAAGGATTGACATTGATTAATTTTTATATTTTATGACGAACCTATACTCGGTGATATTTTAATATTGTATGTACAGAGCCCTTGAAGTGCACTGCACTGAACGGCGCTATACAAGCTGTCATAATATTATTAATTTTGTTATTAATGTTATTTAGATGTTGACGAATGGCACTGCATGTTATCTGCACATTTTTCATAGGATGGCACATAATTACTAAGTGCCAAACGCAAGCATGAATTAAGATGTTCGTCACTGAGCCGATTACGATATTTAGATTTAATTATTTTCATTTCGGAAAACGCAGACTCACACAAATAAGTTGACCCAAATATTGCTGTTAACTGAAGCGCTATTTTTCAAACATGGATATTTTTCTTCCGGTAAACAAGTCCAAAATTTATTATCTGTGGCTCTGGCTTTTAGAGGTATATCTGCCATAATTTTCAAGACCTCATTTTCAATAGAAATTATGTCCAAATTGAACGTGTTCGAAATTTCAGAAGCAGTTTTTTCAACATCCTCACAAGGAAATGGATAGCACATGAAAATTATAATATTAGTTAAATTGTCTAAATCGGAAAAACGCCTTTCAAACTCGCACAGTATATTTTTAATTTCGCTCTCATAAATTGAAATATCATAATTTGTCTGTGAGGTGATCCTTGCTTTCAAAGCCGGATAATTCTTCAAATCCTTTTTATTCAGTTGATCAATAAGTAGTTTCAGTTTATTTTTAAATGCGTTTATTGCGCTGTGCATATCGATGATAGTTTTGTCCTTTCCTTGTAGCTCCAAATTAAGTGAATTTAAATGACTTGTTACATCCGTCAAAAATGCCAAATTACAGAGCCATTTTTCGTTTCTTAGCATTTCAGTGCTATCACCTCTTTCATTTAGAAAAGCTATGATTTCCGGTAGTAGTTCTTGAAACCTTTCCAAAAATTTACCGCGGCTCAACCACCTTACATCTGTATGGAGAAGTAAATCAGTGTGCTCGGATTCACTACTTTCTAATTGTATTTTAAAGAGACGTCGTTGTAAACTTCGAGCTCGTATTGAATTTACTATCTTCAAGGCTGTGTCCATAACCTCTTTCATATTTAATATTTTGGAACATAGAACTTGCTGATGAATAATACAATGAAATGTGAAAAACGATGGAAAATTATTATTAGCTTGACAAAATGCAATAAATCCATTCGTTTTCCCAGTCATACTTGGTGCCCCATCTGTTGTAATGGATACGAGTTTATTTAATGGCAGCTGGTAGTTTTTTACAAAATTTATAAATGAATCGTAAACATCTTTACCACGAGTAGTTCCTAGCAGGGAAATAATCGTTAAAAATTCTTCTTTATTTTTCATATCAGAAAATACCATCCGAACAAAAACACACAATTGGGCAGTATCAGTCATATCGGTGGACTCGTCAAATTGTAATGAAAAATATCTGCATTCCATGATATCATTTTTTAATTTTTGTTCAATATCTTTGCCTATAATTTCAATTCTCCTAGTAACAGTCGGACGAGACAACTGGAGTTCTTTGATAGCAGACATGATCTCTGCTTTATTTTTAAAGTTTGCAAACAACGTTTTTCCAGCTTCGAGAAATGCTTCTTTTACCACTGCCCCATCTTCAAACGGTTTTTTATTTTTCGCCAGTATATGACTAATTTGAAACGATGCGATAGTTGCAGCTTTTGATTGATGAACTGGTTTAGTGAACATCGCTTGCTCTGTCTTCAAACCATTTTTCAGATCTTGAACTTTGCGTTTTCTTAACTCACTCTTTGGTGGAAAATCATTTTCATATTTTGCATGCACGGTTTTGTAATGTCTTTCTAAGTTCCCACGTTTAGGCAGTGCAACTGAAGCACGACAAATTAGGCAGATACACTTATCTTTTATCATTGTAAACAAGAACTCTTCCTCCCAATCGTCGTTGAAAAGATATAATTTTCTTTTTTTTACCGCGCTCATTTTTTAATTATTTGGTATGTATTCTTACAAGTTAAAGTTACTCAGGTTCACTGTCGCGTTTAAGCCACTATTAATTTTATTAGTTCACGTATAAACACAACACGCGACACAACTTTGCAACGTTATGAATACGACTGCGGACTGACCCGATGAGAGGCAATGACAAGCCGCTGTCGGACCTCAAGGCGTACAGACCGATTACCTTGCTGCCTTCCTTCGGCAAGATCCTCGAGATCTTGGTGAGGAACCGGCTTGGACTGGCTCTGACGCAAGGGAGTTCTAAACAGTTTGGCTTTAGCCGGGGTCTCTCTACTGAGCATGCCATTGAAGCTTGTCTGAAATGGAAGGATGAAAGGCGAGAAAAGAATGTACTGGGTGTCTTCTTGGATATAGCTGGGGCGTTTGACAATGCGTGGTGGCCGCTTATCCTGGCCAAATTGAAGATACGGGGCTGTCCCCGCTGGTTGTATGACATAGTCTGCAGCTACTTCAGCGAAAGGTCTGTGGTAATTCACCACGCAGGGCATTTAGTTGAGAGGGAAGTCAGCATGGGCTGCCCACAAGGATCGGTCCTTGGACCGTTTCTTTGGAATGTCTTATTTGATGACCTTCTGAGGATGGAGCTGCCGCCTGGTTGCACAATTTTTGCATACGCCGATGATGCACTTCTCTTACTCTCCGGAGATACGAGGAGTGCGATCGAAAGCAAGTTTAGTATCGCGATAGATCGCATCTTGACGTGGGGCAGGGTGAATAGGCTTGTTTTCTCACCGAGCAAGACCTCCGCGCTGTGGTTGAAGGGTGTGCTGGGAAGGGGCAGGAACCCGGTGCTTCGGATGGATGGGCATCCTGTGAGGGTTGTCGATGAAGTCCGATACCTGGGGGTTGTCCTTGACAGGGGCTTCACCTTTCTTCCGCACGTGCGAGCGACTGCCGAAAAAGCGGGAGTGTTATTTCACACTCTACGCAGACTCAGTCGTGGTACTTGGGGCCTTAAGGCGCGGACTGTGCGTACCATTTATCGGGCGACGTATGTGGCTCAGGTCACTTATGGTGCTCGTGTTTGGTCGCACCGTCTTGCTGTTGGTTCTGTGTCCGCGGCGGTCTTGAGGGGACAGAGACTCCCCCTGCTCGCCGTCACCGGTGCATATAGAACGGCCGCTAGCGATGGCCTTCCTGTCATCGCTGGTGTGCTGCCCGCGGATTTAGAAATTTTAGATTGTGTAGCCAGGCGTAAGCTCAAGGCTGACGGCAATGTTGAACATCTCGGAATCTCCGTTCATGCGGAGCCCGGGACTAGAGGGCTCAGTAGGGCAATCGGCATGATCCGAAAGAGAACTTTGGAGGTCTGGCAAGATAGGTGGGATCGAGGGAGAACTGCTAGATTGGTCTACAGTTTTCTCCCTGACGTATGTGAGAGAATGAAAAGGCGATTCCTTTCCCTCAATCACCATGCCGTCCAGCTTGTGACGGGACACGGTGATCTAAAGGGCAGGTTATATGACCTTGGCCTAGCGGAGAACCCGTGGTGTGTTTGTGGGTTGGGGGCGCAGTATGCTGGGCACATCCTTTGGGAGTGCTCCGTGATGAATGATGCTAGAGATGCAATGATAGATGATATGAGTGAGAGCACTCCCAGACCAATTTGGTTTGGGGAGGTTCTGCAATGCCCGAGGAACCTTAAAGCATTTTTGGTGTTTGTGGATGTATGGGTATCTCGTTGGGAGCTTCTGCGTCGGCCGGGTTCACCCCCGCCTGACGCGGGAGAGTCTTAGGGTTGGTTTTTGCCCTTTGTGGCGTTGGCGCGATAGTGAACTCGTTTTCTCGTTGTATCGTCCTGTCTCCCTTGGTGGAGAGTAGGTTTGGGAGGTATGTCCCTTTTGGGAGGGTTTAATGTTTTCACACCATTCGGCACTGGTGATTCTCGGGCTCGCGCCTTCTGAACGCCAAATAACAAGTTTCTGGACACCTCACTTCGGCTTTTGTTACTCAGCAATTTTTATATATCATATTTACTCGATGTTATCTACCTTATATTAATTGTACTTTATTTTGTCCTGTTTTATGTTTTTTTTATATAATTTTGTATTTTTTTTTTTATTCAATAAAATAAACATACTTTCAAAAGGGGCATTGAAGAGAGTGTAGTTTAAAAGATTCCCACGACGGCGGTTTTAGCCGGTCGGTCCTTCAGACCTGCCCAATGGCCCGCCCGTGAGGACAATTTTGGTTTGAATGTGCGGATAAATAGGAGTCTATGACTCCTGAAATATCCGGGTGTGAGGTGGGTCTCTCTTCAATGACCCGATGAGAGGACGAGACGACTGTACGCCAAGCATATCGCAGGCGGCGTGGAAGGGAAACAGCCCGAACGGCGAAGTTCTCGCGCGCAGGTTGAAACGCGTTTGTTATTTGGAATTAAATAGAATCTCCCTCGAATTCCAAATAATATATGTTAAATCTTAAATTAACATCGATTATTCTATCAGATAATTGAACATTAAATGTTCGTTACTAAATTAATAAATACCTATTAAGTTACAATAATAATTGTAAAAAATATATTTAGAAAACCTTTTGAAATATGCTCGCGATCGACTTAAAAACCTCTCGCGATCGACCAGTCGATCGCGATCGACTGTTTGAGCACCCCTGCTCTAAATAATATCATTTTCCAAAAATAATATTTCTTTCTGAAGTCTAATGGTCTTTTTTCAACTATTACAATTATTATACCACTTCAAATGAAAATTGTTTCAAAATCGTCTTTTTCACCATGAAAGTCTTGAGTAGCCTCAAAGCACTCTCCTACAGTACCTACCCTGGGGCATAGACAAACCGCACTTGGCGATCAACTACTGGCGAACTTTTCGACAATCTATCTACAATGTACTGTGTAATAATGCATTATTGTTGCGGCTATTGTCGAAAATTCGTTTGTAGTCGATCGCTAAGTGCGGTTTGTCTAGGGGGTCCTGTCTATTCAAAGCTTTATTGGGTGCCCTAGAAAAGGTCACTCATTTGGCACAAAGTTCCTGTGGTTAAATTTTCACTCCCAAGTACCCAATAACTATGAGAAAAGGCACAAAGAAAAAATAAAAATGTTTTCATTGTTCAACCACTTACATTCATTGTTCCCACTTTAGTGAAACCTCGAATGACCTATTTGATAATTTCTTGGGCTCTTTTAATAGATCTAAAATAGATCTTTTTTAATCCTTATTACTTGTTCTGGACACTGTAATTATTTAGAAAAAAAAATTGTTACCAAAACTAATAGTATTTGTAATTTAAGGCAATCAAATTATCAAAATTTACATAAATTTTACCTCATTCCTTCATATAAGTTTTGGGCTGGGTTTTTCGTTTGAAGGGATTGTAATTTTTAAAATGCTTATACTAAAATTGCCAACATTACTGCTATCATTTCATACGTAACCATTGATTTTCTGTAGAATTAGTTGCAAGTGAGGAATGCTTAAGATTTTTAAAAAATAGTTATGAAAGTAGAGGACTCTTTTGTAATAACCTGTTGGTCAGACGACCTAATGTTTGTAGATATGACCAGTTCCTCAATAGTCGCCGGGATTGAGGAGGGAGCCGAGTGCTTGGAAAGGAGACACACTAGCCTACAGCTCACTGGAGGTGAGTGCCACATTATCACTCCACCTTTTTTAAGTATTTTCCTTTGCATGCTGTCTTGTAGAAAGTTGATGGCAATGTTTTTCGTAGAATAAACTTTCTTGTTTTGCACAATTATTTTTTGTTGCCCAGTTATTCTTTATTTATTCTTTGCAATTTGAATAGCTGGATACACACGTAAAGATAAATCTCACCGATAAATCGTACCAATAAATCGGCAGATAAATTGGTTTAAAATATCGTTAAGATAAATCGGTCTTTTGACACTAACAAGCAAATTTATCTAAGCGATTTTGTGTCACCAATTTGTCGGTCAGTTAATTTGGTAAATGATTGTATGCTGAACAGTATTGCATCACAGATAAAATGGGCCAATTTATCTGTCACTATTCATAACCAATTTATCGTTGAGCTTTCAGTTTTTATAGACAACACTAACCTGCAAATTTATCTCTAAGATTTGACAAATCAGAGATATATTGTTCTAATTGTACAGATAAATCTTTACGTGTGTATCCAGCTATTGTCTATGTACTAAATTCCATATATGGGGATTGCAACCATATCACACACTATTGACTTATTTTCTAAATTCCATATATGGGGATTGCAACCATATCTCACACTATTGACTTATTTTCTAAATTCCATATATGGGGATTGCAACCATATCTCACACTATTGACTTATTTTCTAAATTCCATATATGGGGATTGCAACCATATCTCACACACTATTGACTTATTTTCTAAATTCCATATATGGGGATTGCAACCATATCTCACACACTATTGACTTATTTTCTAAATTCCATATATGGGGATTGCAACCATATCTCACACTATTGACTTATTTTCTAAATTCCATATATGGGGATTGCAACCATATCTCACACTATTGACTTATTTTCTAAATTCCATATATGGGGATTGCAACCATATCTCACACACTATTGACTTATTTTCTAAATTCCATATATGGGGATTGCAACCATATCTCACACACTATTGACTTATTTTCTAAATTCCATATATGGGGATTGCAACCATATCTCACACTATTGACTTATTTTCTAAATTCCATATATGGGGATTGCAACCATATCTCACACTATTGACTTATTTTCTAAATTCCATATATGGGGATTGCAACCATATCTCACACACTATTGACTTATTTTCTAAATTCCATATATGGGGATTGCAACCATATCTCACACTATTGACTTATTTTCTAAATTCCATATATGGGGATTGCAACCATATCTCACACACTATTGACTTATTTTCTAAATTCCATATATGGGGATTGCAACCATATCTCACACTATTGACTTATTTTCTGTAGCTTTGGACGAGAGCCCTGTAAAAGGCAGATGGATATTCATAACACATCGCGAATCAGACGTTAAAGTTAATATACTGGCTATCCACTTGTGAGATATACGGTGATGGTGTACATATTGTGTAGGCCAAGAGATGAGATATATTAAAAAGCACACATTTTACCACGAAAATTAAATGCCGGCTGAATATTATCACAATCCAAAAAATACAAGTTGTGGCACCGCACAGGGTTGCCATATTAATAATCATGTGGCAAAGTACTTTTGTGTGTTTACATTAAATCATTTGTATTGCCCTTTTTGATTGTGTTTTAAGAATAGTTTTATAAAATTCCACCGTTCTTAATGTTCATCAAACATTATATTGAAATCCATATCCAAGATCAATTTTTTTCTTGAAATGGTATGATTTGTATTTTCAATCTCACTAAATATTTATCATCATAACTCATATATAATTCCAATAATAAAATATACATCAATTTCTTTAATCAAAAACCTATCCCAGAATTGAGCGTGGCTCATGCTCTGGGAAGGGAAATAAAAGGGACTATCGGCTGGTTCCATAAAAATAGAAACATCTTTTTATATTTTCACAGAAAAAAACTTCTAGTAGTAATTATAATATCCCCTATTCTATATTGATTCAAACTAAAATAAGAACGTTCCTAAATTTAACAAGTGCAGGAGCAAGCTGTAAGCGAAATGCCGTGCTATGGGGAGCTAGTTTTTTTCACATATACAAAAATTGATAAATTTGTACTAAATACCTAGAAAACACTAATATGTATAAACAAGTTACAAGTCGATAAAACTTATGTACTTACCAATCTATGTATATAAGGGGTAAAATCCGATTTTGATAGTCAGGGGTCACAAACTGTCACAAATCGATATGAATATTTTAATTCACATTTTACTCACTTAATAAAGTTTGATGCATAATTTACAGTAAAGTTAAATATACAGATATACATATGTGGTGTAAAATAAATTTAAAATGATTTTTAGTGTGATTAACCATAAAACAAGGATGAACGCACGGTGCAACATCACAATCCACTGTCATTATTCATCAACTTCTTCATCTGTCGGCAAATTTCTGTTAGCCATTGTCAATTTTATGTTTTAACTTACATCCAAAAATATTATCACTAAATATCACTTAAAAAATAATATTACGTTTATTTTATAGATTAACATGATGAAAAAAATACTCAATAGCACTTTGTAAGTATTTAAATAAAAAAAGTTTAAGAAATCATACGTACACTTAGTACCACTGCACATAAAAAACACATATTTAATATCGCCGAACAAAAAAAAAATATTTACGAAAGCAAAAGTATTAGTAAATAGCACTCGAGTTTCATCAAATTGAAAAATGACGCAGTATATTTTGAAATAAACGCAAAAATACTAAGCAGATTCAACGATCGCGTGATGATTACGAAGCGTGCGAAAAAATGGTTGACATTCTATGGCTGCGTCACGTGATATCTAAAATCTACTGTAGTTTGGTCGGTAATTAAAAAAACTGTAATCTGTGTGTAAAATATTTAATAATTGAGTTCATAGATGTCTGTAGTATGAATATTTTGAAGTTAACTCCCGTAGAAGTGATTTTATAGGCAATGACGTCGAGGAACGTCCATACTCCTTTAAGAAAAAATATTGTCGGACGTTGAGGAACGTCCATGCGCTCGCTCTTGTTAATAATTAAGGTCACTTAAACTAAAATTTGTGTTTTGTATAAAATTTCATAGTTTATAGAATACTAATGTGCACTAACTGAAATTGAAACGTTCCTATTTTAGTTAGTGCACACTAAAAATGACTAAGATTAGGGGGTAATAATTCGTTGTGACTAATAGAATTTTGACATTTCAGTCTTTAATTAAAATGGACTGGTTCCATAAAAATTAAAGTGTCTCTTTAAATTTTTGCGGAAAAAACATCTAGCGTTATCAACTCACAGTAAGTAATAGAACTATGACATTTCTGTCTTTAAATAATACTTTATCTTTATGGAGCAGGCAGTTTATCTTTGTGAAACCGAAACCAGCTGTTTATCTTTATGGAACCAGTAGTAAGCGTAGTTTAATACTGCAAATATATTTTAATCCTCTTTACTGAGTAATTGACTTTCGCGGTCACAGCAGTTTTTCAAGTTTAATGTATGTTTGAATGAGTATAATATCAATGAATGCATGCGTTGATACAAGGATAATCCTTATTGATTTTCTATGCAAATTCATTTCTATTTCTATGTGAAAGTGTTAACTCTTTTTCTGTTACTATGCTCGCTTGATTGTGTTGACATAATGTATCCTGTGATACATGGGCGTTTTCAGCAAGGTTAGTATCCGAGGATCCAGAAAATACTTGGAAAGTAGGCAAGTTATTATTAAAGTGTAGGAAAAGTATAAAAAGTGGGAAAATTGACATAGAAATGAGAAGCTATCTTCCCTCCTCCTTTTAAACTCAGGCTAGATATGAGATGGATCTAAAATTATAGAACAAAAAATGAGGAGATTGTGTGAAATATTTCAAATTTCTAAATCAAATTAAAAATCTGGCAATGAAGGAGTAGGTATTTTGCATTTAAGGAAACTTAAAAAAGTCCACACATTTGATAGTTGTAACAACAAAAAATTGTTAAGCTATGGCCCCTCACCCCTTAGAAAAAAATCCTGGATACACTATGTACTGGTGTAATATAATATACTATTGTACACCCTCATGCCTTATCTGAAGTGGAGTAGGCAGAGAAGACGGTACACCACACAGCTCTTTACCCACATGCTTCCAAATTCATTCACTTTCTCAAACACACACACTGATTTCTCTTGCTAAACACGCAGCTGTTCTTAAGAATTTGATCCACATGATCAAGCTGTGTTGTTCTCGGATGTTTGCTCTTTTTCACACCTCCTCTTTCAGACAAATACATCTTCGTTGTCATCCTTCCATTGTCCATTCGCTCCACATGTTTCTAATAATACAATTATGTATGAAGTACTCTATGGATGGCTTCTATGCGATAAGTAACAAGAAATAAATTTGTGCATGATCCCCTAATAGTGTTAATAAATTTTGTGCATGGTCATCTTAATACAAGGTGATTGGTAGCCTCATTGATGTTTGAGTGGAAAACTGAAGGGTATTTGGATTCATCAAAAACCCAAATCTTTTTAGTTGTTTCTCATGTCTCATTTTTATGTAGAAAAATGTTTAAACTTTTTTTCAAAGATGAATCTGGATATGTAACAAATACAAATGCACCCTAGACACCCTCACAGTAAGCAATAATATGCTTGCGTCGTGAAGGTGGAGTAAGTTGGTAGTGAGTGGAATTAATATTTATTATTAGAATTATATTTCAGTGTATCTCAATTGAAAGTCAGAGACTTACTTACCATGAGGGTACTGACCAACAATTACAAGTTTTTTGGCTGTCCCGTCTTCTGTAAATTTTCAGTGTCGCATAAAAGGCATTCATTCGTTCATATAGCACATTAAACAGATTTAATTCAACGATGATGTGATGTGGCACCCATTCTTAATTTCATAATTATTTTAATATTATAGACCGACTGCACTTGGTGGAAGTTCATGTTAAATTGACAAAAATAAAACACATCTAAATTTAGTGACACAGTGACTTTATTAATCGTGAGCCAGCCTTAAGGAGGCCCCTTTAGCAGAAACGATAAAACATTCAATTTTCAACAAGTTTGGTACACAAACTCTCAAAACTTGTTGACCCTACGAACATTTTGATTTGATAAAATATGAAAACAAATATTAATTACCAATATCAAACTTTAACTTTAAAAAAAACTTGATTTTAGTTTCATAGTATTCGTTTATAAAAAAGCATATTTCTAAAAATCAAATTCGGGGGTGTGTTTGGTACATAAATGCACGAGAATCCTACAAATTTTCATATATATTTTTTAATATTACGAATACTTAGATAGTTATTACAATTATAGAACAAATAAATTATATTTTTTTTTTGTTTTTTTTCATGGATATTGACCGATTTAAATTTTTTTTTTTTTGATAAAATTTCTCATTGGAACCAAAAATCACCACATGAACTCGATTTTTTGTATACTAAATAAAGTTTGCTAAAATCTATAGTATTTATATGCTTGATAGGATGAATAAAAAATATTTAATTTACAAATAATTTGTGTTTTGATATAACAAAGAGTACCTAAATGTATCTCGTCAGTCTGCGATTTATTTATTTATTAGTAAAAAACTAATATTGGTTATAAATATTTGTTTTTTTTATTTTATCAAATCAATATGTTCGCAAAGGTCAACAAGTTTTGGCAGTTTTTCTATCAAATTTGTTGAAAATTGAATATTTTACCGTTTTTGCTAAATGGGCTTAAGGAGCTTGCACTCTCATCATCACACTAATGTAAAGTCATTTTACTTTAACCAAATGGCCAATATTCTTTTACACTTAAATTAACCACCTCCTTATAGTGTTATTGTGCAGATTCCTCGATGTTACTAGCATGCTTTTTATAATCCTGAGATAGTAGTGTGACTCACGTGTCGCCTCTCGTGTTGTGCTGATTCCACTTAATACATTGGTTTATTATTATCACTCAGGGCCGATGCAAGAACATTAATTTCAGTCCTGTTTTATTTTATTTTACCCATTGTCCATTACATTTTTGTTTATTTTTTACTGCACATTGAATTAAAAGAACTATATATTGAGTATTTAATATTGATTTTACTTTGTTTATTGATGTGATTTGTTTTGTTTTTAATTAATTGTATACATTTTTTTTTAATTTGAAGACTATTATTGTTAAATTTATCATGTGTTGTAAAAGGCAAAATGCCATATATTGTCCAATAAACAAATAAATATTTGGTTATTTTAGATAACTATCTTAATTGTTACATTATCAAAAAATTCTTTTATAACATATTAACTCACAGGTTCTCCTTTTTGTGTTGATAACATCAATAAGACATTCTGGATGGGTGTACGAACTGAAAATGTTAAATGTCTTAAACGTGATGCATAACGAATACTTGCCTCTTACAGAAGACTTATTCTTTACCAGGGACTCATCTTTGCTAATTCTAAATTTGAATATAAAAAATAAACCGTACGCCTGCTCTGTGTTCTAACCATTAGTATTGTCTCATGTCTGGCCTCTTGATTCCTATAGTCATCTATAATATAGTCTTGCACATGTGTGGTTTAAAGTGTATTGTTATAATTAATTAAATGATAATTTTATGTCTCAGCCGGGAGCGGATCCCCTGCTTAGTGGATACACTCCTTGTCTTTCAAATATACATCTCACTCACTGTCAAACGTGTCTTTTTATATTCTACAGTATTGCTAAGTTTTTAGTAGGCATGCGTTTGTAATAATAATAATGTTCGGATGATCTTTATAGCGCCGTTTTGTGGACAGATCCACCTCAAGGGCGCATAGGATGTTTTAAAGTATTCGCCATAGCGTTGCAAAATATTAACAGTGACCTTACATATATATTCAGTTTAATCCATATGATTTCTTAAAAAGATGCGATATAAAGTTTATTTTCATCTGGAAAAAATAATTCATGAAACGAAATATGTATGAATTTAAGATAAAAAGTAAAACACTGCTTTCTTTCATTGTAAATATTACTAGACTCAGAAGCCAGCTTTTCGGGTAGACACCCATCATCAGTTTCTAATAAAAACTCACCTGAAGTCATATTTAAAAATGTACATTATAAAATTGATTAACTAAAATTTATTTAATTATTATTCATATTTGTATGAGTGATTTGTGGCACTAACAAAACTTAATAATTCAATTCTAACAATTATACAACATTACACATGATAAAGTGAACTTACACTTTACTACAATTAAAAACGCCATTTCTGTGCTTTTAAAAATAAGAATTAGCACAATTTCTGTAGTTGCTTTTTAATTTTCAAACGTTTTAGACGAGACATTTTACACTACCTACACTTTACAGGACACTCAAATATGTTAAAAAATAATTATTTAAAAAAATTGCAAATTTTTGAAAAAAAATTAAGACTTGAATGTAAGGATTCAATTTTCATACATGGCCATGTGTACCCTAGTCCTACGTGCGTCGGTATATATTTTTGAAGTCACGTGACAAGATTTAATGCCGCGGCCATTATTTTGTCCAAAACAAATTTATTAATCGCATGTGATAGAACATTATTTTAATTATTATTATTCGAAAGAGCAAGCACAATTACATATTATACAATATCCTTGAATATTGTGGTGGGATGTTATGTTGTTAAGTGTTGTTAATTTAACCCTCTTACCACCAGTGTGCCCGTAGAAGCACACGAAGAATTTTATTTATTAAAATTCATTTGAAAGGTTGGTTTTATAAGGAGAAATAAATAAATTTACTTAATAAACTTTATTTGAGCCGTGGAGCATTAGGCAAAGAATTGGTCTCTCATTCTTGTCTGTAAGTTTTCGAGTGTCATGTAAAAGAGGTGTTGGAAATTCAGCGATGACGTTTGCCACCCATCCTGAATGTCTTATTTTTTGTTGACACGGATAGGAAGACTGCTTGCATGTTTATCACATGCAGCTCGTCTGCTGGCTACCTCACAAGTCGTGATGGTATATTTGAATAAATACGTTTCTGTTAAAGTCACTGACAAATTATTTATTTCAATACCTCAGATTTTTTTTTCCGACATCGATTTCCATGTTTACCTACCACTTCTGATTAGAAAATTTAAATAGTGATATCGATATTTATATATTTTACGCATCCATATTTTCTACATGTTATTACATTTTTGATAATAAATAATATTTGTAACAACTTAGAATTTATAACATATCCTTAAACTGCCGATCTTCGAATACTTACACTTTGGGCCCCCTCAATAATGGTGAGACGTAAAATATCATTTTTCCACCAGAAATATACATATTAATTAGGACTCTCTTATTAACTTTTGTGATAGCGAGAGGGTTAACTCTTTTCGAATTACTTTGGTTTACTTGTTGTGACAGTGGTGGTTGATGATTTGACAGTTTAGCAAATCGAATGTTAATTTAAATTTAGATTTGAATTTATAATATGTTTATACTGTTTAGACCTTGTAATTTCACTGTATTATAACATTCAAATAATGCTCAGTGTTAAAATTATATAAAATTAAATTATAATGTTAACTCATTACTTACTCTATGGTTAACTCTTTAAATGTTTGATTGTTAAAATGATTAGATTTTTCAAGGGCATGCCACGTATATATACCTACTAATACTACTACTATACCATCACGGCATATCCCACAAGTGGGGTAGCCAGCACACCAGCTGCATGTTTATGCAAGCTGTGCGTAAATATTGATAATTTTTAATTTTCTATTCTTTTTACCTACCTATAGGTATATTTCGCGTTAAATTATTTTTTGAGTGGAATCGAATACCTGCTAATATTTTACACACGCTAGCGAATACTATTCAACATCCAATGCGCCCTTGAGGCGTAGCTGTCCACAAAACGGCGCTATAAAAATCATCAGGATATTATGTATTATTATTTATTTTATAGGTATTGTTAACAAATTTGTCATGAATTTCCACTAAGTACCTTCATTCAAAAATCGTAGTTTTTTTTGAAATCTTGCTTTGGACCATAGTTTGAAACTTATACTGATCAATAGAGTGTTAAAATACGTCCAAACCCAAAGCCTATTGAACGTTCATCTTGCGCATTTTTTATAATAATAGGAATAGATCAAAACAGTTTGTGTTTTTGAAATTTACTTTTTTGTGCAAAACCACCGCAAGGGGGCGTTTGAGCAGCGGTTACATCTCATGAATAATGAATGAGTCTTAAAACTTATTTTTGAATACCTTCGCACTTCCTAAGTTTGGGTATTATTTTTAATTTTCACGCCCTGGCCTTAATTGAAGTGAGAACTCGACAATAAGACTTACTTAGGTATGAGATCAGACCTACGCCAGTGGCAGATTGGTTTCTAAGATAATAATCAGCGGCGAGTACACACACTTACTCTGAGAGGAAGAATAACAAATTAAAAGCGAGCTGCCGGCGCTAATTAAATGATGTCCAAGGATTATCCTATTGACTTGACGCCTAATCCCTTGTCCATCTATCTACATATCTTGCAATCATCATCAATCTAGATCTATTATCCTAATCATTATATACTTCATAGCGGCGCGTGTACCAATGTTAGGCGTTTTATGACATTACTTATTTCCCGAAGTATCTACAAGATCTTTTTTAGTACTATAATCAAACTCTCTTGTAATTTTGCTCAAAGCTGAGGTTCAAATTCTTCTGACAAATGCATATCGCCTTGCGCCATATTCTTCTGTCCTGATAATTGACCATTGCTTGGTAGACTGACAACTTTTTTTGTTTGTAAAAATAATGTGATTGATGGCCTAGTAGTACGGTCCCGAATTTTAGTTCGAATCGTCACTGCCTACCTACAACACCTTCGTTAAACAAGCATATTGCTTCAAGTTTATTGAGTTTCCATACCCTTCTTCTGTTCTCTACTAGAATATTTATTTATTTTTTATTTTATCTTTACTCCAGACTTGAAGGTGAGGTGTGCAGACCTCTCAAGTCCATATCATAGTACATACAATATAATACAAATTATAAAAAAAATAATACATATTACAGTAAAATAAGAAGAAAAAAAGGTGATAAATTTATAGATAACAGTAATAGTAATTGGTAGTTAAATTGATGTCTGTTCAATGTACAGAGTTTTTTTAATCCACCTTTGTGTCAGTTGTCGTACTTGTCTTTCGGAAGCAGGAGAAGACTGCAAGTATTCAACATACAGATTGTCATCTGCGTGGCAATAAAAAATAAGACATTCAGGGTAGGTGGCATGCCTCGTATCTGAATTATCGTATACCTACGTGAGTTTTTACGAACATCTGCCTTTAACAAGAAACTCGAAAACTTACGGGATATTGTGTAAAACCTATTCTTTACCGGAGACTCCAAGCATAACAAATACTTATTTTTATTTATTTTTATTTAAAGGGCAGCGCTCGCCACATACCTCGTGCCGTACCTGGAGATGTGTAGCTCCGTAACGACACACATGCACAAACACATTTAATGTCGCATCAAAGCGAGAAATGCTGCCCCGAAGGAGCACTGAGCACATTTAGCGGCCTGAGATGACAAAAACATGAAAAATAATAAAATATGAGAGCGTTTAAAGTAGTATCATCACCATCATCATCGCTCCGCTTCCCTTTCGGGGTAGGCAGAAAAGATCGAGCGCCACTCACCCCTTTAGCAGTAGTGCATCGATAATACCAAGTATCGTATTATTTTATATAGGGATATACTATTGAACTGCTGCATTGTAAGTTGCGCAACATATTATAGTACCTACTTCCAGTAGTAGTACGGCTTTACCTATTTACCTATATTATTCTAGGATAGATACAAAGAGGAGTCCACATTGTGATGAGCGACAAAGTGCAAGTTATAAATATGTCGTGTGGCAATTGTGAATTATTCCAGAAATTCGGTGACCCGTTTATAAAAATTGTAGAAAGTATTACAGATTTCATACAGTGCTACTGTACCAAATATTATTGTAATAAAGTGTGCAAGTTTACTCTACTACTACTAAATATTCCACAAGCGGGGTAGCCAGCAGACCAGCTACAAATAATAGACATGTAGCCCGTCTTCTCTGTGCCAGCAAAAAATAATTATGGGTGGCAAACCTCATCGCTAAATTATACTTTGAAATCTGAATCTCTTAATTTTTTCTAACACCTGCCTTTTACAGGGCACTCGAAAACTTACGGAAAAGAGTGGGCGACCAATTTTTTTCCTAGTGCTCCACGGCTATTTATTCATTTTTAATTATTATATCGAAAAAATACTCTATCGTGAAGAGACGTGTTTTCATTGAGTTGCTCGACAAAGTCGCACGACTTTTATCAAGCTAATGTGAATGCCCCTTAATACTACTTGTATAACACAGTGGACTGGTTAACTTGGCACACAATATGAGTGCATGCGCCCAGTAAGGTTTTCTCAGTAGGGTGGACCTATACCTATATAATATGTATATCCTGTAGTAGTAATTGTCACATTTATATAATACTGCCGACGCTTTATGGAAAAGACGCGGGGCGACTGGCGTCTTGACGGCGATATGTTTTTTTTTCACGTTTCCATATTTTTTTATATAAATGAACAAATCACACAGATATAGCTAGTCCCAAATTAAGATAGGACTCTTTGTATTATCGGTACTAACGCGACGGTACATATAATATACAACGCACCAAACACTTAACATGCATGTAGCACCCAGACCCTGGACAAATTTAATAAAGGCACCCAAAAACAAAAATGTTATTTCCACGCCATGCTAGTCACCTATTTTTGAGTATGAATACGATTTTGAATAAATATGCTATAAACACGTTCAAATAAATTTTCGACTCCACGACTTCTCGATTTTTTTTTCAATATTTAAATCTTATCCACGTCAAAAACAATAAATGATATAACATTTTCGCAAACGAGTGGATGGCCTTGAGAAGAATAGATATAACATTTGGAAACGATTCAATTAAGGGTAGGGTGTAGCGCCGTAAGATTTCGAAAATGCGTTCTACGGTAGATTTCTCCCTCCGCGCGATCTGCATCTTCCCTTTCCCCGCTGTTGTTTCCTAGATACGAATTAAAATCTTTCGAATTAATTTCTTATAAGAATTCAGTAAGAATACTACGTAGTTCGTATATTATGATTATTATGAATACATTTGCTTCTTTCTCGCTTGCACCATACCACACTCTTCACATACCGCACTATTTTACAACCTTGTCAGCAGGTAATAACAATAGATATATACAACAATGCTATTATCGAATGGCTGTACTTCAAAATACTGTATAAAGACACCAACATTATAATCTCTCTGGCGGCTGGCGTGGCACGGAGATAATGCTCTTGCCTTTGAGTCACGAGGTCCCTTGTTCGATTCGCAGCCAGAGCAAAATGAAGAATTACCTTTTTCAAAGTGTTCTGGGTGTTACATTTATTAATCTTATTTTTATTCTTCAATATTACAAAAATTACTTGGTTACAATATTACAGAATAAAACAGTATCATAAAAATATCAGTTATACAACTCAATGTGTTTAGTGCATTTTTTTTATAACACAACACGTGTTATAAAAAAAACTAGGATATGAATCATGTATTTTGGGTACTAACACGACGATACACATATATACAATGCACTGACAAATATACATGTAACACCCAGACCCAGGACAATTTGAAAAAAGGTCACTCTTCATTTTGCCCTGGCCGGGAATCGAACCCGAGACCTCCCGGGACGCCAAGTATATCCTCTGTCATCATTTCCTAATTCATTCGTTCCACATGTCCAAGTTGATATTATTGTGTATAGGTACTTATTGTACCTAGGTTGATACATAAATGCATAAATGTAACACTAAGTACCTATACACAATACTTTATAAAATAATGAGTACATAAAAAGAAACATAAAAACGTGCTCGACTAAAAAATTACAGAAAAAAGTGGGTATAAAATATCTTGGCAGAGAACCAAGATGCCAAGATGAGGTGTGAGGAGACGCGGACGGCCAAGAACCACGTGGCTTGAGCACGTGGATCAAATCCTAAAGGACGGCCGCGTGTTGAGTAAGAGAAATCGGCGAACATGTATGAGAATGAGGAGGAAGGGAAATACAATTTCTCATGCACGCACGTCGATTTCTCTTACTCAATATACACGACAGTCCTTGAGAATTTGATCTTCATGGTCAAGCCTTGTAGTTCTCGGACACCCGTGATTCTTCACACCCCTTCTTTCAGACAAGTATATACTCTTTGTCATTCTTTCCTCTTCCATTCGTTCCACATGACCAAACCATCTCAGTTTATTTACACGCATTCTATCCACAACACTCCTCTTGCATCCACTCATTCTTCTAATATCCTCATTCTATCACGCAACGTTTTACCAACCATTCTCCTCAACGATCTCATCTCCATAGCATTTATTCCACTTTCGTCCCTCTTCAACCATGACCACATTTCGTTTGCTTACATTGGTACAATTGAGCGGGAAATAATAATCAATTTTGAACAAGGTATTTTTTATTACTAGAAATACTTAAATAGTATTCCGTGGAGTTTCCAGTAAAAGAATATTTATGTTTTCTGTAAGTTATCGAGTGTTCTGCAAAAAGCAATTATTTTATTTTCCGAACACCTGTCTTTTACACGACACTCGTAACTTACAGAAAAGAGTGGGAGATCTATTCTTTACTGGGTACTCCTCGGTGTATTCTAAATGTCTTATTTTTACTGTTACGGAGAAGACAACCTGCATGTTTATACATGCAATTAGTCTACTGGCTACTGGTGTAGTAGTAGTTCCTTTAGTAGGTAAGTAAGAAACGTTTTATGATCGGGTTTAGTTTCCCTGAAATGAATAGTTTACCTATTCAAATCTAACTTTTATAAGCACGCAGAGAACAACTTGGTTGTTTATTACGTGTTGCTGGTAGAAGCTACGCTACGTTCTACGCTAGTTACCCCACTTGTAGTAGTTGCATTGTTTAGGGCTATAAATCATAACGTGTGAAATATTTGCCCTAATCTGCTCGCAGATATAAAAAAATAATTGTTCTTCTATTTTATGACTGCTGGCTATTGTGAGAGATGAAGTAGGTACCTATAATGATGGTAGTATCTTCTACATAGTAGATAATAATTATTATTTTGTAAAGTGAAAAATCACTGCATAAATATTTTTGTCTGTTAGTTTATGTCATTATGGATGTATGTTTGTATGTCCTCAATAGAAAAAATAATATAATAAGACTGAGGAAAAATAATGTTTAGTTTTATCTGCTGGGTATTTTTTAGGCTAAAAACGTTATACATATTTTTTTTATTGACCAATATTATAAGGGTATATTATTAGAATATTATGTAATAATAAATGGTAAACAACATTGTTATAAATGTTATCATGATAATATTTCCATAAAAGTATTGCTGGTTTTAGAGACAAAATACTAAAACTACCGTTAAGTGTTTATTCGCCAATTTGGTATTCATTTCCCGTAGTAAGCCGGGTATACCCTTATACAGGCAGTATGTAATAACTTGAAGAACAATATTTATTTTGAAAACGTTAAGATTTTTTATACCTGCTTTTAGGGCAATCTTTATTTTGCAGTCTTTATGTCGAGCATTTGTTTATAACCCATTAGAGCTCTTCTTTATTTTTGTGTATTACCTATTCATAATAATTATGTAGATAATAATATACTATATTATACCCTCACGCCGTGTCCCATGTGGGATAGGCTGAGAAAAAATAGCGGCCGGCGTGACGCGGAGGTAACACTCTTGCCTTTGAGTCACGAGGTACCGGGTTCAATTCCCGCCCAGAGCAGAATGAAGAATGACCTTTTTCAAAGTGTTTTGGGTCTGGGTGTTACATATATATGTACAGACAAGTACATAATATATCCTCTTTTTCATCCTTTCCTTATTCATTCGTTCCACATTTCCAAGTAGGTATTATATCCATTATGTATATAAAATTACTGTACCTAGATTGATACATAAATGCATCAATGTATAAATGAAACACTAAGTGGAACCTGTACACAATAGTTTACAAAATAATGAGTACATAAAATTTACATAAAAACGTGCTCGACCAAAAAAAATACAGAATAAAGTGGATACAAAATATCTTTCTAACCCCTCACCTCGCGTCCTGTGCAGAAAGCATGGGACGCTCGACTAACCTATCCTTAGACGTTTC
Organism: Athripsodes cinereus; assembly: GCA_947579605.1. NCBI lineage: Eukaryota > Metazoa > Arthropoda > Insecta > Trichoptera > Leptoceridae > Athripsodes > Athripsodes cinereus. The sequence goes on from OX388318.1 coordinate 23,671,103, forward strand.
TTTCCCTTCTTCATATTTGTGAAATTTTTTTCCTATTCGACACATACTTAGATTTATTTATTTAAAGATTTTATAGGAAAAATATTTTCGAATATACCTACCATAGATTTTTTTTGTATGTCATCAAACGAAAAGAAGTAGGTTTATGTTCGAGGTCAAGAAGAAGTAAAAAAATGCTTTGCGAAAAGGCCTATATCTTGATCCGTGTAACTCCAGGAATAGAAAAGATTCCCGTTTTTCGATTGATTTGTAAAAAGCAAGTAGGTATTCCTAAAACATTACGTATAAGACATTAATAAAATAGCACGTAGAAGACTACCCCTATGTTGATTTTTTCTGGTTTGTTGAATATTCGGCTTAAAAATTAATTTACGGGTCATAAGGCTTTCAATAAATCAGATTCAATACATACCTACATCTAATGCAATGATATAATTTCTTTGCTTATTACATGCGAAAACAATACGCATTTCGATGGATGAAAGATCATTTCACCGAAACCAAAGTAATAGTCAATGGTTAAAATACAATCATGAGATAAAAATATTCTTATGTACCTACCTACTTATTACAAAACAACTGATTATTATCTCATTAGATTCTTTTTAACAATATAATTCTTTCACAATAATTTATTCATAGAAATATGCGATACATCCACCCTCGTTGACATTCAGCTCAATACTAACATTTTAAACACTTGTAGAGAATTGTATGGAAATTTCGGTAAGCGAAAATGATATTGTTTTAAATACACGTTTTTAGCTATTTTTAAAAGAAATATACTTAAATTAAAGAACGTCTACAACTTAAAAACAAGATATTAACACATGTCATTAATCAAACCAAAAATAAAAATTATGCGATAAAGAGAACTTGAGATTTGATCCTTACAAGTTTTAACGAAGCTTATTTTATGATTTTTTTTCTGAAAAACTGGTAACACTTTTAAAAAATGTCTACAACTAGACTTCGAAATAAAAGATTGATCTATATTATATATTTTTTTCATGAATATTGAATGAAAGTTATGCGTATTTCAGTAGCTGAAAGACAGCGAAATTTACTAGGAGCGGGAGGGAGCGGGGGTCCCGTAGAGCCTTAAGGTGTTAAATGTCTTTATATGATGCATTACGAAAACAAGCCATTTTCAGGAGTCCTGAATCAGGACACTAGATAACGTACAGAAAAAAAAACATGCTGAAGATCTATTCGATTCCGGGGACGGGTATTGTTAGATTAATCAGTCATTCTTCACATTTGGATTTTCTTCATTTTCAAAATGACCGAAAAAAATATTACCTGCGTTTAACCCAATTCACGAACACAGAGTTACAAATCTTTTAGTCAACGATTTTTCCGCGGTCTCGACCTTTTTTGCGGTGGTATTTCCGCAACCGGGTGGGTACTTGATGTGGGGGGGTATGATTCACATCATGTATTCAATACTGCACACGCTATACTATATACCTAATCATTTGGTGTAAGTGTTGCCGCTATCTATCTGTTTGTCTGTCTATCATACCATACTGCAAAATTTATTGTGTTAAGCAGGAGTTAACCGGTTATATTTACTTATCGACTACATCAAATCCTACTTGCAAGTAACTATTTTTATTACGTTAAATTTTGTTAGGGTACGAACGAGTACAGTTATTCTGTATCATGCAGTCTATTTCGTCGAGCACCCGGCATATTATTGGTCTCCCACCCTGTCCCTAAGCTTTCGAGTGCGAAAAAATAAAAGACATTTTACATCTTAATTCGGCCATGAGGTTAGCCACACATCCTAAATGTCTCATTTTTTTGCTGGCACGGAGAGGACAACTTGCGTGTTTGTAGCGTATAGCTGGTTCGCTGGCTACCTCACTTGTGGGATATGCTGTGATGGTATAATATTAGTAGTAGTAGGTACAATTGCAGTTAGTGCAGTTTTGGTTTATATCTATAGTCATTTTGCTATCGTCGCCCAATGTACAGTAGGTATTAAATAGATTTTGTGAATCTTAATTAGAAAATTTTAATAGATTAAAACATTAATAGATGTCTTTTATATTTGACATCAAAGTAAAAACACAAAACAGACAATATCTAAATTTTTTCTGCGATTCGGGTGACGTCAATTCGGGTAAGTCACGTTTTAAGAATGTCCAATGATGGGGACGAAAAGAAAATTGTCTTTTCGTCCACAAGATTCGTAATTAGTAATAGGTATCTATATCTCGTTACGTTGTTGTAAATATTTCATAACACCTGTATTGTCGATGATGTTCAAAAATATATACTTACTTGTAAATAAATCATTACCAATTATTAGCCAGCCCGCTGATCTAGTTGTCACACGTGAAAAGTAGAAAAATGACAAGGTATTAGTAAGTAAAGGTTAAAATATAATGTGAATGCTCTTTGTCCATGTACTTTGCCAATAACAGTATATATCTACGTTCGCGGTTATTAATGGCATACTCGTACTAATACAATAGTGCTAATTGTACACATGTTTAGTATTCTATAATCTATATATTATACATAGTGATATCTATAACAAAAATAACACATCGCACGTAAGAAACCGAATTAACTAACGGTCGAATATCGGTTAGTTTTGTCTAAAACGTTCGACTACCCAAACCGAAACATCCGTTCATATAATATTCTGGAGATAAGAGTTTGGTCAAGTGTGACCACTTGTGTCGTTTAACGTAATTTTATTTATATATTATACCATCACAGCGTAACCAGCAGACCAGTTGCATTTATTGAACATGCGAGCTGTCCTCTCCGTGCCAACAATATTTAAGACGTTTAGGATGGGTGGCAAATCTCATCTTTGAATTTAAGATGTAAAATGTCTTTATTTTTTTACTAAATAAAATCATTCGTAATTATTTATGCAGCTGGTCGTTTTTTTTGTTGTTGTTTTTTCGGACTAGACAGAGTTATAACTCTTCTAGGTGTTTTTGTAGCTTTTTCACAAATTAGAACTTCAATATGTTGCATAGTGCGATCACTAAATGTTGCTATGTAGAGAAATATTCTTAATCATTTGAAAATGGTCATAGATTAAACACAAATTTTAAGCATAATAAATGAAGATTTTGTTTAAGTTTCTGGCTCAGTTTGAATGCATGAATATCGAATTTCGGTTTCACTGGAAAATCCTCTTTGTATCTGACATTAGTGAATACGAACTTATATTATTATTATTATTATTATGCTACACTTCTCAAGTCCCGTGCGTTACGAACTTATACTATCTACTACTATAGTTACTATAATAATGCCAAAGCGCAGTTTAATGATCGTTCCAACTTTGTTACGGACGGTTGCGTCGTCTGCACTAGACAATTTTTTTATTGTTTCAAAGCGGAAAATACGCGATATATTTAACAACATTTTAAAATTCAAAGAAACAAATTGTGAACAATAAATATTTGTGAATCTTTGAATTCACGTGTTATTTTCAAACTTTTTTTGTCAATTTATAGAATATAAATTGGTAGTATATTCTAGCTTGTTTTAAAAATAATTATTTTGTTTTTCCGTAAGAAAAGTGGCAACTTTTTATCCTTCAGAAGTGTCAAATAAACCTCAAAATACTGAAGTTATATACCTATCGCGCTGTGCAATTTATTTCAATATTTTTAAAAATTTAATTAAAATTTATTCAAACGGGGTGAAATGCGACTGCATATTCTGTTGTGCTCATTCATACTTAATAGCAGATAGTTTTTTTTTTGCTTTGGAAAAAGAAAAAAGAAAGAACTTTGAAAGCTTTTTTGTGTTTTGAAAAACTCTGTCATAAAGTTTCTTATGTTGTGTTTCTGTGAGATCAATTATAATAAATTAATGAAATATAATAGATACTCATAATTTGTTTTGTGTGACTATTCAAGTGGCATTCAGTGCAAAACCTTCTTTAAAAACTTGAAAAAAATCAATGAACAAGCGTTTTTTTTTCCACTGTTGTGTCATTTGATTGACTGCGGCGATTTTTCGCCAGTGTTTTTTATGCAATGTTAGTGAATGAAGTGTTTTTGACAGGTATGTTTTGTTAAACTTATTTGATTTATAAGAACGTTTTCTTATTGATTTTTTCTCGCTTTTTTTGTTATATTTGATTGATTAACAAGATTGTAAAAAGTATATTTTTTTTTTATTAATTGAGTCGACGTTAATTTTATAAAACTCCATGTTTGTATATGGAAAAAAAACACAATTAGTTTAAGTTTTACTTAAAAAAATATTGGGTTGTGATCTGGTTTCGACTTATTAAAGTTGTTGTCAAACTAATCAATTCAGATTAGTGATTGACTTTATAAGTCGAAACCAGGTCACAACTCAATATTCATATATATTTTTCTTGTTAACTTGAGACTCCATCTCAAAAACTTCAACTAAAAAAAATATGAGTGTCACGTAGAAACCAAGTGCCCTAGATCTATATTTATCTGTGTCCGCATATCGTCTTCCGCAAGTGAAGCAGCCAATGAACTTTTTTTTTTTTTTTTTTTTTTTTTTTTTTTTTTTTTTTTTCCTTCATTTATGGCATAGCATCCTACGAGGATGATTTGTGCCAAAAACGGTCTCCAAGTATAGTTAAATAGTCAAGAAGACAGTCATCACAGAATAATAAAATTGGCCTTACCCAATGAACTTACTGCATTAAAAAATATTGTGTTCTTATTATGACGCTGAAAGAGTTAAAGCATGCGGCACTAAATTAAGTGCAGTTATGTAATTTTATGTTTTTAAATAACTACTACTTCAATACGGTCACGACATATTCCATTATTGGTGTAGCCAGCGAAATAACTAAGTGTAATAAGAACGCAGATTTTCCCGTCTGTGACGATTAAAAAATAAGAATTTCAGGATGGATGGCATACCTTATCGCTGAATTCTAGATGTAAATTGTCATACACATGAGGTTTTACCTACCTTTTCCTGGACACTCAAAAACTTACAGAAAAGAGTGGTAAACCTATAATTTACCGGGAATCCCGCGGGATATAATCATAGAACATTTTTTTATCCGATTTATTTTAATCATATGTAATAATAATAAATATGTTTATTTCCAAAGTACACAATACAATATTATTTTCAAAAAACAATAAAAAAAAACAATCATAATAATATTCTACCTCCCTATTAGAGATATCTCGTGTATAGATACTCTCAAACAATATATAGGAATTGTGTTATGTGTGTTCTTGCCTTAGAGCAATTCGTTGACTACCCAGCTTGTAGGAAATTGAGTTATTAGATATTAAATAAATTATATAAGTATATTGTCATGTGTTTCGCGTAACCTTAAAATTACTGCACTAATGATAATATTTCTTCCGTATACTGAAAAAAATTCGGTGTCGCTTCGGTCGTCACGTTTTCGTTGTTTTGTTTACAAACGCGTTCTAAATTTGAATATTATTATGTTTTGTAAATATCGTCCAATCAGATACGACAGTAGTGTTAAGACTTCAGATTTACTGTAACGTATTAATGTTGATAATAAATGTTTTTTTTTACTCTGCATTACTGAAAAGTGTTTTTCATGACTGAAGATCGTGACCATAAATATTTTCTTTATCTATAGCGCCACGATGTCTCACAACTAACGAATGCTTGGCACTGGTTCTCTTTATTATTATTTTTATTTTGCCCATTTATGCTGCTCTCGGGAACACTGGGTGGAAATGAGCCCCCGCCATTCGGAGTGATTCTACTTCCGTTAAATCACCTCTTGCGACATTCTCAACGCTATGGCCGAGGTATCTTTTGTAGTGATTGCATGTCCCATCGCTGAATGTTAGATGCTGAATGCCATATACGTGATTCTTAATGAATATTTGCTCCTTTTAGGGCCAGTCTATTAAACGATGAACTAAATAATTAGAAGTACCTATCTTGATAATTAACTATCGGATAGTTGTTACTTTTCTACAGGACACAAAACTTTTTTATTATTCCGGGGACTGAAATTTCATGTTAAAATATATTTAATATATTGGCTATAGCATCTAGGTCGTGGAGCACCTGGTTAAGTTTTTTCTCCCACTCTTTTTCGTAAGTAGTCAAGTGTCCTGTAAAAGGCAAAGGTGTTTACAAATTCAACGATAAGGTTTGCCATTCAACCTGAATGTCTTATTTTATTGTTTGCACGCCGATTACAGTTATCTATTACGTGCAGCTTATCTGCTGGCTACCCCACTTTTTTGTGAATTCAAAATTATTTAACTAAATAATTTAAAATACGAAACAACAGTTATTTTTGTTTCACAAAAGTGTACACAACGTATACCACGAGCACTCCTAGCGCTTTCATCAGCAACAAATTATCGGCATCGTCAGAACTGAGTAAAAAACTAAAACCAAAAGAGAGACAATATACATAGAGTTATTGATGATGCCAAATCGTTGGTAAAATCGCTAAGCGTGCTTATAGAATACTTTGTACACCCTGTTGTGAAACAAAATAATGTTATTTCTTATTTAAAACTATAAACTATGACGTTTCACAATACTAACACTGTAACGTCAAAGAAAAAATAACTAAGTTTGTTTTTCTCTCTATTACTCAAATAAAGTCCACATTATTCTGTTTTCTTCTTTTCTCTCTTACTCTTCTGGGCCTCTTTAATAGTTATCGTGGTGAAGAATTGGTATATATATATGAAATAGATTTTCGCGACGAGGAATATGTGATTGTATATTCTTTACGGATACGTCGCGTCGAAGTTTTTGTTCGCGAGCTTTCGGAATCATTGGAGATTCCATCATCAGGCAATGAGTGTACGTCTTCACCCGTCGAGGAGTTGGCGCTTACTGAAGCGCCATTACTGAAGCGCATTATTGTAAGCGCCAACTCCTCGACGGGTGAAGACGTACACTCATTGCCTGATGATGGAATCTCCAATGATTCCGAAAGCTCGCGAACAAAAACTTCGACGCGACGTATCCGTAAAGAATATACAATCATATTTGGCCTTTAGAGATATATATATATATATATATATATATATATCTCTAAAGGCCAATCACTCTATGTAATAAAATTGAAGGTTTTCCTCTTAGCACCTGTATACAGCGTATTCTTCGACTAGGGAGAAATCTCTTTGTATTTACTTCAATAATATGGTTCGCACAACTCGTAATATTGATTCATACTAAAACCTGTTTTTTTCTGTGTATGTACCTATACCAAGATTGTATCTAGGCACTCCTAGTGAAAATATTACTTATACAGCTATTCCCGTCTACTTCTGAACATAAGCCTCCCCCACATGTCCCCAGGCATCTCTATCATGAGCTTTCTGCAACCAGTCACCAGCGATTCTCCTAATATCGTCTGACCAACGATAGTCTTCCTCTACTCTTATCTTCACGAAGCCTCCACTCCACTACCCCTTTTGTCCATCTTTGATCTTTAAGTCTAGCAACATGCCCTGTTCATGATCACTGCAACCTTGCCACTCTTTCGACAACATCCGTAACTCCCGATCTTCTACGTATCTCGGTGTTTCTAATGCGATCAGAGAGTTTTATTTGTAGCATCGCTCTTTCATGCTTCCTTTGTGCTACTCGAAGTTTCTTGATAGTCGACTTGGTTAAAGTCAAATTTTCTAATATTACACTCTGTATTAAATATGACCCTACTTAAAATTCGCAACAGGTATTCCCCGTATGTACTTACGCATGGTAAAATATTATTGTTATATTATTTGATACTCCCACCTACATACTAGTACGTGGATATGTATGTGAATAGTACTATTATCGTATTAGATATTTATCATGATTCACGATACACATAAATATATTATGGTATGTAGATGTAGATTCGATACTAGATATTATATAACGATGATAATTATAGCAGTGTCGTGTCTATGGTTTTCATACCGGGTAAGCCCACCCTTAATGATTAATAGGTAATAATCTATTTATTAGCTACTTAAATTTAATAGGCGAAAACTTTCGATTAGGTAGGTACTATTAATCTAACGTAGTGAAAATTAAACTGTGTATTTTCGATTAAAATAAAAAAAAAGTGTTTCCATGATATAAACATAAAAACTCCTAAATTTTTAAGTAAATTTTTATAAGTGTTTGATTTTAAATAATTTAAGCTGGATTTATCTCGCGAATTCGAGGTCAATGGAAAATTCGGTCTCTACATAGATACATTTAAATCCTATATTTAACACAATTTATTGTATTTTACATATTAAATACCCCATACTGTAATGTTCGTTAATGTTATGTAAGTCTTTATTTAGCCATCAAAATAACCATATTCGGCGTATAGTCACTACTTGGTATTGCGAATATTTATAGACTCGTTTCTATGTTGCCCATGTAGCAATGAGATAAATACTATGTTTGCACGTGTAAGCTATGGGCTGTGCGTGAATATTAATGTTTCGGATGTTCTCTATTGTACCATGCGCAAACACGATTATTGTTTGTAGCAATATGTGTTTTCAATATTATTTACTTTGTCGTGTAATAGTTTTTTTTTCGATGTTGTTAGAAGTAAATTTAAAGATAAATTAAATTAAAAAGAGCGAAGTTAAAAAAGTCATTTCGAAGTTAACTACATACTGTGTTATTATTTTCAATTTGTCGTATAATAATATAATAGTATCGTAAAATAACACTTTTTCGTTCATTAGGCTCACCACAGCCTAGGTGAACGCTTTGCCTATGACAGTGGCATTAAAATGCTGTAAATAAGTTAATTCAACTGACTGACAGAATCATTCTGATTGGAGGAAGCTCGAATACACATTTTAAGCCCAAAAGAGCGCTGAGAAACGGCGTATGATGATCATAATGCCAAAAAATGTGTGTTAGCATTGAATGAAACTTACCATTGAATTTTATGTCCTTATAGATTCAATGGTAAATTTCTCAGCCATCAATGTGCTGGTCACCTCATGTAGGTTCCCCCGACCAAACTCGAAGCCCTACAGAGGACACTCCACAATATGGTTCATTGTCTGGCATTCTGAGCCGCATTCACGCCTAGAACTAGAGGATAAACCCCATAAGTGCATATGGTCTGCACATCTGCCATGTCCTGTTCGAACTCTATCGAAAGCTGCCAAATGAAACAAAAAAGAAAAATGAACACAAACAAATGACGCTAACTAGGCGTCCAAACATCCCATCAGGATGTCCTTGTCAAACTGGCCGAAGTGGTTTTATTTTTAGAACCATGATGATGATAAAATATTGAAAAAAATACACCATTTTATTTGTTTTCTGTGTATATTTTATGTCGATGGAAATTAAACTACAACGAGAAGTAAATTAATCTAAAATATTCGTAAATCTTCTTCCAGCCTTTTCCCATTTTATTTAGTATCAGCAGCCCTAATCCCGACACAATCTAAATACGATCTAATCTTGTTTGCATCTTAAAATGGCGAATTCGTACTGTTGAACACGATCTAAATCTTAACTTTTAGACCGATCTACTTTGATGTCTTAAAAATTCGTTAAGATCCAGGTATTTTAATCATGTTTCTCCAGGACATCCTGTCTTATGTTGTTTATTAATTCAGGCTTTCATTGGTCATAATTTATTTTCGGTCACATACCTCTTCATTACTTTCAAACTAAGGTCTGCCACGGCATTTTGGTTCTGACTTCAGAATTTTATTTGACACATTGTGTTCTTGAAATTTTCGTGAATAAATCATGCGAACGATGACTAACTCTCATATTAAACATGTAATATGTGTTATCAGATATTAAATTGCAGGGCACACAATATGGCTACTATCAATATATGTTGTTTGATTTGATTCGTTATCGTCTCGATGTCGTTAAATTGATTGGATGTAAACATTGTACGCGTATGTAATGTTGGTAGTTATTTAATCTATTTGTTCGCACGTTACCTTTACAATAACAATATGTACCTATCAGCAAATAAAGTTATTATTATTGTATTTGTTACGTGTACAGGACTTCCCGTTAAAAATAACTCATCAATATCACGCTGTTATTGTTGTCGTTTTTTTTTAACTTCCTTTGAACTTCCTTATATATGTATAGTGAGTTACTACAATCCATTGGCTTGGTCTGCAATGAGTTTCAAATTTCTTCTCCATTCCTCCCTATTTTCACCTAGTCTCTTCTCTTCCTTAAAGATATATTGAAAAAAAACACAGTATTTAGTTATCTTCCAAGTGACTTTATTATTAACTTCGCTTACTAGTTTTCGAAGACTCTCGACTCCATCATCAGGCGATTAGAAAAAATTAAGAAAACGATAGTCTCCGAATTCTGGTAAGCGAAGTTAATAAATTCACTTGGTTGATGACTAATTACCGAGTTTTTTTTTCAATTTATCTTGAAATGGATTTCCAACAAGTACCTTCGGTCAATAATATCGAAATTCCTTAAAAAACGCTGTTTTTTATGTAGATACATTTTATTTTGTTTTTCTGTGCCTGTGTTTTTTTTTTTTTTTTTTTTTTTTTTAATTTTATTTATTTATTTATTTATTTATATACATACATACAGTTTACACAACATAAGAAGTCAATTAATACATACATTATTACTAAAAATACATATAAATAAGTATTATACCTCATGAGGACAAGTCCTGTGTAGAGGTATTACTCAAAAACAGATATTAAACTTTCTACAGTATAACAAAGACTCTAGAAAAAGAGACAGTTTTAAGTGTTGAACAGTAAAAAAAAAAAAAAAAACACAATATTAGCTTACTTTAAAATGTGGAAAAGCGTTTTCCGTGCCCAATCTCTTCCCTTATAAATCAACCATTGTTTGACCCTTTTTTTAAATCTCCAAACATTATAAATTTCTTTCAACCTGTCGTCTAACAAATTATACATTCTAGGGCCAAGGAATGCTACACTTCTCTGCCCCAGTGCAGTCTGCATCGCCGGTACCACTCTGAGACCACGCACTCGAGATCTAGTTATCCTTGGGCTGTTTATTTCAGGACTTTCACACAGTGAAGAATGACATCTCAAAACTATAAAAGAAATATAAAGCTGTCTCACATCCAGTATACTATAAAAACGGAAGATAGGCTCAGATGGTTCCATGAAGCCAGCTCCATGCATCACTCTTAATACAGCTTTCTGAGCAATGCTGACGCTTAGCAAATGAGCCTCTGCTGCACTTCCCCATGCCTCGATTCCGTATTCCAGCAGAGAATGACACATAGCATAGTACACTGACTTAATATTATTTCCACGAATAATACCTTTCAGATTATAAAAAAAGTAGACAAGCTTCCTAATTCTTTTTGTTAACTTTTCTAAATATTGGTCCCATCTAAGATGTTGGTCAATGTCCAAACCCAGATATTTAATACAACTAGTCTTTCTCACATTATGGCATCCACAATCATCCCGGTCACAATCACCTGCATGAAGCTTAAGACAAAGATCACTTCCCGGTTGTCCTGCCATTGTGAGAGAGAAAGCAATATATTTTGTTTTGTCAGGGTTAAGGGTTAACAGGTTATTGTTGAGCCAACCATAGATGCAACCCAGTCCATTCTCAGCCAGCCTATAAGTATTGTTCCAGTTGCTACCACTGAAAAGCAATACGGTATCGTCTGCAAAAGAGGCAATTTCCCCTCCCATTCGCAATTCACATAACTGATTAATGTATATAAGAAATAGGAGAGGTCCAAGTGTGCTTCCCTGTGGCACGCCAAATTCGATCTCCCGTGGTTCACTTAAATATGTAGAATTGAGTCTGGTTTGCTGTACTCTGTCCGACAGATAGCTCCTGAAGAAATCCAATGCAACACCTCTCACTCCAATATTAGCCAGTTTTTTTAACAATATGGCATGTGAAACGGTATCAAAGGCCTTAGCCAAGTCCAAAAACACAGCTAAACATTTTTCACCTTTGTCTAATTTATCCGTAATATAGTTTGTTACAAAGTTTATAGCGTCTTGAGTACACAAGTTATTTCTGAAACCAAACTGTCTATCAGATAGGAAACCTCTGTAATCTAAGTACTTTAGAAGTCTGTTCTTTATGGCCTTCTCAAATATTTTAGAGACAGTGCTTAACAATGAAATAGGCCTATAATTTGACAAAGAACACTGTTTACCTGATTTATATATAGGGACCACAATAGCTTTTTTAAAAGCCTTTGGAAATTGACCCGATAGGATACATAAATTAAAAATATGCACCAATGGTGAAGCTATGTCATGCCTAGTTTCCTTTAATATTTTGGAAGATATCATATCACAGCCCGTAGACGTAGTTGTTTTAAGTGAGACAATCAAGTCGTGAACTTCTTTTTCGGTAATTGGGGTCAAAAACATAGAATCCACAGGTGAATTTTCCGAGTTGAACCTCGAACACAAAGACTCCGTATCATTCTGTTCGAATATTTTTTCAGCCAAATTCTGCCCAACGCTTCTAAAATAATCATTAATGCAATTTGCAGCTCTTTTTGGTTCATGAGAAATTTCTATTACTTCATCCCCAACACAAATTTTTTGTATATTTCTTGATTCAGTTTTCGGTAAGTCAGTACATTCTGCAATGATTTTCCACATTTTACTACTATTTGATCCAGCTTCATCAATTTGTCTCCCATAATACATATCTTTAGCTAGTCTAATAATTTTATTGCACATATTTCTGTAAATTTTATACTTATTATTAAGATCGTAATTTTGTACATCGGTTTTCAATAGCTTAAATATACGGTTTTTGTTCCTAATCGAATTCAATAAACCAGGAGTCATCCATCGCTTAATCATTCTATTTTTGTTACTTAACTTGATCTTTTTTTCAAAAGTATTTTTTAAAATTAATTCGGTAATTTTTTCAATGAAACAATTAGTAGCCAGGTTAGGATCGTTTAGGTTTTTAATCATTTCCCAATTTTCTTTTTTAATCAGATTGTAAATGGAGCTATAGTCAATTTTCTTTTGCAATCGAACATTTTCTGGCTTATTTTTAGGGAGATTAAGTGGGAAGCACATCATGATTATATAATGATCTGTAATATCACATTCATATATAAGAGAAGAAACCCCAGAAGGTGACTTAACAATAATGCATGATCTAGACAACTTTGAGATACAGGGCGGGTTACACCATTTATAACCGACACATATCCATATATACTCAATAAGGTCAAATATTTATTACCGCCAGTATCAGTTTTAATAATATCAACATTTAAATCGCCCACTATCACCACCTGACGGAAGGGAGAAACATCTTTTAATATTTTTTCAAATGACATTAAGAAAGTATCTCCAACTTTGAGAGCAGGAGATATGTACATAGCAAGAATACAAACATTATTGATTTCCAAATTCAAACAGTTAACATTTTCAAAATCAATTTCTGTGACAACTGCTACAATGGAGTCCTTAATATATACGACCAGTCCACCATTTTGATTCAGATGTCTGGTGGTATGAAATTCACTGTAACCATCCAACGACCTTGGGTAGTATTTGTCACTTAGCCAACATTCAGATAACACAATCACCTCAAAATCAACATTGATTAACGAAAGTTCAGTAATAAGGGAATTAAAGTTTTTATTAATGCTTCTAATATTAATATGCATAATTCTAATGAGTCCATTAGTAATACTAAACACTGCTTTGCACCTCTCCGGTTCTGCAGTTATTTCAGTGTCAACCCATCTTATTTTATCCAAAGACTCCATCAGTCCATTAGCTATTCTTCCCTCCGACTCCAAATCTACCCAAGAATCCACCAGTACAGCGCCAGTTAGGAGTCAAAACCATAATCGGTCTGAGACCTCAGTCTATGATCCAGCAGTCTCCACACTGGGCAGTCATGACTCAGAGCAATGTGATTAGTGTCTTTCTTTTTATCTTTACAGTTTGAACATACCGGATTTTCACCGTTTACTTTTTTGACACAATCAGTTGCATCATGATTTTCAGAGCAATAGTAACACTTCTTATCCTCTTCACATTGCCTTTGTGTATGTCCAAATTTCATGCATTTGTAGCACTGGATCAGCGGACTATAATCCTCAACTGCGACTCGCTGAAAGCCAATGTTAACTTTACCTACACCTGTCAATAATCGCCACATAGTGGGACCAACCTGACAGACCGGACTGACAAGCAGACTGTTCCTGTGGCTTTTTCTAAATTTTATTGTGACATTTTCAGGTACATTCAGAAATTTGTTTTGTTTTTTCAAGGATTCGTTGAGGTCCTCGTTGGTCACATCCTTCACCAGACCCCTAAATATCACGAATGGCTTACGTTTATTTGGTTCTTCTATCTTGAACCCCGTCTGGCGTACTAATTCTTCCTTCATGGTTGCTTTGTCTTCCTCAGTCACACAGTTTATTAAGACTTTATTTTCCTTAAGTGGGCGTACATTTTGCACACCGATCCCCTTACTGCGGACATTGATACTTCTTTTTAGAACACCCTCTATGGCTTCTCCAGACTTGTCGTTGCTTTTCGAACTAACAATTAACGAATGGGTAGTTCCAATGGGCTTTACAGTCTTCATAGCATCAGCGTATGTCGCAGTCTTCATAACATTAGCATACGTCACTGATTTCTCCGAAACCATAGATAGCATCTTATCATTTTGTTTTTCAATAACATCAAGCCTGTTCATTATCATTTCAATATCTCTACATGGGCCTGGGACATTATCAGTCTTCAAATGCTCTTCCATCTCCCTCTTATAATGGTGAACCCATATTAAGATGTCTTTTGTTTTCTTGATAACCGCCTGCCTGTCTTCCTTTTTTAGATTTCCTGAAGTTTTAATGATTGCGATTATATCTTCCGCCAGTGTTTCAGGCAGATTTTATATTTTGGTTTTATAAATGCATTGTTATTAATATTTAGTATGCCTATACATAATCTACAGTAGTGTGCGAATTAATGTGAACATGGGTATACAAAACACAAAAATAATCATTTTTTTATATAAGATGAGATTTTAATGTAAAGAACAGTTTTTTCTTATTACTATTTATTTTATTTTAATAGGATGTATGTCCTCCTTTAGCTTTTATTACGTCCTGAAGTCTTTTTGGCATCGATTCAACTAATTTTTTACAATTTTCTTTAATTTTCTCGTCACGAAACCACACTTGAATTACCGCTTCTATCATCTTCCTTTTAGTTGTACAGTCCATTTTTCGAACCCGTTGTTTGCAAATCGCCCATAAATTTTCGATTGGATTTATGTCAGGTGAATTTCCTGGCCAATCCAACACATTTATTTTATTTTCTTCAAAATATTTAATCATCTTTTTGGATTTGTGGCAAGGTGCTGAATCTTGTTGAAACCATAATTTATCATTAGAATTAATTTTTCCCAATTCCCCATTTAATTTTTGTTCCAATAACTCTTTATATTTGTCAGAGTTCATCATCCCAACAACAGGCACTAACGATCCTGGACCATAAAATGAAAAGCAGCCCCAAAACATAACTTTTTGTGGATGTTTTACCGTTTGTTCTATGTGAGCAGAAGTGATTTTTTCATTTGAACTCTTTCTTACATAACGTGAGCGCTCTCCTTGGACCAAAAAGTGAGTTTCATCAGAAAACAAAACATTTTTCCATTGGTCTTCCGTCCAATCAGCATACTTTTTAGCCCAAATATATCTTTTTTTCATCATATCTGCTGTCAACAACTGTTTCTTTTGTGGTCTTTTAGCCTTTCTTCCAGATTCAATGAGTCGTTTCCTTACTGTGGAGTCATGAATTTTCACTCCGTTGGCCTCCAAATCTTGCTGCAGATCAAAACTCGTCATCCTAGGGTTCAGTTTACTTTTTCTGATTAAATATGCTTCATCCCTTGCTGAAGTTTTTCTTTTTCTCCCACATTTTCCAACTCTTTTCACATTAACAGACCCAGTTTCCCTTTTCTGCTTAATAATTTTATTGACAGCACCCAGACTAACCCCACACTGTTCGGCAATCTTCCTTTGACTCATTGAAGTATGCTCACATAAAGTGATAATCTTTTCCCGTTTTTGTGGAGTGATATCCATTGCACAAACTTCAAAAAATCACTAATAAAATCTTGACAAAACAGACCGTAGGTAGAAATTGCTTTAAAAAACCTTCAAAATCGCTTTAACTGCACCAAACTCACAACCAAACGACAGCTAATACTCTACACGACTGAAGTAGATACACAAAATTCAAAATGGCCGACATATCGTGATTGTGTAGTGTTGCAAACACGGAAAATGTTTTAATTAAGTCATGTTCACATTAATTCGCACACTACTGTATCTGGTGAAGTTTTTGACAAAAAATACGAAATACACTTTTTTCTGTTTTGTTCTTGCTTTCAAGTTTTTGGGAGTTCTGTAAAAGACAAGTTATTCGTAAAATATCCCCTATACGATATTTATAATTTTCACGTCAGCTGTGAGGTACAGCACCCATTCTGATTGTCTTAATTTTTTTATCGGCTTGGAGAAGGCGACCTGCGTGTTTGTAACATGCAGCTAGTCTGCTGGCTACCCCACTTATGGGAGAAACTGTGATGGTATGAGTGTACAAAATCAATTAGAGCATACTGTAAAATTATTTCTATCTGTGTCAACTCGCAGGTATATGAGAAGAGGCAATTTGTTCCATAATCATGGTGCACGTATTTATGTATAATAACAGAAGATGTGAAATAAAAATGATCTATACTATAACAAATATCCCACTTGTGGGGTAGCCAATAAACTAATTACGTGTGATAAACATACAGTTTACCCTCTGTGGCAATAAATATTAAGACATTCAGGATGGGAGGCATACTTCATCGCTTAGTTGAAAATGTGGATTGTCTTATTCGCGATGTTTTACGAATACAATATGTATCATTGATGTTATAGTTTGCTGTGTCCATTAACGATTGCATGTTCATTTATCTGTGGTTTTCTGTTATTTCCCAGGTCCCAGCATGACCCTGGTGGTGCCAGACACCTCCTACTCCAGTTCTGAAGAAGAGGATGACTTCTATGATGCAGACGATGCCCCGTTCAGTTTATCCAGCGTCGCTGGGACACCCACCATGTAAGTAGATTAATAATTAACTATCTCACAAATATTACAATGCCTTCTAATTATTTTTTCCAAAGGTTCAACCTAGATTCTGACACACACGGTTCCGACACTTTTTCGACTGGTGCACTTAAATAATTTATTCGAGCCCTTGATATCAAAATATAAATTCTCCAAATAGGATCGAGTTAATGATCTATTATTCGCTTAAGTATTGGGAAGTGCATGATCTTAGGCTTTCACGACTGGCGTCACTAGTAAAAGTTTTCTTCTCGGCTGAGTGGGCGTGGTCTCAAGGGCAATTTATAACCCAACGTTTCACCCGCATCTGTGGCGGGCACCTTCAAGGGTGAGTAACTATGCACGAATTGTCTCTTACATTCACGACGGCATAATTATGGCAGGCAATTCTGTGTACCAGCGGGCGCAGATATTTTACAACGAAAAATTCGTCCGTCATATAGCAGAATTAGATATTTATAATATTTTTAGCTTTAAACTTGTCTAATGGATGAGACCTAGTGCAGAGTGTATTATTTTTTCTTTGTCTTGTCTAAGTACGTAGTGGTAGTCTATAATGTAGGAACTGACACAAATATATTTATGCTATAGCATACTGTGTGAAGATTCAATGTAATATGTATGTATGCGACCTTGATGTTTAATGCAAACTTACTTAGTATCTATAATGGTGTGCTAATTACATCTTGGTACATTTAAATACATACTACAAATGTATTTATTTACTCGTCTTTTTATTATTGTCGATAGACTCCGACCAAAGCCGAAATTTGGCGTACTATTTCTCTTCTAAATTTGGCCGAAATGAGGACTCGAATATTAATATTTTACAAAAATAAACTTTGGAAAGAGCTAGTGTCGAAGAAATGAACGAATGTCTGTACTTTTATTGGCACGTGGAGGACGACTTGGATGTTTGTTGCTTACACGCAGTTAATATTCTGATTACCCCACTTTTATAAAATGACGTGATCGTAGTAATAAATAGAAAGAAAGAGCTTACTGTTCAACAAAATCGTTTATTTAATATAATATTTATTTTCATGTCCGCCAAAATATATCGAAGATAAATATTAATAATATTGCTTGGAAGGAGAAAGAAAAGAGAATTGTCGAAATTTGACTCGAATATATTAATTTTATCATGGTCGAAATTACTCAAAATCGAATCATTGCATTGCCAGAAGAAGAAATTAAATCCATAAAGAGTTAACGAAAGTTAAAAAGATCATTTAACTATTCATTTCATTTCTTTAAACTATTTTATTGCATACAATCCTAAGGATCGACTATATAGTTTTTTTTCCCACTGATGGCATAGCATCCTACGAGGATGATTTGAGCCAAAAACAGTCTCAAAATGTTGTTAAATTGTCAGAGAGAAGAAGAAGAGTTATTATAGGATAATAAAATTGGCTCTTATTGATTTGAGAAGGGACAAATGGACTGTATCAGATGTCATACTCAATAATGATTCAATATTCAGGGGAAATTGGCAATCGTTTTGAAGAGCGTCAACAAAATTATCATACGCATCCCTGATAGGGCACCCCAGGAAAACATGGTCAAGCCTCTCCTCGTCTAGGCCGCACTCGCAGCATGGACTATTGTTCATGGATTGTGATGTAATTTCCAATATATAATAATTGATGTGTTTTGCACTGCGATTATAATATTCTTGATATACACCTATATTTTTTGATTGTTAAATTATAATATGTCTTATTTTGTATATGTAGTATCTGAGCAAATTTATGTAATTCTTCTTCTAATTCTCCTTAGGCAATTATTAGTCCCAAATGGTGGTGGAGTCTGCCTTTCTTGTTTGGTTACGCCACTTGGTTCTGTCGAACGCATCCTCATGGGAAACATCACAGCTCCTCGTGTCTTGTCTCACTACTTCACGCCATCTGCGCTTTGGCCTTCCTCTTGGTCTCTTGCCGGTAACCTCGGTAATTCTTTGAGACAAATAAAAAAAACTTGAAAAAAAAACAGAGAATTCGGTCAGTGGTTAATAATATAACAATAATTGCAAATGTCCAAATGTACTACAATAATATTTACCAAACAGTACAATACATGTCACACTCTCTCTCTCTCCTGTCATCACGATCGTAACAACGGTACATTATATTATTGAGAATTTATATCTAGATGTACATACATAGATACTGTTGTTATTATGATTTTAATAAATCTATTTCTATTTTCGTCACTGTACGCCGTCCCTCATGTTATGCATTATGTTTGTGACCCAAATTATTTAATCAATATTAATTTGAAATGGATACATCGATTTATTATGATAAATATCGAATTGTTGATGTGTGGAACTGGACAAGCGATATGTGTCGAAAGCGCGGACAAAAACTACGTACCTTGACCACGTGGATCGAATTCTCAAAGACGATCTCGTGTTGATTAAGAGAAGTCGGCGCACATGTATGAGAAACTGAATGAATATAGAATAATTATAGAGGAAGTGAAAGGAGTATGACTGTAAGGATAGATCAGCATGGCGTTCCGTTCTCTCTGCCCATCCCACTTAGGACACGGCGTAAGAGTATAGATAGATAGATCGAATGTTTCGATAGGTAGTTAATTGGTCTCCTACTCTTTTCCGTAAGTTTTAGAGTGTCCTGTAAAAGGAAGGTGTTCGAAAAAATAAAGACATCCTGAATGTTTTATTTTTTTTGTTGGTACGGAGAAGACAGGTTGCATTTTTATTATATGCGGCTGGCTACCGCACTTGTGGGATATGTAGTGATGATGGTATAGTCATTATTTTTTTTTCTCTATTCCAAAACAGTACATATGTAGGTACAAACAAACAAAAAGATCAACATTATGGAATATATTGAATATAGTAGAAGTAGTTAATTGATAATCTGTGTTCTTAGAGAAAACTTATTGTAGTATTGACATTAAGGCAAGTAAATCGTTGCTCCGTCTCTTAAACAAGGCGCTGTTACGAAGGACATTCGTGGACACACAAAGAGAATAGAATGGCAACACAACAATTATTATGCTATAAATAAGTTGTATAGATTATATCGACCGTCCAATTCCATAACTCAACAAGCGCAGAAATGTGTTATATTCGAGAAATCGTCTTTTTTGCAATTTTTATACGGTATTATATAAATGATCATCAAATAATATTTTTGATCCTAGTCACCGACCATCAGAAAAATAAAACGATAATCAAAAAAGTAAAATTAACACCAAAACAATACCACCAAATATTTCATATTCCGATCATCAAAATATAAAATAAGTATCATCAAATAAATGAAACTAACATCAAAATTATTACCTACAAATATTAAATTCCGATCGTCAAAATATTTCGGTATGACCACCAAAAAATACATTTGACCATAAAATAAATAGATTGATTGCCAAAATAGTAGATTGATCGCCAAATTTATTATTATAATAACAAACATCGTTCATAATATTTAAGTAAATTCATTAGAAAGTCTCTTTCTTCACTATCGTGATTTTTTTAAGAATGCTTAAATTGACATGACCCTTTTTATTATTTCACTATTCACGACTACAATAATAATATTTGAATATTCAAACCCGTTGCAGATGCACTATTATCGGAACTATGATACTTGAGCGG
Source organism: Athripsodes cinereus (assembly GCA_947579605.1). Classification (NCBI taxonomy): domain Eukaryota; kingdom Metazoa; phylum Arthropoda; class Insecta; order Trichoptera; family Leptoceridae; genus Athripsodes; species Athripsodes cinereus. The sequence goes on from OX388318.1 coordinate 23,691,812, forward strand.
CCCCACCCGTATTCGAGTATTTTTTCCATAGAAAAAGTAATATATACGAAACTTAAGGAAATTTATATTCGAACTAGATTCTATTTTCGCCGGTTTTATTTTATTTTTGCCGGCAAAAATAAAATAAAAACCGGCGAAAATAAAATCTACTTCGAACATAAATTGGCTCCACCCGTTGTCGAGTATTTTTTTTCTATAGAAAAGTAATATGTAACAGATTTTATTTTTGCCGGCAAATGTTTAATTGTTTTGGATTCAATTTAGAAATATTTGAGGATCACGATTTGATGATCAATCTACTATTTTGGCGATCATATTGAATTATTTGGTGACAATATTTTATATTTTAGGGTTCAATTTATAATTATTTGAGGATCACGATTTGATGATCAATCTACTATTTTGGCGATCATATTGAATTATTTGGTTAGAATATTTTATTTTTTAGGGTTCAATTTAGAATTATTTGAGGATCACGATTTGATGATCAATCTACTATTTTGGCAATCATATTGAATTATTTGGTGACGATTTTGGTATATTTTTGATGATCACTTAAATACAAGCCATTTTTATATATTTATATTATGCTTTCAAATAAAATAGAAAGTGAAATATCGATACCTTAATTCGCAGATTGGGTAACTCCAAAATAGCTACTTTACAGGGCGGACAAAAAACTAAATATTTTTGTTATGCATATTATTATTATTATTTTCCTTATTCTAAAATATCTACATGATGTAGATACATGTTCGTAACACAATAACCATGACATAATTATGTTTATAATGGTTTTGTAGCCTTTTTTTGGAGTTACCTAATTTTCTGTGATAGATTTTCTAAAATAAATGCTATAATTGATGGAGTTACCCAATTTGCCTATAAGTATTGTATACTGTTTGGTCTCATAATAATGTTATTTTTAAAGTGTTTTATATGAAAATCAAATTAAATTGAAGTATAGGATATAGGATAAATACTTCAACATCATCATCATCATCATCAACGCTCCTCTCGGGCGGACAGGGCAGAAACCAGCCTCCTCCATTCAGAGCGACTCTGTGCCAATTGCGTCACCTCTTTCTACGATATTTCCTGCGCTCTGCTGTTGTCGTTATAAGAACGGTGTATTGTGAAAGAGGGAAATCACGGGCTGACGAATCCTTGCGGACGGAAGACCGGTGCTCTTTTTGCCAAATAGCCTTTTCAGGATATTACCCAGCCTGGAACATCGTCTATCCTGTATCACGGAGTTGAACATAGTTGAACAAAAAAGTTGCACCTTTAGAGATATGCTCGTTGATAGCTAGACAGAAATAATGAAGAGTGACAAAATGTGAAAATAATAATTCGTGTGGAGCATTATTTTAGATATCGTGGTAGTCCATTTTCGTGAAGATATTTTCAGTCTCGTTTAGATTATTTAAGCAGACAATATTTTTTGGGCCAAGGCTTTTCTTCCTTTGAGGCAATTTATTTATTTATTCATTCATTCTTTACTGTACATTGATCACAATATATACAATTTTATAAAAAAAATGCATTCAAATTAGGTGTGATCAATATACAGAGGTCGGTTGCCCAATAAGAGACTCTTACGACTTGTATTATGAGATAGCTGAAGTCCAGTATCCGATCAAAGTGTCTTGCCCCTTGCACACTGATGCCCTCTCTGTATATCTCAAGATTTTAAAATCCGCCAAAAGAAATTTTATTATTTTATAAGTAAATGCCTTAATATTACGTGTTATATTCTAAAAATATTGTTCTTGGCACAAATCGTCCCACAAGGGACGGGTTGCCGTAATCTTATAAATAATAATAATAATATACAGAGGGCGAGTTTATCACATCTCTTTTTGATTTTGTAAATTTGAATTTTAAATTTTTATTACTCCATGATTCATCCTTTTTCCAAGAGAAGTCTCAGAGTTTTCATCAGAATCTGAATGTTCTGAATATGGGACTAACGAGATGTTGACTCTTATGCTGCCCTTCTCTGTTGCAATATTATGATCAATAGCATTAGCCTGTGGATCTAACAATATACCTTGTGTCGCATTATTATCATCAGTAGGTATTTATATTTTGGATATCTGCAAGATTACCACTATCAAGTAATATGATGGGCCAATTCCATTATAAAAATTCGAATTGTCTTTGATAAATTTGTAGAAAATCATGATTTCTGGGATTTGTTTCACTCATACGATTTTCTTCACTCCTTCAATTTTCAGTTACTAATTTAACCATAGTCTTTAGTCTGCTATTCATCTATAAAATGATGAGTAAACATTTCACTTTTGCCTGACGATGAGAGCGGAAGCTCTTGAAAGCCGGCTCGCAAAATAAATAATGTCAATAGTGGAATAACTATATATCGTGTTTCATTTTAAAAATTATTTATATGAACTTCCACCAAGAACCGTCGGTCGAGAAATTAAACTTATGATAAGTAGGTAATGTATGTAGATACACGTTCAGTTCTTCGGATTTTGAGCTTATTTAAAAATAATCATGATTCAACAAATCCTAATATATCAAAAAATAAAGTCGTTTATTTAAGTATTAAAACCTAGATTTTTTATTTGACTATAAAATAATAACATAATATGTGTTAAAAAACAATACAATATTAGTAAATCAGCTTCAAAATTTGTGCGCAAACATATCCAGTAATAATTAAATTCCACGTAGTAACTCTTGCAAAAGTTGCATTATTTAAAATGTGAGTAGGTACCTTACATATTAACTACATCACATAAGGAGCAAATGATAAAAAAAACTTTAAAAAATTTAAGAAAATAAAGCTGATACTTATGGTTACAGTTATCTAACATTTTTTTACAGGATAAGATATCCAAAACCACTTTTTTGTAAAATATTCCTAATACACAACCTATCTCTCGCAAGTCTCCATACAGAATGGTGGAGTTACCCAATTTGCAGCGTTGTAAATACTAACATTGGAGTTACCCAATTTTCTTGAGGTGTTTTTTAGGGCATTTGTAATGACGTTGGATCCTTCAAATTTACCTAGCATGTGTGTTGGAATACAGTCAACATTATGGCATCATTAAGTCATTTTGTCAAAAAATGGAGTTACCCAATCTGCGAATTAAGGTATCGATATGCCATATTATTATAACTGCACTGTTGAAAACATGCGATGTTTTTGTTTCGTTCAATAGTTAATATTAAAAATTCGAAATATTAATTTGTGGAATTGAAAATAAATATATTTTTTTTCATAACTAAATATTTAATATCTAAAGGGAACCGTGTAATTTTTATAGTTATTTGTCGGTATAGAGTTGAAAAAGTGGCGTTAATTGTGAATTTATTACCAATTAATTCAAAATTTTCATAAATTTCGACTTATTGAATTATTCACTGTGTCAGTGCTTAGGTAGTAGATTTTTTTTTTTTAAAAAATATATATCTGGGTTTTGTTATAAACCCAAATTCAACCATATACACCTTTCACAGTAAGCTAAAAGCTTGTGTCGTGAAAGGGGAGTTTGCCGGCACCTGGGATCGAACCCCGGACCCCTTGTTCACAGGGCCGCGACTCTACCTCCAGGCTACCGACGAATTCCATAAGGAAATTAAAATACAATTTTTCTTTCTACTAAAATTATGTTCTTCATTGAGATAGACATCTTTCGTCTTATAAGGAGATTGACAATAAGTCAAAAGACATCTACTCGTATCTCAATAATGAATATATAGTAGAAGAAATCATTTGTACGAAGAAGAAGGAGAAGAAATCACAAGTAAGAAGAATCGGCGTGCATGTATGAGAAACTGGATGAATGTAGAGGAGCGGGAAGGAAGAGTATGTAAGGATAGATCGACATGGCGTTCCGTTCTCTCTACCTACCCCACCTGGGACACGGCGTGAGGGTATAGTATAGTATAGTAAATCATTTGTTCTTTAGTTTCGTGGTTGAGTTATTGAACTGGGCAGTCGATAGGTATAATATTATATTATGTTGCTTTTTGCATAGAGTAGGTAGTACCTACATACTTCTAGTTTTAATACGATTGTTTACCTTGACGGGCCTATGAAATGGTATTAGGCTAACGTCGAATCAACATTAAATAAAGGCTCGTTAGGATTATAATAATATTTTTTTTTTTTCACAAATACCTTTGGATATTTAATTATATTTTTATCATATGTTATTTTTTTTTTCTTTTTAAGTTAATACTTTTGGGTTAGTTGGAAGAGATCGCGCCTTTGCGATAAACTCGCCCTCTGTATATTGATTGTATTTAATTTGAATGTATACCTTTTATGTAATTGTTTTTTATCAATGTACAGTAAAGAATAAATAAATAAATAAATAAATAAAAATAAAAATTATGAAGATGTTTTTTTTGTGTCTGACAATTTATAGAAATTTTAGTTATTATAGAAATTTACATAATTATTGTGTATTTAAATATTCGAATATGTTTATTAAAGAATTTTACTTTTTTTTATATAATTTACATAGTTTTTCAGAACAACATAATACCCAAATTATATGTACATACATAATACCTACTCAATGTTGAGTGGAATGCCTAAAGAATAATAATAATACCCAAAATTTCGCTTTGTGCTCGTGCTTTGAGATATAATTCCATTAAACTTTGGCACTCACAATGTGGTGATCACGAAACATTTTTTAAAACTTAATTTAAGTGGTGTAGTACCTACGTAGTAACTAATGCTAAATATTAAAAAATAATTCCATTTGTCTCCATACAAAAAATATGTATACGTTAATGCTTCTCGTGGCACATCTTAATTACACACACAATCCTTTGAAGCAATAAAGAACTATACAACAATAGGCAATCATGAAAGTAATAAGGATAACAAAACAATTCAAGTATGAAACAGGATAGAACAAGAAAACATTTAATTGGAATAGAGTGGAATTAAGACCACAACAACGAAAAAAAACAAGTAGGTATATCTAATATATAAAATGTTCGTGTCACGGTGTTTGTTATCATACTCATCCGAAACGGCTGGACCGATTTTGATGAAATTTTGTGTGCTCATCGGGTAAGTTTAAGGATTGGCCAGCATCTATTTTTCATACCCCTAAAAGTTAGGGGTGGTCCACCCCGATTTTTTTTTTTGGTCATTTTTTTATTTTATTTTTTTATGGTGAGGCATTAAAAAATACCATCTGCCATTAACCCCTATTTTTTAATAGCGATTTTAGTATATTGCAAATGTATATGGCATATTTATTTATATTATGGGGTATGGTATGCACCGCGACCTATAAGATCTATTGTACTCCCCCTACTTAGCTTTCCCGGTGTTACCAGTCAAAGCGAACCCTCAAGTCCCAGACATCTTATGAAGTCCAGGATCTTGAGGGGGTCCAAGTTGTGGAGAGACTCCACTTCTACCCAGTGCCTGCCTAGGGTTTTGATTCTTGCGAATCCCACAGCATTGCAGTCCGCCAAGAGATGTCGAGGAGTCTCGGCCTCTTCTTCGCAAAATCTACAGGTGCCATCTTCTTCAAGTCCCAGTTTGCGTAGGTGTTCCCTGAGTCTGCAGTGACCCGTTAGGAAGCCTGTTATTGCCTTGAGACTTGTTTTACTTAGGTTAGTGCAAGTTTTGGCCCTTTTGGAGTTATATCCTCCGAGCAGTTCCTTGGCTTGCCTAAGCCTAGGGAGATTCTTCCATAATGTATATGGCATAATGTATATGGAAAAACGTTTGTCGGGTCAGCTAGTATTTGTATATTATTTTCATCTCCGCTATATAAGGTGTCATGGTCAAATATTTACATAATCTGTATACAACAATAATTCGTGCGAATAAAGTTTTTATGGTTAAATTATGTACCATATTATACTTTAATATATTCTGTACCCACTAGAACTTATTCTGTATCGTTAGCTTGTAATACTCGTGCATAGTTAATAGGACACATTATTAATAAAGTTGTATATTATAGTAAACATACGAATTGTTTCTAATGTAGTTGTGTGTTATTTAATGGTCACATATGTTTGTAGTGTTGGGAAATCTTGGATCATTTGAGACAGTCTGTTCTTTCACTATTACTCTACAGAAACATTTGGATCGTTGATCAGATTCAAATCAATCTATGAGAAATAAAGAAATCATACGATATTGCTCTGTTATACTACTATTACTACTATACCATCACGGTATATCCACAAGTGGGGTAGCCAGCAGACCAGAAGCATATAATAAACATGCAAGCTGTCCTCTCCGTGCCAATTTATCAATCTCTGTTATATCAATCTTGATATGCGTATTTTTATCCTGAAACATATTATTCATTGACAGGTTTCTGATGGAATATTCTCTATTTTGAATGTTTTTGAAGTATTCTACAATGCACATCCGTTACTTGATTAATCAATGTCTCGTAACTGTTACATAGTTCCTTCTAAAATAACCGAATATTCTCTATTCTGTCAAATCATAATGTTATCTATATTACTCGACATTTAAACATTTTTTGTTCCTGTGTTAGATATATATTTTATAAAAATGAACTTAATCTATTGCAAATCTCTCTGTGTATTAAAAATATCGTTAAATATATCAAACAATTTTTGGACAGCTCTTTAGAGATTCCTTTTTTAATACACATATTTTTTTCTAAATGAAAGATTAATTCCACAACCGGGCAACAGGGATAGAGATTTAAGAAGTCTTTTTACAGAAGTAGAAGAAAGTGAGCTAAGATGATTGACAGGAAAATAATAGATAAAATTTATGTATTTTTACACACGAAAATACGATATAAGGCTTAGAAAAGACAATTTCACCTTATTCGTTAGTGACCCGGATGGGACTTGAACCCACAACGAGGCACTATCGGATAAGGTGGCGTTGTCTTTTCTAAGACTTATGTGGTAGTTTCGTGTGTTAAATTTACATATTTTATAACCTCATACAGTGTTAAATTGTTAAAATAAAATCGATAAGCATAGATAAAAAATATAATTAAATCGAACAGCTCTCTCGTTCGATTCATTCACAGGTTTCTCATCTCTAACTGAGCTTTTATTTATGTTTGTTATTAGTAATAAAACTAACTCATTATATAGACATTTATATTCCTACCAACCTTATGAAACACGCTGGATGTATACGAGTATATCGTAGCATTCAAATTTCGCAATATCGCTTTTGATTTGTATGTTTAGTACTAGCTTTTATACTTAGTCTTGCGAAAAGCTTTGTTTTCAATGCATACATGCTGTAGACTCGCTTAATTGGAGGGGGGGCTTGATCAGAACAATATGTGTTTTTTTTATTCTCTTTATTTTCATGTGTGTTTTTTCTCAACACTTTTTGAGTGCATCTACGAAGTAAATAAATACATTCACACTACCATTACACACAAGTCACAGCATTCTAGAGCCATCTTAAACGATTTATGTAAAAACTAATGATTCTTCGATTCAAGAATGGACTAAACTTCAGATAACAATGTTAGATCAAGTTTAGTTCACTTTCGAATTGAAAAAACGCGAGATTTACATGAATATTCACAGTGAATTCAATATTGGTCGTCTTGTGGCTTAGTTCACTTTTGATTTTAATGCCTCATTTTATCTTCAAGACTTCTGGCAGTTTGGACGAGCTTCTTTAGCAATGCACCATACCTGTGACAACTACTTCAGAGTGTTAAGAATTTCGTGGGTTATGGCAAGTCTCATGGCGCAGAATCGCTCTAAAAGCTGAGTTCTTATTCGTACTTTGTGATAAACAAAGGAAAATCATCATCGTCGCCCTCAACACTCCTCGGGAGCACAGGACAGAAACCAGCTTCCTCCATTCAGACCGTCTCTGCGCCAATTGCGTCACCTCTTTCCACATTCCCTGCACTCTGATGTCGTTGTCATAGGAACGGTGTATTGTGAAAGAGGGACGCCCTGGCCGACAGAGCCCTTGCGGACGAAAGAACAGCGCTCTTTTTGGCCAACTATCATTGGGCATTCTCAGAACATGTCCCAGCCAGTACCACCGTCTCTCCAGTATTACGGAGATTACAGGTCTCTGTCGGGTGCGCCGGCGCACAGCATATCATTTGTGGCATGTTCATACCATTTGACATCCAAAATCCTTCTAAGACACTTGTTTTCAAAGCATCTTAGAAAACAATGGAAAATAGAAGATACATAAACATAATTATATACAAATGAACTGAAATATTTGTAGATAAATTATTAATTATTGTCATTACAAAATTAGCTTTCAGAATATCAATTTGCGCAGTATTCTGCTGTAGGTATAAAGATACAGTACAACGTTAGATATAGATTATTATTATTGTTTATCTAATTTTCATTATTGTATATTATCATGTATTGGATGATTTCTATTCCGAATATTTTATATGGAAAATAATGTGTTTGGAGTAAGAATAATGTTTTTATTCAGAATCGAAATTGATGAAGTGGAAATAATAAACAGTTCATGGTAAAATTAGTAACATCGCAATTCTACCTATCTATTTATTTATTTGTTTGTTTAATAAATAACTGCCGTATACAAGAAATTGAAATAAAATCTGTGATATTCAAATAGCAAATTCAAAATTTTATTTTAATATTAATAATTTTGAAAATATGTTTACATTTGCGTAGTCGTTTTGTGGAAACCACCGTCAAGGTCAGTAACCGAATATAAAAATGATTTTCTAAATTATGTTCTAAAATTAGTCATAATTATTTTATTTATTTTTTATGGCGGCTCATCCCGTTGGATGTTATGGCCATATTTTCATCTTTCATATAAAAAACATCATATATATATTTTAGGCGAAGAGAGAGAGAAAAAAAAAAGGAAAACGAGAAAAAGCGAAAAACATTCATATCAGAATCATATTCTTTTGGACGGATTCAAATATAAGATCATTAACTTGTCGAGAGTTCAGTAGTCATAATTATGCCATGCTGTTTTATTCCATAACATTAAGATGGATGTCCCTTTTCTACTCTTATTAACTATAGGACATCCTATATACCTGTTAAAGCAATAAAAAGATCATAACATTAAAAAAATGTCCTTCAAGTCTGCAACACAAAAGATAGTATTGGTCAAACCACTTCAGCCTGAATACAAATCTTACAGTGGTTTGATTCTTTGTATTACTAAAAAGAATTCTCCCTGATAATTGGTACGCTTTAGATGAAATCGAACCCAGGAACCTTCCATTGAAAATCTGAAACTCAGACTTTGGCCACCAACCAACTCATTCACAATATTAGTTGAACTGTTTGACAAAATACAGAAATGAGAATTTAAAAATGTAGCGGTTCGCCATCTCTGGAATGAAGCAATAATATAATTATTTAGTATTGTCGATGACTCATTTACGGAGTGTTTGTATGTATACACTCGTCTATTCTCTGAAAACTTAATTCAATCATTAGATTTGATTTATTATTATGATTTACTAGTTTTTACCCGGCTTTGCTTAGGAAGTAATCACAAATCGAAAAAAAAAACAATACAGTCGACAGTTTAATTAAAGGTTGTTGTTTTTTATACCTACCTGAGAAAAATCAACATTGTTAACCCTTAACACTAATATGTCGAACCACACTGGACATTTAAATAACGCAATTTAAAAGAAATATATTAAATGTGCATTTTTCTTTTAAATACTAAATACATGGCATTGTTAACACTGAAAGTGATAAAATAAACTGATTTTGTCCATGCATGGTGTGTTCCAATCGAAAAGTGAAAGGAGGGAGGTAAGAGACAACCTTTTACTGTGATACTTGTGAAAGAAAGCTTAGTTTTCATCCAGGAAAGTGTTTTAAAAAGTATCTTACATGAAAAAAGTTTAAGTCAATTGTGAATGTATATTTGTTAATTAGACAAAATTTAGTACTAACTATAAGTTAATAATAATAAAATTTACATATTTTACAAAGTTCAATAAAAGGAATTATTGACACCACTTTATCAAAAATTTATTAAGGAGTTGGTAGAAAGTAAAAAGACAAAAATAGGAGAGCAAAGGGTTAACAAACAAATATTTTTTTCAAATTTTATCATGATTTTTTTCATATTTTTATTTAAATACATATTTTTAGGTAGATATTACTATTAGAGATATTATTGAAAGCTTAACTAAATTGTCAGTTTTATATTGGCATTGTTTAACCTTTTTACTTACAATACCTTTTTACCTGTCAGTCATCTGTCAATTTTGACGTGAAGTCGTGTAATATCATGCACTTTGATCAAATTTATCAAAATCTATTTATTATAATCACGAATTATAATATATTGCTAAAAACGACGCTATCCACTGCCAAACCACTCTAACTTTCAGTTGTCATAACACAGGAACACATGTAAAGTGGTTTGCCCTTCAAATATTTGACAACTCTATAGAAAAGACTAGTAAAGGCAAACATACATATTTATGAACCTTTTCAAATATTTATGCTTTGATTATTTATCGATGTTGTTCTAATTCACTGTGGCGCGGACTACATTACCGATCCGCTAAATATTAATTTATAGATGATCGGATATATTATTATTTTTGATGCAATTATTTTCATAACCTATGCCAAATCTATTAGATCATTTAAAATTCATTCCATGGACGTTACGTACCTATATAGGTGCACTGTACATCCGTGATAGAGATATCAGATACTTTGACGTCTGTCCTGTTGCGTCATTTCTAGCAAATAGGATAACCAGCTGAAAGGCTATGCAAAAAACTTTCTCTCTAATACCAGCACGCTGCTTGGGGTTATGGACCGTCTACTATTTGAGATTTATTATTGTCTATCAATATACGTATAGTTTTATCAATATACAGGAGTTAGCTTGTTGAAACAGCTCCTCCACCTTCCGTGAATTTTTGGCCATTGTCTTATACTTCTCAGCCAGAAAAATAGCTTTCTTATCACGCCATGCCTGTCTAAAATGAAACAACACCAACATTTTTGTAAAAACATGTGTCTAGGTTAGGTTCCCGGGCGGGAATTCCCGCGAGTAACCCTCTAATTTTTATTTCCCGTTTCCCGGGAAAAAAACGAATCCTTTCCCGGGAAAAAATACAAATTATTAGTCATGCAGATTGCCATACCGATACCGAAATCTTTGTTTAGTTAACTGTAATAGTCGTGATAAACTTGTAGAAGCTGACGAATATTTTGATATGAAAATATGAAAAATAATATTAATTACCAATATAAGTGTTATACTTTAAAAAAAAAAAACTTAATTATAGCTTCAATGTATTCGTTTGAAAGAAGCATAATTATTCTAAATATAATTCGAAATCGGAGGTGTGTTTGGCCGACAATGTATAAGAATCCTACAATTTTTCATGTTTTTTTTTTTACATATTTCGAAAAGTTAGATAGTTCTTAAAAATATTAGTGCAGCCAACTGTCATTTTTTTTGTTCTATTCATGGATATTAACCGATATAAAAAATCTTTTTTTGTCGAAATTTCTCATTTTTTAAAGTCAAAAATCTTTAAAAAGCTTTGCCAAAATCCATAACATTTTTTTGCTTGATAGGATGATCAAAAATTAAAAGTTTATGTATTTTGTAAACAATTTTTATTTTGATATAACATAGAGTACCTAAATAAATCTCGTCAGTCAGCTATTTAGTTTTTTTTTGAGCAAATTACTTATATTGGTAACAAAAATTTGATTTTTTTTTATCAAATCAAAATGTTTGCAAGGGTCAACAAGTTATGAGAGTTTTTATACCAAATTTGTTGAAAATTGAATATTTATAAATATAATAATGAATTTCCCGTTTCCCGGGAACAAAAATAATCCGGGAAAAGATACCCTCTAGTCTAGGTTTACGTGCGAATGATTTTATTCTGCTTATCTCGAAACGCAAAGCTTAGATTTTTATTGCTTGGAACACGAGCGCCTAAATCACGTGTGTGTATGTGTGTGATATGGTTTTTGTTGCCGTTTTCCAGGCTTTAACGCCTACCCGTTGTTATTACTGTTATTATTATTATTCCGTTTAACCACAGAACAACAAATCTGAAGGCGGCTTATCTGTTGGTTAACTGTGGGAAGAGAGGGTTTTTGTGAAAGGCTTCGAATTATTATCGTAATGACAGCTTCGTGTGTATATATTTACTTAATGTTAATGCATACATAATAATATATGTATATCGAAGGTCCAGTTCCACAGCTCGACAAGTCGAAATGTCTTATATTCGAGAAATCGACATTTTCGTAAATTTGGTATATTTATATTATGCTTTAAAAACACAACAAGACGTGAAATATACCACATAATAATCGCACTGTTCGAGGCAATTTTTTTACATAGCAAACAATACAGATTAACAATACATACACTATTTGATAAAAACTTAAATCTAAACATTCTCCTTATATTCTCGTGTAAAGGAGGGTATTATGTTGTTTTTGTTCCGTTTAATTCGAAATATTTACGTGTGGAATTGAAAAAAGGTACATTATTATTTTTTCATTATCTTTTATAATTTTTTTTTTAATTATATGTGGAATTGATTGTGTGGAGTTGATTTTATGAATTACCAAATAAATCAAAAAATTTCGAATATTTTGACTTGTTTATGTGTGGAACTAGACCGTTGATATATCTACAAAGATATTTTGACTTGTTTATGTGTGGAACTAGACCGTTGATATATCTACAAAGATATTTTGACTTGTTTATGTGTGGAACTAGACCGTTGATATATCTACAAAGATATTTTGAGTATTTTTAGCATAAAAGGATACAGCCTACCTTTCGACAAAGACGTGAACTCCATTTGCTCACATTTATCCACAATGCTCTTTACGCAACATCATCCCCGTTTTATATTAAAGAGGCTTTTGAATACTTGACGAGTCACGGTTTACCTCTAGTTCTGAGAACCAGCGAATCTTTTCCATTCCTTCTCATTGTACAACTTTCATCTCGAACTTTTTTGCAGTTCAGAGTGCTCGTTCCTGAAATAATCTCCCATCAATGTCTCAAAGTCTGGCGTATTTCAAGCGAGCCGCCGTTAAAGATAAATTGATTTCTTTGAGTTTTAGTTTTTATTATATATTTTTTTCCATTTGTACTTTTGAGTTAGCTATTTGAGTTAACCTTGGCGATAAATTCGGCGTCTTTATATAAATGTCGACCCAGCTGGGGCATTTCAGAGTCCTTAAAATGATTATCCAACTTCAACGAACTTCCTCTTACGAACTTAGAAACATATTTATTTATTTATTTATGAATTAAATATACGGCAATTGCCTTTTACAAAAAATTATATTACAAAACAAAATAAAAAATCACATTTCACATCTGTTATAAAAATTTCAAATAATAAAAAGATATACATCTTACATTCAACTGTGCAACATAATCAAGTGCATCATACATACAGGTATACATACAATAACAACATTATGCATCTATAGGTATCATTGCTACTATAGCAAATCCACCGAAATCGATAAAAGAAGAAAAACAATTTCTACCCAACTTGTGACAATAATATTATGAAAAAAACATCAAAATATATACTACAATCGATACATGCTGAACTTGTATTCACTAGGCACTAGTGCGCTAAGCATTAGCGAGGAACAACATTCAAAATAATTATTATATAATAATACAGGTATGCAGTACAAATATTCTATAATCTAGACCAGGCGTCGGCAACCTATGGCACGCGTGCCAGGCTTGGCACGCGATGGGGTTCTGAATGGCACTCTACAAAGTAATCAGGGAAATCGCGAAAATAGAATTTTATGTTATTTTTTTAATATATATGTTTAAAAGATAAATTTGGTATAAAATTCTTCTCCTCTAGAACCCCATTATATAATTTAGAATTAAGGCGGCACCCTGAATCATATTGGTAGAGTGGCTTGGCACACCACAGCTAAAAGGTTGCCGACCCCTGATCTAGACGTAAAATTTAAATTCTATCATATACCTACTAATAATTAGTCAAGCATCTATGTGTTCAAAAAATCCACCTTGACATTAAATTTAAATAAAGTACATATTAATAAAAATAAGGAAACCTACAAACAAAATACAAATGAAACAATTATGCAGAATTTGGCACAGTGTAATGCTAGTTATTACCAATCAATAGGTATGCATTATTATTATGAAGTATTCTGTATTACAAGACAATGGTTTAGCAAAAATCAATGTCACAAAACAAATACATACGAAAGAAATGTAATTATATAAATAAAAAAACTTTCATTTAAAATAGTCCTTTTACAAGATTTTCATAATCGAATGTATTCTATGTCACTCTTTGAAGCATATTCCAAACCTCACTGCCATTTTATGAAATAACCTACATTTCATCAAAATCTAATTTTTATACTATACCCTCACGCCGTGTCCCTAGTGGGGAAGGCAGAGAGAACTGAACGCCAAATAGATCTATCCGTACATACTTCTTTCGCTTCCTCCACATTCATACAATTTCTCATGCACGCACGTCGGTTCCTCTAACTAAATACACTGCCGCCTTGAGAATTTGATCCACGTGATCAAGCAACGTAATTCTCTGACGCCGTCGTTTCCTCACACCCTTTCTTTCAGACAAGTATAAATAGTCTCTTTGTCATTCTTACCTCGTTCATTCGTTCAACATGTCCAAACCACCGTAGCTTATTCACGCGCATTCTATCCACAACACTCCTTTTACATCCACTCATTCTTCACTCTATCGTGACGCGTTTTTCAAATTTTCACTGATGTTAAATACTCTAGTTAAATAAATTAGTGTACAGGTACTACCTACATAGGTGAGATATGGAATAATACCAGTCAGTAATAATTTTATTATCTGTCATAGTTTGCGGTCTCTAATGTAAATCTGTTTATCTCTTAACCACATGGGCTACTGTATACTGCGTGCTGTACATCCGTATAGTATTGAAGTAAATATTTGGATCTTTGATTAAATACATAATAATTATGTAGTAACTATCCTAAGTACACAGTAATGTTTTGATGATAAACAACCTCAGCGTTAATTACGTGTTTATTAGCACCTATCCTAGTAATAATGATACACGTAAATATTTTGTTGTACACGGCATGTTACCGTATTAACAATAATAACACATTGATAAAAAAATGTTATAACCACTGTTTTTCCGTCCGCAAGGGTTCCGTCGGCCCGGGCGTCCCTCTTTCACAATATACCGTTCCTATGACAACGACATCAGAGCGCAGGGAATGTCGTGGGAAGAGGTGACGCGTTTATCACAGAGACGCTCTGAATGGAGGAGGCTGGTTTCTGCCCTGTGCTCCCAAGAGGAGCGTTGAGGGCGATGAAAATTTAAAAAAAGTCTATGACTTGCTTGCGTGGTTAGATGGAAGAAATCACTTTATAGTGATAATCTCGCCACTGCACATCGTCCTAGTTTCTAAAATTTTATATTATTTTGTTAACACTGTTATGTAATGATGATGTGCAAAAAGAATAAATAAATAAATAAATGTGTCTATAAAGGACATTTGTATATACATGTGAACGGACTAAAATACCTACTTATTAAATGACGACACGGAAACGTCGGGTAAGTAGGTATGTAAATTAGTTTTTGCTTTTTCCATTTTTTTACATTCTAGATCATGCTTGTCTAAAGTGCGGCCCACGGGCCGCATGCGGCCCAATACACTTTGAGATTCGGCCCAAACGCAAATTATGAAAATATTTAAATTTGCTTATTTCTACTAAAAAAATTAATGTTTGCAATGTTTTTCATTTTTGCAACATACAATTATCGATTTGCTTGTTCAACAAAAGCAAATCCATCCACCACATTGATTTTTCATAGGTATATATGTATAATGTATACATTTTTATACATATGTTCATTTATAATTTTATACATATATATATCTAATTCAAATTTAATAAATATAATAAAAAGAAGTTATTTTAATTCATTAGAACTACATATAGGTATATAGTTAATTTTATTTCCATTTGTTGAAAAAATATTTATGTGCGGCCCAGCATATATTTTTTTTGCAATGTGGCCCTCGTATGGTCAAAGTTTAGACACCCATGTTCTAGATCTTTTTAAATTATCTTCCGTGTGGCGTCGTGGGGTTTCCTGAAGCTTTCCGCTTGACCTGAGTTTTGAGCTTTTTATTTCCACATGATTAAACAGCACTAATATGTAAGCACTAAGCGCCATTAGGATGAATAATAAAAGTCAAGTCTCGTTATAACGAAGCTCACGGGACCAAGTTAATCTAGAAGATAAAGTTTAAAGTTCCTTTGTTCACTATGATTTTTCAAATAAGAGAATATGTAGGTAATATTTTTAATTTAACGGTGTGCTATACCACCTATTTCGAATGTCTATTTTTACATGGTACGGAGAAAAGGACCTATGTGTTCATTAAATGCATCTAGTCAACAAGAGACACCATTTTGTGGGTATGAATGAAGTGAAAAATATGAATCATTAATATTCACCTTTCGACTTGCAGTCTCTAGAAAACATAGGTTGGAATTGAATCTCCTGCACTCGTTTGGTTGATTTTCTGCTAATCAAATCGTTCTTGGCTAATGTTGATGATGGCCTTTTACTTGACACTCTAAAATTTACAGAAATGGGTCGGAGATTTATTTATACCGTAGACTTCATGGATGCTTTTACAAGTTTTTTTTTTATCATCCATTCATAATACTTGGGTTCTCTTAAATATAATACATTGGAATATTGTGGAGTCATATTCTGTTCATGTCACTTTTCAAACTTCTCAACTGCATCATAATATGCGATCCAATAATACTGGAATATTTCAATTTATATGTTCCAAATGCATATGGACGTTCTCAACATCACAAACTTTTTTTACCGTCCTCAAAGCAGAAAAAATAATTATATTGGCGAAGTCCCCAGTAGGATGGGCTGTTCAAATGTTTAATAATTTGGCCAGAGATATTGATGTATTTTACGTGACGTACGTGGAGTTCATTAAGAGAATTGAGAATATATTGTAGCTATGTCATCTGGATGTATAGTTGAGTTCATCGTTTAATGTTGTTATCTTCTAGTATCGCATTGGCTCATAGTAAAGTCGTATTATTAATTTATAATAATTATTTATAATAATTTCATAGGGAAATCCGTTGCATATAGAAACAACAATGAAATTCCAACCATGTTCTACCACTGCGTTCCAACGTCGAGCGTCTTCTGGCAATTCCTACACATAACACCAATTTCTACTCTCAATCATTCTCAGTATGTAGTGTCCGTTGCTGGGATAATCTCCTTTCTTCTCATAGAATATCTCAATAGTTCCCAATCCCTCTGGAGTGTAAGTTGTGTGGATTGTAGATTTTTTCATTTTGATTAATGTAGAGATTTTTCTTGTTTGTGTTTTTATTATTATTCTCATTTGTGTTTAGTGTTTGTGTGACGTGGTTAGATGAAAGTAATCACTATAGTGATAATCTCGCCACTGCACATCATCACATTTTTTCATCACATGTGAACTGATTTGTTGATTTTATTATATGAATGGTGATGTGCAAGAAGAATAAAATAACTAAATAAATTCGTTTTACTGAAAAATCTTTACTTGCGATATTCTTTACAAAGAGATTTCAGCCCAATTGCGTGTATTGTATTTTATTAGAGGTGTTATTTCAAATTATAATGTCTCCTACTTCTCATGCAAATAAACTTCACGTTATTTCTTCTTTCGAGAAAATTACAAAATATATACACTACCATTTTCACCTAAAATATTTTTACAAGTAAATTGAATTCTCGTGCCTGAAAAACTCAATTTATCTGTAAAAATATTTAAGATAGGTACGTTTTTTTTTTAAATTATAATTTGAATTTTTACAGAGACGTAACTTAAAATGTACGTACCTAAATTAATCTACTTTTATAATGAGTTCAAATAACTACATCTCTTAATACTCTTATAGTAAAAGCAATAATATATGCTTTTGTCCATTCTGGTACCGACACTTATGTATACAGTGAAACCTCTATCTATCGTTTTTGAAGGGACCTATTGAAATAAACTATGGATGCGGGAAAACAATGAATGCGGGAGTATAGAAAAAATCACATTAATATGTAGGTACATACGAGTAGGTATATAGGTTTTATAAAAATGATACATGTTTCAAAAGTTACATATCAATTTGTTGAAATAAAAAATATAGTAACAAAATAAAAAAGAAAGCTGCATGGAGAGCAAAATCATACTTTGTACTGTATGTTATCTTTCATCGTTTTTTGCTTTTTTATTGTACCTACTGACGTACTATCATAAAAGACAGCCGACAGAATCAACAAACTGTTCTTTCTTTCTCGCTCGCTCTCCAATGTTTTTATACATACAATACGATTTTTTTTGTGTAATTTAAACGGTCAATGCGATAAAATCATATAGAGAAACGATGGATGCGATATATTTTTACGTGTTTTGTATGAAACTAATTCGGAACTGTAAAAAATAACGACAAATACGGGAAAACAATTATTCGAGGAACGATAGATAGATAGAGGTTTCACTGTACATGCGAAACTTAAGTGTGCATGAATGAATAGGAATGAAAGTAGATTAAATGCTGTGGAGATGCGATCACTGAGGAGAATGGTTTGTAAAATGTTGCGTGATTGAGTGAAGAATAA
This sequence comes from Athripsodes cinereus, assembly GCA_947579605.1. Classification (NCBI taxonomy): domain Eukaryota; kingdom Metazoa; phylum Arthropoda; class Insecta; order Trichoptera; family Leptoceridae; genus Athripsodes; species Athripsodes cinereus. The sequence continues at coordinate 23,710,508 of OX388318.1, forward strand.
GGATATTAAGAGAATTAGCGGATGTGCAAGAAAAGTATCGTAGATAAAATGCGTCTAAATAAGTTGCGAAGGAATACGAAGAGAGTGTATATATCTGAACGAGGTGCTTTTGGAGTTAATATTCTTCAAACTTTTTAGGATAACATTTAATTATTTATTTATTTCACATATTTTATGTAGTATTTTATAATTTTATTTTATTTTATAATTTGATATGATACGGTGTATTTTTATTTTTTTTATTTTATAATTTTATGTGGTGTGCTGTAAATTTATTTTATGGTTTGATATGATTCAATATGTTTTATTTTTATTTTATGATTTGACATGATGAATGTGCTGTAATTTTATTCTATAATTTGACATGACAGTGTGTTTTATTTTTATTTTGAAATTCGATGTGATGCAGTGTATTGTAACTTTATTTTATGGTTAGATATGATACAGTTTTTTTTTTATGATTTGACATGATGCTGTTGATATGTTGTAATTTTATTATGTGGTTTATGTGACACAATGTGTTTAATTTTTATTTTTATAATTTGAAGTGATGCAGTATATTTTATTTTTGTTTTGATTTTAATTTGATACGATGGTGGTGTTGTACAATTGTTGTTTATAACTATGTATTAAAGGCGTAAGCCGTATGTATAATTATAAATAAATAAATAAATATCCACGGCGTGAGCCTTTTACTTGTTCAAGAATACACAATACACAAATCAAATTTATCATTCACAACACAGTTGGAAAAAAAGAATTGGCAAAGAACAAAACACAAAAGAGAATCATTTCATAACAATAATCATAAAATATTGAAGTGTCAGTATAGAATGTCAAAGAAATGTTTGGTACTTAATATGTCAAGAATTAAAATTGCAATAAATGTAGGAGATGTCGAGTAGATAGAAGATAAAAAATCTAAAGGAAATTATACAAATAATTTAAATGTCATAAATAGTTAAAATCTCAAATTGTCTATAATAATTTAAAATGTCAATAAACATAATGTATTGTGTGTTTAGAGTATCCCTTTGTTTCAAAAACTTTGGTTTCAATATGTATTGTGTTGTGCAGCAAACAATGTTTAACATTTCGTGCTGAAATGCAAAGTTAGTTAATACACATTTAAAACATTTCAAAACACGGAACTTGTATCGCTTTCGTGTTCTTTACAGCTTTAGTGCATAATTAATTATGTACATAGTAAAAACTTTATATGTTGTAACTCTATACCTATGGGAAAAATACATCAAATGCTATACTTTGGGAAATTATTTCTCTCTATATGTTGGGAAAGTGCGATTATTTTTAATAGAACCCACATTTTTCAGGTCATTTATAATCACATAAAATTCAATTTGAGGTAGCCTAATGGTTGAATATCAGACATTCATTAGAGAGATTCCGGGTTCGGATCCTGTTGTCGACCATCTTCACCACACAAGAATATGAATATTAATTACTTTGATAGTTTTTGAGGATGTATTTTTCATGTTTTATATTCGTCGTAGAAAATAACCCAACTATCATTAGCCTGGATGTCCCTTTTTCATAGTTCACCGTTCTAATGACATGAAAGCTTGTGGGATGTTGCTGTAAGTAATTCTTACAGAATCATTTTGAATTGGAAAACGAACGTTTCTTCCCAACATTTCTGAAAGCATTAAAAGGTTTAAATTAGTTGAATTCATAAAGTTTTTCGATAAAACATATTTTTTTACCATAAATTTTTATTGCATTGATTGTTAAACAAAAAAGTTGGTTAACGAACAAAGATTAAAAGGTTAATTATTGCACATATGCGAATTCAGGCAGCGAACAGCTGAAAGCGTCGCGGTGCGGCGTCGCGCGCCGATATTCTTACGTTCTTCGCGCACTTCCTTCCCCTCCCACTGCTCCTCATCATAGATGTGTTTCAGTGTGAAGTTGGCTTCCAGTCGGGCCAGCAATACGACACATTGACACAAAAATACGGGGTCCATAAGTGACATTTCACTTCGCCGAATGTGAAAAGGGGAAAATGAAAAACTCTTAGTACGTCTCACAACGGACGTTGAAACAACGGTATTCCTGTGTTATGTGTGTGGTGTTTTTCATTTGTTTTTGCATTCAACTGTCTTACTGTCTATCTCTCGTGTGTGTGTTTTTTGTGTGTACTATTATTGTTATTATTATTTTCTCAGAAATATAAAAAAAACATTCAGTGTTTTGTGTTCACAGACGATTTTTTTCATTCTACTATTAGCACACACCATTCATTAACAATTGTTTTGATCTCCAATTTCTTTTGTTTTTTCAGCTCATTAATTAGTTCATTATTTCTGCAGAATCTTTGATTTTTTTTAATTCGTCCACCATTTATAAAATGCATTTGTTTTATTATCTTTTTTCTTTTGTCTCGCTGTTACCATAGACATATTAGTTGATATTATTTATAGATTTGCAACTGTTTTGTACTTTTGTTATTTTTTCCTAATTTGGACGCTTCATGAAATAACTACACGTTTGATTTAGTTTTAAGATCTTCATAATTTTCGTAATAAATTCCTCAGAATAGGATAGGTCTCCCCTACTGTGTTTAATTGTGAAAGGGAGATATTCGTAAAACGACATGTTTGACACATTTTACATGCTCATTTCAGCAGGAATGAGCTATGCGTTGTTAGATACAGTAATTGTACTTATTACATGCTGGATAACTCCATGAAGTCTCCGTAGTAAAGAATAGGTATTCCCTTTTTTCTGTAAATTTTCGAGCGTCCTGTAAAAAACAGGTGTTCGTGAGACTTCGCGTATAGTACAATTAACATCTACAATTCAGCGACGAGGCATGCCAACCACCCTTAATGTCTTAAATTTTATTGGCACGGGGAGGACGATTTGCATGTTTATTATATGCAGTTAATCCGTTATCTAGCACACTTGTATTGTATATTACTATCTTATACGTGAGGTTCTTCGAACGCCTACCTTTTACAGTACACTCGAAAACTTGCAGAAAAGAGTTAGTAGCGTATTCTTTACCGGGGACTCAACGGAATTGATACATAACTAATAAATATTTCATGAAATAATTTCACATTTGTGATCTTTATGAACCTTCGTAGGTGTTGTGTGGCTCTCGTTTTTATAATCTATTTGATATTTTCAATCTATCTATAACATCACGCCGCATTCCAAGTGGGGTATGCAGAAATGACGAAACGTCATATAACTCTTTCGCATCCTGCACATTTATACAATTATTTTTAATACACGTACGTCGATTTCTCTTAATTAAAGCGCATCCATTCTAGAGACTTTCATCCACGTGTTCAAGCCACGTGCTTCTCGGATATTTATTTATTTATTTAATCATAAACAAATACAATACAGTATAATCTGATTTAGTATTTTTGCATTTAAACTAATTAAAGACATCATTTGGTGATTATTAATAAAATAAAATATAAAGTTATTCCACATCAACAGTGGAATAACTAAATATTTTGTTTTATTAACAAGTTATTAATATGAACTTCCACCAAGAGCCGTGGGTCGATAAATTAAAATTCATTTGGTGAGTTCGTCGGTAGGCTGGAGCCTCATGCACAAGAGGTGCTCGGTTTGATCCCAGGTCTCCCCATAAGCTTCTTAAAAAAAACAATATAAATAAACATCAAGCAAATATAGAAAGAAAAAAAAACATTTACATTGTATGACGTTTGATGAAGACTATGTAGAAAACTATCGTACGAATTGATTAAAACAGTAAAACTGTTTCTTCGTGCTATCAAAAAGAACGTAAAAGGTTGGGTTAGTTGGAAGATATCGCGCTTCTGCGATAAACTCGCCCATTGCACAAATTTTTTTGTATAGTTAAATTGAATGTTTTCATATGTTGTTTTTTTGTGCAATAAAGTTTTTTATTATTATTATTATTAAATTAATAACTACTAGCTGTTGAAAACTCAGCATTCCAAGTTTTAATATGGAAAAAATATTTCAGCAATGTGCCTTCAACATCCATTTTATCAGCTGAAAATTCCCCGAATTCATTTGATAACAATTTACCTTGTGAATATTTAAACGTAGGACATTCCAGCATCTGCCTACACGAATTACTTTGATAAACTATTGTTACACAAAAATACCATATACGACATTTTGTCGCAGGTGGGGTAGCCAGCGGATTTACTTCATGTGAAAAAGCATGCAAATCGTCCTGTCTTTGCCAATCAATTTCAAATACATTTAGGATGGACGGTATTATCGCTTAATTCAAGATGCTAAATGTGTTATGGTGATGCCATACGAATTTGCTAAATGTGTTATGGTGATGCCATACGAATTTGCTAAATGTGTTATGGTGATGCCATACGAATTTGCTAAATGTGTTATGGTGATGCCATACGAATTTGCTAAATGTGTTATGGTGATGCCATACGAATTTGCTAAATGTGTTATGGTGATGCCATACGAATTTGCTAAATGTGTTATGGTGATGCCATACGAATTTGCTAAATGTGTTATGGTGATGCCATACGAATTTGCTAAATGTGTTATGGTGATGCCATACGAATTTGCTAAATGTGTTATGGTGATGCCATACGAATTTCTGCCTCTTGGACAGTCGAAAAGTCGAACTCGAAAAGAACCGAATGTCTATATATATTTTTTAACCTCGTCATATTAATTGTGAGTTGAAAAAATTCTTTTGTTTTAAAATCTTGTTATTTGGCTTCTAAATAACAAGTTTCAGATAATTTGAAATTTTTTTGATTTCTAGATTTGCGAAAATAAATATGTTCATTGGAATGGACATTAAATAAAAATGAGGTTTCTGAAATGTTAATTTAAATTTATTTGATATAGGTATATTAATTGATTAACATAAAATAAAGAATAAATTTACCTTTGCAAAAAAATTCCAGTAAAATTAAACACAAACTATGTAAATAATATATCTTTAATTTTCTCAACCTAAAACCTGGCAGTGCCACTTTGCTCAGACTCGTTGACAAATAATTAAGTAAAAAATATAGTTAACTTTGACAAATGGCGCAAAAAAAAATATGTCGATAAAATATACATCATACCAATAATTTTCAATTTTTTTTTTTTTTTTTTTTTTCCATCACACCATAGACCCCATTATAGGGCACTTGGGTTTGTCAGGTTTACAATATCAAATTAACAAGAATTATATGAAAAAAAAAAAACATACGTACAAGAAAAATTTAGAACATTATAGCGGCTCTGATTCGAATGTAAAGGGTTCAAATCAGAGTTTTGTCAATCGTATAAATTTAAAGCTAAAGAGTATAAAATGCATGAAAAAAAATTAAGAACATTATAGCGGCTCTGATTCGAATGTAAAGGGTTCAAATCAGAGTTTTTTCTAATATTGAGAATTAATATTAGAAAAAAAGCAATAGACGGGAGCGTAAAAAATATTACTAAAATCTATGTCCATTGGAATGGACACCAGGTCTGAAGAGGTTAAGATATATCTGGGTTTTTGTAATAAACCCAAAATATACATTATTATGCACATTTCACGGTAAGCTGAAAACTTGTGTCGTGAAAGAGAAGTTTGCCGGCACCTGGGATCGGAGAGGACAAATCGCATGTTTATTACATGCCACAATTAATCTGCTGGCTAACTCACTTATAGGAGGTGACGTGATAGTATGAATGAGTAAATAAACATTTAAGATAATTGACATATGTATCTCTGCTGGGTTTTTGAAGTTTAATCTCACAAATAGTTGAGTGCTATTTTAAAGGGCACTCAACACTTACCATGGTATTCTATCTTTTTCTTTTATATTTTGAAGACTTCGTGTGCACCAAGTGGCTCTGTGAACAAGGTTGGGCAAACAATAGATCACAAGTGGTTTTAGAGTCGTTCCTCACTTATGAAAAGTCGATTCGAGATTCTGAGAAAATATTCTTTTACAGAACCGAAGAGAAGATTAAACATTTCAAATTATTATTCCATTGGCGACGGGGGGTAAAAATATAGGGTGCAAGAGAAATTATGTAATTCTGAAAATCTGAGACCTATTTTTGCTTGCGAGTCGATCGCATGTCGTCTAACTTTATTGTCGTAGATCTCAGATGGTGTAAGTCTGCCCACCCCGAAGATTATGTGATAATCCAGTCAAATACAATAGGCACGATCATTTCGACACAAGTTCAGAACTTTCCAAAAAGGTCCCACCCAACAAATCCAGACCATAACCTGCATGATCCCAATAACGTCCATGTCCAATATTCCTGCAATCCACATTCAATAAAATGGAATAAGTTATTTATTATATAATATATATATTATATTAATATTATTATCTTATACGTCTTCAGAATTCATGTATTCGGTATATCTTTGGTCTAAAAAAGCGTGATCACATTTCTGAATTCCGGCAGCGCCTTGGCTGGAAGACAATAGCCCAGCGTAGAGATGTTCATATTCTCTCTCTTCTTTTTAAAATTCTCTTCGATCCAGTCGCACCCTCTTATCTAAAGGAAAGATTTGTCTTCTTACAATCACACGGTTTGTCACTTCGTTCAGCTACAAATAATCTTCTATCCATCCCACCTCATCATTCTAGTTTTTATACGGATTCATTTACTGTTCATGGTGCGAGGCTTTGGAACAGACTCCCACATAAGGTTCGTACTTCTTCAACATTATATTCATTTCGTAAACAAATTAATTGTCTCTAGTCTTCATACACATTTTTCGATTTCATTTTTTTTACTTTTTTAAACTTTCGCGTAATAATTACGCCGAGCAGATCCTCTCCTTTTCCCCTTTCCCTTTCCTTTCCTACTCTTGTTGTATGTGTGCTTTTTATATTTTATCTTGTTTTTATTATATATTTCATTTGTAGTTTTTATTTTAGCATCTTGTTTTTATATACTTTTATCTATATGTTTTTTCTATTGTTTTATTTTTATTTATTTTTTTTATTTTTTCGGGTTGGCTGGAAGAAATCGCATATGCGATAAGCCCGCCTTTTGGTAGTCTATTGGAACAAAAACATGTACACATTATAAATATTGATGCCAATAAAGCTTTATTTATTTATTATTTATTTATTATTATCATCTCGTATGGTTTTCCTTTAGTCCCAGTAACGGGATAATGTTTCCTCTAATATTATCAATGTTCTTACTATTATATTATAGTATATCTATCTATTTGTGAGCTTTCTAAGCTGTATTATTACATTATTCAGAGCCTTAGTAGTCTCAGTGCGGATTCGACAGTAGTGTACGACCGGAAATATATATATAGATAAATCTTCAGCTGAAAACGATGCCGAATTTCGTGACCGATTCTAATTTACGTCAAAACCTATACTTGCCATAATCTGTTATGATGTCAATGTTTATTTTTTTTATAATTATTATATTTACCAAGCCCGTGGAGTCTGCGTCAATGTTTTAGTCTACCACCCTTTTCTGTAAATTTTCGAGGAACTTGTAAAAGGCAGGTGTTACTATCTGCAATTCAGCAATAAGTTATACCACCACCTTTAACGTCTTATTTTTTATTGGCATAGAGAGGACAAGCATGTTTATTGTTTGCCGTGTATGCCGTAATGGTATTTTTTTTAAATATATTTTTGCTTTTTATAAACCCAAATACATACACCTTTCACAATAAGCTACTAAAAGCTTGTGTCGTGAACCTGGTATCGAACCACGGACGCCTCGTTCACCAGGCCGAGACTCTACCTCCAGGCTACCGACGAACTCATTATTCGAAATTATTCGAATCATGCCTATAGGAATTCAATGAACTATGGAATTTCTAAAACACCTTCCATGTAGCAAGTCAAGATGTCGTCTGAATTTCATACGTCCAAAGATTTTTTCGCTCTAATGTGGTGTTCTCACTTTGGCGAATATCGCCAGAGCACCAAAATATCCCCAGCCATTTGAACCGTGTGAACAAAATGACAGCTAGTCTGAAACGATAAAAACCAGTAGAAACGATATCGTCTCGAGTTAACCACCTTCCAACTTTCTCGCCCGATTGAACGATTTGCGCATGCGCAGATGTGCGCGGCGTTCGTATCTATGGTAAAAGCTCTATAACCTATAAATTTTATAATGTTTCCCGCTTCATGACAGCTGCTATCTTTGTTGTTGGTTTGTGGCGTTTGTTTCCTTATGTGGTGTTCTCACTTTGGCGAATATCGCCAGGCACCAAAATATCGCCAGCTATTTGAACCGTGTGAACAAAATGACAGCTAGTCTGAAACGATAAAAACCAGTAGAAACGATATCGTCTCGAGTTAACCACCTTCCAACATTTTCGGCCGATTGAACGATGTTCGTATCTATGGTAAAAACTTTATAACCTATAAATTTTATAATGTTTCCCGCTTCGTGACAGCTGTTATCTTTGTTGTTGGTTTGTGGCGTTTGTTTCCTTAATTAAAAAGCGCCTTATAACATCTACTATAACATTTTCGACTAAAAATAAACACTTCGCGATCTCCATCTCGACGCCATTTTGAAAACAGTGTCAAAATCAAAGCGCACCTGACAGATCGTTTCTAAAGCGGTGGACTGTGTGAACAGGTGTGACGATCAATGGGCGTACGGCGAATTTTGTTTTTTCGCCTGGCGTTATATTTTGAAATTCGCCTGGCGATATTCGCCAAATGTGAACACCCCATTAATTAAAATGCGCCTTATAACCTCTACTATAACATTTTCGACTAAAAATAAATACTTCGCGATGTCCATCTCGACGTCCGCCATTTTGAAAACAGTGTCAAAATCAAAGCGCATCTGACAGATCGTTTCTATATCGGTGGACTGTGTGAACAGGTGTGACGATCAATGGATATCCGGCGAATTTTGTTTTTTCGCCTGGCGATATATTTTGAAATTCGCCTGGCGATATTCGCCAAATGTGAACACCCCATAACCGAAACCGATAACAGCTATAGAAACTCGTCTTCAAGCCGAAAATAAGTAAAGATCTGTCAGGCATTATTGAATAAGGTCACGATATGAAATATTCAAGAGTCTTAATTCCCCAATGTATGTATCTTAGTGAGTTGTATGTGTGAATTATACAGCAGGAGATCTTTCTATACATCATTGTATCTATGTATGTTTATTAATTATTAATATGAATAACGGAATGTCAGTATCACAGTTTGACATTACAAGTTTTATGTCTGTTTTAATGTGCCCACGTGAATAATTAAACAAAATGTCATGAATAAAACCATTGAGCCGGGTGAAAAGTGTAGGAAGTTGTTATTTTTAACTTTTTATTTATTTATTTTCTGTTTTATTTACACATTAAGGGTTGCAGTCTCCCTCACCTATGAATATTGTAGGAAAGAATTTTATTTTCTTCAATAGATACAACGGCTTAAACAATTGATAATACAATTTGTGAATTACATCGCTAAAATCTTGATGTTTTAACAGCTCAATGTTTTTTTTTTTTTTAAAAAAAGATGTATCTGGAATTTGGTAATAAACCCAAATACAACCTTATACATCTGTCACAATAAGCCAAAAGCTTGTGTCGTGAAAGGGGAGTTTGCCGGCACCTGGTGTCGAACCGCGGACCCCTTGTTCATGAGTTCGAGACTCTACCTCCAGGCTACCGACAAACTCAAAAAATAATTTATGTAAAGAAATACAATTGGTTTAAGTTTGCGCATTTTTTTGTATTATAGTAACCTAGTTTCGGTTTACAAAATCATTGTCAAACTCTTTTGTAAAACTTTAACCATTTGTATTTCTTTACATAAAAGTTTTACAAAATAAATGTCAACACTCAATCAATAAAATTGGGTTAGTTGGAAGAGATCGCGCCGTTGCGATTAAGTTTCCCTCTGTATATTGATTGTACTACTACTTCTATAACATCACGGCATATCCCACAAGTGAGGTAGCCAGCAGAACAGCAGCATGTAATAAACAGACCGTCTTCTCTGTGCCAATAAAAAATTACGACATTCAAGATGGGTGGCAAACAAATTGTATACAATTTGAATGTATACCTTCTTTGTTATTGTTAATGTTATTAATCAACGTACAGTAAAGAATGAATAAATAAATGATATATAATGAATAAATAAATAATATATAATGAATAAATAAATAATATATAATGAATAAATAAATAATGTATAATGAATAAATAAATAATATATAATGAGTAAATAAATAATATATAATGAATAAATAAATAATATATAATGAATAAATAAATAATATATAATGAATAAATAAATAATGTATAATGAATAAATAAATAATATATAATGAGTAAATAAATAATATATAATGAATAAATAAATAATAAATATAATGATTAGAAAGGAAGAGAAAAGCGAATACTGTTGAGTTCAATACACATTGTTTTTGCTCATAGTAACTTATTATATAAATTGTACACATATGTAATATAGTATAAAATGTACTGCAGCTACGACAAAAATAAAATAATATACAACTGCAAAATGAGGACAGTAAAATATTCAATGAACAATAAACCCAATTATTAAGTACCACTGGATACAAAAGCCGATATCTGAACCAGCTTTCTTACATACATATACTCAAATATTTATCCGGGTATTTTATACTGACTCTTTTTTTTTTATTTTTTTATTTTATTAATTATCCAAGCAAAACATACAGTCATTCAGTACATATTACAAATAAATATATTAAATCTATAATTGACCAGTGAAACTCTTAACTTAATACTGGGCTTTTATTTTATCACATACATTTTTTCATCGTTACTTATTATTTGTTGTGTAAAATAGCAATGAATGATGTGACAGAACTTTTTTAGTCTCTTGTGAATCTATACGACATTCCTTTCTCAATCTCCCTCTTACCCAGCACGTACCTACTAGAACGTAATCCAATTTACCTAGTTTTGTTGTCAAAAGAGGGCATGCCATCGTATATATAATATTATTACCACATTTATTATTAAATGGCACTACACGCTGTGTGAGTAAGGGGCCTAAAGGGGCGTTCACATTTGTTCACTTTAGTGATCACTCTGGATGATCCTCCAAAATGACAAGATGTGAACAGGCGTTTCATCAATAGTGATCACTAGCGATGACGAATGAAAGCGATTACAACCCGACATTATTTTGATGAAAGGTGGTCCTTTCAATAAAACGACCATAAACAAGTTTTATTCTATTATTAATTTAAAATAAAAGAAACTTTGTACTTTCCACTAGAATAACTTTATTCAGTTAAAACGTTTTCGGAACTACTTGTTCCATCATCAGTAACAATTATTGTGTAACGATTAACAGTATCATTGTTACTGATGATGGAACAAGTAGTTCCGAAAACGTTTTAACTGAATAAAGTTATTCTAGTGGAAAGTACAAAGTTTATTTTATTTTAAATTAATAATAAATATGGAATTCCACAGTGTTAATAACGAAACATTCGAAAAATTACTTTTATTCTCTGTGAATTACTATTGAAAATCAGAAACATATATACTAAATTATCATGCTGTCGAAAATTATATTAATTTGTACTAATTTTTAATAAATCTAATGTTATTTTAATTTTTTTTTGTTTTTAATTATTTTTTTCGAGAGTACGTCAAACTACATACAACATTACCGTGAGTGTTGACATGGCAGTGAAAGCACAGGATGAACAAGTTAGTGTGAATAGACGTGTTCACTTTTGGTGAACAGGTTTGACCCTGACACTTCTGGATGATCAACCAAATTGAAGCAATGTGAATGCTACTTAAGCAATATTCTTCTTCATCTCTGTCATTCCCTCGTACGTGATACATTATTATTACCTTAGTGATAAATAAATATTAGAATCTCTCCTACGTTACACAATTTCGAAAAGAACCTAGTACCCATAACCCTCTTAATTTATTATTGGCACACACAAGACGACCTACTTCTTCATAATAATGTCACTAGTCCGCTTGCTAGACGCTGTGCTGGTATGGATAGATAGATCGCTGATTACCCCACTTGTGGGAGAAGCTATGATGGTAAATATAGATGAAGTAAATAGATAAATTACTAATATTGCACAACGTATCGCAACTCTCAAATAGTGATGGGCGCGATACATGGTTAGAAAACTAAATGACATATGGCTAAAATCTCGTACATCTTAAAAACACCAATGCGGTTAGGGGATGTCGTCACTCGACACGCTAAAGTCAACTGAGTGCAAACGGAGCTGGATCGGGTGTCATGGGAAGGAACGGAAGAAGCTTTCGTCCAGGAGTGGACGGGAGTGGGTTGAGAAGAAGAAACTGATAAATAGGTGTGATCGTCAATACTATTGTTTAACAATCTTGTCAATTTGATTTAAGCACCAAATTTTGTACGTTGAAGGAGATCCACCGACCGCCCGGATAGCTCAGAAGTCAATTTATCATTGGGCAGCCTGAAGGACTGGCCGACCGAAATCCCCACGTGCGGAATCTGTTGGCTACAATACCCTTACCCGATAGAAATAAACAAATATTTATTTAATTTGAAACAAGTACGTTTCTTTCTACTATAAGTTATTGATCACGATATATTTATATAGTAGAAAGAAACACTTGTTTCAAATTACCTAATTCTACTACGTGTGCACCGACACAATTAATAAACAAATATTGTTCATTGAAGAGAGACTCCTACACAGTTATATGTTACAACTAGATTCGCAATGTCATACAAATATTCTCTAAAAATGTGTACCCACCCGTCGAGGTACAATACCTGAGTAATATATATTCATCTCTTTTCTTTTGTATATATTCATCTCTATCTACCGGCCTTTGTCGTCTGTAATAATCCCCATTCTCATATTGTCTATCTCTTGTTATCTACAAACAATTTATATGTGTGTCGCTTTTTTTCAAACTAAAAATTGCGGCACCAAGGACCGCAACGAGATTTTATTGATGGTACATGTTTGAGATTCATATTGCAAATCTAGGTATAACATATCACTGCTCCTACATATTATTTATCCACAAATTCAAACCAAAATTTTCCTCAACTGCAAACATTGTACCTACAATGCAAACGATAGATATATGTAAATATATTACAAATACCTACAATGCTAATTTTTCAATGGAAAGTTAATTTCAATTAGCTTGTAATTGAAATTGTGTTTATTATTTTTGGCACTAGAATGTAAACATTGACAATACAATAATTACAATAATGAAAATAAAATAAAGCGCATATGTATCTACATAATGTGTTGTGCGAAAACACTGCAAAAATATTCATACCAATACCAACAACTACCACACACATACTCCTCGTAAACGCATTAAACTGAAAACAAAATTGATATTATGAAATAATGAAAATGTATGTATAGCAAATTTTATATTCAATAAATATTATGCAAAACGTACGAAAACATGTATCAAATTATAAGATATTATTAATGAGCTCTATATTATTTATTTATTTATTTATAATAATACATACGGCTTACGCCTTTAATACATAGTTATAAACAACAATTGTACAACACCATCATCGTATCAAATTAAAAACAAAATATACTGCATCACTTCAAATTATAAAAATAAAAATTAAACACATTGTGTCACATAAACCACATAATAAAATTACAACATATCAACAGCATCATGTCCAATCATAAAAAAAACTGTATCATATCTAACCATAAAATAAAGTTACAATACACTGCATCACATCGAATTTCAAAATAAAAATAAAACACACTGTCATGTCAAATTATAGAATAAAATTACAGCACATTCATCATGTCAAATCATAAAATAAAAATAAAACATATTTGAATCATATTATGTTACATGTATGGTTATATTTGCTTATGATTTTTAAGTGCTCTCTCCCCATACACGAGATAACCTTAATAGGGAGTAGTGATGTAACGAATGTGTGATTTTGGATATTCGCGAATGCGAATGCGAATATTTGTTGCCGACATTCGCGAATGCGAATAGCGAATATTCCCTTGCTTAAATTTCTTTAATTGCTCAAACATTAAAATTTCTACCACCCCGTCGCCGAATTATTAAAATGGTATAGGATTTCAAAATATTTCAAAACTCCTCGGTTTTCTTAAAGAACATTTTCTTGAAGTACCTTTTTCTACAATGTACCGGTTAAGTATCCGGTACTTTTACCGAATATCCGATACTTTATTACCAAAATAATATTCGCAAAACATTCGCATATTTTTTTGCGAATACGAATGCGAATGCGAATACTTCGAAATGTGCGAATATTCGCGAATGCGAATGCGAATACGAATATTCGTTACATCACTAATAGGGAGGTAGAACATTATAACATATTGATTTCGATATTGTTTTTATTTCTCTCTATAATATTGCTACTGATCGATACACAAGTGTTTTCTGATCTCTATAGTCTATTGGTGTGTTGTATCTAATCACGTTGTATCTAATCTGTTTATTTTGATGTCTAAATTTGTTTCTTGCACATAATATATAATATTACTGATTGTACTGTCAGCCTCGACACAGGCTTTAGCCTAGTGAGGTGGTAAAGTGGGATTAGTTTTATTGGAATATTATGAATATTTGAACTGTATTTCATTATATATGCTTATTTGAGGAAATAAACTGAATTTGAATGATTGTTGCGTATTAACGTGAAATAAAACCATTTATAATTACTATTATTGTTTAGCTCACATAGATTGTACAAAATTCGTAAATTTACAGTATTCGTGTACAATATTATCTCAAAATTGTGCAAAATAATGCGTTTGATTATGGTTTTTGGTTTTATAATCAGATATTCTTAATACTCTGGTGTCATTGACATATGAACTGTGCTTTATGAAAGAGGGTCGTCCGTCGGGGGTCTTCTTCAGAAATACACTCCTTTTGACCAAGAATAATTATTGGCCAAAAAGGTTATATAGGAGGATAAATAGGAGTCTCCCTTTGAAGTTAATTATTAATATTCAAAATTATCTCAACGTGACATTCTTAAAACTTTCTCAGAACCCTTCAGCAATACTGATCTTGCCTTTGAGTCACGAGGTCCCGGGTTCGATTCCCGGCCAGGGCAAAATGAAGAATGACCTTTTTCAGATTGTCCTGGGTCTGGGTGTTACATGTATATGTGTTAGTGCATTGTATATGTGTATCGTCTTGTTAGTACCCATAATACAAGATTCATATCTTAGTTTGGGACTAACTAGCTCGGTCTGTGTGAATTGTCTTTACAAAAAAAAATACGTAGGTACCTACAGACCATACATAGGGCTTAACTTATAGTTTATTGTACATAATGTCAAACTTTTTCAGGAGTTTGCCTCGGTCTGAAATCTAAAACAAAAACCCTGTCCTGTCGAATAAAATATCAAGTTACGTAATAGTTTCAAATAAACTTAGTCGTAGATATTCTCACGGGGCACTTTGCAGGAATCGGATAGTATGCAGTGGCACGCTTTCCATACACGCAAAAGAACACCGCATGCAAACAATGGTGGACTTTCCATCTATTAACAAAACAACAACGCATTCGCTAACAGTTGCCTTTTTTTGGACTTAATACACGTTACATAAAACAGTAATTCGGACCAACATGCATAAGATAAAACGACATCTCGGAGCAACATTCTCTGAATAAAACAACATTTCGGACCAACAATCGTTTGATAGAACGACATCTCGGACCAACATTCACTGGATAAAACGACATCTCAAATTTTAACACCCCCCGCGGAAATTCCCGGACCCTACTTAAAGTGTATACATAAAACTCCATCTTACATTTTTTAATTCCAACTAACAATAAATAATAAGAGATATCTTTGGATAATGACCTATAAAAAAAATACCAATAGTACCAATGTACAGTGAAGAATAAAATAAATAAATAAAATACATAATAAACAAAGAAAAACAATCTACATACAGATGTCAGTAACTGGTGAACCTGTCACTGTTGTATTTGTTCCGGACAACCATTTCTGTCTCAATTATGTTGTTCATCCAAATCTTGGATGCTAATAAATCAATTCTAAACTTCTTGACGTAGTTGGGAATCGAACCTTGGACCCCGATGACTCAAGTGTAAATCTTTGTGTGTAAGTGACGTTTGCACCACTTGGCCGGTCAATATTCATTAGGAAATCAGACCAATATGAAAAGTCTTGTCCCGCCTCTGATAATAATAATAATGCACCTACCTACCTAAAACTTCTGTCTATCCATTTCACTTTATGCCGTTTCATTCTAAAAGGATCTTGGACATAGGATAACAGTGATTGAAACTTTATCTGATAACTAAACTTTGTTGAAATAAGTTTTTACTTATTACTGTTTGTGTTTATCATTGATATATTTATTTCATTTTGTGTTATTCTGTGTCTATTTTATCTGTAATTTTTGAACTGATGTCTGTTGATCTATATTGTTAAAGGCTTTGCCGTTTATGAGATGAAATAAATAAATAAATATCGGTATCTCTTTTTATACATTTTTTTGTTTCACTTTCTTCATCTTAAAATAACTTCATTTTTGATAACTGCCATAGGCGCAGTTGATCAAAAAAGAAATAACACCGTTATTCAAAAATTCTATAACGAAAACATTAACTATGTCACTTGTTCTTTTGTTATTTTTTTTTTCAAAATATAAATTACAGATGAAGTTATATGGACGAGACTCCATCAGCGAATTCCAGAGAACCGATGTAACGCAGTCAATTAAAAGCTGGGCTTTACGTTTAAGATTTCCGAGGTTAATTACTTTTTTTTTTAAATATATATCTGGGTTTTGTTATAAACTCAAATACAACATTATACACCTTTCACAGTAAGCCAAAATCTTGTGTCGTGAAAGGGGAGTTCGCCGACACCTGGGATCGAATCACGGACCCCGAGACTCTACCTCCAGGCTACCGACGAACTCATGTTATGTTAACTCAATTTGCGTATGTTAAAAGTTAACTACTTATTTGCTCTTCGTTGACTAATGTTCATTTAAAATTGTTGGTGTTTTGAGCTCAAGTTCTCCCAGGAGCCTGTTTTATCTTTTGCTTATCCATATCACGTCGATTCCCCCGAGTCTATTATATACCTACCTTCTTTTCCTATCCTATAATTCAAGGAATTCCCAGTAAGCCTGCTTATTTTTGGAGAATTTACTATTTCTTACTTATCCTTTTTCGGCCTCGTGTACGTTTTACTTTATTCTATTAATGACATCACTGCTCCAACGACCAGCACACTGTCTTTGAATACTCAAGTTTCAGATGTGTGTAGGTATACATAACTCCAACGTCAGCCATCACTCTGGCGTTTGTCTCCACGTTATGTGCTATTATAAACAGCTTCTTCTCCTTTCTCTGGACTCTAGTTTATTCTCTTAATCATCTCAGATGGGATACATACATAAATAAATAAAAATCTTTATTGCACTGAAATAGTATACAACAGAATAAAAAAAACGTGACAACTTGACTACTTTTTTGCCTTTTATTATTACACCAACAATGTCATGGATAAATAATTTTTCACCCCGTGGAGTAACGGCTAAAGAATAGATTACTCACTCTTTTTTCTGTTAGTTTTTGAGTGTCCTGTAAAAAGCAGTTAATCTTAAAACTTCCCGTTAAAGACAATTAACATCTACAAGTCAGCTATGAGGTATGCCACCCTTCCTGAACGTCTTATTTTTTAATGACACGGAGAGGACAATTCGCATGTTTATTATTTGCAGCTAGTCCGGTGGCTACCCTATTTGTGATGGTATCGTATAAAGAAGTAAATCATTTTCCATCTTTGTAGAAAGTGATGGGTAAACTGATTGCAGAAAATGGAAACAGGAAATTCGCGAATATATGCATACACATATATTTTGGAAAATTTACACAGATAGAGCTAATCCCAAACCAAGATATGAATCTTGCATTATGGGTACTAACGCAACGATACACGTATACGTGTGATACTCAAACCCAGAACAATTAGAAAAAGTCCATTTTTCATTTTGCCCTGGCCGGGAATTGAACCCGGGACCTCGTGACTCAAAAGTAAGAGCGTTACATCTGAGCCCCACATCTGGCTTTCAATTGAAACTACTCAATTGGTACAATATTCAAAGAAAATTATTCAAATATACTTCATGAAAGGAAAAAATTATAAAATAGAGCGAATAAATAGAGTTGGTTAGTTAGAAGACATCGCATTCTTGCGATAAACTCGCCCTCTGTACATTGAATTCTATAACTGATATTTTTATGATACTTTGTATTGATTTAAAATATTGTAACCAATGTAAAGAATAAAATAAATAAATGAATAAAGGACATTCATGATGGGTGGCATAGGTGAAAGAAATTAATCATTCAGGGAAAACCGCCGAAGCGATAATAATTTATAAACACGAAATTCTTTTTATATGTCAATATTCAAATCGTGATTAATCCTGGAAACAAAATTTGTGACATTTAAAATAATATTATTTATTGTAATTAGTGGTAATGTCGATATGATACGCGCAATCATCGTTGATAGCTGGGTGACTTCCTGTAGTGTGCAAAGGAAATGTGTCATTTAAATTTCGTTGCTACAATTATGTGAAATGTATGTAATTGGTCACATCGGCGCACTGATTACTTTCTCCTAAATAGAGGTCATCATCATCATGTCAGCCTCCCTGCGTCCATTGTTGAACATAGGCCTCCCCCATTGATCACCACAGCTCTCTATCCTGGGCAGACCGCATCCAGCCGCCCTCTGCAACCCGTCTTACGTCGTCCGACCATGGTGCTTGAGGCCTACCAACACTTCTTCTGCCTGTTCTAGGTCGCCACTCCAGAACTTTCTTTGTCCACCTAGAGTCTGTGGTTCTGGCCACATAACCAGCCCAACTCCATTTCTGACTAGAAACTCTGTGAACGACATCGACGACCCTGGTCTTTTCTCTGATCCATACATTAGTTTTCCTGTCTCTCAGTGAAATACCCAGCATTCTCCTTTCCATGGCTCTTTGCGTCACTGATAATTTGTGTAAAATTCTTTTCGTGAACACAAAAGTTTCACAGCCATAGGTGAGCACTGGGAGAGAGTAATAGAGGTAACCTCTCTATTTTTAAAATCATTTAGGACTTTTCTAGATAGCTCCATGTCAATGTATATTAAACACACACGTCTCTCGTAGTCAGTCTTATTTAGAGGATGATTGTGGTGTCCTAGAATGCGTAAGACAGCATTTCATCAAGTTTTGCATGGTCGGAAATCACTCGTAGAATACTGCTGGCGTTTCAAACTCTATTTATAAACGAAATAGCCTGTCTTCTGTTGCCAATCCGAATTCTTTATCTATCGAGCTTTACCCCATGGGGTAGGCAGCAGACTAATAAATCAATTTAATTAAGATGCAAGTTGTCCTCTCTTTGCATATTAAGTTCTTTATTTATTTATTGATACAATTAACGGCTGTTGCCTCTTATTAAAAAATTAACAAGAATTATTATGGAAATCGAAGGATTCATGATTCAGTCTTTCCGTCGTATAAACTTAGATCAAGTTATGGTCGTTTTTCATTATTCGTCTTATAAATGATCAACCACTGATGAGATCAGAAAATGTACGAGATTTATTACATTTGTACCACACGTTTAAACCATCAACTAGTGTTTCTGCTTTTATCAATAAGACTGCTTCAAACACGTATATTTCAGTATTATTCAGACATATTTGGGAATTATAAGTCGCTTCTGCTGTATTCACATTCATCGTGTGACTTTTAACATTTAAGCTCGTGTCATGAAAAAAGATTAAACTTGCTTTTACGTCAGCGCTTTTGCTTTAAAGACCAAAACATTTCGTTCGCTTTGCTGCCTTTACCTTTACCAACCTTGTTTACTTTTTCCAGTTGGTATTATGTATTGTTATTTGTCGTACAAACAACAATTTACTTCTGCTGTTGTATAGAGATATATTTGTGTATTCTGTGACTCGTTTTATTTGAACAATGTGTGGTGTATTATTATTTAGGTGACCGCTTCCCTAACCGCTTGCGTTTTACCATTACGTCACCGATCGCCCTCTATAGGCAAAATTATCGGATGTTTATGTTAAACACGTAGTTTATGATTTTAATAAATAAAATATAAAAATATATTATTGAGCACTGTTTAATCTCCACTATGTTAGGTTAAATACCGAACGTTTTCGCCTATACTTGTAGGCATCTTCAGGGAAACTGAAATCTAAAAATTGTGAGGGCTGTTGTTCATGTGGTGAGAAGGGTGCAGGTAGTGGGAGGGGTAATGGTAGATATGGAGGCGGGATGGTTGGCAGGAGTAGGATATACTAACAAAGGAGATGAGGGTGGGATCTGTTCTGTTTTATATATTTACCCATAGTATACACAATAATGTCCCCATATTGGCTGTGTTTACATTTCGCAAGGGACACTCAAGTTTGGCGCCGTTCCTCCCAGTTTTCCATGTTATTATTACATAGATATGTATATCGCAGATGATGGAAAATATCGCTAGTACCTATCTATCTACTACTACTACTACCAGACTATTAAAACGTCTCCATGTCTCGGAGTAACGATCAATTTTTATCGATGTTGTTTTTACAGTTAACCATTGTATGATGTTATATATTATGAAAATTTAACACTCAAAACTACAATACAAGGATTACAAGAGATAACGGCACTTTATTTGGTAGTCCTCCAGACGGGATTTGAACCCGCAACACATCCTTTTCGTAAAGTATGCTTTGCCTAATTTAACTACCGAGTGAAATGCTGAAGTTCAAGTGCGGATTCGAGTTCTACAATCTACATCACCACGGACAACGTCACTACCAGACAAAGTAACGTTGTCTTTTCTAAGCCTCATAATTATGGTAGATTCATGTGTTAAATATACGATAAATTTTATTCAAATTTCAAAAGGATGACAACATTTGGATGGAGCAACGGGTTTGAGATTATTTAAGGTCGATCAAATTAAACGGATGTTAGATAGTAGAAAATGTTAGATTAGACTTTTTTAGAGAGGTTATACCTAACTTAAAAAATCTTCCATTTCATATAGAGACAACACCTAGATGCTTGCATTAATTGCTTTCGAGAATCGAATCTATTTATTGGCTCCTAATTCTATATAATGCTTTAAAAAGTACTACTTCTGATAGGTATGTTTTTTCCGAACCTTCCACTCTTTAAAATCTATTCGTAGGCACTCCAATCCCGATTAATCGAGATCACCAAGTTGCTACTTGCTTTTTTGACTAAACCTCTGTCATGGATATGGAATTATTGATTCAGCTAAAAACGCTTGAAAGGTATCACATAAATGTCACAAATCGTTCAAAGCTTGATCATAAACTGCCATTGTTGTTGTGATAAATTTATTAGCGATGTTTAGAATATTTACTAATTTTTTATTGTTTAACCGGATTTGGGTGCAGATGACAATACCAATCAGAAATCTCGATTAGAGAACCATGTCTACACAATGTAATATTGTGCAAAAACAAATCGGAAGAAGTGAGAAAGGCGACCCAACGCTTACGAATTGGCTCTAGGCTGGCTTAAGTGATCTCTTTCGGTGTCCATGGACAACGTTCACCAGACGCCTTTCTCACTTCTTCCGATTAGATTTTACACAGTGTTTCATTGTGTAGACATGGTTCTCCAATCGAGATTTCTGATTAGATTTATTACTTTTGAAAAGTAGGTAACACAAAACAAAAAATAGTAAATATTTATTTTATTTTATTTGATAATTTAAAATGATGTGTTACAAAGTTAATGCCGATACAATTAATGAAATTGTTAATGCCAGTACGGCTAAACAGGCAATGCTGTATAAAAACCTTAGTAAATATAAAAGATTGTCTTTGAAAATATATTTCAACCAACAATGTATCAAAAGTAACACAAATCAAAAAATAGTAAATGTTTATTTTATTTGCTAATTTAAAATGAAGTGTTACAAAGTTAATGCCGATACAATTAATGAGTTTTATTGTCATTTATTTGCGGAATTTGAAATAATAAGATATAAAGAAATAATATATTTATATTTTTATATTTTATATTTTTGGATTTACTTTGACTCTTTCAGAAAATTTTAACTTTACTTTCTATCTAAGGACTAATGTGACTGAAGGACTGATTTCTAGTATTTTAGGATTTTTTGCTTTTATATTTATGTTTTTGTATTGTTTTAAGTATTGTATTATCGTTGTTTTAAAATTTAAATTTACTTTGACTTTTTTAGAGAATTTTAACTTTTACTTTTTTTTCCTCAAGACATACATTTCTGGTAAGAGTGGAATCTTCGCTGGTCTACATGTTAAATGTATTAATTGTCAACATATTTTGTAACGACTGTTTGATTCTAAATATTGTGAAAATAAAAATAAAAAATAAATAAAAAAATAAAGGTTCGGAGAATTATTATGAATATTGTTTTTACCTTTTACAGTAGGCATGTGGAATTCGAGGTTTGTTTATTGTATCATTCGTCATTTTGCCCGGGCGCCTATAAAGCGCTCATTAAAGCATTATTTAGGTACGGCTACAATAATGACGTTATTATTTCACGACGCCGATGTCGTTAGCTTGTATTTTCTTATGACAACAAGCAATAGTTACCTACTTATACAGGCGATACAGTTTATACCTATTATTATCATAACCAAAGAAAATGTTAGCAACCGTTGGCGAAATCTCCCAAGAGATTAAATTAATTATTACGAACTTTTGTCGATTATGGAAAAAATACTTTTCTCGTCAGATAACCGTAATAACTTAGAGTGAAATTTTCAAATCCTCAGCAATTCAATGGAGAAGATGTTCTAAAAAATATTTCGTCGTTGGTTCAATGAAACCTCTTATGTGCTCCAAACCAAATTTTATAGGGCATGCAAAAAACTGTTTAAAAGTCCACAGATCAACAAATGTAATCAAACTTATTATCTTGATAGTAAGTTTGATTACAGTTGTTGATCTGTGGACTTTTAAACAGTTTTTAGCATCTCCTGTAAAATTTGGTTTGGAGCACATAAGAGGTTTCATTGAACCAACAACGATTTGCTTTATAAATAAATTTTCTGTGAGCGATTGCGAATGCGTAATAAGTATTTTTGGTGTTCTGAAAATTTCCAATTGTAACTGCCAGCCACCCCACATGAGCAACGCGGGGCACAATCGTAAACAATAAAAAATTTAAACTTTTCATTGATGCTCAGTAAAAAGCAACATTTTTTTAGTATTTTTTAAAGATTTTAAAATATTAAATTAACATTGTTTTTGATTCACAAACGTGTGTACAACGTATACCACAAAGACGCCTTGAGCTTTGACCAACGAATTGACATCATCAGGATCTGTAAACACGTTTTTGAAAAAAAAAACAGTGTTTATTTTATATATTAAAATTATTTAAATTGTTGAAACACTGAAACACAAATTCTAGAAATATTTTTGGATCATAATATGTAGGTACTAGGTATAATTTATTCGATTTTGGGTACTTTATCTTTGGAATTTCTAGACTTTTTCGCTTTGCTTGACCCCAAAGGAACCGGCAGAATACCACCTGTGGATGAATGAATAGATTTACCGCCCGAATCATTTATAATGTCGCCCATATTTTATATCCACATTATCTTATTATTATTATTATTACTGTAACAGCTTAACAAGTTCTAGCACTTTCTTGCTTTACCGACCTTGATTCTTTACCGACACCCTTCAAACCGCTTTCTTGACTGTTCTACAAATAAAATACACATTATAATGGATTGTTGCTACGTATTGTATAAACCAACCCCGCCTACCCACCGCCGCCCACCGTAAATTAAAAATACCGTTTTGTGCGCGTAATTAAATAATATTTCCCATTTTTACCACCATTAAAATAAGTCATGGGTTGAAATGTGGAGACAGTTTTTAATACACAATTTTCTTCCTTAGGAATTTTCCCAAAATAGACTTACTTGTGTGCCTTCTAACTATACAAAATTGTCAGAATCCGTTGCTAGCTAGGTTATTAATTCTAAGTAATTTCTTACTACCAAACAGATCCGTCATCCATAAAAAATATCTCAATTTACATTCCCACACAATAATTTGTTTCGCAAATTCGAAAATAAAATGCCTTCAGCAAAATCAGGACTTCAACTCCCGTTCAATAAACTATTTAAGATGATCTCCGACTTTCGGGATGTTTCAAATGGTGTTTGGGGACCTTTTAGGGATATTTTTAATTCTGTTTTAAGACATTTTTGAGTTGTTTTAAACAACGATCAGGGTTTTTTCGAACTTCGTTTTTATAATAAATAAATAAATAATATAAACCGTTGTATCATTTAATTTGTTTTTATGTAATTGATATGTATATGTATTTGCATGTTTTGAATGAATAAATTTGAATGAGGTTACGTGTGTAAATTTGACTATCATAATAAGACTTAAAAAAGAATCCGTGACTTTATTTGGTAGTGCTCTGGACAGGACTTAACCCGCAACCCATTCTTATCGCGTGGTGTGCTTTGTCCAATTAAGCTACCTACTGTTAAATTATACACGGTTTAGGGTTCTTATCGAGGTGTTTTAAACGCAGATTTGGAATGTTTGTATGTAATAAAACCTTATTATCTAAGATCTGAACTTACAAAGCCATTCGTGCGTAATATACCTACTCATTTTCATAAAAAGTTTTTAATTTTATTCATGCAAAAAAACTTAGTAATATTTTTTATGCAACCCAGTTCATGCTTTACAGCTCATCACGTTTTTTTATTTTTTTTCTATAATTTGTATAAACAAGACATGACAATATAAAAATGAATGGATGTTTTTATATTCCTATACAAAGTGGAACATAGACAATTAACAAGTGTTAAGATATTAAGACAATACTAATAATAGTAAAATAAATATTCATAAAAGTGCGCCCTTCTCATCATGATCCGCGCCCTTACAGCGAAATGGGCGCGGAAGAGGGAGTCATTCAGGTAAAAAATGAATAATGGAATATTTTTTGCCCTTTCAATATGTCATGAATGGAAGTTACTTAATTGCCTCCAAAATACATTTAAAGAACTTCTGAAATAGTGTTTTCATATCCGCCAAACTTCAAATTTAGGTGTACTTCAAAATAATGCTCTCAATATTTTATTCCAATAGTTTGTAAGTGTATTTGATATGTTTCAATATTATGATGTTGATAAATGGAAAAATTCACTATTTTAGTGATAATCTTGCTTCTGTAAATTATCACATTTATTCTTATTTGATTTCTTAGTTGATTTGTCTATTTTGTTACATAACTGATGATGTGCAAAAAGAATAAAATAAATAAACAAGAATATGTAGAGTGCAAAAAAGGGGAATTTATAGATTTAGACATGCAGTCTCACAAACCATGCCATCAATTTCCATATCAAAAAATTGTATAGATTTAGACATGCAGTCTCACAAACCATGCCATCAATTTCCATATGAAAAAATTGTATAGATTTAGACATGCAGTCACACAAATCATGCCATCAATTTCCATATGAAAAAATTGTATAGATTTAGACATGCAGTCTCACAAACCATGCCATCAATTTCCATATGAAAAAATTGTATAGATTTAGACGTGCAGTCTCACAAACCATGCCATCAATTTCCATATGAAAAAATTGTATAGATTTAGACATGCAGTCTCACAAACCATGCCATCAATTTCCATATGAAAAAATTGTATAGATTTAGACATGCAGTCTCACAAATCATGCGATCAATTTCCATATGAAAAAATTGTATAGATTTAGACATGCAGTCTCACAAACCATGCCATCAATTTCCATATGAAAAAATTGTATGCAATTGAAAATTTCTCTTTCATTATTTTCAGTGCCAGTCGACAAGCATCCACCAACACCTCGGTGATGACCCCCTCCCCTGGGGCTGGCGGGGGAGGAGGGGGTGGTGTCGCGGAAGGGGACGAGGATGTGATGTATTCCCCTACCATATCACCTGCAGCCAGCCCCCCTTCATCATCAGATACCCTGCCTAGAAGACCAGATGGCGGCATAGACTATGATGGTAAGGTTTTAAAGATTATCTGTCTTATCATAGCAATGACTGATTTTCAGTAGACAACCAAGACTTAAAACTAAACCATTATTTTGAAACAAAATTCTGCATAATTTATTAACTCTTGATAGTGCAGAGGTATTTAAGACAAGTTCAAAGATTCTGTTATTCTCGATATGTTATGGCTCATAAATGCATATAACACCAAAGAGCATGCATGAGGAATTGTATGAAGGTTATGGAAGCAAGAAGTACGGAATGGTGAGAAAGTGGAAGCAACGAAAGTAATAATAAGTGGTGCTCAACTCTTTTTGCATACTCTGCAAGAGAAGTGCCACTTACTTCAATTCTTGTTGACACTTTTGGTTTTCATCAGAATTCCTTATATATGCTTTCCTGTTCAGTCTTCTCTACACGTGTCCATTTTATATGATTGGAGTTAACATGATTCTTATGATTTAATCCTTAGACATCTCCATGCACTGTTCCTTTCAGCAGTAGATATAGTCTAATAATTTTGATATTAATAATTTCACATTATTAAATTATTGTGTCTTATTTCCAGCCCTGTACGAGTGTGAGAGTGATAATGACATTGGTTCCATGGAGACACACGGTTCTGTTGTCACGCACCTCCTCTCGCAAGTCAAAATTGGCATGGATCTCACTAAGGTAAATAGAAAAATAATATTTAATGTCAATTATTACAGCTGATTGAAGCCAAGAATACATGTAATTATATTATGTTAAGTCTCATGTCACAATTGTATTTTCGATGTGGGCTTAGATAAAGATAGCATGCCGTAATTTTGTTTTTAGTTTTAAGTTAGCAACTGATTTGAAAATTCATGAAATTGTTTATATTTCTTTCCTTACATCTTGCATAGAGCTTTTTTTCAAAATATATAGTCATTTTTTCACACCTACACTTAATAACTTGCTATATAAACAAACTGCACTGTAAGGGGGTAAATGTAATTAAATTTATTCAACATGTCCACATATACATATTTTATTTGACGACCGGTGTGGCGCGGAGGCTAACGCACTTGCTTTTGAGTCACGAGGTCTCGGGTTCGATTCCCGACCAGAGCAAAATCAAGAATGACTTTTTTCAAATTGTCCTGGGTCTGGGTGTTACATGTATATGTGTTCAGTGCATTGTATATATGTGTATCCTCGTGTTAGTACCCATAATACAAGATTCATATCTTAATTTGGGACTAGCTGGGTCTGTGTGAATTGTCTATACATGTTATTTATTTATTTCAACATCACACGGCTAATAGACTTAAACAAAATTATTATAAAAATCATATTATGAGCATTTCATAGAAAACATGAAACTCTAGATATCTATCATGAAATCAATCAGTAAAATAAAAGAACAAATTTAGAAACGAATTTACAAACAATTGATAAATTTTTACATAATCAACATTCATCGCTAAAGACCACAAACAATATTTAGTAAAGTTGACTTAGAATAATACTGCATAGACAAATGTAAATAATGCAAATAACAAGCAGTCTTGTTATATTCTAAATTTGAATAAATTTCTCAATAGATTACA
Organism: Athripsodes cinereus; assembly: GCA_947579605.1. Classification (NCBI taxonomy): domain Eukaryota; kingdom Metazoa; phylum Arthropoda; class Insecta; order Trichoptera; family Leptoceridae; genus Athripsodes; species Athripsodes cinereus. Next base: position 23,738,183 of record OX388318.1, read on the forward strand.
TTTGGGCATGGGCTTAGAATGTGGTTGGCTTTAGTGACACTTTATTTATGCCTGTAATGGGGTAACACATTAACTTTTTTTTTATTTTTGTTATTATTTACTAGTGTGCCTCTTGGTGTATGATTGTGAATATATACAATAAAAATATACAAGTCCGCCAGCTTCAAAATAATATTTTATTCTATAGAAGTTATTTATGTTATTTGTTTTCATTTCAGGTTGTTCTCCCCACGTTTATATTGGAAAGAAGGTCGCTATTAGAAATGTACGCGGATTATTTTGCACATCCCGAAGAATTCTTGAAGTGAGTATTGTACTTTTTATTTCTTGTTCTTTAAACTAAATTCCAACTTGTCAATTGGCATGTGAATCTGCGTGGAAAGATGACTTCAAATGATTTATATCATCAATCTTTTTTTTCAGAATTATAGATATGCCCACACCTAGAGAAAGAATGATTCAAGTTGTACGATGGTATCTAAGTTCATATCACGCGGGTCGCAAGTCCGCAGTAGCTAAAAAACCTTATAACCCAGTGCTGGGAGAGGTGTTCCGATGTCACTGGCAACAGAGTGGTTCTAGCAACACCAATAACACTTCCAGTAGTAACAATTCCTCCAGTAACACTGATTCTAGTGGACAATCTGTCCCAGATGGACCAGTACCGTGGTGTGGACCTAATCAGCTCACGTTTGTAGCGGAGCAAGTCTCACATCATCCTCCAAGTAAGTGTCTTGAATAATCATTAGTAATTTATTTAATAAAAAAATATATAAATGGACTTAAATACACGGTCACACTAAATAAAAGCGTGTATAGAGAAGTAGGTCATTAGCAGAATTTGAACCACAAACTTTCTGATTGGTAATCTGAAGCTCCTCATCTCTTTAGACCCTTCAATGCTTCTGTGAGAAATACAGGGAATAAACCAACCCCTAAATCTGGAACAATTCTGTGTCATCTCTTCTCACGACATTCCTTATGCTTTGATGTCAGTGTTGCGAGAATGGTTTATTGTGAAATGAAGACATTCCAACCATTGGAAACCTAATAAATAAATCTTTGTTTTATTTTCAGTTTCAGCGTTCTACGCAGAACACGTCAACAAAGGCATATCATTTGACGCTTGGGTGTGGACCAAAAGCAAGTTCTTAGGGTTGTCTATAGGAGTGCACAATATAGGGAAAGGCAAAGTCACACTGACAGATCTCAATGAGGAGTACATTCTTACATTCCCCAATGGATACGGAAGGTAAGATATATTTATTAAAGATATCTGTAATCTCCGTAATACAGGAGAGACGATGGTCCTGGCTGGGACATGTTTTGAGAATGCCTAATGATAGTTGGCCAAAAAGAGCACTGTTCTTCCGTCCGCAGGGGTTCCGTCGGCCCGGGCGTCCCTCTTTCACAATACACCGTTACTATGACAATGATATCAGAGCGCAAGGAATGTCGTGGAAAGAGGTGACGCAATTGGCACAGAGACGCTCTGTATGGAGGAGGCTGGTTTCTGCCCTGTGCTCCCGAGAGGAGCGTTGAGGGTGATGATGATGATGAGCTGTATTAATTTATTCAAAAATGACAATATGACCGGTTTGCTTTAAGTTTTAAACAATTTTTACTGATTCGGATCATTTTTTTTGTTATGACAAACACTTTCATAAACAGAGTCAGACGGTTGTCATAACATTGATAGAGACTCAGATTTCCTGCCGTGTGTGTGTGTGTGTTTGTGTGTGGTGTTGACCAAACAACTATGATCATGTGGCGTTCTATACTATTATTGGTGGACTGAATGGTCTCCAATGTAAGTTTGGACAATTCAATTTTTAACTGCCAAAAATAGACATTTCTTAGCCCATAAGAAGTTGCCATGAAATATAAAAAATAACCATATGTACGTTCTTCATTCATCACCCTCAACGCTCCTCTCGTGAGCACAGGGCAGAAACCAGCCTCCTCCATTCAGAGCGTTTCTGCGCCAATTGTGTCACCTCTTTCCACGACATGTACGTTCTATCCTAAATTATCTCTGTAAATGATAATACTGTATTCAATATTCACTCAGGTCTATCCTTACTGTTCCGTGGATCGAGCTGGGTGGCTCAGTGTCTGTAGAGTGTGCGGCCACCGGATATAAAGCTGCCATAGAGTTCCTCACCAAGCCTTTTTACGGAGGTCGCAGGAATAGGGTTACCTGCGAGATATTCGCACCGGGAGAGAAGAGGCCTTTTGTCACTTCTTCTGGGGAGTGGAATACCAAGATGGATCTCAAATGGACTGACACAGGAGTGAGTTGTGCTTAAATATTATTCATTACTCAATTTTTTTTATCTATTTTTTTTAGTAAAGATATATAATTTAACACTTTACCTATATCAGATGCAGATTATCATATAAATTCAGGATTAGTTTAATGTTAATTAGTAACTTGGGGTAGCATCTTTCTTTTTTAAAAAACGATGTATCTGGGTTTTTGTTATAAACTCAAATACAACCTTATCCACCTTTCACAGTAAGCTAAAAGCTTGTGTCGTGAAAGGGGAGTTTGCCGGCATCTGGGATCGAACCGCGGACCTTATTTGCATTAGGCCGAGACTACCTCCAGGCTACCAACGAACTTAATCTTTACTGTCAATTGCAAGACCCGGTGTTTGAATCCCTCCATGGACTATATTACTTACCTCCCCAGGACGTCAACATCTCATAGACACCAAACAAATCTCTGTCGCTGGCACCAACATAACACCATCGCGCACAATATCCGTTCTCGGCGTCTTACTGGATGAATCACTCTCCATGGAAGCCCAAGTATCCAGGACAGTAAGCACAGCCTTTTTCCACATTCGCCAACTGCACCTCGTATCCAAAAATTTATCTGTAGATGCAGTAAAAAGTCTGATCGCCTCCTTTGTCATCTCTCGTCTGGATTATTATTATTATTATTACTACTCGTCTGGATTACTGCAACATCATATACACAGGACTGCCCCAGACTCTTCTCAATCGCCTCCAGATAACTTTTAATGCTGCCGCCAGGACTATCTACAGAGAGAACAAGCGTTGCCACATCACTCCACTACTAAAAGATCTACATTGGCTGAGGGTCCCGGAGAGAGTGGAGTTTAAATTATGTCTCACTGTCCACAAGGCCTTATGCGGCACGGCACCCACATGTCTATCTGAACTCTGTTCCGTTGACGAAACCCCGAGACGACCGCTGCGCTCAGCCTCTTCTGCTGTCAACAAACTCGTGAAACCCAATATGGCGAACACCTCCAAATTTGCAGAAAGGAGCTTCGGAGCCGCCGCGCCATCTGCCTGGAACAGACTGCCCACAGATCTGAGGGTAAATCAGTCCACAACCACATTTAGAACCAAGTTGAAAACACTACTGTTCGGGAGAAGTCACGGCGCCCTTGAGATGGTCACGGATCATTAAACGGCGCCACATACAAATTGTCCGATTATTATTATTATTACTGTCTCCACTTTTCACAATACAAATATTTTATTTATCATGATAGGTTTTGGTGGTATAGGTATTTAGATTTGTTACAAACTTAGTCTCATAATTCTTAAATGTATTAGAAGATAAATTGTACAACACATTCAACCAATTCATATTACTAAGAAACAAAAATGAATAATTTTATTTTATCTTTCAGAGAACGGAAATTTTATTTGACTCCAGTCATATGAAACCTCATAAGAAATTAGTGCGTCCTATCGATTCCCAAGCAAACAACGAATCTAGAAACGTTTGGAAGGACGTGACAGCTGGTCTTAAGTCTGAGGACATTGAAGGAGCCACCAGAGCTAAGTGCCGGATAGAGGAAGCACAGCGAGAGGCTGTGAAAATTAGAGAAGCTACAAGTAAACCTTGGGAGACTGTTGTATGTAAAAGTTACTCTTGTAAAATATAGTTTTAAGGCAGGCCTTTTAAAGACAATTATAAATCTATTTCCCAAATTAGGACTTTTTTAACTTTAATTCACTTCAATTTATAAAGATCATTTATTTCTTTAAAAGTCTTTCCATGAAGTTCTAGTCAACAATTATGTAGTTAATTTATTTATACTATGTGACAAGTGCAGATCAATGTCGTATTGAATTTGGAACTCTATATTGTGAAATAATTGCTATTACACAATTTTTTTTAATTTTTTTAAGTTAGGTATATCTGGGTTTTGTTATAAACCCAAATACAACCTTATACACCTTTCACAGTAAGCTAAAGCTTGTGTCGTGAAAGGGAGTTTGCCGGCACCTGGGATCGAACCATGGACCTCTTGTTCACGAGGCCGAGACTCTACCTCCAGGCTACCGACGAACTTATTTACTTGCATGTATAACTATTGCATTGCAAGATAAATTATCCTATCAATTTAATATGTAGATGATAAATGTAATGTGTAATGTAAAAAGTATCAAACCAAGAAATCTGAAAAAAATAGATTAGTGTCATAATTCAATCCGATTTTCTTGTTATGCTAAAATAATTATTCGTGTTTAACCAATCATCTGTAATACTTCTATTCTAATGAAGGTTATTTCTATTCTGCTAATTCTAATAAAGAAAATTAATACTCACGCCCCATACAACTTTTATGGTACCTTATCACATTGACTCAGTCCAAAACATGGATTTATTAGTTTGAGATTGATGTGGCTTGAAACGTTATTGTGCAACACTCTTTTGAAAAACTACAAAATATACAATCAATAAAATCATTTACTTTTGTCTTACAGTTATTCCGAAAAGGCGGAGAAGAGGGCTGGGAGTACATCAACCCTTTGAAATGTAGACTGCAACAGTGCAAGATTAATCAGGAGAATGTACACAGCAACAGTCAGGACTCACAGCCGCAACATTTGTCCAACGTTAACATTCCAAGTGCTGACATTGCCATTAGGTAATGTCTCATCCACACCATAGTATAGTTGTCATCAAATAACTGTAATAATTGTATTATCTCATGTGACAGGTTATGTATATTCTATTTTACTATTATATCATACACTTTATTTTTATTTATTTGAATTGTGATTTTTTAATTGATTTTTTTTTATATTTCGTCAAAGCTCTTTTGATTTCTTTCACATTCTTTTTTATTCCATTCCTTTCCTCTTTTTAGTTTTGAAGATGATAACCGATCGTCAAAATCCTCCATCCTAACTGCTGACAATTCCTGGGAAGAAAATTCTAGTAATAGTAGTAGTAGATACTGAATAAAATATTTCAAATTCTTTGCAAACTCTTTAAAAAAATCAAAGATTGTAAATCTTTCTAGTCTATAATACATTTAAAATAAAATTATCTTTATCATACTTCTGTGGTTTGATCTTTGAATCCTTGTTCTTTTTAATAAATCAAAAACTCTAAACAAAATTGATGCTATCCCGAATCAAGACAAGATTACCTATTTACATAATGTTTTTTTATGTGCTAATGTGATGTGGTTTGGCAGAAAAATCATTGAATTTTATATTTTAAAAACATTTTGATTACTCTGTCGAAAAATGATGATGTGCAGAAATATATAATTTTTTTTTCCACATAAAAGTCAACTGTCAAATTTCTTTGAGATATATTTCACAGATGGCTCTAGTGTACATTGGTTATTTAACACTAATTCTATGGTGCATGGCATATTCAAAAAGAGGTATGTGTGAGCATTTTTATTAAGGCATACTATTTAAAAACTGTTCAATGGTGCATTAAAATTGTTGTTTGGACTTTTTATTGGCATGTTATATTCTTTAAGTATTGAATTTTAATATTTGATACTAAGAATCCTTTATAAAATGGTTATGATTTATTTATTTACATGGTACACAACAGATAAGACATAAATATAAACATGTAAGCGACAAAAACATTCCAATAGTCTTACATCCAAACAGTGCACACTTCAGCAAATGTATGTGGTTATAATGACACATACATGATGTCATTATAACCAATTTATTCTAGAAATGTGAATACATTTATAAATTCACATACCCCTTTTTGAATATGCAACAAGTAAAAATACAATATTTTGCTGAAAGATATTTTAAAAAATTTCATACAGGTTTTAGAAATGTGTAATTCACAATTTGTAGATGTTGAAATTGTGAATTTCTATTGTTGCTTTTATATGTCTGAGATACTCTACCAAGTTTAATAAAAAAGTCTTTTTTTTATTCATACTGTTAATGCCATGCGCAAAAGAATTGCCATTGTGTACTAAATAGGATATTATCATTCATAAAAAAATACTACTTGAAATATTATTTTTATTTTATTTTATTTTCACAATATTTAGAATCAAACAGTCGTTACAAAATATGTTGACAATTAATACATTCAACATGTAGACCAGCGAAGATTCCACTCTTACCAGAAATGTATGTCTTGAGGAAAAAAAAAAAAAAAAAAAAAATTATGTTCTTATTATATTTATGCCAAATTCCACTACATTTAAAATGTTTTATACTTAATAATTGTAAAAGACAAACATTTTATACTTTATATACTTAACAGTTTATTAAAAATTACTTTGTTATATATTATATTATTTTATAATGTTTAAATTATATAAAAAGTGTGTTCAAAGCTTTTAACTTTATCCGCTTATGTTGTGACAACTAATCCTCAAAGTTTTCAAATATTTTTTTTAAATACAAAAATACGGTGTAAATCAATGTAAAACATAATTTTCTCATTTTACTGAATTTCTAATAAAAGTGAAAATATTAAGAATATCATTCAACAGACACTTCATTTGCACAATCAACAGATTATGCAAACTCCCTTTAATTGAAAACAGGAAAGGTGTCTCTATCCTTAGGAATTGGCTTAAGCTGGCTTAGACGCACTTTACTGGTGATTATTCACCAATCCAACCTGTTTTAGACTAATTTGACATCTGTTGAGTGCATATCGTCGTTGGTTCTATGAAACCTCTTATGTGCTCCAAACCAAATTTTACAAGGGACGCAAAAAAAACTGTCCACAGATCAATAAATGTAATTAAATTTATTATTAAATTCATGTAAAAATTTTGACGTTTTACATGAAATTGATAGTAAATTTGATTACATTTGTTGATCTGTGTACTTTAAAACAGTTTTTTTGTGTCTCCTGTAAAAATTGGTTTGGAGCACATAAAAGGTTTCATAGAACCAACGACGATATGTCAGCTGACAGCAGCCATCTTTACGACTGTGTTTGAGGCTTTGACAATCTATTGTTGACTGTCGACCTGAAAATTGAAGTTTGCACCATCTACTGATTGTGCAGATGCGGTATCTGTTCAGTATAAATCAATTTACAACTTGTGTCGAACATTGTTTATGTAAAATCTAACTACATACTTTTGTCTATATATTGGTCCCTGTTGAGCAAAATAAATGTTCGTGGTTTAAAAACATTATATTTTCAAATAAAATATTTAAACTTGAATCACTATGTTTATTTGTTACATTAATTTAAATTAATGTAACAAATAAACATAGTGATTCAAGTTTAAATATTTTATTTGAAAATGTCTCGTAATTGTTACATAGTTAATGCCTCTAAAATAAGTGAAATTAAAAACATTATCTTATGGTAAAAACCTAAACATTATTTTCCCTAATTTTCTGTTGCTATTTTGTCGAAAACACGAAAAACATTATTTTTAAATAAACAATATAAAAGTATTCAGTTTTGCAAAAAAGTTAATTCAACAATACTGATTTTATTATTTATCAATACAGTTGCCTGATTCTTTTTTACGCATTAGTTTTGTAGTTATCGTAGTACTATGTTTCAATTTTACTGCAATATTAATCAATATTTGAGAAATAAAATCATTAATTTAATATTAGGCAATGAAATTATATCTTTAATACATCTTATGAAAATGTATAAAGTATACCTTAATAGAAATTAATTTTTAGTAAGTTGGTATTTATTGCTTTATTTTTGTTTTAAATGATGACCAAAATGGCTTAAACTTAACTTGTTACAACTAATATGTTTGATGGATAAAAGGAAACAAGCGTTTTATTTTACTATACATTAAACAGATAGGAAAGAGACATCTATTGACCCCCTTGGTCATTATCGAGCTAAATGGTTTGCAACTATTCTCCTTTATATGTAGAGATATAAGACAAATGACAAAATCATTTGTTAAGCAACGGTGGCGTTTCTCTTTTGTGTTTATTTTATCTATAATAGAATAAAATGCTTGTTTCAATTAATCCAATTATGGAATTCTACTACTTGAGCATCATCACAATAATAAAAATAATATGTTTCTGATTTACATTAATTAAATTGGTCACCTGTAAAAAGTTATACTAATCAAGTTACTTATTTGTATAATAAATAAAAGCACATGATTTTTCACATAAGACAAAAATAATCACACTAATGATTTGTATTTTTAATTTATTGCATTCATTTTATTTGATATCAATTCATTCTTATTACATTCTTACAATATCATTCTTCCATGCAGCTGGTCTGCTGGCTACCCCACTTGTGGGATATGCCGTGATGGTATAGTAGTTGTATTTGATTTGGTCCTTCAACGCTCCTCTTGGGAGCCAACTGAGTAGCCTCTTCCCGCTTATTGCATAATGTATATAAATTATGTTTTTATTTTTCTCACCACCAATGTGCCGGTTATATAGAGTTAAAAATAAATTTACTTTTTTTTTTCTAATATGTGGGATCTTATATTTAATGTGTTTGCTGAGTACCCCATGTTTAGGAAATGTTGTGATGGAGTTAATCCAGCTATGTGGTATTTCCAATAAGTAATCAACTAGCGAACTTATTGAATTCTAGTATTGTATTTTAAATTTGAGCGGAATAAGAAACTAAAATTGCTCATCTACAATTTTATATCCCGATATCATGTAGTCTTGTACATTCATTCAGGGGGGGTTCTGGACTCAAATCTCACAGCATATTTACTCAGCTTTAAGTCACAAGCATATTTCTTGCTGTGAGAGTGTGTTTGGATTTATTACGAAAATAATGATGAGAGATGTTGTGACGATATAGGGAAATAGAGAGAGAAAAATAATACTTACTAGATTAAAAAAATTAACGTAATATTATTTATTTATTTATTCTTTTTGCTCATCATCAGTTATAAATCCAAATACATCTATTTGAAATATTCATAAAAATGGGTTTTAAATATAAAACTCTTAAAATATTATAAGTTGAACTTTTCAAAAGACAATATTATAAATTTTTATTTATGGTAATAGAATTACTTCAAAGAATAAAAAATTTCCCAATTTTCTTTAATGGCAACACTACCGACGAATCACGATAATGGCAATATTTGACAGTTTTCAGATTACATTTGTAATACATGCGGTCGTCGTATATATATTTTTGATAAACATGTAATAAAATTATTCGTTACATCATTGTAAATTAATTGTTATGTTTGTTGTATATATTAATTAAAATGATAATAATTAAAATTATTGTACTATAAGTAGTTAAAATAGGAATATTTAACTGTATTTTAAAAATTAAAATATTGTAACATGCATTAATGTAGCGAAATGTTTAAAAAAATTAATATTTGTGCAGTTTTTACTTGTAGCATCTTGTTATTTTCAGATATATACTGTATGTATTGTGGGGATGTGAGAAAGCGCAAACGTCTAAGAGCTACTACAGAGCCCGTAGACAATTTGTACTTGGCGATCGCCTACAAACGAATTTTCGTCAATAACTGCAACAATAACGCATAATTATACGGTACGTGTAGGTAGATTGTCGAAAAGTTCGCCAGTAGACGATCGCTAAGTACAAATTGTCTACGGGCTCTGGTCTTAATCACGTGGATCAAAGTTTAAAGAATGGCTGCGTGTTGAGTAAGAGAAATCTGTTTGCGAGAAATTGTTTGAATGTAGAGGTAGCAATAGAAGTATATAGGCATAGATCTGTATGGTGTTCCATTCTCTCTGCCTGCCTCCACTTGGGATACGGCGTGGGGATATAGCATATTAATGTATTATTGTTTGTTTTGAGAATATACAATAATAGTTTTTTTTATACTAGCAGCTCTTTCTTTCCTTTACAACTTTTTCAACAGCCTGGTCGATCGTTAATCCAATACAACGTTCTACTGAACATCATAGTATCCAAGAATTAGGAATGAATGTGGGATGAGATGGCTCAATTGGTGCAGGATCCCTCTAATTAAAGAAGACTTCTTTCTTCCTGGTACCCCCAAGAGAGACTGAAGAGTGAATGAAAAAACAATTCTTCTCAAAAAAGTTTCTTTTAAATCCCACTCCGGCATATGTTGATAATGTCATTTTTATTTATTATATCGCTATGACAAAGATAAATTTATAAGAAATACTCTTTGCTATGTTACAAATAAAAACTGCCTCATGTTCTATGCGCTCACATATTTTTCAAAACTATTGCACCTTCTTGCTCTTAAACATAAAAAAAAAACTCCTACTTATCTTCTTAAAAAATCATAAATTCTTCTACTTCCCATAGATTGTTTAAAAATAATTACCTAATTGTAAACAAAATACAACCTTTCTGTGAACAAATTCACGAAAACTAAATATTTCAATTGTTTCAATTAAGTATTTCTTTTGTTTATGACTGATCACCTACTACATGATTTAAATAAGGCACCCTTAATTACAAATTTAAATGAGATATGTATCTATATTTTATACATTTACTTGATAATAATATCTTTTCTACGATTTCTTAATTGTCATTTACTTCTATATTTTTTTACATTCCCACTTAAAAAATTGTGTCAAAAAATTTACTACTTTTAATACTCCTTTTGAGAATTGCATCAAACAAAATCAAAGTTTTTTTATCGAACGATTTAAGTATTCGAATCCTGGAACTCTTGCTTGCAAACACATGGCTCTACTATCAGGCTACAAGCAATCACCTCAAAATTTGAATAGCCATATAATATCCTCAGTGGATTACATCTCAAACATCTATGTACACCGTTTTTTATCCACAACGTTCTGAGTATCTGGATGGCTCTCTTTCTCAATACTATCCTTATGATAACTTATTGTTATTGCAGAAGTCTTGGGGCTTCTCTTTTGTCAATTTCGCACTTGACAATCTTGTCTACACTGGGCAGCTAAAATTACTAGAATTATAAAATATCGTGGAAAGAAATAGTCGATAGGTGCAAATTAATTCTGAATACGTACAGATAAAATTTGAATGTCCAATGTTGTTCGAGATTTTTGAAATCTGTGGTGCATAATGTTTTTTTTACAACACGACAATTTTTATTATACATACTTGATTTTATTTGATGCAATTTTTACTTATTTTAGAATACAAACTCGATAAATATATTGCAATAAATTTTATAAAATCTCTTTTCTACTTCTAATATTATATTAATAAGAAATTCCTGCCTGACATAATTCAATATTTTTTCACAGTTTTCTATCCTAAATTAATGAGTTAATCTTTGTTTCATAAGGAAAATATTCTGATCTTAAATTATTCATAATTTTTCAATCTGCAAGGTTTGTCGCAGCCTGAAAGATCTTTTTGAACTTGAAAACTGTGTACTATTAAATATTTAATTCTAAAAGATATATGACAAAGATTTACTTATTAATTTCAATTTTGCACACGAGTATAGTTTGATGAAGCCAAATGATTTATATGGATAACTAGATCAATAGTAAATGAAATAAATTACAATAATAATAATAAATATTTGAAAAAACTTATTATCAAATACTTTAATAAATAATAATGTAAAAAATAAAATAATAATATCATAGATAAACATTATATAAGTTAGAAATTATTTGTCTTTCATAAATTAAAAAATGACATTTTTACATTCTCTTGTGTTGTGCTAAGCACCAATATTTATAATTTTCTTAAGTTACATAATCATGTTGTGTTTTTTTTATTTTAATGTGTTCAAACAGTTTCTGCTATTTTAAAAAAGCTAATGAAGGATTGCAAATGTAATTTAAGAATTTGTTAGTGCAATATCAATGTAATAAAAATTGTTAAGAAACATGTATCGAGAAAATATATTTCATTGATTTAAATCCATTGAATGGTGATGTTTTTTTTATGATTCCTAAAAAATGTACTATCCAAATTTTTACTTAGTTCAAATGGAAAATAAAGAATTCAAATCCTGTTGACTATGTAGCCGTTTTTACCACACAGAAAAACTAATAACTGACATCCGCTATCCCATCTATTATTTATGTATTGTGTTCCTGGATAAAAAATATTTGTTCTTTTATGAGCAAAGATAGCTTATATAGTTTTTGTCATTTCAAGTCAACAAATTGCAGAATCACTCAACATTATGTGGGATGCCTAAAGAATAATAAATAAAAATCAACAAATTTGAAATTCATGTTTTGTGATATTTAAACTTCATTGGATTCAATCAATGTGGAGTATTTTTGTTAAACAAAAAAGTTTAGAACGTCACTTGTATAATTGTATTGAAGCAGATGATCTATCATTTTTTTAAATCTTACTACCGAACTAACAGTAATTATTATTTTTTTTTGACACATATCAGTCATTTGACTGTCTAAAAAATAAATGTGCAAAAAGAATAAATAAATAAAAAAAATTGTTGTCAGCTTGTCTCTGAAACTGTCTAATAGACTGCACTTTATTTGCATTGTTGCAAAATATAATTTTAGTACTAAATGTTAAATTAATTTCGGTAGGTTGTTATATGAATTACTAGAGATGCAACGAATAATATTATATATACCAAATATTATGCAAGAGCATTTGCCCAATAACCGAATATCGGCAACACAATGGTGAGAGTGTGCAGCAGTCCCGACCTTCGTGTAGGTAAATCATAGACATATGTACTAGACTTGCAGCTGTACCTGTTATCAAAATTATTGTGTTCTTACATTAATTATAATGTTATTCCTTTTCGATTTTCGAAGAGGAAACACTATGAAAGTTCATTTTAATTTAGATAATAAAAAAAAATATTATCTAATAATATTAATTTCTATGTTTTTTCACTCCATATCAAACTAAATTTATTAATTAGATATTTGAGGATTAATAATTATGCATCTGCAGCTGAAAATGAAATAGCAACAATCTACAAGCTATTAGTTCCTTCCAGTTTTACATTTTAACTATTTGGCAGAATACCGAATAATAAACTTATTATTCGGTATTCGGCTGAATAGTAAAAATGTTGCCGAATAGGCAGAATACCGAATAGTTGCCGAGTATTTGTTGCATCTCTTAAAAATTTTATACAATTTTACTACCAAGCTATCAGCTATTTAGCTTGACACAATACATATCAGTCATTTGACTGTCAAAAAAGTAGTTGTCAGCTTGTCTCTGAAGCGGTATAACTGGCTAATTGACTGCACTTTATTTGCATCGTTGCAAAATGTATAATTTTGGTAGTAATTAATATTATGTTAATTTCGGTAGGTTGTTATATGAATTACCCAATTTACATTTAATGATACTAAATATAATATCATTAATATTGTTGTTAGTTGCGTAGAGAACTGTAGCCTATAATGGCAGTGATACAATATAATAATAAGAATTATGTTTTAATTAAATAAGGATTCCCTAAACTTTCATGATGTTTTCTAATCTATAAAACAATTGAAAAATTACATACAGGCAGTCTAAATACCACATATCTTACCTGCTTAATGAGCCACATTGGTCCCCTGCATAACATATTATAAGTTTTATGTCTCAGTTATTTGGCATGCAATCACCAGCATTTCATATTATGTTCTGCATCTGCAGCTGAAAATGAAATAGCAACAATCTACAAGCTATTAGTTCCTTCCAGTTTTACATTTTAACTATTTGGCAGAATACCGAATAATAAACTTAATATTCGGTATTCGGCTGAATAGTAAAAATGTTGCCGAATAGGCAGAATACCGAATAGTTGAGCGCCCTTGAGGTGATTTTTTTTCACAAAATGGCGCTTTACAAATCATCCAAATAATAATAATAGACAATTTATTGTGTGAGGAGTCTTCCTCTACTTTTACCCTTCGAGGTCTTCACCTACTACCCTAACGTTACAAAAAGTTGAATGATTTATTTTGATTGCACAATTTCATAAACTATCAACTCAAAATTGTAATATTCCAAAATACAATATTTTGGAATATTACAATTTCATAAACTATCAACTCAAAATTGTAATATTCCAAAATACAATATTTTGGAATATTACAAAATACAATATTTTGGAATATTACAATTTCATAAACTATCAACTCAAAATTGTAATATTCCAAAATACAATATTTTGGAATATTACAATTTCATAAACTATCAACTCAAAATTGTAATATTCCAAAATACAATATTTTGGAATATTACAATTTCATAAACTATCAACTCAAAATTGTAATATTCCAAAATACAATATTTTGAAGCATTGCGATGATCAATTAAAACCACTTACAAATGTGTGCTTCAAATATACATAATATTTTATTTTAATAACCAAAATAATATCATTTATAACATATTTTAATAAGCAAAGATCTTGTATTTTGTTTTCAAATATGGAATTGTTGATATATGAAACTAGGCTATCGATTCATACTGATTTTTTTTCTTTACTTTGTGCATTCTGTGTATAATATAAAATGTTTATAATAGCATATAATAAATAAATTATCAAATAAAATAAAATAAATATTTATTATTTTTGTTTCGTGTTACTGTTGAGTAAGACTAACGCACGACCGGTTTCGCGGACTCCGAGTTCGCATCATCAGGTGCTGATCTATACTGAATTAAAACAAAACAAATACAACTTTGACAGCACTGGAAGCAATAGAAATTAATAAAAATAATAACTCGACTAAAACAGCTATTAATAATAATAATCTTCCGAATTCATCTCCCTTACTACAACTATTCCCCATCTCATATTCCAAGAACTCCACGCCTGAAACCAACACGACCCCGCCTACCCCTACACCCTCACTGTAAACCCTAACGAACTTTTGTATTTGTTTTGTTTTAATTCAATATAGATCAGCACCTGATGATGCGAACTCGGAGTCCGCGAAACCGGTCGTGCGTTAGTCTTACTCAACAGTAACACGAAACAAAAATAATAAATATTTATTTTATTTTATTTGATAATTTAAAATGAAGTGTTACAAAGTAAATGCCGATACAATTAATGATATAATAAATAAATTTATATATTGTATTAACAAATTAACTATTACCTAAATGATAATCTAAAGATGCACTCGGATCCTACCATTGCATTGTATTGTAATTATCAACAATGAATTAATAATATGTACATGATAATAAATCATTTTACTATTAAAATTGTGTTTTTATTCATTAACAACCCTGTTATATCTTCAGTGTTGCCTGAAGCAGTCTATTGGAAAAAAGTTACATTTAAATTCAAGGAGCCAAATGCTGTTGTATATCTCATTGCATTGGTCATCATTTTAAATAAATAATGTCTTTAATTCAGCAATGAGATATGCCACACATCAAATTATTCAATTTTCATTGATGAACAAAAGCAAAGTGAGCAATTATTGCATGCAGTTAATCCTCTTACTATATATTCCTGAAAACGGCTCTGTGATTCCAACGATGTCAACACACAAGTGGTGTGCATGTATTGGTTACACGGGTGGGGAGTTCATTGATCCCAATGCCCTTGAGCTGTACTTGTCACATATGGCGACTGATACGGTAGCTACTACTAATAAATACCCACGCTAGGCAAAGGCGACGTACTCACAGTCAATCTATAGACAATAATTCACTCGGTGTCAGGTGCCTTGCCGGAAGAAGAAAGAAAGAAAGAATCCTCTTACTATCCCATTTGTGAGATGTACCATGTTGGTATGAATGCATTAAGGAATGAAAGCGAAATGATGAATCTTTATATCGGCATGATTCACTTGGCTGAGAGCTTTGCTACGAAAACACGGGAAGAGGAACTTTTATAGCTTATTCGAAAAATTGTTTTTGCAGTATTTTGATCAATGATGTGAATTAGATGTGTTTTTATTTTTCAAGATGCTTATAATGAAGAGAATGTAACCAATATACGTATGACTGGATAAAAATAGAAGATTTATATTATATTAATGTTAAGTATTCGATTTCCCTTTATTAAGTAGAAAAATCAGAAATATTATATCACCATTTTTATATCATACCCCACAAGTGGGGTAGCCATCAGACCAGCTGCATGTAATAAAAGCTGTCCTCTCCGTGCCTACAAAAAATTAAGACATTCAAGATGGGTGGCAAATCTCATCGCTGAATAAAATTGAAGATGTAAAATGTTTGTATTTTTTCGCAAACCTGCCTTTTTCATGACACTTGAAAACTTATTAATGAGTGGGTTACCATTTCTTTGCCTGCTGCCCCACGGAATTTATTATGTAAAATCAATAAAATTATTTTAATTAGAAATGGAATATAGAGCTGAGTCATATTTTTTTATCAATAATGTAACGCCTCCATAATATTTTCACCCATGGCAATATTATCCACATTTTCCCGCAATTTATTTTATGGTTTATTCGTCTATGAAAAGTCCAGTGATGTGATTGGTCAATGTGTTTGACTGACATGCCACCTGGCGGTACTACTATGTAGCTATAACTTTCGTGGCATTTAGTGATACCACAATATAAAAATAGTGCCAAATTTCGCGATAGACTCAAATGGCATCTATGATAGATAGTAACAAAACAAAAAAATCTCTTCCACATTGCTTCACTTTTAATAATCATCAAGTGTTTCAGGGTCAAACCCGTTCATCCAAAGAAAACACGCGTATTCGTTTCAGCAGTGTGACCAGATTTGGTAGTTTCCTACTTTTTTGGTAGTTTTTGAGGCATTTGCAAATATGTTTAGTAGTTTTTATTTCTTTGGTAGTTTTTGGTAGTTTTTTGGTAGTTTTTGTATTTAGTCGGTAATTGGTAGATAAATTATCGGGTATTTGGGAAAAGTACCCGATACTTACTAATTCGAAAATAATTGTCGGTACAAATACCGGGTACATTTTAGAAAAAGGTACTGCGAGAAAATATTTTTGAAGAAAACCGAGGAGTTTTTGAAATACTTCAAATTCCTATACAATTTTGAAATTTCGGCGACGGGGGGGTAGAAATTTTCGTGAAAAGAAAAGTATCCGATATTGACTATCGTCGGTACAAATACCCGGTAGGTTGTAAAAAAAGGTACTGTGATAAAATATTGTTAAAGAAAACCGAGGAGTTTTTGAAATACTTCAAATTCCTATACCTTTTTAAGAATTTAGTAGTTTTTGACTTCCCCATTTAGTAGTTTTTGAAAATAAAATCTGGTCACACTGCGTTTCAGTGAAAGGACCTTTCATCAAAATTATGTCAAGTCAATTGGTAAATCACTATTGTATCCGTTATATTGCTGGTGATCACTAAAGATGAAACGTTTATCGCCTAAAACCAAAATCTTTGCTTATAAACCATAGACACGTCGTTATGCACAAGTTTTATAAAGCGCAGTTTACATGCTCAGATGTTTTTTCTTAATATCAATAATTATTATTGCTGAGACAATTTCATTGTTATTTTTTTACTTTTTTGGTGACTTTTAATATAACTTGCTGTGTCTTAATCCATTATAAATATACTTACCTTATATAAATTATGTATGTAAATCGTCTACATGTAAAAGACTCGAGCCGTGAACAAATAATAATAAATAAAACCCTTCTAAGACTTCCGCAGGCATAAAAATTCTCATAAAACAAAATAGGTGGGTATACCTATATGGAAAATAATGACTAAATTATCGACATCACGGCAATGCGATAATTTCACATCTCGTCCAAATTTTGATTCAAGTTTTCAATGTACCTGCACAGGTAGTTAGAAATTAATGATGAAGTAAATGATTCTATGAGAATATTTATATTAACACAAAAATAAATTAACTGTTTTTACGACAGAGAAATTGAACAACCGCCGGGGCCCCCGTACATATGGGAACCTTGCGCAAATTACTGAAGATATTGAACTTTTATAGCTCGGATTTAAAATTTAGGGAATAAAAATAAGACAAGTGCCAGTGTCACCTTATTGTTTATTAACATTTTTATATATCAGACTCCTGTAGATCTCTCAAACTAGACTTTAGTTCAGAGCACAATGGTATATCACATATTATACTTATTATATAGATAAGTTTACATATAATGTATTGCAATAATATATTATGAATAAAATAACTTATTTTTCAAATAAAAAGTGTTTAAAATTTATGCGCATGCATTATGTGGTATTTATATCTATCACCGTTGTAATTCCGCGGTCCACAATGTGAACTGTCCTTTACATACAAAATCCTTATGTGCATAACAAAAAACACGTGATTTATAATGTGAATTTGTTTTTTACTTGAAACTTCGCGCAATTTCTTAGTGTTTTTTATAATTAAATACAAGTTGGGAGTATTATCTTGGTGTTAAATATTTTATTTTAGCGATATACTCATTTTCCTTGCCAGAAATGTACCTTTTTTGATACAAAAATAAATGTCTTAATTATACTACCTCTAATATAATAAGCTTTTGCGGTCTTTTTTCCACTTGAATGATATTTATATGTATTTAAATGAAGAAACAAAAGTTGACAGCATACTTAAAACAAAAAAAAATATCGTTTTATGCAAAATAGAAAAATAATTTTATATAAAATATCGTTATGGACGGTGCATAACGCAGGAACACGCAGATATTTTTGCTTTTTTTTATTTTGGTGGTAATAAAAAGTGTAATAAATAGAAAAATAACGAAATTAACTATAGTTTTATTAAACTAGACACTTTTTTTCGTTGAAATATAATGGCATTTTTACATTTTGCTTAAAAAAGCTATCAAAGTGTTGAGGAACAATGTCAAATTTGTATGGAGCGCAGAATGAAGGATATTTTTAAAAATCAAATTTAATAGTTATAAAGTAATGAAAAATTAACATCTCCAAATAAAATAATCAAAAATATATGCAAATTGAGATTAAACCATAAGTTTTTTCGCAATGATATTCGTATATTGGTTAGCTGGAAGATATTGCCTCCAGGCAATAAGCTCGCCAATTGCTCATGATTTTTTTTTCTGATCAATAAAGTGTTCTTATTATTATTATTATATTTTTTAATTTAATATGAAAGTGAGGAACCATCGGTTATTTTTACAATAAGCAACGATTTTGGTTTTGGGCGTTATTCACCTTCAATTCAGAGAATTATCCGGAATGATTAGTTTAGTTTATGGTTTTCTTCAACAATATTTTCTCGCAGTACCTTTTTCTAAAATGTACCCGGTATTTGTACCGACTGTTGTTTACTTTCCGGGTATATATAGAAAAATTATCGGGTACTTGGGAGAAGTACCCGATAATTTATCTACCAATTAGGTACCGACTGAATACAAAAACTAGGTACTAAAAACTACAAAAACTACCAAAGAAATAAAAACTACTAAACATTCTTGCCAATGCCTCAAAAACTACCAAATCTGGTCACACTTTCGGTCTGTAGCGTAGAAGTCTTTTTTATGCCACTGTATTAGAATAAAATGAGAACAATTAATTTCGTTCTCATGAAATCGAGCAAATATTATTTCTTAAGGGTCGTTCACATACGTTCACTTTCAGTGATCACTCCGGATGATCCTCCAAGATGAACAAGTGTGAACGGGCGTTTCATCGCTAGTGATCACTAGCGATGACGGAGGAAAGAGATTACCACTCGTCATAATTTTGATGAAAGGACCTTTCACTGAAACGACCATAAACAAGTTTCATCTCATTATTTGTTTTATTCTCTATGAATTTCTATTGAATGTTAGAATCATGTACAAAATTATTATGCAGTCGAGAGCTATATTAATTTATTTTAAGTGTTATTTTTCATTTTTGAATTTGTTTAATTATTTTTATACGAAAATACGTCAAACTACATACAACATGAGTGAGAAAGTAGACATGGCAGTGAAAGCATGGGATGAACAAATGTGAACAGACGTGTTTTCTTTCGATGAACAGGTTTGACCCTGACACTCTGGATGATCATCCAAAGTGAAGCAATGTGAATGCTACTTTAGGTGAAGTAATATATAATTTATTTGACTTTTAATATTTAATTATTTAATATAAGTACAATATTCATAAATTGTATTTTAATACGTCCAACTAATCTAAAATCAATCCCAAGCTTATAAAGTTCTAATGTATAGTTTATTTTTTGTGAATCAAAAGTGTTTTTAATTTTTGGCGTAATTTTTATGACGATTAATTTGAATTGTCAGCAATACTAAATTTTCTAATGACGTGATTGGTTGTTGCTGCCGTCATAGTCCCCCCGCTTCTCTTCTCGTCTCTACTTTCAGTTACCCTTCACCCCGTGCACCCAGTCTCTTCCTTTCCCAGGTGAGCGCCATTGCTGGCGTATCGTAGTGTAATTTAGTGCCAGCGGAATCTTAAATCATCCAAAATGGTAAGTCATCTACAACGAAGAAATTCATCGCAAATTGTTTATTAAACAGTGTTTTACAATATGGTGGATATAGTTTTTGTGCGTAGTGCATATTTTAAGTGTTACGCCATGAAGTGTAATACGCTGTACGAGAATTTGGATAACGTATCAAAGTGCTTTACAACTAGCTGTCCGTGACGAATGTGTTTATAAATGTGGCTAATATGTTGAAAGTAAATCAGTTGAAAAGTGTCCGAGATGGTAATGTATTTGAATAAATTGATTTCTTGTCAAATATGATTTGCGGTGCGTAGTGACATGCACGAGGTCGCTAACTTTGTCTATTTACGTCATGTCATAGAAATATTCTTCTCTTCCCTGTATAACGGTATATTATGCCCCAGCATCTGAATGTATTCGTAGTTATGAATAACCATAAGGAATATATTATTAGTGGATCTAAACGAAAGTATAATGCTTATATTCCGATGACGAGACAACTTATGCTTTGTCAATATGTCCAATTATGTCCGAAAAAGTTGGCGAGTTTGGTAACTTGTCATAGTCCACGTGTTTGTTTATAGTATTCACTATTGAAATGTTGTTATGGCGGTAAAAATGCCGCATTTGAACATTGCAGTTTCGCATTTTTGTATTTTTGACAATATGTCTTTGTTTTTGCTCGAAATCGATTAATCGCATTGACGATTCAATAGTATTTCCCGACCCAGTTAAGACTCCCATTGTTTTCATCATTATTGCTTTCATCATTATTGCTTTCTAAAAAAGGTCTTTGATTGTTTTAAAACGCCTGAAACTCACCTGATTTTATTATTTCTTATCACATGAAGTGATGTCTGGACCTTTTGACCCTGAGCAGATAATTTTGAGGTTAATTACATGATCACTACTTGCCATGAAGCAAATTGTTAAAAAAAACCACCCATTTTTAGAGAGTATTCTATTTTTTGAATGTTCAAATTATGCATTGTTCTTTTGAGACTATTTTTCGTTTACACATATCGTTACTGTAAAAGAAATTAAAGTACATTACCATCTTATCCTATTTTTTAACATAAAATATTATTTATCAAAGTTTCTAGGATACATGAACATTTCTAAGCTTACATACTATTGCAACATATTAGCCAACATGTCAAAAAGATATGCAAACTTAATGGAAGAAGAAAATAAAAATAAGCAATCATTTTTAAACAGTATACACCAGGGCTTTAAAAGCAAATTCTAAATTAAACTATAATAATAATTTTATAATAGAGTCTATGCCGTCGATACAGTATTTCAATAATATGTTGACCTAATTAAAATCTAGAAAAGTGTGTTTTATTCATATTTAATGCCCAATTTAAGCAAAATATCATCATTCAAAAATAACCCAAGATGTTGTAATACTAAATTTTATTGATCGAAGTATTGCACAATATTTTGAAATGCCAGTTCAGTTACTTGATAAGAGATATGATGTATTGCAACAAATGGTTGCAATGTTTTGGTGCAGGCTACTTAGTAAATACATACCTCAATGAAATAAACAATATTTTTTTATTGAAAATTTTGTGAATAATATCTGAAAGAGTTATTTGTTGTTGTAAAGATAAACTTGGGTTTAAAATATATCTAAATACATTTCTAATAACCTCAGAATAAATAATACACTTGCATAATGTAAATGGGGGATTTGAACATTTGATCTTGTGTTTTTAAGTCTGAGAATTTGATGTTGTTTTACCGGCCACAATATTTAAAAACTTGTTTTGTTTTGTAGGTGAACTTCACCGTAGACGAGATCCGTGGCATGATGGACAAGAAGCGAAACATTCGCAACATGTCCGTCATCGCTCACGTGGATCACGGCAAGTCAACCCTGACTGACTCTTTGGTCTCCAAGGCTGGTATCATCGCCGGAGCCAAGGCAGGAGAGACTCGCTTCACTGACACCCGTAAGGACGAGCAAGACCGTTGCATCACCATCAAGTCAACGTAAGTTACATTCAAAACACAAAACTTCTTCAATATTTCATTTCTTAATAAAACAGCATTGTAGAGACTGCTTGAAATTGTCAATATAAGTTGTATTACAGGTTCACATGGACTTATCTGTTTGATTTCATCTATGTTATTGTTTATTTAGGGCCAAACTTAATCTCTAAATATTCTAGTGCAGTGTTTCCCAACCGGTGGTTCGGATTGATAGCGTAATGGCGGGATTTTAAATGGCAATAGAAATATAAAAAGAAAAAAAAAGAAAAACACATTTTTTTTAAAAAAAAAGCACACCAAATGCAATGCAGATTGCACGCTGTTGTTTCGAACGTATGCATACTGCCTATATCTTATGCAGCATATAAAGAAAATTTTATTGTTTTTTTGCCTATCATTAACGATTACATAGGGAGTTTGCCAAATTCTGTTGGATATTAATTTTGGTTCGCGAGAAGAAGGTTGGGAAACACTGTTCTAGTGAATCTCTTCTATTCTATATTAAGTGTACTTATTTTATTTACTAAGTGGGGGTATTATGCACTGCGACCTATAAGGTCTATTGTACTCCCCCTACTTCACTAGCTTAGCTATGAGGATGTACTAATTAAGACATCCTAAAAATGAGTGATTTTTCTATATGCGCTTGCATTGCATTTCTGTAAAGATTTTCAACAAAGTTAAATAAAATTTTATATTTTCGTCTTTTAGTGCCATCTCTATGTACTTTGAGTTAGAAGAGAAGGATTGTGTGTTCATCACCCACCCTGACCAACGTGAAAAGACTGAGAAGGGTTTCCTTATCAACTTGATTGACTCTCCTGGACACGTGGACTTCTCATCTGAAGTCACAGCCGCCCTCCGTGTCACTGACGGAGCCCTTGTCGTCGTAGATTGTGTCTCTGGTAAGTTAATTTTTTTTTTCACGTTTTAGTTTTTAAAAGATTAGACGGAAAAAAGAGCGGAGTCAATATGAAAAAAAGATGAATTAAGTATGTCGATTTATAGTATAGACCAGGGATGTTGCGGATGTCGATTTTTACACATCCGCGGATGTGAATGCGGATGCGGATGTTTAAGATGTTATAGAAAAAAAGTAGGAACTATCTTAATTGGTAGGCCCCACTGTCAAATATGCGACGAAATTGTTGCTACAATAATATTATGGATTTTTTGGCGAAATATTTTTTTTCTTTTTTGTTATTTGCAAAAATAAAATAAAACCGGCAAAAATAAAAACGTGTCGGATCTTGTCACCATTTTTTCGTTCCCATTGGTTAATGTCAAGTGCGAAAGGCACGCGCCATTCGCCGGCCCTGCCCCATTTCTTTCTTGTCGCAAATTGTCTTACATCCGCATGAACATCCGCATCGATTATTGCGGATGCGGATGCAGATGTCCAAATACATGCAGAAGCTCCGCATTTGCGGATGCGGATGCGAATATTCGCAACATCCCTGGTATAGACCATTAAAGGTCACATGTTCTTGTCTATGGATTTGCTTTTGCTTGGAGGGCAAACCGTCAGATTGCGCAAATCATCCTAGTAGGATGTTATGCCATAAGAGAAAAAAAAAGAAAGTCAGACGACAAAATAATAACAAAAACGACACTGACAGTTTTTTTGATTATTAGGTATTCTTTAGGCGTTCCACCCAACATTGAGTGATTTTGCAATACTGACAGTTCGAATGGTGCAATACTGACATACATGACAACGCTCTTCTTTGAAATAATTTACTATCTGAGATAGCATGTGTTATGGTACATTATCTCTTTTTCACGCATAGTTAGAACTGCGCAGTTAGAAAGAGATACCACCTTTTTGTTTGTTTTATTTTTGTTCCGTTTTTTCCTCCAAACATTTTTCTGTGACGTCATTCTTTAATGGTCTATTATCAATTTAAATTCACAGCAGTGAAAGAAGTGCATATCAGTCATTACCTAAATGCTTCATAAAGTATGATATTGTCTACATTTTTCGTTGTGCGTGTAGGTACTTCTAATTAAAATTTTGATTTTCTCAAAACCACTTACTTACAACTGCCTTCACTTGTTTGCAATTAGTATGTCTATGAGAAAATGTAGGTAGATTGATAATGACCTGATAAGTGGAAAGACGTCTCCCTCGGAATCAATAATCTATAGTAGAAAGAAACACTTGTTCCAAATTACATAATTAAGAAAATGTAGGATTTAGGGCTTTTAATTTCGTCTTCATACAAATAGTAGGACTTAGTCAGTATTATAAAATTAATATCAATTATAACATTTAAAAGGTCACGCTGTTGCTATAAAAATCTTTTCAATATAATTGTATTACTGTGCATTATTACATTATATGTAATAATATTGGTTATCCATGTCACCTTGTTTGTGGCTTGTATTAAGATTAGACGATTTCACAGTAGAAATACAATGTCGTGCAATCACGTAACGTCACACAGGCTATCCACTTAATATACATACCTACCTAGCCTAGCGTGATGGCATAATGTACTGTTATCTATATAATATTGTACAAGTACTCAATAAGTGTGTACGTTATCTGTTTCTCTGTGCATGTGTCATACTATTACACCATGACTGTACAGTGTAGTTATACATATGTATATTGAAGGCATGCTTTATATATCCTTAATTATAGCTGCTTTTACAAGAAAAGTAGTGGCGGAACTGATGTCTATTATAATAATCCATAACTATTGATGTTTAGGATAATACTGAATATTATGTTTTGATGATATTACAGATTTTGAAAGATATTTAATTTGCTGTGGAAATGAAGATATTAATACATACTCATGTTTTTTTTCTTTAAATAATGCCATTTCTTGATAGTTCCTTTAGTGGAGGCAGATTTAAAAATATTTAATTTATCAAAATATTTCGTGGATGTCTGGATTTAGTTAAAAAATGTGGATAAACAAAAAAAATAATGTGAGGTGTCTTCCAGCACATTCCGTGCCCCTCCGTAGGAGCTGAGTGTGAGTGAGTCCCTCCCTCATGGGAGTGGTATTATCTCTATCTGAGCCCTGTGATGGTGTGGGTGGTGCAATGGAAGTAGACTGAGTTACATCACACTCCTGTCACAACGCTGTCTCGGGACCTCTATCTTTATGTCCTAGCGAGGGATGCTGCAGCAGGAGTGATACATTATAAATCTAAAACTATATTATTCAGTCCATTCAGTTATTTGTAGTTGCTAATGTTTTCTGTTTGAGGTTGGTGTTAACATGGTTGCTATATTATGATTATATTATCCAACAATTTAATTTGTTTGCTGTTTAATTCCAGGCGTGTGCGTGCAAACTGAAACTGTACTCCGTCAAGCCATTGCTGAGAGGATTAAGCCCATTCTGTTCATGAACAAGATGGACCGCGCTCTCTTGGAGTTGCAGTTGGACTCTGAGGAACTCTATCAAACTTTCCAACGTATTGTTGAAAACGTCAACGTCATCATCGCCACCTATTCTGATGACTCTGGCCCTATGGGTGAGGTGCGTGTGGACCCCAGCAAGGGATCTGTTGGCTTCGGCTCAGGTCTTCACGGATGGGCCTTCACCCTCAAGCAGTTCTCTGAGATGTATGCTGAGAAATTCAAGATTGATACTGTCAAACTAATGAACAAGTGAGTGTTGCATTTCTTATTTATTCATATACATATATTACTTGATATAATGTAGTGAATAATTTTATTGAATCCTTACACACTTTTCATAATTCATCACATCTCTTTGCAAATCCAAATAATCAGCAATAAAATGAATCTATACTTTTTCGTAATTCGGAGTCATTAGAGTCAGATCCAAATATGTAGACAATTGTAATGATAATTTGTTTACTTTCAGGCTGTGGGGAGAGAACTTCTTCAATGCCAAGACTAAGAAGTGGGCCAAGCAAAAGGACAATGATAACAAGCGCTCCTTCTGTATGTATGTGCTGGATCCCATCTACAAGGTGTTTGATGCCATCATGAACTACCGCAAGGAAGAAGTAGACCAACTGCTCACCAAGATTGGAGTCGCCCTCAAGCATGAAGATAAGGATAAGGATGGCAAACCACTGCTCAAGGTTGTCATGAGAACCTGGCTGCCAGCCGGAGAGGCTCTCCTTCAGATGATTGCCATCCATTTGCCTTCCCCAGTGGTGGCTCAGAAATACCGTATGGAGATGTTGTACGAGGGACCACATGATGACGAAGGTGCCATTGGTATCAAGAACTGTGACCCAGACGCACCACTTATGATGTACGTCAGCAAGATGGTGCCCACATCAGATAAGGGCAGGTTCTACGCTTTCGGTCGTGTCTTCTCAGGAAAGGTGAGATATTGGAAACATTAACGTAGCTTAATAAATAGAAATGATAAAAAAGAAGCTGAATTAGTTCTGAAAACGTCATGAATTAGTCATATTGAGATGAATATAATATGATGACAAATCACACCTGACTCTTAACACAGTCGACTTTAACGAGTTTACCGACAATAGTGTGCATTCTTGCCGCTAAAATGGTCTACTCTATTTATTTCATACGTCTGTGTCCGTGAATTTATCTGGCTCTGATTGTTTCATCTCCCATTAAACAATAGTCTCCCAAATATATTGTTTTGTAAAAATTATTTTATTTACTAATTGTGTGTTTATTCCGTTTTGCAGGTAGCTACTGGACAGAAAGCCCGCATCATGGGCCCCAACTTCCAGCCAGGAAAGAAAGAAGATGTGTGCGAAAAGACTATCCAGCGCACAATCCTTATGATGGGTCGTTACGTAGAAGCCATTGAAGATGTACCATCCGGTAACATCTGTGGTTTGGTCGGTGTAGATCAGTTCCTTGTAAAGACTGGAACCATCACCACATTCAAGGATGCCCATAACATGAAGGTCATGAAGTTCTCCGTGTCACCTGTCGTGCGTGTTGCTGTAGAACCCAAGAACCCAGCTGATCTGCCCAAGCTTGTAGAAGGTCTTAAGCGTCTGGCCAAGTCAGATCCTATGGTACAATGTATCATTGAGGAATCTGGTGAGCACATCATCGCTGGTGCCGGAGAATTGCATCTTGAGATCTGTCTCAAGGATTTGGAAGAAGACCATGCCTGCATCCCAATCAAGAAGTCCGACCCAGTTGTATCGTACCGTGAAACAGTCTCAGAGGAGTCAGACCAGATGTGCTTGTCCAAATCACCCAACAAACATAACCGTCTGTACATGAAGGCTGTACCTATGCCCGATGGTCTCCCAGAAGACATTGATGGTGGTCAAGTCAACCCACGTGACGACTTCAAGACTCGTGCCCGTTACCTGAGTGAGAAATATGACTATGATGTGACTGAGGCCCGTAAGATCTGGTGCTTTGGTCCTGATGGTAACGGCCCCAACATCCTTGTAGATTGCACCAAGGGAGTACAGTACCTTAATGAAATCAAGGACTCCATGGTCGCTGGTTTCCAATGGGCTGCCAAGGAAGGAGTCTTGTCTGAGGAGAACTTGAGAGGAGTCAGGTAATGGAATTAACAATTTACATTTCAATCTCGTAAATTATCTGCCATAAAAAATATTTATAATGGGCAGTATAACTTATCTGTGAGCTGAGAATGTTAAATGTATGTTTACGAAAACCTGCCTTCAAAATTTACGAAAAAGTAAAAGTAATCCATCCTAATTTTATAGTTTGTAATATGTTGTTTGTTTTTTTTAGATTTAACATCTATGACGTAACCCTCCACGCTGATGCCATCCATCGTGGTGGTGGTCAGATCATCCCAACCACCCGTCGTTGTCTGTATGCCTGTCTCATCACAGCTCAGCCCCGTCTTATGGAGCCAGTGTACTTGTGTGAGATCCAATGTCCCGAGGTCGCCGTCGGCGGTATCTACGGAGTGTTGAATCGCAGGAGAGGACACGTCTTTGAAGAAATGCAAGTGGCTGGTACACCCATGTTCGTAGTGAAGGCGTACCTCCCTGTAAATGAATCATTCGGCTTCACAGCCGACCTCCGCTCCAACACAGGAGGACAGGCCTTCCCACAGTGCGTATTTGATCACTGGCAGATCCTTCCAGGAGATCCAACTGACCCTGGAACCAAGCCATACACCGTCGTACAGGTAATTTCACCTTATACATGATGCAACCAACATCTATATTGAATAATTTGTATTTACAGTTAACAACAACACTTTTAGTAGTCGTAAAATTCATAAGCATTTTATATAAGGTAGAATTCACTTGATAAAATGTTCTTTCTCCCTTTTAATGCTCCTTTTGATAGTACTTCAGTAAAGATATTACCTGGCATTCTCCAAAACTTCTTTCTGGTCTAAATCTTTACTCTAATTGGTGGTGAGAGATGTCAATCAAATTCCCGTTAAAGAATTGCTAGTAGAAAAAAAATTGTATGCATTTATCGCATATTCTGTTGAGGTTTTCCTTTATTTGATTCTTTTTCACAAATCAATATTTTTCTTAGCATTCTCTATTAAAACCAAATGATTTGTTTGATTATAATGAATGTTTTCATTTTGTGTTTTTCAGGATACGAGAAAGAGGAAAGGTTTGAAAGAAGGTTTGCCAGATCTTTCACAATACCTGGACAAACTGTAATCCCCAACCGGCCATGTGGATGTATTATTATGTATCATAGACATATTAATTCCAAACAATTTATATACATTCTATTTAATTAATGTTATAATATCTATATACTCAATAATAATTATATATCAATCATCAACAATATAATTGTACCACTTCCCTTCTTCAAGGGAACACAGCAATGCTACTATATCAACTATTTGAACATCAACTAACCAACGCATTTTTTTTTTATAATTTTGTATTTTTTTTTTTTCACATTTAGCAAGTTATCGTTTTAAATGTGATGTAATAAGGCAGTTTATTGTTTGCGCCTGTGTCGTTTTAATTAATGTTCAATTTTATATTTGAAATTATTGCAGCGGACCACATGTATTCATATTGTACGATTCACACACTGCCTCCTCGTTGATTCAAAGAAATATAAGAAAGTTTTAATAAGAAAAATGGTGTAATTTATAATTTATTATTTATATAATGTGGGGAAATATTGTGATTATGTATCTAATGTAATGATGATGATGATTGTGGGTGCGTATATGTGATGTTATCTGGTGGACGCGTTGCCGGGGTTCGCGTGTTTGTTGGGTCATTTGCTACTACTACAAAAACTACTACTACTAAAAAAAATAATGAAATTTACTCGTTTGCTACAATAATCCAAAGAAAGGTTGTAGTGGAGTATATTTCTTTGTCATTCTAATTGTCTCTCACATAACATCATGAAGAGTTTGATTTTTTTATTATAATTATATATATAATAAAATCTATTTACTTTTCTTTTGATTTTATTGAATTCAATAAATACGTGACCAACAGTTCATTTTATTTTCATAACTAATTCTTTTTTATGGAAAATTGTTCTAATAACCTATTTAAGTAAGTTCTTGAGGTTTGTTTAGGGATTGGAGCTATTATTTATTTTATTGGTGTACAAATAGCAGAATTCCATAATTGAAAGAACTGAAACGAGTGTTTTATTTTACTATAAATTAAACAAACACGAGAGAGAAGTCTTTACTTTTTGGGTCATTATCAATAGAACAAACAAATTTGTCCCAAAAATCTTGCACAAGATTGATAATGACCATATGAAGTTGAAAGACGTCTCTCTAGTGTTTGTTTAATCCAAATTTATTGGAATTGAAATTACTATTAAATCATGACATTTCACATTTTCTAATTATGTCTATAGAAGAAGTTGACTAATTTGTTAGTACACATTTAAATATATCAGCTAATAGACTGTACAGTGCGTTATTTCTATCTGGAGACCTGCATGATTTGAAGTTAATTAGAGAAGTAGAATAGTTGGAACATTTGAAATGAATTAAATCATATAAGAGTGATTTAATTAACCTAATTACATTGTTTTTTTGAAAATGATTGAATTGAATGTGGAGATCACGTTCCCAAACATAATGATGCCGCCTGGTGAGTCAATACAAATTTTGTTATACATATATCCAATTTTTTATTTTCAAATTACTAATTTTGTCTTTAAATGCTGATCAAATTTACCAATAATATTTTATGAAACATGCATTTTTTACAAACGATCATTCCACAAAAATTTTACTCATTATTTCTTGTTTCTCATTGACATGATTGCCTGTAATAAGAAATTTCCACGTTTTAGCCGTTGTTTTAAAATCCCCTTCGTATCTGTATTTTTTATCAATTTAAACATAACTTTATAAATTTAAATATATTTTGTGTCTTGTCAATCTTATTTTAAATATATTTCGTGTCTTTTGTGTATTAAAAAAATTATTTTATGTATTCATTGCTAATAAGTTTGAATAAACGAGCAAATTGGTTTCAAATCACGGCAAATAGATGTCAATATCCAGTTTTTTTATATTTTTACAATTTTCCACTATGTACTTGCATTTCTCTAATTGTACCGATTGTTTTTCAGGTTTCTATTCTTGGTTGTCCACAATCTTTACAGTATTTCTAAACAAATAAATGGTTAGTTAAATTAATTTATTATTATTTTTATTCATTCTAAGTAATCTTCATTCACATTCACATGTACATAGAGTAGAATTGATGTAAGAGTGCCCCACTCATAGGTAAATGATTACTAACACATCCTTCAGTAATGAGTATGCACACACCACACAATGCACCAGCCAATCAACAGCGATGCTACTCGGTTACTAATACAAACACATGTTCTGTAATACGCTTTACTTGCGACTGTGTGCGGAGCAGTGCTAGGGCACTTTAAAAAAAAATCAAGTCTAATTCCCAGTACAGATTAGATTATTACATTTTTTGTAAGTCTTCCGAGTGTTCTTTAGAGAATAGGTAGGTTTTTTTGGCATAGAGAGGGCGATCTGCATGTTTGTTACATACAGTAGGTCCATTGGCTGCCTCACTTGTGGGATATGCAGTGATGGTATAAATAGTAGTACATACATAGTATTAATCTTTATTTAATGATGAAACTTTAATCACAGACCTGGTCTGAGTATATAAGTATGCAGCAACTTGTTACCTGATAAAAACAGATAAAAAAATCTATATTCTTTTTACCTTTGAGCAATTTTTGATTGGACTTATCTTTTATTTACAGTTTCTGAGTCTTCAAAATATTATCTACTAGGGACCCTGCTTATGAACTTCACTGCATTTCCAAGGAGAACATGAGATGGAGAGACAAAATTGAAGAATAATGACTGCCTATTATTTGGAGTAAGGTGAGGAAAATTTTAGTTCTTGTTAATTTTTTAATATTCAAAAATTTTTAATTACAAGGGTTTAGATATATTTACAAGGGTTTAGTATCCCGTGGAGCACCCGGTAAAGAATTGGTCTCCCACTCTTCCCCGTAAGTTTTCGAGTGTCCTGTAAAAGGCAGGTGTTCGAAAAATTAAGACATTTTACACCTTAAATTCAGCGATGAGGTTTGCCACCCATCCTGAATGTCTTGATTTTATATTGGCACGGAGAGTACAGCTTGCATGTTTCTTACATGCAGCTGGTCTACTGGCTACCCCACTTGTGTGATATGCCGTGATGGTATAGTAGTAGTAGTAGTAGTAGTATATTTGGTGGTTATTTACGCAATAAATGAAATTTCTTAGTTTTTTTGCAATATCTCAATGAAGTACATATTGAGTTTTTTTCAACAGAACAAAAAAAAATTCGGGGATTTCAGAACATCAATGTGTATTATAATATTATGTAGTTATTATGTAAATTGATAGTAATTTCTTCCAATTAATCGTAATTTAATGATGAAACTTTAATCACAGACCTGGTCTGAGTATATAAGTATGCAGCAATTTGTTACCTGATCCAAAAAAAATATATATATATGTACATATTATGTATATATACAATTCACAAATAGTTCCTTATATATTTGGTTGAATTTTAGCTAATTTATTTGTTTTCTTCACAGGTTTCTGAAGGGGGTGGAATCTTTTAAGTTTATGAGTCACATACAAGGTAAGTCTTCAATTTTGATTTAATTTCACTACTTTTTATTACAATTATTGTTCTTGGGAGAAACATTTTATTTTACTGGACTATTTTAGGGCCTCAATTTCTGTAAGCATTCAGAATCTTTTTATTTTTGTTAAATGTATTTTTTATAAATCCTCCCAATTAATCATAATTTAATGATGAAACTTTAATCGCAGACCTGCCCTGAGTATATAAGTATGCGGCAATTGATTACCTGATTATAAATTATACCAAAATATATATTTTTTTAAAATTTTAGACATTGTTTTTCATTATTCTTTGTTTCCATTGTTTACAGTTTTATCCAAACTACATATGGATGCCTTAACATATTTCTTCAGCTCTAAATCAAGTGAGTATAATTTCTACATCTTGTATTCAGCAATTCAAAGTCAACTCTCAAAGGAGTAACTGTTTTGTAGGAAAATAGAAAAGAAATTCACCTATGCACCTTGCAATTCTAATGGTTAATTTTAAATCAGCTTGACAACGTCCTTGACAGAGATCTCTGTTAGTAAAAAAATCAATATAGTGGAGAAACATTTGCTATTAATTTCAGTACATTTTATTTATTTATTTTAAATTCACTTTCTGGGCCTTTAACATGTTAGATTTTTATACATTATTCTTATAATGTACACAAACTGTATTGTAAACTATAGACACAAAAATAAAGACACAACTTGTAAAATATAGAGTATTAAAAAAAGAAACTATAATTGAGCATTAAGTATACATACATGGTTTAATCAGTGAAAATTTTTGGGTTTTGTATGTCAATTTGATAATTATTAGTCAGTGTGAAATAAACCAAAAGGAATATTTTGAACAAGACAATTGGGGTGTCAGATAGTAAAAATTTTTGAAAATTGTTGTCATGAAATTGAATATTTTTAATGTCAGTGGAGCAACTGAAGAATGTCAATTTATATCAATAAAAAAATTAAATCACAGATGTAAAGAATTAATTATATGTTGTCAAATTATGAAATAATGTATTAATATTGAATTAGCAATAGCAGTGCCAATTTACAAGGGAAAAAACGATAAATTTTGTTCTTAGTTGTTTTCAGTCAAATGTATTTTTTTTATGTATTCATCTAACTTCACAATTTAATGATGAAACTTTAATCGCAGACCTGCCCTGAGTATATAAGTATGCGGAAATCGATTACCTGATCACGAATTATACTTAAATGGTTTTTTAAAATTTTCGAAAATTGTTTTTCATTATATGTATTTTGTTTCCATTGTTCACAGTTATATCCAGACTACATATTATGGCTGACATCATATTTCTTCAGCTCTAAATCAAGTGAGTATAATATTCTGCATCTTGTATTCAGCAATTCAAAAACCATTGAATTGAATGAATGATTTTGTGACAGAAATGCAGCTATGCGATCTGCAATTCTTTAATAAAACTAAAAAAATTCTTTACGAATAGTATGCAATTACATATACAAATGTATAGAATTTGTTTTTATTTTTAATGGTTTTAAAGCCAATTCCAATAGCTTACATTGGGATCACAAAACTACTTTGATTTATTTTGAGAATTTCATTTTAAACAATTTACATACTTCTTACATGCGATGAGGTTTGCCACCCATCCTGAATGTCTTGATTTTATATTGGCACGAAGAGGACAGTTTGCATGTTTCTTACATGCAGCTGATCTGCTGGCTACCCCAGTTGTGGGATATGCCGTGATGGTATAGTATAGTAGTATACATTGGGATTTAAAAAATATTCTTGCAAACAAACAAATGAGTGTTTCTTTCTTTGTTTTTTTTTTCATTGTATATGTTAGTTGTACTGAGTTCATAGGTAGAGTTTCGGCCACGTGCACAAGAGGTGCGCAGTTCTATTCCGGATGCCGGCAATTTCTCCTTTAACGACACGGGCTTTTAGCTTAGTGTGAAAGATGTATAAAATTTTATTAGGGTTTATAATGAAAACCCAGATACTCATTTTTTTCAATGTATGATTTTGCATATAGTTTTGTAGTAGGAAGACTGCTGAATTTATTTATTTATAAACTATAAAACAGAATGAATTGAGAGTTTGGTAAAAAATAAATATTTTTTTAATGATGTTAACCTTTCTTATCCATATGTAGCCATGATGGCAAACAATACAAGCTCAACAGGACTGATAAATCAATTGAAATGTTGCCTTGCTGCAATCTCTTCTAATATAACTTAACTAATAAATGTTTGGTTTTCTTTGTCTTACAGGTGATGTCTATAATTTTGGGGTCAATATCATGAACTGGTGTTAGCTAGAAAATTACTTTCATCTGATGGTAAGCTATTATTTTGTTATCTTTCATACATTTATCATATTTGTTTGTTATGAATTAAAACTTTAATCTATTTATACCATTACAAAATCTCAGTAGATCACTAGTGGGGTAGACAGTAGATTAAATGTGTGCAATGAAGATGCAAGTTGTCCTCTGCAAATAAAACGTAAGATGTTTAGGATGGGTTGTAAAACTCGCCACTATACTGACAAAATAAACTGTTGTTCTCAGGAGTTGTTGTAATGAATTATAATAATTTGGTAAGCTGGAAGATATTCCTTTTAGGCAAAAAGCTTGTGTTTTATTATTATAATTTTAATATAAGGGGAATTAAGTTGTGGAGTAAGATTCAGATACAAAAGTAATACGTAAACACAGCAAAAGAAAGTGGCCAAAGATTTGTTTACTTTTAAAAATAAATTTATAAATGAACTACGGTTGCAGCCGAGGTGATTGGTTGCACAATAGTTGAGTCTCAAATCTTTAATGAGAACTCAAGTGATTACAATCCTGCTCAAGACTTCTGTTTTATAATTAAAAACATGTATTGCATACTTAATGTTAAAATCGCTTTCTGTTAGGATTCTTGGAGGTATATTACAAATACATACGGTGTCAATTTATTTTATGATTTGTCACTCAAATGATGTTAACCTTTCCTATCCATATGAAGCCGTGATGGCAAACAATACAAGCTCAACAGGACTGATGTCGTCATAAGATACATCAAAATGTACTCAGAAAAAGTTACAATGCTTAATAGTTTTCTTTTATTTTGGTTCGCAGAATTCCAGAGAATTATCCGCAAACAAATTTCCCTCTGGGCTGGGATCATCTTAAGAAAATATTCAAAATGTAAGTGTTCATAAAATAATATGTTCTGTGCAAAAGTTGAATTGTTGAATTTTTAAATTTAATTAATTACTTATACATCTGCAACCATATTGTTTAAACAATCAATGATGATTTTATTAAGTTTTTTGCGGAATTCTTAGGAACTCTTTTGCGTAGCATTTTTTTGTAATGAAAGATAAAACTTTGTTCCTCTTAACACAAAAATACTCCAAATACCCAATAGCAATATCCTTGTATTACTTACTTTACTTTTCGGGTTCGGACTTAAGATTTTGCCACTCCAGTATTCAGCGACGTATATCACCTTGTCATTCACCATCAATAGGTCACTCTCATTACACGTATTCCGCATCAGGGGGCGTTGCAATAAATGAGAATCACTCGACACCTCCAAAAGTAAAAGTCTAATAAATTAATAGCTATAAGTTTTGAGTTTTGGAACTTTAGATTCACAATCTGACTTGACATCGGACTGTATATAACCGCCCTTCTAAATACAAATTATTTTAATTAAAAGCTCCAAGCATTTTAGTATCTAGATTTTTTCCTTCAAAAAAACAATTTGTGTAGTATCTTCCAGCACATTCCGTGCCCCTCCGTAGGAGCTGAGTGTGAGTGAGTCCCTCCCTCATCGGGGGAGTGGTATTATCTCTATCTGAGCCCTGTGATGGTGTGGGTGGTGCAATGGAAGTAGACTAACTGAGTTACATCACACTCCTGTCACAACGCTGTCTCGGGACCTCTATCTTTATGTCCTAGCGAGGGATGCTGCAGCAGGAGTTATACATTATAAATCTAAAACTATATTATTCGCATCTCCTCCATGCAATCACTTTCTCCAATCACTCACAATTTCTAATACTTTTTTTATTGTTTTGTCCATAGGTACTTGCCAGATTCAGCAGGAAGAGCCGGTCGGCATATAAATGGTATATTTTTACATGTTTACATTTTTTTATAATTAAAATTGAATAAAATACATTTTTGAATCAATATCCCCTTGTTTTTATTGTGTTTGTCTCTCTTCCCTTATTATTAAGTTTACAAAGGTCATTTCCTGACCTAAAATGTGTGAATACAAAATAAAATACATACATACATTAACATTGTTTAAACCAAATGAGGAGAAAATATTGATGGCCCAATTCACAAGTTATTTTTTTTAGTTAAAATGCAGAAAGTGTTATTCTATAGACAAAGACAATAAATTCTTAATTTAAATATTTTTTATATTACTAGCAGTTATGGTTTTGGTTGTTCAATTGTTGTTTTATGCAACTGAGTAATAAAATTGATAAATTTGCAAACAAACTTTAGTATTTTTTTCTTTTCCAATAAGGGTATAGTTACTAAATAAATTGGAAGTATCTGAGAGCTTACAATAATATGTTGTTTGGAAGTACATTCTATAGAATGATAAGTACTTTCATAGCTAACCTTTCTGACATTATCTGAACAATAGGAATGTTGTGGGAGGAGTTGACACAAAAATACTTTCCAAAAGAAGGAATCTTTTCATCCATTGTTCTGGACAAGGATGTTGATCTTCTACGTATGATAAAAAGTTTTATCATGGAGATTTTGAATATCATATTTTTTATGGCGAGGAGGGGACATCTTGCATGATCATTAAGTACAGTTAATCAGCTGATTACCCCGACTGGGAAATGCTATAAAGGTAGGTATAGATAAATATAACATTTGTAGATAATTCACACAGGTCAAGCAAGTTTCCAAACTTCAGTATGATCATGTATTATGGGTGTTAATGCAACACGACAATACATAATGATATTATCATATAACACCTAAATCCAGAATAATTTGAAAAAGGTCATTCTCTGTTTTGCCATGGTTGGGAATCAAACCCGGGACCTTGTAATTCAAAGGCACGAGTGTTACCTCCGCACCACACTGGCTGCTAGGTAGGTATATTTTTTACAAAGTTATCTTAGTTTGGTTTTCATGGACAAAGCAAACCCTGATGATGTAAAACATAAAATCGATCTACTCATAAACCGGTGGATGACTTATGAACATAGAATGTCTGTTCGTACAAATCAAATTATATGTATTTACACAATGGTTAATTAATGAATAAGTTATGGCTTAGATAATACGTAGATAGATAAAAAAAACTGTTCAGGTTTTCAAATGAGACCTAAAAATAAAAAAAATGATGCACAAAAAACTAAATAAATTAACTTAACCTTGTGTTCCAGGCGACCACGAAACCGAGAAATGCGACGGAATGAATAAAATAGCATACATATTGATGTATGTATATCATATATATTATGATAACATTTGTTAGCCTGGAGGCAACACCTAATGACTGCATTATGCTAATAGCTACGTCCGCACGCTTGCATTACAGCTAAACACATATCCGACGTCAGTTCCTTATTACGAGAACATTGGTAAGATGTAATTTCTGTTTATTAAATATTGAATGTTCTGTTGGGCTACTAATAGTTGCCATATCCACGGTTATATGGATAGTATTGCGTAATAATGAATCAAGCTACAAAATTGATAAAAATTATATAATTTCTGTCAGTAGTTCGATGATAGTCTTTGACTTTCGATCAGTAGATCATGGATTCGAGTCCTACTGCAACCGACTTATTCTATTCATGCGACACAAGCATATTACCTACCGTAAGAACGTTTGGGTATATTTGGGTTAACTCGAAACCTAGATTAATAATTAACCTCTTAATTAGTTAGCTGGAATAAATTGCCTTGTGGCGACAAGCATGTCGATTGAATACATAATGTAAATTGTATGCACATATCTTAATATTTTGTTGGCACGGAGAGAATGGCTTGCATGTTTATCACATGCAGCTGGTATTTTATTTATTCTTTATTATGGATCATACATTTATAACAATAAATATAACAATGAGAAAACCAATCAAGATCCCTTCCTTACCAACAAATAAACAGAAATTTGTTACCCCACTTATGGGAAATGCCGTGATGGTATAGTAGTGGTATAGTAGTGGTAGTAGGTATCGTCGTTGCATATTCAAAAAGAGACATTTTTATTTAGGCATACTCTTTTAAGACTGTTCATTAGGGCATTAAAATTGTAGTTTGGATTTTTTATAGGCATGCGATATTATTCTTTAAGTATTGAATTTTAATATTTGATACTAAGAAACACTTTATAAAATGGTTATGATGTCATTATAAGAAGTTTATTCTAGAAATGTCAAAACATTTATGAATTATTCACATGTCCCTTTTTGAATATGCAACGACGGTATTATATATCCAATATTTTTTATATGCTCAGTGGAGAAATCGACAGGAATGTTTGTATGAGAAATTAAATATTATGTTTAGCTAACAGTAATAACTAATATGGTTTATAAGCTGATGAGAACGGTTTTCACACTTCTTCCAATTAGATTTTACACAATGGCTTTACACAATTTTTCACAAAATAAAAAACTGAAAAATTCTTATCTTATTGTGGGATATCCGGGCATCTGTCTTGGGGTATTTGCAAAAACCCCCAGGCATTTGTCTTGGGTTTTTTTGCTAAAAGTTACCAGCGATTCTTCTTTACACATCTGACCATTGGTTGTTTTTTTAACTTATGTATGAACATGTGAAAAATGATCTGTAATCTCCGTGATACAGGAGAGATGATGGTCCTGGCTGGGTCATGTTCCGAGAATGCCCAATGATAGTTGGCCAAAATGAGCACTGTTCTTCACACCGTTCCTATGACAACGACATCAGAGCGTAGAGGCGCTCTGAATGGAGGAGGCTGGTTTCTGGCCTGTGCTCCTGAGAGGAGCCTTGAGTGATGATGATGTATAACTAACCTCCGACACAAAATATTGTGTTAGTTTGAAGTTGGTGTGGCTTGACACATTGTTGCACAAGACCATCCATATTATAATACCTGGTTATAAAACAACACAACACCATGGGATATGCTGCCCTGCTAACATTACTTATTTATGACTTAAATATAAATGCCAAAAATGTATTACTATTATTGAATGCAGGGGTAAAAAATCTTTCCACTATTTTTACATGGTGCGTCCACTCAAAGAGGTTTCCAATATCCTATGTAGATAGAGAATAAAAGTCTATACTATAGATACTATATCCTCACATCATATCTCATGTGGGGTAGGCAGAGAGGATGGAACGCTCTACAGATCTTTTTTAAAAAGATAATAATAATAATAATAATAATAATAAAACTTTATTGACAGAACATAATAACATAATTGTACAGACACACATAATAAATACAAACAATGTTCTGTCAAATGGCGGGCTTGTTGCAGTGCAACATCTTCCATATCTGGGTTTTGTTATAAACCCAAATACAACCCTATACACCTTTCACAGTAAGCTAAAAGCTTGTGTCGTGAAAGGGGAATTTGCTGGCACCCGGGATAGAACCGCGAACCTCATGTGCACGAGGCCGATACTCTACCTACAGGCTACCGACGAACCCTGTAATCTATCCTTACATTCTTCTTTTGCTTCTGCATCCACACAATGTCTCTGCGTGCACATCGATTTTTCTCACTCTTATTTAGCATAAATTCATCAAAACTTAAAAATTTAATAGAAACATCTGAGAAATTGTGATTCTATTCTTTTTTTAATTTTTATTACTCTAAACTGCTCCTTAGCAAGTATAATTATTTTTTTATCATTGATTGATAAATATTTAATCTATGATTTAAGTGATTTGTCTTAAAAAAAACATTCTGTGTTTTCAATGATACAAAATTTTTGAATTTTGAAATACTGCAAAAGTGTATTCTGGCGATAGAGTTTGCCACCAATCATAAATGTATGTAGATTTGCCATAAAGATGATGAACTGCAAGCGAAAAATGTGTTGGTAGTACCATCATATTACTAGACTGTAACCTCACACCATGTTGCAGTTGGGGTAGGCAGAGAGAATGAAATGTCTTACTTCGTCCTTTCTTCTCCATCTAAGGATTCTACCCCTGTTGACTTTGTAAGTAGTCCAATCTGAAATACAGTTCTCTGAAATCTCTACTGAGAGAAAGAAAAAAATCAGAATTATCTGCAGTAGACTTGTGCCCTAAGCACCGTTACGCACACAGTCACAGGTAATGTGTTTTACAGAACAAGTGGTTGTATAAGTAACCGAGTAGCATCCCTGTGATTGGCTGGTGCATTGTGTGGTGTGTGTAGCATACTTATTACTGAAGGATGTGTTAGTAATTATTTACCCTATGAGTGGGGCACTCTTATATGAGTACTACTCTAGTATAGTATACTTACCTTTAATTATGCGGTAGTATAAGTGTGCCGAAAATAATATTATTATTTTAAGATGTGTTTGTTACACCTGTCCCGACAATAGAATTATATCCCGAAGGCAGCAAGAGACTCTGTCATTAGTGAAATAAATTACATGTTTGTGTGTTATAATAAAGTCTTAGCATAGTTTATGATGTGAGATGTCTGTACATATGCATATTCTACATAAATACCTACATGATATTATATCAGCAATGCCTGCCAGCTAGCCGACCCTACGTAGCTACCTACATCTTACATAGTACATATATTACACATCTATTATTATTTCCACCAATTAACCCTTTATTCTGATGCAACAGACTGCAGCTTCTTACGGAACAATTTGGAATATAATTAATTTCAGTTGCTTTGTGTTTCATATTGTCGGTAGATTCATGAAATCTTCTACGTGCGTCTATCAAATTTTTTCAGGAGATCACAAAAACTGTTTTCCTGGATGGCTGTATGCTTGGAAATTCTGTAGTAAATTTTTAGGCACGATTTGAAAAATCTCACAGAATCATTTTTATAATAACAATCTGGGCAGTTTATTATCACCGTTTTGCACATTTTCAGTTTTTTTTTTTTATTTATTGTTATTATCTAATTTTAATATATTTCGTTATTTTAATTTAACTATTAAAAAATTTGAAAATATTTGTAATTGTCACAAATTTGAAACATGAAACAATTATGTGAGTTCCACATATTTTTGAAATATATTATGTGAATTTTCACGAATAAGAAAAAGTAGCAGATAAGAGATTTAATTTTTCTCAATAACTTTTTCCATGGATATCTCAGCATATAAATTATTTCATTGGTAGATGAGTCTCAACGAGAAAATATTTTTGGTATCAATTCTTATTATCAAAACATTGACATCCGTTTCATTTTTAATCTCAAAAAGTCCGATCAAATCTCCCAGTATCGGCATACTCTGAAATGGCTAACAGTGTGTCAAAGATGTGATGATTATCTCTTGTTCATAAAACACCAATTTATTCAACGTCTTTTCCTTACTATTTGAAAGAAAAATTTGAGTATCTAGCGAACCATGGTCTACCACTGTGTTCCAACAATCAGCGTCTTCTGGCAATTCCTACAAATAACACTAATTTCTGTTCTCAATCATTCTCAGTATGTGGTGCTCGTTGCTGGAATAATCTTCTTTCTTATAGAATATTTCAATCTTTTAATGGATTGAAATATGCCGTCAAGAAGTGTTTATTGTCTTCTAACTCAGCATCCGTTCCCTAACCCCTTCCTATTGTTCCAATAGTTCCCGGTCCCTTTGGAGTGTTAGGTGTGTGGATTATAGATATTTTTTTCTCATTTTGATTTTTCTTACTGTTTGTGTTTTTATTATTATTTTCATTTGTGTTTAGTGCTAATGTGACGTTAGATGGAAGATTTTTTGACCTGCTTCTATTTCATGTTACAAACCATTGCTTAATGTGAGTTTATCATAAGCCCAGTTTCATATTTAAAAGAAAAAATGTTTTAGAATGTCCAAAGATAAGTTTTTTAAAAACAGCACAGTTTTTCCACCAAAAGTTTTAGTTTTTTAAAAACAGCGCAGTTTTTTCACCAAAAGATTTAGTTTTTTAAAAACAGCAGTTTTTCCACAAAAAGTTTTAGTTTTTTAAAAACAGCACAGTTTTTCCACCAAAAGTTTTAGTTTTTTAAAAACTGCACGGTTCTTCCACCAAAAGATTTAGTTTTTTAAAAACAGCAGTTTTTCCACAAAAAGTTTTAGTTTTTTAAAAACAGCACAGTTTTTCCACCAAAAGTTTTAGTTTTTTAAAAACTGCATGGTTCTTCCACCAAAAGATTTAGTTTTTTAAAAACAGCACAGTTCTTTCACCATATTTTTCCACTCACGACTTTTAAGAGGAGCATTGAATGAATGACGGATGATTTATTCAGTGCTGTTTAATAAAGATTCTTCATTCCATTATTCTGTTTATTTTCTTTATTTATTTACGTGGTAAGATGGAAGAAATCACTATAAGTGATAATCTCGCCACTGCACATCATCACATTTTTGCTTGTGTATATTGCTTTATTTTATTTGTTATATGAATGATGGTGTGCAAGAAGAATAAAATAAATAAAGTATACATCTCAAGGAACATTAAAAGCATTGAAGAAATTATGTAATTGCTTCACGAGGATTATACATGGGAACAGTAATTGAATAAATTAAAAGACAATATTTTAAGATCATTAATTTATTGAAACAAATCATACAATTTTATGTACGTACCCAGTCTTTACTCTTCATTCCATTATTCTGTTTATTTTCTTTATTTATTTTATAGATATAGTTATTAATTTATCAATAAAAAGGTATACTGTATAAGGACGTTTAATTTAAACCTTCGTGCAAATATCAAATCTTCCCTAAATAGTGTGTGCTTACGAACAATCAGATATTTCATTACAAAAAAATATTATCAAATAGTTTTTAACATAATTCATCAGGTTCATACATACCATCACGGCATTTTCCACCAGCGGAGAAGCCTTTCTGTGTCGACAAAAAATAGGACATGCAGGATGGGTGGCATGACCCATCGCTCATGTCCTTTACAAATTTGAGAATCTACAGCAATAGATATAATCAGCCGTATTCACAAAGAAGAAATGACAACTACATCAGCTGTTAGATTCAACTGAGCGACCGTATAAACTTCTAATAGCAACATCACTAGACTAAATGTATGTGTTGCTATGGTATCTTAACTGTCCTGATTTTCTCTTGTTTTGGAGTTTTCATGAAATGACAGTCAGTAATAATTATTCATTAATATTTTATTCTTAACAGTTGGTTTGCTGGCTACCCCACTCGCATGGGAGATGCTGTGATGGGATGGATGGAAATAGTAAAATATTAAATTTTGGAAATGTTTTTTTTTATTACCACAATGTGGCCACCCGCACCTTGATATTCTTTTGTACGGTATGTTTTGCCTTCAATTTATTATCATGGTAGGACATCCTTAGAACTCCTATATTATCTATGATGATACATTACTCGACAGAAAATAGCATTGTTCCTAACATAAATTAATAATTCATTACAAATATTGTAAATTGAATTTTATAAAACTGTATAGGTACACCAGTTTAGCAAGATTTTGGTTCCACCAGGGATAACAAATTGTTTTGAACAAGGTTTTTCATAGTGAGGGGTAACTTAAGACATGTACAAGACAAGACTACAATAGTTAACTCAGTCTAAATATGAATTTACTTTGTGTGTACGGCTGTAGGTATATTTGAATTTACTACCTTAATAACATAATTATTTGCTTCAAACTTTAATTAAAAGCACTAAAATAATATTTCATCAGATGAAAGAGGTGTCATTCTTATGCAATGTAAATTCTCATGCATTTTATTTCTTATATAAAATCTAAACAAAATACAATTTGCTTGTCTAAGTGTGCGAGACAAAAAAGAAAATATTTATAAATACATAAGTTTAATTGACAGTATATCTTTGAATTGACATTCCTTTTTGTGATGAAAATATCTTTATTCAAACACACACCAATTGTG
Organism: Athripsodes cinereus; assembly: GCA_947579605.1. Taxonomy (NCBI): domain Eukaryota; kingdom Metazoa; phylum Arthropoda; class Insecta; order Trichoptera; family Leptoceridae; genus Athripsodes; species Athripsodes cinereus. Next base: position 23,782,842 of record OX388318.1, read on the forward strand.
TTAAAAATTGGAACTAGAATATAATATATGTATATTTTCAATAATATTTTTATAATAATTATCATATTATTACAATATAATAATTGGCTACTTTAATTTGACTATTACTTAAATAGGTATATTTTTTTTTATAAAATGTTATACCTACTTGGAAAAAAATTGTTACAGATATGTTAGAGGGAGTTATCTTCTATATTTCGTCGTTGCATATTCAAAAAGAGACATGTGCACACATTTTTATTTGGGCATACTCTTTTAAAACTGTTCATTATGGCATTAAAATTGTAGTTTTGACATTCTATTGGCATGTGATATTATTCTTTAAGTATTGAATTTTAATATTTGATACTAAGAATCACTTTATAAAATGGTTATGATGTCATTATAAGCAGTTTATTCTAGAAATGTCAAAACATTTATGAATTCACATGTCCCTTTTTGAATATGCAACGACGATTTGTAAAACATTGTCTTGTTTATGGAGTAATTTTGACAGGTTGTATAAATTTCATTAAGAGGCATTCACATTGCTTGACTCTGGATGATCATCCTGGACCGAAGCTGTTCATCAAAATTGAGCATGTTTACTCACACTTGTTCATTCTATGCTTTCACTGCCTTGTTTATACTCAGTCATATTGTCTAGGGCTTAAAAAATAATTGAATGAAAGATAACAGTTATTAAAAATAAATTAGTAAAATTGTCATAACAATGTTTTCGTTTTGTTTATGGTTTTGACCTTTGATACTAATTCATAGAGAATAGAAAAAACTGTATTGTTGTCGTTTTAGTGAACGATATTTATCAAAATTATGCTGGGTGGCAATAGTTTTCATCCGTCATCCTAAGTAATATAGTCTGAATGCCTCTTTACATTAGTTGTATTGTTTTTTTTAAGAACATGAATTTGTCATTTTTTAATACAGATATTAATCACATTATTTTACCAATACTTGATAATAATTCAAGACATGTAAAGTAATGTCATTTATACATAAAATATTAATTGATATTATCTATGTATATAACAAATGAAAATTCATAGACAATAATATCTATGACAGCAGTGATGAAAATGGCGGAACAAAACATAATTATTTTAGATGAAAATTCAATAATAATAATTTCTTTACAAAGAAATGTTGTAATCAAAATCAAAATAAACAGAATATTGGGCAAAAAACTATGTTTACTAAATTATTAATAATTAAAAATAAATAAAATATTTCCATTTATATTATTATTTATAAATTAATAATAAAAAATATACAAATAAAATATACATTTACAAGAAAATTTCTACATAAAAAATAATTATATCTAACTTACTACATGTTCATTATTGAAAGTTGTACACTAAATTGAAAAAAATTGCTTGAAATGGCAATTTTACCTAAAAAGAAATCTCGTTGAAACTTGTTGTTTGAATCTCTTAACAAATATTGAAGTACTGTTGATTTGCTCAGTGTGAAATGAAATACTTGATATTTAATGACACTATAATTTTTCAGAAAATAATATTTTTTAACAAACTTAATTGAACGATGAAGAGTAATAGAGATTTACAAGCATTTTATTTTATAAACATCAATATTTTATCAATTGTTAGACATAATTTATCAATTGATTAATAATCATTTGAACAAGCAGAGAATATTAACATCAAATCAATTTTATGTGTGTAGATATATATTTTGTTCTACTTGAGGACCAAATGATCGCAGCCAGTTCGATGATTTATAAAATTGATCAAGGAATCTAATAATTTGAACCATTCTTTAGTTCTATGCCTTATGACACAAATATAAATATTTCTGTATTTCTCTTAGTTTTATAAAAGGATTATTTAAGTATTTGTGAAAAAATCTTGTTGATCGTTCTCGAACTTCGATTGTTCTCTGATTTCAAGAATCATTTTGGTGTGAGATTATGATAAAACATTATTCGATTAATAGTTTTACATTTAGGATAATAATTTAACTAACTACATTCATATTGATTTACTCTAGACATTGAACAGATAATAACACATTATTAGATATATTAAATTCTTTATATTTTACACAATACATTTATTTTTAAACATTCAGTTACAAATAGTAAACAAGAAGTTTATTTTGTTATTATAACATTAAAAACAATTAATTTTTAAGAGGCTTCGTGCACGATTGTGACAGATTTGTTGTGAAATAGTTAGTATCATTTTATTAAACTATTTGTTGCAACATGGCAATTCGTACAGAAGTTTTAAAGTATTTATTGCAACATGGCAATTCATACAATTTTTTTATTGCAACATGGCAATTCATATAGAAGTTTTAAACTATTTATTGCAACATGGCAATTCATACAATTTTTTTATTGCAACATGGCAATTCATATAGAAGTTTTAAACTATTTTTTGCAACATGGCAATTCATTTAGAAGTATTAAACTATTTATTGCAACATGGCAATTCATATAGAAGTTTGAAACTATTAATTGCAACATGGCAATTCATATAGAAGTTTTAAACTATTTATTGCAACATGGCAATTCATACAATTTTTTTATTGCAACATGGCAATTCATATTGAAGTTTAAAACTATTTATTTCAACATGGCAATCCTTACAGAAGTTTGAGGTAGCCAAAGTTGCCTGAATATTTGTCACTATCTTACATCAAGGTTTTGAAATAAAAAGGTATACCTATAGAGCTTCTAAATATGATAAGACTCCATCACCCATACTCACATACATGGAATTACTACAATTCCAACTACTGTATCTAGCTAAACATGACACATCAATCACGAATAGAGTTTATAGTTTTATTCCAAATTTATGTCAGGCTAAAATTATTTCTAGGTGTTAACTGTTTTTGACATGTTTTAAACATATTTATAAGAACAGCTCCCATTTGAAAAAAATCAAATATTAAATGATAGAACAATTTCATAATTGATGAATAATTAGAATTTCAGGAGGTAGAACAAATTGTTTGAGTAAGTTTTGGTTTAATTAGGGATAACTTTGTTCTCATATAAAACATGGCTAGTTAGTCAGGTATAGATATTCAAGTTATTTGGTAAGTATGGGTGACATTATTTAAAAGTGTTGTATATCAAAATAGTTCTCCATATATAGAGATAATATTATAAATTCAATAGATAACATTCAACAAATTTGACTAATACAACTATCTAACACAACAATACAGCAAGAATGACATTAAAACGCTTTATTATAATAATTGTAATTATAAATACTACATAATAATAAGTAGATAGTAAGTAATAGTTGTAATTGTGGCGACAACTCCAAGGACGGACACAGATTGAGTATGAGAAATTACAGAACACTCTCGCTAGAGAAACTACATAATGAGATGCTGACGAGAGAGAAAGACGAAGTTAATTAATTTAAGAAACACAAAAAATGTGAACATCTATATCCGTGTCATGGCTATGAACGAGTGAACGAACATTGTATCTTTTCCTTTCATTGCAAATATAAACAAAGAAAGAGACCGGACCTTTTTTAGTTTCATTTTTCTATAGATTTGCATGTTTATTACATGTAGTTAGTTTAATATCTATCCCACTTGTGGGAAACCTTGTAATGGTATGGATAGATAGAGAATCTATTTTTTTACAAAAGGAAGGCAGGCGACAAAGAGTCATTCGTTCACTCATTCATTGCCGTAATCTGGAATTGGTTAAATAGTCAGAATGTGTGTATTTTGTTTGGATTTTCACACATCAAATATTTGTCACACAACAAGCTGTGACAAAAAACTTAATATTGAATTTGAAATAGTCATGATTTAAAGAGCATTAAATTGAGAAAAATATCGTTTATCAAAGTCAGTTTTTGATATATCAGTTTTGAGATGACCACTTCATATTTATTAATGTCATAAAAATATCTAAAATCCCTTTTGTTTATAGCAATGAAACATAATTTATGACATTAATATAAAAATTTAATCTTCGTCTTCTCAAAAAAAAAAACAGAAGTTTAGATAAATACACAAAATAGATACATAGTAAATAGACTTGATTATTTTTTAATTTTCTACAATAATTCATTTCAATTGTAATAATACATAAGTAATTACAAAAAGCATTGTTTTTTATATTATGAATACATACATATTATAATACTTTAATAATGATTATACATATAAAATTTAATTACCTACAATCAGGTAATAAAATTATTAATAAGATTTATGACATATTATTATTTAATCTTAATTTAATAATATTATTCAATAGAGTTGTTATGTCAAATGACTAGCTGATTTATATTTAGTCGTCATTTGGTGGGACTAAAGACTAAAACAATTCTCCTATTTTTAAAATAGTAGGATATAATGCTATCTTATCTTGTTCTCCAGCAAAAATCCATTATTACATTTTCAAAATAATCAAATGAGAAAAATAAATATTTATCTTAAATTGTTGGACAAATTGGTAAAGTATAATATTATAATCATTGTAGAGGTATTATGTTAGATAAAAAAAAAACACAACACTTTTGATATGATGTAGAAACAACATTTCTGAAATAATTTTCATTTATTTTAAGTACCTATGTCTGTTTTTCCCATAGATTTTTAAAATATTATCTATGCAACACATCATCTTTTTAAATTTTATCTATGATATTCGAAATGAGAAAACTTTTGAAAAAATGTAAAGATTTTCTTTGGAATGATTTAGTTAGCCAGTGCGAATAAATTATGTGAATGGGGTTGCTAGGTATTCTGTTAAAATATAGAAAACATGAGGTGCTTGTCTTTAAAATTTAATAAAAAGTTGAATAGAGTATTTTTTTAATACTGTTTAACCCCTAATCTGTAAATCAATATAATTTTTCAGTCATCATCATTCAAAAGCAAACATTTTAATTACACCTGTCATAAAATGACATATTGTTGTTTTCTTTTTGCAATATGCCATTTTGGAATGAATGGACTGCTAACTACACAATAAATACTGCTTTTTGCACAAATTATTAAGAAATATTTAAGTACATTTTTATCAACATTCTCATAAACAACATTACTTTCAAAAAACATTTTAACTTTATAATTTTACAACACACTTATACAAAATTTTGATAAACACAAATAAACATTTTAAAAATATTTATATCTAATATTCTACAATATATTATTTTTGAATCTAAATATTTAATAATAAAAAACATAAATTAATTATAATGCAGACCCGTAAAAAGTTGAAAACAATTAGTTTTATAAGAAATACTAAATTATACAACTAATTTATTACAAACAATTCCTAAATATAAAATTTAAAAAAGGTAGAAAAATTGTCAATCAATTTTGTTATACATTTTTGCTTCTGCTAATAAAAATCAAGTGTGAAAAATTACATGAATAATTTTTTTTTTTTAAATATTTTTCAAACAAACCAATCTCGGACAGTTTAGAAAAAATATTAAAATTTATGTAGAACTTAAGGAAAACACAAAACTTTAAAAAATGAATGAACTGAATAAGCATTTTATTATGATAAAAAGTATTTATTTAGTGTACAATATGTCAAGCCAAGCAGAGCTGACCGTATAATGTTGTTTGCTCGGCATTTCAGTAGAACAAATAATATTTCTAATTTGTGAAACAAGACGTAATTATATTATTATAATATTATTGAAATTATGCAATATTCTAAGAAACTTTAACTCATTTATTATAGAAAGATAATAATAGTACATTGGACAAACAAATTACATGTATTGTTGCAATCTTGCGACGCAAATAATTAATGAAGAAACTGCTTTACTAAAATAATTATGTGAATATCTGGCGAAAATGCAAACATTAAATGAATGAACGCGTTATATAACAGCTTATTAATGTCAAGAAGTTTTAAACTAATTGTAATGACGCATGTGGATACGCAAGTGAATTGTTTTATGCATTTTCCTCTACAAACGTTTGATTTCTGCCAACAAGATCGTATAATAAACTGAAGTGGGTGTGATTGATTTAAATAATGGTACAGTGATATTGGAAATTTAAGTGAAAATACTCAATTATTCGCTTTGGATGCTACATAATTTTATTAGTAATATATTTAGCAATATTTCAACATTTTTTAACATAAAACGAACTGTTAATCCGATGCGGCAACGTTATATCTTTATTAAATAATTCATTATAAGAAAGATGATAATAAAATCACCATTTTACTAAATATGATGCAAGTGAATATCAAAATAATTATGTTTAAAAATAAAATAAACGTCATTTTTCCTGTCAAAACTCCCGCCAAATTAAATTAAATTTTGGGTATTACCATCTCAAAATTAAATAATATTTGACATTTATTTTTACCTATTCCATATAAAAACACCAAAGACAAAAATAATAAATACCTATATTAATAGATATATTTTTAATTCATTACAAAACAATACAGCACATTTATAATTAAATAATTTAATTATTAATCTTACCATAAAAAGAGATCAATACGATTTTAAGATATTTTAATACACTAAACATTAATTTATGGACTATAAATTTAATTTTTGATTGTTTAAATTTGTGCTTTCGTTACGTAAATCATTATGAAATTTGAAAATAAAAATGGAAAATGTTCTATTCATTATAGGTATTTTGAAAAATGATTTTGATAGGTAATTCTTTTTATCATAAATGTTCTTCTTTTGTACAAAAACAATTCAGTTTTATGGCATATAAGGATTTTTCAACATTGAAAACTTAATGAAAATATATATAACAGCTTATTAATAAATTTTCTGTCAAAATAGAAAGTAACAGTTTTTTAATCAATAACAATAGTGTTACCATATACCTATTATGTGAAATATGAAATTCGTTTTAGTTGTTTCTCTGAAGATTCTCGTCCACAGTAATACTGGATTCTGGATAGTCACTGTTCTTAGCAATGGGTAATTTATTTGATAGAATTACATTACATGTAACGCGTGAAGTTGTCTGCAAAATAATTAGGAAATGTTAAAAGTATCCTCTTATTCGTCCTCCTCCTTATACATAAGAAATAAATCGAGATCACCTGAAAAAAAAAAAAATTATTAATATTTTTTTCTACTTGCATTCTTAATTAATGTGGTTTGGAGTAATGTATTTTAGAAAGATTATTAAAAGACGTGGCCATTTGTCAACCACAGGACTTGGATGAATGTCGAATGACTATTTTGTTCGGTGAAGTTTAATAAAATATCCATCTCAATAGTGCGGGAAATTCTATTGGAACTTGTGTTTTGAGAACGCAGTGCTCAGAAAGTGATTGTAGCCAATGTAATTTTTCCAGCGAAAGTGACAGCTTTTATCCTCGCGGAAAATGAACCTTGCAGCGCCATTGAATGGCATTTTTAGGCGGTTTAGTTGGATCTGCGGCAGTCTTACATAGAGCATGTTGCAGAAGTCTAGTCTAGAGACTCTAAAAACAGGTTTTTTGTGCTCAGGTGTGGGATTTCTTGATCATGTGGTTTAGATTTTATTCAAGATGGATACGTCTTGATGATGGAGCAGCATCATCAGTGAACACTGACTTTTAAGATGAAAAAGGAGAGGGGTTCATAAACTTTTTTGAATGTTAGCTCAGGTTTAGATACAGAAATGTTAAAATCGGAAAAGATAATTCTTAAAAATGTTCTTACCAGCTCCACATGCCCCTACATGCTTGGTTTCCAGCACATACCCTGTGATGCAGGCATCCCTTATCATGTGACACCAAGAGGTGTATGTACGGTTATTGGTTGCGCATAGTGTGCCCTTGACATAAGGACATTTTGCACTGCATGTGACACAGCGAGGTGTGTCTGTTTCCCAGTCAATTAGACAGTTTTGTCGGGGACGACAGCGAACTGTCTCGCAAGTGGCGGAAGCTGAGGACAAAACAAAATAAAAAAATCAATATAGGTATGTAGAGGTTTCGCTTAATCATTATGTCATCAAAATAAAACAAGTTTCAGAAGTTCTGAGCGTGCAGTACCGCGAGGAGTATTTTATTTATTTACTTCCAACAATATCAAAATAAACTACTACAAAAATCAATAAAACTGGACATAACTTTTTCTTAACCTAAGTTGCTGGTGAAGATTAGATCTTCCACTCTTTTCTGTAAGTTTTCGAGTCTAGTATAAAAAGCAGGTGTGCGTAAAACTTTACTATAAGTCAATTAATATCTACAATTCGGCAAGGAGGCATACCACCCATCTTGAATATTTTAATTTTTATTGGCACAGAGAGGACAATCTACAAGTTTACTTATTACATGCAGTTAGTGTGTTGGCTACCTCACAGGATATGCCGTGATGGTATAGTAGGTAGTATCTGGTAGTAAAATTTTAAAAACCAAAGAATTGGTATATTTCTCAACGTGCTGCAAGAAATGAAATGGTAATGGGTAAATTGCAAAGCCAGAAGTCCATATAAGAAGTGGTTGGTTGGAAAGTCTTTTGGGAATGGGGAACAGGAAATCCAAACCCGATAAGTAAGAAGGCAACTGTTGAGATAGCACTGTGCTTGGCTGGTGTGGCGCAGAGGTAAAACTTGCTTGCGAGCCACGAGGTTCAACTTCCGGGAGTCAGGACAAAATAAAAATGCCCTTTGTTCCAGATGTGAGATCTTACGGACCTCAAAGCAGCTGTCTATTCACATTCCTATACCAAATGTAAATAATGGCGAGGGGGGAGGGCAAATATTTTTCGTGCAAGCCAAATTCTCAAACTGAGAAAATTGAGACCAAAAAAAGACTACACATTTCATAGTTATTGTTAGGAGAATTTGGTGACGGGAGGGTAGAAATTTTTCGTGCAAGTTAAATGAATTCAAACTGGGAGGTTGCGACCTAAAGCAAAAGGTCTGGTAAAAAAGTAATGTGAAGATTATATACCAAGGAGGTTCAAAACAAAAACAGGTTGTGAACCCATACATACAAAATCCGTTTAGTGATGTGAGAAGAGAAAATTCTCCAAAGAAATTTCTCGACAACGAGAAACTTCTCCGAGAATTTCTCCTCTGATGGAAGAGAAATTTCTCTCCATAATTTTTCTTAGTGGTATTATGACCTTTCGCCCAGTACACTTCGCAGCCAACCTGATTGATCCAAAAATTTGTGGGGCTGATTAGGGCCCAAATCAGAGGTTATTAACACTTTTTTCGATGTAATTATGTACCTGCAATTTTAATTAAACTTAAATTACCGAGAAATCTCTCGGTAAATTTCTCCAAAAATTATTTCTTGAATTCAACACTAAATCCGTTAGATCCGTAATCGGAGTATTCATTAGAAAATTTTATCACAGAAAAGTTAATTAAAAGTAGGTTTAATAACAATAATAATAGATAGGATATGAATAGTTAAACTCTGTGAAGTGATAAAATAAACTGAAATAAGTTACGATACAAGAAAGAGGTGTTATCAGTTACTATATACCGCTATGTTACAATGTTTCAAGTTACACTAATTTCAAATTGATATTTGAAAATAGAACATTCATTATACTTAGAATTTCCACAGTGAATTTATTGATTGCGAGCCGCCTTTCAAGAGCTTTCGCTCTCATCGTCAGGCTATCGTGAAAAAATGTTTGACAACATATTGTGTTTGAATATAGTTCCTTCACATTCACATTAATTTAGCCTGATGATGAGAGCGGAAGCTCTTGAAAGCCGGCTCGCCATTTATAATGTCACTGTGGAGATAATGTGTAATAATGTGTAATGAAAATAAAAACAACTAATTTTTTTTTGTGGCTTGATATACTGTCGCGCAACACACTCAGACAGTCTTAAAACTTTTAAACACACTAAATGCTTATATCAATAAGTATTCTGTAGGTGGGGGAAGCAGACTTTGTGGAAAGGGATAAACTGTGTATAGAGGTTATTAAAACACCGATTTAACCCAGATAATACTATTGTCCTTTTAAAAGGACAGTAGTAGTACCTCGATATAAATGGATATATCTTTAATATATTTTGTTCCTAAGCAGTCGTGCTAGTCCATTTGCATAGCTAATGAATCAACTTGCATCATGAAACAGTTTTGACCATTGTTTTGTGACGAGGAATCAAGTTTTTGGAATTTAAAATAGTGCTACAAATTTTGGGTTGATGTCGCCGCCACCTTTGGATAAAAAACGGTAAATAACTTTTTTATATTAATTAAAAAATACCTGCATGCTTTATTTTTGTGTACTTAAATGTTGTTGAAATATGATTGAATTATAAAAAAAATTAATATTTGAAAATATGTGATAATTTCATAATGTTAAATTTATGTGTCCTTTTAAAAGGACAATAGTAACATACGTATGCTATTTTATAGGTATACGTAATAAAGACAAGTTATATTTCTTCAACTTTTTGTCACAAAATATGTTTACACTTCACATTGATTAGCATTAAGTGTTATAAGAATCTTCGAGCAATTAAAAAGAAAAAACTTTTAAAGTATGTATTAAACTGGAAAATTGTTTAATTTAAGTATACTATATCGTTTCAGGGAATGTATCCCCCTTTACACAAGACTTGTCTTTTTAAGGGTGATTTAAATATATTTAGTGCAATGTTTAATAAATTTATGTAACTACATATGTTTCTGTGAATATTTTTGACAAATAAATATTATTATTATTATTATTATTATTATTATTAAAAATTACTTAAGACATTTGTTTAAATCTTATCTGATATAAAGTTTAATTTATCGACCGACGGTTCTTGGTGTAAGACCATATTAATATTTTTTAAAATGAAACACAATATATAGTTATTCCACTTTTAATATATAGGAAAATAACAATATATTATGTTTCATTTTAAAAATTACTTATCTAATATATTCTATACTTTATAATTATGTTTTTTTTTCTATTTTAGAGCTTCGTTATCACTAAACGACATATTAACAATCCTTGATGAGGAAAAATCTGAGAAAAAAGGTGATACAGTTGGCGATATATTTATTATTTTTTTTTGTTTGCTTTCTTGTTATTGTTTTCTTTTATATATATATATATAAACATTTTATGATTTTGTTTGCTTTTCTCGACTAGAGGGACATCGAAGGAGTGTAGTCAAAAGATTCCACACACGGGGTTGTTTTCGGCCGGCCAGCCCTTCAGGCTGCCCACAATGGCACCTTCGGTGTGGACAAGATTTGTTACGTGTAGAATAAATGGAAGTCCCTAGACTTCTGCGGTATCCGGGTGGACGGTGGGTCTCCTTCAATGACGTTGCAATGCAAAATTCCTGGCAACTACATCAATACGAAGGTGGAAAACTTGATCAATTAACATTTAGAAGACGTGTTGTTCTCAATATATTGCAATCTTTCAAACAAAGGAAAAGACCCAAACCTTCCAATTTGGAAAATATTGATTCCCGCTCTGACAGACTTGATCATTTTATAATGAATCAAGAATAACAAACCCGTTGAAGAGAGTGTCACAGAAAATACCAGCGCATAATATATATTATAAAAAGTGCAATATTACACTGCACATCGAATGTTTCATTCCATATCACGAAAAATAATCAAAAAAACTACTTTTTAAATGTCCACTTCACACATAATCATGTAAAATCACAGGATCCAACAGAAAATTAGATATATAAACACAAAAGCTACATTGTAAAATGAATCCCACCTCAATACTTTATGTTTCTCATACAATGCTGTTTAGGTAGTGGATATTACTATTGTCCTTTTAAAAGGACACTTTATTTTTTTCAATAAAACTCTTTAAAAAATATATTTTTTTATTTCTTCTTCTACAACATTATTTTTTTACCAAATTCAACAACATATCCAAAAATTATGAATTTCGGATGAAAAAAAAATTTCAGGATTATCTGGGTTAAGTGTGTTTTAACTCAACACTAAAATTCCCCTTTCCACCTTTTTAAATGATTTATATACTCAAGGTTTAAGAATTAAGCCTTTTAATAATCTAGGGGTGTTAACTTATCATAATTACATCGAAATCAAATGAGATGTAGGTACATCGTTATTTTTTATTTCAAATATAAATTTTTTTTTTTGATATCTTCTGTTGGTACGCCTTTGATCACTTAAAACAATAAAAAATACACATTTAAAACAATAAACAATCAATACAAAATAACAATTAAAAGTTACATCTTTCTGTTATTTATTTCTTCAAAATTGAGCAGAGCTCGTGCTTTGAAGGATTATAATTGAAGGGTTATAAGAAAAATAATTCGTTTAAGATAGATAGATATATTTAAATTGCTTTAGAAAAAAGAAGCAATTCAAAAAAAGAATAGTTAAAGATATTAATGGGTATTTCTCAATATTATTTCAATAGCTTTCGAACGTAAATTTGACAGGAAGCGAGAGGATCAGTTTAAAAAAAGAATAGAGAACATATATATAAATCACGTCCACTTGAAAGAGTCACCAATAAAAAATATTACAAATAACTAACATTATTCAATAAATCGTCTTGTATCTGTGTTAATGTCGATAATGATGCCAAATTGACAGACAGTGCCGGTGCCAAAAATAAGCTGTTGCAAATTATGTGCGAGTATTAATAAATTCATTATTATGTATGATGGATAGAATTTATTCTAAAAATATCACGGAGCATGTGAGATTGGTCACCACTTTTATTGTACCGTATACACAGTAGCGTAGCGAGCCTTAGACGGGCCCTGTATAGAGGATTCGATCCTGGCCCTTTTTTCTAATTTAGGGATTATCTACAGTTGATCCCAGGATAGTCCTGAGATTGTATTGGTAACGAAAAGTGGTAAAAAAGTCAGTACACCACGTCAAAATCAGTTTTTTATTTATCATTTGTCAACATATTTAAGTTTTTATTTTTCTATGCAATAAATCTCAAACAGCTCAATGAATACCATGTGTTAAACAAACTTTGTGCTATGCATTAACAAGTTTTCCGACCTTCAGCATAGCATTTGGACCATCAGTGACTATTGCCACAATATCAGTATCTAGTGATATATCGAACTCAGAAAAGTGCTCTTTTAAGATACTAACACAAGTTTCAGCTGTCAGTGATTCATTAGTGCGAATGTGTCCCAAATTCCTGACTTATTTAAAAATTGTATGGATCCCAAAAATCCCGAGGTTCGTTAAATTTAATCCCGAAAATTTTGGGATTAAAATATGACCGGGATCCAGAGATTCGAGATTCCGGGATCGAATCCTCTAGCCTTGTATCAAAATTTGTTTGGAGGCCCAAATGAAGGGTTAAGATTTTTCACAAAAAAAAAACGCTCGCATTGAATGAAAATAATTATAACATATAGATAACAAGTTATTACTTACAATAATTAACAATTTAAATCAAATATACACTTTTCTTTCTTTTTTTCAGCGAACTTATTTATTGAATCTATCATAGCTCAAGACGATTCAGTTTTTCTAAATTTTCTGCTTCTATAGGCAATAGTGACAAGTCTGATGTACTCGTTCTTGTCCCATAAAAGTCCTTAGTTGTTAATGAATAATTTTTCCTTATAACAGATATCTTTTTTCTGACTTTCGTAATTTTTGAAGTGAAAACTTATTTAGATACGTTGGGTACTTTTTTTTATCATATATGAGGACGTACGGCCTAAGAGTTTGTGGATAACGTTTTTACGAATTTTTGTATTACACACTTTCGGGGCCCCTAAAGCTCGTAGCTACGGACCTGCAAAAACATTAAAAGTAGAAGCATTAAATTCCAGCTAAAGTTTGTATATTCTGGGGTAAAATGCATTTTGTAACATTTATTTTGTTTATTTATTATTAACATTAAATTGATTACAAGCAATTGTACATAGAAATACATTAATTATTTTAAAAACAATCGTGCAAACAGTATGTAGAGGGTGAGTTTATTTATATTTATATATTATTATTATACGTATATGGAGAAAATCGTCTTAATTGACTAGTGGAGATTTTTTTTATAGGCACTTGTTGATATTTTTTAAGTCTTAATTATTTTGCCACGGGTAATCAATATGGAGAATTTCACACGAAACAAGGAACACATTATTACTGAAGCGAGTTAGTACATTTGAAATGTATTTCCACGTTTTTTAATAGTACTTACTTACTGAACATGAAATATGTTAATCGTTTGCAACGAAATAATTAACAATGATTTATTATTTGTTTCTGAGCCGTTAAAAGGAACGGTTTGCAATTATCTTGAAGAACTAATGACTTCCGGCATGAAAAATAAAACATTAAAATGCATAGAAATAGTATTTTTGAAAATGTTACATTTTTTACTTGCTTTTTAATGTGCTATGATTGTAGATTCAAGATTAATGTTTTACAGCAGTGATCTGCAAACCTCCGGTCCGCGGAGCGAGTGGTACCAGGCCGCGGACGAAAGCTCAGTGCTTTTTTTTTATTTATAACTAAGCTAAGCAAATTTGTTTAAGATTCCCTAACGAAACTGAGGAACTCATGAAATCTGTCAAATTGCTATACCTTTTCGAAATCTAGCGACAGGAAGGGTAGAAATTATAAGTGTAAGGGTTGTTTTTTTTTTTTTTAAATAGGTTTTAAAATAAGTAAATCAAATTTTGAGAAACTGCAACCTAAAATAAGGGTCTTCATAGGTTATCTTAAAATCAACGACTTCTTTCAGCGGAAAGTGGTAAAATTGTCAAACGTTGACCGGTCTTCGTGGATAAAAAGGTTCGAGACCACTGTTTTACATTATTTATGACTCGTATTATTGTGATTTGTAGAAAAGAGTAAAACTGTCATTTCGTTCCGATACTTCGCAAATACTATATAAGCATTAATTTTAAGACTAAAAATACATTATCCATCAAAAAAGCTCTAAAAGATGAAAGATCAGCTGAGATGTTTAGAATATTTACTAATTTTTTTATTGTTTAACCGGATTTGGGTGCAGATGACAAAGAGATCCCAAAAAGATGGTTGCTTCTAAGGTTTGCATAAATCGTCTCTCGATTGGTGGACCTTAAATCGTGACAGTGAGAATGGTGGAATTGGTGAACGTTGTCCATGGACATCGAAAGTGATCACTTAAGCCAGCCTAGAGCCAATTCGTAAGCGTTGGGACACCTTTCTCACTTCTTCCGATTAGATTTTACACAATGTTGCATTGTGTAGACATGATTCTCCAATCGAGGTTACCAGTACAACAGATCTGTATAATTTTACTGAAAAATTTAAACTTGAAGAATTGATATTCATTGAAAAAGTAAAACACCTGTATAAAATAAAGAATGGGCTTATAAAATCTAACATTAAATTAACTATCAATGCTGACGTTCACAACCACAACACGAGACAAACTTTACAATTACGCGCTGAGCCTCCACGAACGAACCGTAAACGATATAGCTTTCTCCACTCATCCATGAAAATATATAATAGTCTACCCGACGTATTGAGAAAAACAAAAAATATTACCACATTCAAGACAAAACTGAAAAAACATGTTAGGACGCTAAATCTTATTACTCACAACATATTATAATATACCTACTGAATGCTTTAGATATAAATCCAATAATTAAATGAATGTACGTATCAGTCTGATTTGACTTAATATACTTAGATAATATTACCTACAAGACTCTAGTTAGTAAATTTGAGTACAAACCCGATTATTGTTATTTTAAGGTAAATTAATAATTCCTATTATTTAATATCCAATAAATATAAAATTGTTATTTTATTAAGATCTTGATATTTAAGTAATTATAGTTTATATACTATTTCCCCTGATACCAGCATATTACCTTGCTGATTGGGGATAGCAAATAAATAAGTTAGCTCTAAGTTTAATTTTGATCATAAAAATTAATTGTATATATATGTATATTTAAGAAATAAAGAAATAAGAAAGAGGTTTCTTCTGCTGAGCTTCCTCATCGCAAGATAACCCTCGTGTATAAATAGATCTTAGGTTCAAATAAATATTAAGAATAATAATAAATATGCAGGCTTACTACCGCCTTATTTGGTGGATCAAATAAGGTAAACCAGTGATCAGATAAGAAAATTTTAACATGTTTCTGAAGAACTGATTGACAAACTATCGCTTGTCAAAGAATTTGATCTACGGATAACGCTTGGCATCCCTATGCTGTTTCATAATAATCAGATATAATAAGAGGCGATATAACGACTTAAGTAGTTTTCCAGATTTCCCAGTATATAAAAACATGAATAAAGCCTTTTCACACTATAAAACCAAAACGTATCCCACCAGCCGCGAATCATTCGCGGTTGCTAGGAAACGAATGGATGCCCATAAAATTTTAATTTAATTTCTCGTAGGGCTAACACAAACAACAATGCACTATTTATAAATAATGAGAACAGAAAAAACTCTAATTTTTTTTTATGTACGTTGTACTAGGTTTTAGCTTGTCCAGGATTTGAAAGCTTTCTTTGAAAATTAAACTCGGATCTGAAGTGTAACTTGTCGTTTATCATGAAAGGTCGAATTAGAAAAAAAATGTTATACAGATAATTATAAGAACATGATCAAAGTCAAAATAATATCATCGGGAGATATAGCGGATACCACGAAAAAACCGTTATCAGAGATAGGCAATGCTTTTTAAGATGTTGCCATTGTCAATAAAAGTTTGATAATATTATGCATTAAAAAGTGCAGAAAAGGCAATTAAGACACTTACTTATATTCAATACAATGAGACAAAAGAAATTTAAAAGGTGAGTTTGTACAATATAAAAAATAAAATATTATAAGGAAATGTAAATGAATAACATTAAAACCAAGATAAATATAAGTAAGTACCTACCCACCTGATGATTGAACGGTTTGCTGAAATCGATCGCGATCTATATACAATTAAGTGTAAAAAGTATTTAATATTGTCCCTGTTTTATTTGTATATTTGTTGAATAAAGAATCAACCAAGAAAAATTTAAAAAAAAAACTCTGGATGTGAAAATTTTCTAAGAAACACTAGCGGTATCGCGCCGCGTATTGTTTATATTCTAGTCATTATAAAATTAATAATCAAAGTTTTACTACGGCACTGTAGATGTGTGGGTAATAGTAGTAATCTATAGCTGGAAACTGTGGTACACAGACTAACTTTCCAGACAGTTCGGTTATACTACAGTAAGGAACTATATAGGTAATAAGTGTATTATTATTATTATGATCGTAAGATATATTTTTTCAGGAAGGATTTTATCGCCTGTCTTTGTAATAATAATAATAATAATTACAACATTAATGAAAGTTAGTCATGTAAGTTTAAGTATATTATATAATAGAAATCAACTTTTTAATGATTTTCAAAGTTGTTTGATTAAAGCTGTCTTGTATTAATTATACGGAGGTGTTCGGTAGCCTGTTGGTAGCATCTCAGACTTCCGTGCGGAAGGTTTATCATTGCTGTCCAGTTTTTTTCTTGAAATTGGGATTATTTATTGTCGTGTCATGATATCTATAAATGATGTAGTTTGGGATGCCTCAAAGTTTTCTATAAACTAATAAACGCCATAATTTGACACTGAAAATCGTAAAAGCTTAAAAATTGCACGATGTATATAATATTTACTCAAAATAACTACTATGAAAATGCATGAAATTAAAGAGAACAGAAAAGAAATCAAAGTTTCTGAAAAAATAAATAAAAGTCTAGGAAGCTTTAAAAAGCTCTAAAGGATGCACCAAAATGCAAGGAGTCCCTGACTCAACTTTTCTTTGTAAATAACTTTTGAAGTTATTTACAAAGAAAAAAGTGCATTTTCAGTATATTTAAGTATTACTAAGATGTATAGAAGCATATTGATTAATAACAAATTTGAAATGATGCAGGTGTTTATATTTTACTTGAAAAAGTTACGGTATAGATACTCGAGCTTGGAAATACACACATACAAATATTTGTAAATTAAAATTTAACAATATTCAAGGCATTTTTATTGAAGAACCACGTTTGAACAATGTAACAATGCTAAATCTAATTGGAAGAAGTGAAAAAGTCGTCCCATCGCTTACGAATTGGCTCTAGACCGGCCATAGACAACGTTCATTAATCCCATCATTCTCATTGTCACGATGTAAGGTCTACCAATAAAGAAACATTATAATGCAAACTATTAAAGCAAACCCTTGAAAGATTGAATTTTGCACAATGTTGCATTGTGTAAACATGGCTCTCCAACCGAGATGTCTGCGTGCCTAAATCTAGTTAAAGAATAAAAATTTAACAATTTTATTATATGTTTCCATTAACGTCTCGTCTTGTCATTGAGAATATTAGACTAGTAACAACAATATGAATTAAATGCTTATTTATAATATTAATATAAATATATTATGTAGGTGAACTATTACAAGTTATAATATAGAGCTTAGTATAATATGGAAGAAGGTGGCATAAACTCTTAGATTAAGTTTCAATACAAAGTTTTTAATGTCTTATAATTATTCATTATAATTACCTACCTATTATTCTAATAAATACCTTAGTCATGATAGTACACAATATATAAATTATTAAACAATAGTACATTTGTTCTTCCTCCTCTCGCACAGAAAATTAGAAAACGCGTTTTTATTTATTTATTCCCTTTTACACGGCAAAGCCTTTTACATGTTGAACAAACAAAGAGTAACAATTTGACAGACGAAGACATTTATATAGGTGCAGTTACAGTTTCATGCAAATAAATTGATGAAAAAAGACATACCTATGTATTTCAAGAATAAAACTTAATATGTAGGTACAAAAAATTAATTTGAATTTAAAGTGATTAAAAATGATCAGACAAACAAGCGTTTTAACGAAAATCAATAATTCGATTTTCTATGCTGAGAAATGTGTCGCTTAATGTAAATCGCTTATAAACGATTTTTGATTCAGGAAAAATAGTTAAATATAAAATATTTCTGATTATTTAAAAAGAAAACAATCAAAAGATGCTTGAGAGCAAATAAACTTGATTCAGCAGAAGTGCAGGATAGGAGTGCTTGGAGTATGAGGACCAGGAAGACCGAACCCAGATGATGGGAATGCAACGCCTGAAAAAAATAAGTTTTTTCTTCCAGAAATTGTATATTTTTATTGTCATCTCTAACAGTTTTTCGAAAATCTTCAATATTTCAATTAAATACCAAGAAAGTATGTAATATCGAAAATACTATGACAAACAGCTAATAAAAAGGTATGTCTTTCTTTACTGTTACGGCATATCCCACAAGTGGGGTAGAAAGCAGACTAACTGCATTGAATAAACAACCAAATTCTCCTTTCCGTGCCAACGACAAATTAAGACCAGGGTTAGTAACATACTTCATCGCTGAACTTAAAATGTAAAATTTTATATTTTTCGAACACCTGTCTTTTGCAAGACACTTATAGAAAAGAGTAGTAGATCAATTCTTTACCGGGTACCTACTCCACGGAACTTCTCGTTTCTATTTTTAATTATCACAACTCAAATAATAATAATAATAAAAAAGTTATTCAAAAAAAATCGACGAAGGTAGGTACAAAAGCTTAGATTAAAAAGCTTGTTTATATCATAGTTGTTGGTACGTGAAATGAGGATTTCCTTGATAACATTATTAAAGTTTTCAACATTTTACAACCACATTGATTTATTTTTATTTTCTGTTCTAAAGTAAGCACAAGCCACAGAGCTTTGACTTGGTTGGCTGTTACAACTTTTCTTCCTATCAAAGCTTCTGTTTTATTATTGGTAGACATTAATCACCGTAAACTATTCAAGAATTTTAAGTTCAATTGCGTCTGAAATAAATTATATCTAGGCATTATATTAATATCATACTAGTTTTAAAACCCAGTGTCTATCCCGTATAATCATTGTTGAAATAACATCTTTTCCGGATATTTCCAATGTCGAAAGACTTCTATTTATTCGTGTTTTTGTACGGTAATTAAAAAATTAAATAAACTGTTGTCTATTAGAAGTTCAAGATACATATAAAGATCTTAAGAGCCCTTGCAATCATCAGCTTCAGGAGAAAACTAAAAGTTGCACCCTTAATCAACATATTGCGAGTGTGTTTATGTTTGCCTTCTGATAGTTTATTTAATTATTCATTTATTTATTTATTCTTTACTATACATTAGTTATAACAACAATCATTACAAACAGTGTTGCAGAACATTTTAGGTAACTTCTTTGAATCTGAAAATAGGTCCTCGCACCTCATTGAAAAATGTTTAGGATTTTTTAATTTTAGAAAAATACATTTTTATGAAATTTATTGTTTATATTTTTCATTCTTTGCCTTTCGCGTTCTTATGGTAGATTTCAAATATTTTAGTATCAAAAAATTAATAAATAATGTTTACTAATTTATATTGTTGAAAGCTGTCCCCCCAATCCCTAAAAATATTTACCTTCTCGCACTCCTGGGAGTGGTTACGGAGTGGAGCACTCCAGGTTAGAAAATACTGATTACAAAATATCATTAAATTACTAGTTATTTAAATTCAATGCACAGATGGTGAGTTTATCGCTAGATTGTGATATTTTACAACTAACCCCGTAGTCTTAATCAATGAGATTTGAACAAACAGACATACATACGAGCGTACTCAAATATGAAGTTTATTAAAAAAGCAATATAATTTTTTTAGCTTTGAATTCTTGGGAAATAATAAAGTTTTCAAAAGTTATTACTCTTTAACAAAAATACAAAAAACGTGAATCTCGTTAAACAGGGGTCAGTGGCTGCGTTACTATGTTCTTCCTCAACCCTAAGTTATTTTTTCCTAGTTTGATCTATTACACCCAGTGGTGTAACGACAACGTAATCTACTTAGCAGGGTTCTTAAACCTTGTGCACGTGTCTGAGATTTACCAAATTATAGCTTAATTTTATTACTACTTTTTTTTAAAAATAATATGATGAGTCAGGCTACAAGATATAATTATGTTGTCACATGTATTGAATAATATAAGGCCGTTAATCTAGGAGTAATTTGTATGAAATTAATAAAATATTTGATATCAAGTCTGAAATTAAAAATTAAACTTTCTTTCTCTACTACTGTATGCCTTGAACATACAGACCGTCCTCTTCGTGACATAAAACTTCGGTAGAGGACATAAAAAAATGATAAATATGGCTTATGGCCTACACAAAATATGGCTTCTGTATCCTAGTCCCTTTTCCTACCAATTCTTCTCCTTTTTTACCTCCTCTTTCCTTTCTTTAAGATTTTTTTTATGTGAAAGTTGCATGAAATTGGGTTAGTTGGAAGAAATCGCGCCTCTGCGATAAACTCGCCCTCTGTATATTGATTGTATGATTGTCTTTGTTTAAAATTTATTTTTGTGTCTATTTGCTTGTAATCAATGTACAGTAAAAAATAAATAAATAAGTTGATAACTTACGTCATAAGAATTGCATTAAAAATTTTGAAAACAAGAAATGCGAAGCTTTGGAAAACCTTCCTGAATCGTGAAAAACTGTTCTTGTGCTAACGCATTTAATATCTTTCATAAAA
Organism: Athripsodes cinereus; assembly: GCA_947579605.1. Taxonomy (NCBI): domain Eukaryota; kingdom Metazoa; phylum Arthropoda; class Insecta; order Trichoptera; family Leptoceridae; genus Athripsodes; species Athripsodes cinereus. The sequence goes on from OX388318.1 coordinate 23,804,355, forward strand.
TTTTTCATCAGTCTTGCGAATAATTGAGAATTAAGAATAAGTCTCTCTTTTCATATCTCATTTTTTTCTGTAAATTTTCGAGTGTCCTGTGAAAAGAAAGCGTTAGTGTTAGCCACAGGTTACTTCACAGATAAGACAATTAACATCCAAAATACAGCAGTGATGAGGCATGTCAACCATTATGAATGTCTTAATAATGGCTGGTACAGCGCAAAGGTCTCTTACCTTTGAGTCACAAGGTTTCAGTCGATTCCCGGCCAAGGCAAAATGAAAAATGTTCTTTTTCAAATTATCCTGGGTGTTACGTGTATATGTTTTTCGTGTATTGTATACATTTTTATCGTCGCGTTAGTGTTTATAATACAAGATTCGTATCTGAGTTTGGGACTAGCTTGATCTGTTAAGTAATTATTTTATCGGCACGGAAAAGACAATTTTACATCAATGATAAGCCTATCGAGCAAATGGTAACATTTAAGTACTTCGAAAGGAAAAAATAAATGCTTGTGGATTGTAAAGTCCGAATATACAAAAACTTGCAATAGGCCAAGAATGACGCTGAAACGAGCGCAGATACAGTAAGAACCAAAAGCCTACTGAGATGAAACCTTACGTTTTATCGCGGGAAAAACTTTCAGAGATAGAATCAGAAATATTGAGATTTGAAAAATATGCGACACGGAGGACTTAGTGAGATGGAGTAGGAAGAAGAGACAATTTGGAGTTTCCAAGAGTGGAGAGACCAAGAAGGCAGGATGGCTGAAAACAGGATTGCTGCAACGAAGACACCAGCTGACTCACGTTCACGAGAAAGACCGTCAAAAAATTGGAAGGATAGCTGGTCCTCAGCGTCACAAGAGGGAATACATAACTTTCGAAGCAACAGATAATTGATCTACTATCAGAAGAAGAAGAAGGAGGAAAGGACAATTTGCAAGTTCATAACTTGCTGTCAGTTATGAAATGCCTTAAAGGTATAGTAAATTTACACGTGTCTGATTTTAGATATAAATAGATAATTATAAATCAAAAGTACTTACTATTACAGATATCTAAATAACAAAAATAATGTGTTAATAGGAAAAGGAAGATAATATGGTACTAGATAAAGAGAAGGTAGCTAATAGGTAATATTATGAATACCCCTATTAATAGAGGGGTTGGTTTATACCAGAGATGAATGGAATTAATCAAGACACTATGAACTAGAATTACTACTCCTGCCCTGGATTTTAATAAAACTAGGGGTGAAAGAACTTGTAAAGAATTGATTAAGTTGTTTAATATATTATAAGGTATATTGTATACTAAAAAGGATAACAAAATATATAAAGAAATTTATCAGATGAAAGTTTAATGTATTGTTTAAATATATTTTTTTTTTTTTTTTTAAAAAGATATATACAAATACAACCTTATACACCTTTCACAGTAAGCTACTAAAAGCTTGTGTCGTGAAAGGGGAGTTTTGCCGGCACCTGGTATCGAACCACGGACCCCATGTTCACAAGGCCGAGACTCTACCTCCAGGCTACCGACGAACTCAAGAATTATGAATCTTCATTATGAATCTAGTTAAATAAATTAAGACAATGCTTAATAAAGCAGATTTGTTAATATTGTTGATTCACTTTCATATATCATAAATTTTATGCTTCAATATCTAAGGCAAAGAGTTTAATTGCTCTTCGTTGTAAAGTATTTTTTTAAGTTAGTATATAAATGAGAAATCTCAGGAAAATATCAACTGTCCAGCTCCATTACTTAACAAGTAGAAATGTCTTATATTCCAGAAATCACCATTTTTAGCAATTTTGGTACAATTATTTTTAAAATGCTTTAAAAACACAACAGAAAGTGAAATATACTATATAATAATCCCACTGGTGGAGCCATTATGTTGTTTGTGTTTCGTACAATAGTTAAAAAACTCAAAATATTTATTTGTGAATTTGAAAATAGGATTAATTTTTTTATTAACTAAATACTTAATATATAAAGGGAACCGTGTATTTTTTATAGTTATTTGTTAGATGAATTGATAGAATGGAGTTGATTACATCTATTACCAAATAAATCAAAATTTTCCAAAATTTCGACTTATTGAGCTGTGGAACTGGACGGTCAATATATAAGGGAACAATGTCATGTTTTTGATTACATTGCCAGTAAGAATTATTTTCTCCATCTATCTCTCTATCTATACTCTTACGCCGTGTCCCAGGAGGGGTAGGCAGAGAGAACGGAACGCCATATAGATATATCCTTACAAACTTTTTTCGCTTCCTCCACATTCATCATGTTTGTCATTCATGCACGCCGATTTCTTTGATTTTTAGGATTTGATCCACGTGGTTCATGGCCTTACGTGCTTCCTCTTTCCCCTCTTTCTTTTATCGCGCATTCGCTCAACATGTCCAAACCATCGAAACTTTTTATTAGAATGCATCGTTGAATTATTTTCAATTTATAAAGTACCCAAATATTAGAATATCAAATTCTTGTCAACATTTGAATACTCTCTGTATTTAATAGTTTAATGTCGGATGGTATAAAGGCAGTAAGGAAAATAGGTAGTGAAGGTACTACGAAGAATAAATCCTATTAAAATGATTATCAATTTAAATGCAAATTAATCAAGTTAGTGATTATCTTCCTTACATTCTAAGAATCACTATCTATTATTCTAAAATTATCATTTAATTTCAAGTATATAGCTGGATAGATAAATAGTTAGAAGGTTCATGAATAAAACACATTTCAAGCTAAAAATATCGAATTCAGAAAGTTTGATTTAATTTATTAGGATGAGGAATATCGAAGAAAAAATTAATCTGTTAATAAAAAAAAACTTTCTGGATCTAAAAGGCATGTATAATTTCCCTGTAGCTCTGATTTTCAATTAGCTAAGTCAGAAAGATAATAGTTTTTTTTGAAAGAACAAACTTGAAGAAGCTTTTGTGAAACTCAATTACACCTGGATTTTTTTTTACCGTTTATCTTTAATTTCATTTTGACAATTTTTGAGGTATCAGAAAGTCATCATGTAGATTTCTAAACAAAAAATTAAAACTATATGTGGACCAGCAACGATCCCAACATATGTATCTGTAAAAATATTATTAGGGAAGCCTGGAAATTAGAAAACATTTTCTTATAGAAGGGGAAATATGAAATCGTGCGCTTTGTGACAATCAGTGGGCATAGTAATATTTTATTTTAAAGTTTTATGTAAAATAAAAACATTAAATTGAAAACTTTTTATTGATGTTTTGGTCAATAAAGAACTTAACGGCCAACAAAGTAGAAAATAATTGATATGCAAGAGTCCGTAGCTTTTTGGGTTACTCCTAACATTTTGATGATAGCTTGATGGAGACAGCTGGGTGGATTTTTAGGATTGCTTTTGAAGCGCCTCGAGGTTTTTCCGGGTGCTTTAGGGCATTAGGATGGTGATGGTGTTTTGATGGGGGCACAAGGTTGGATATTTAGGATTACTTTTGAAGCCCTTTGAGTTTTTTTTCGGGTGATTCGGGGCATTAGGTTGGTCTGGGATTGATTAGGTTGATCACGATTGACCCAGTACATTTATAGAGAGCATTATTTTTTCTAATTTGGACTTTTTGGTTTCTCTATGTATGCGATTGATGTGCCTGTTGAAGTATGTCCCTTTTCAAACAGATAAATGAATTTGTTTTCAGTAACACGTGCGCATACATACATCATTCACTTAGAAGCAGTTCAAATAATGAAAGCTGTGAATTGGTTTGATGTTTGTTTATGAATAAATGACATGAGTGCTTTTAATACAAATTCAAAATGTGCGTAAATTTCGAAGTGTATACACCTTAATAATATTTGAATCTAAATTTGGATTTGATGTTTACTTCCCCTAGACTTTCAAGGGTTAATTAATACTTCCTATCTATTTACATACTTTATCACGTCGCGTCTTAATCTAGAAATAGTCTGAATAGTTTTAATTAAAATCTCAACACTTTCCTCTTCCTATTTTTCATTCAATTTATTCCATATATATATATATATATATATATATATATATATATATATATATATATGGAATAAATTGAATGAAAAATATATATATATATATATCTACGTTTGACATTTCATCATAAAAATAAATACAATAGACAATAAATATAATAATAATAGTTCCATAAGTTCAAATCTTGATCTTATTTTCGAGTTATTTATCCAAAGCACAGGACGATAAACTTCAGAAGGCATTGACTATAAATGTAGTATTAGGGTGTTAAAAATCACTTGTAAATCTATTAAACATTATATATATTATACTGCAGGAGGCGATCTAGACTATGGGACATGGAAAACCCTAAATCGACTGAGATCTGGTGTAGGAAACTGCCGCGACAATAGAGAACGATGGGGCTTCCTACAGGACGAATCCGGAGCATGTGACTGTGGTACAGCACAGACTATGCCACACTTGTTGGAATGTCCATTGTGCCCTGTCACTTGCACTATGGAGGATATTTTTGACGCATCTCCACCTGCCGTGCGTTTTGCGCAGTACTGGAGATCAGTTTGATGGGTTTTTTCTCTGGGTTTCGACACGATAAATAAATTAAGACATTTAGGATGGGTGGCAAACCTCATCGCTAAAGAAGAGAAGATGGCTTGCATGCTTATAACATGTTGATATGGGGGGGTGAGAGAGAGTGAGGGTGAATGTATGGTTTTGGTTGAGGATAAAATAAATAAAATATTATGCCAAAAATGCCAACGGCTGAGACTCTACTGGGCTACCCACAGCACTCCAGGAGTTAAAACAATAAAATGGTCTCGATTAAAGTATACAGTGAGGCTATATAAATTAAGAGACGACAAGTTATCTGTAATTAAATGGACAAATGTGTAAAAGACAAATTTAGATTCAAATAAACATTTAATTAAAAATAAAAAAAAATTCTTACCACTATTACAAACACACGTTTAAATAGCAACACAATACTACGACTTACTCACTACCCCGTATTGTCTGTGCACATGTAATTATCCCAATAAAAAAACACTTGATTATTATTTCAATAAAAACAGAAACGAAGCACTTTTAAAATAATTAAATTTCACTTTGCGATGATTGTAATGGATCCCGCGTTGAGGGCGCCTCTGGCATGAAAATGCCTAGAGGCAAACAAGTTGAAGAAGGCGCCCCTTGGCGCAGTGCTGGGAGGGCGAAGTCCCACGTCCGAGGCTCCTGGAGGCAATTACCAGCCTACACAGGTGCAGAGTTGGCTCGTCATGACTTCAGGAGGAGAATATCTCGACTCAACTGAAGTCCAGTGGCCAGAGACAGACTTGTCTCTCTGAAGGTCAGATGATGAGTGATGGCAGGAGCGATCCTTCTACCAAGGACAACTGATCACGACTGATTGATAACGACTACTGATCACTACTGATGACTGGAGGAGACTCAAAACGACTGTCCTTCTACTCAAGGACATCTCTCTACTACCCTTGAGTGGGGTAGGGGGTTGGTCAAGGACACCTACTATGATGTGATTCATCAACGTGCAGCGCCGTGATTGGCTAATGAAAATACAAGTACACGCCTTCCCGCAGGTACCATTGTATTACGAGTCCACCTGGGCTTTTGTCTGCATTCCAGGAATTATGTACATGATGAAATAAATATTTACAAATGACATGATGTGATAAAGCGTTCAATGCACTGATTTTAATTAATAATTAATTAATTCACATATGTTATAGTGTCTCTTTCACTGATATTAATTTCGAAACAATATTTCTAGTGTCCATTATCACAGTTTATTATTATATAACGAGCGTCCATTCCGCAACACAAATAACACATATCTTATTCTATTACATAGCAACACAATACAACCCTTTAGGTAGATAATTAAATACTCAAACTATGTATGTTACAATTAAATTATAATTCATACCTAAAGAGCTGTTTACATAATTCAAAACATATCATCGATATCAACACTCAATAGATCGAAGCGTAGGTATAAAAAATCCAACCAAGCAGATACTAAATAATTACAATACGCAGACATTCTAGAATCTTCATAAAATAATTTGATACATAATGAATGCGCCTTAAGTTGATACATAATGAATGCGCCTTAAGTTGATACATAATGAATGCGCCTTAATCTTTTGTTGTTATTATTCTCTTTATTACCCCTGTTGCCATGCAGGTACAAATATAAATAAACAATGATAATATTATTTTGAATGCAGGTACGAAGATTAGCAAACAATATCTAATAATAATATTAGGTACCTTTTAAGTGCAGGCATATTTTTAATGTCGGGATTTTCATAGTTCTCATGAACTGCATTGTTTATTTCGGTATTTCAGTACCACTTTCTAAAGAACAATTATTATTTTTAATGGTAACTTTTCGGCACAATACCTACGATACCGGGCATATCAATGTAAAAGGCTAAATGCCGTTGATGATAGAAATAAATAAATAAATAAATATCGCAGATTATTAATTATACATACTCAACTAAGTTCATTCAATAATATTAATATTGTAGACAGATAATTGAATATTTATTTTAACATACTTATCATTTCTTTTTAATTGCGTGAATATAAGCGCTAAATCGTCTATTAAATTTAAATTTTATTACTGACAATAACTCGTGAAATTATGACTTTATTTATACAGGATGAAAAAAAAAATTCATATAAAATACTCGACTTTGCAGGTACTGTCAACAAATGTCTTGATTAACAGCTGAAATTAGATTTTTTTTTATAAAAATGCTAAATTTGTGGTTAATACAGATATAGTTCTAGATATAAAAACTCATAAGACATCTTCTTCTTCCTGGCACTTCCTGTCCCAACTTATTGCCGCTGAAGGCTTTTGGGGTCGGCTCTTCTCGTTCTGAGGTTATACGTTCTTCTGTTTCCTATATCATCTTCATCCAGGCCATTTCTCCGCAGGATTCTATTGCATTGTGTCATCCAGCTATTCTTTGGTCTCCCTCTTGATGGAAAAAGAAAAACTCATAAGACATCTTATCTGCACAATCAACACATTATCCAAAATCATTTTAGTAGGAAACAGTATAGGTGTCACGATGCTTACGAATCGGTTAAGGCTGGTCAAAAATAAATCAAAACAGACAATAAAGTCACATTCAGAGAGGTAGTAAGCGGACCAACTGCTAAAATAAATGTGTTTAATTATTTGACTCTACATAATATTTAAAGATAGCATGTCATAAACCTAACTGGACACACAAAAAAAAAAAAATCTCAATAAAAGTGAAGACATTCAGGATGTGTCGCACTCCTCACCATCAACAAATTGAAGTGGAATGTCTCAATATGTGAAGTTTTACGAATTTATAATTGGACACTTGAAAACATGCAGAAAAGAGTGGGAGTGAAAAACTGTGCACCAACACTTTTGACGAACCTGTCAAATATTTTTTTGTAGACCCGTGAAAAGTCTACTATTACACCATTACGGCGTGTCTCTCAAGTTAAGAAGCCAGAAAACTAGCTGCATTTAATAATAAACATGCAAGCTGTCTTCTCCGTGCTAACATATAATTTAATACTCAGGATGGATGGCAAATTTCATGGCTGAATTTGAAATTTAATATCTTTATTTTTACGAACATCTGCCTTTTACAGGACACTCGAAAACTTACGTGATCATAAGAGTGGGAGATCAATAATATTATTCTTTACCGGGGACTCCACTGGACAGTAATTTTTTTTTTAATTATTTTATTTATTTTAATAATAATACTACGTAGTAGGTACCTACTAAAACTGAACAAAATCAATTCATATTATTATTAGCAACTATTAATAGGTACATTTATTTCCTATTTATGTATACCTGACCCGAGATCATTGAGTGGTAAGGGTTGTTCACATTTGTTCACTTTCAGTGATCACTCTGGATGATCATCCAAAGTGAAACAAACACCTGGTAGTGGATCCCACAATTCAAGTTCCTGGTTTTGATCTGCCGAGAAAGGTTTGGGTAAAGCAAAATAGAGGGAGGACAGAACATGGATGCGGTAACTACTTGCTCTGGAGGTGTGGAAAAAAGAGATTCCCCTGATTGTGAATGTGGAGATGTGCAGACGGTGAGACACACAGTAGAAGACTGTCATCTCAAAAAATTGAGCGGGCACCTGCAGGGCATCCATGAAGCAGGACAGGAGGCGGTGAATTGGCTGTCAGCGTTGGAGGCAAGACTGAGGAGGATACGACGCAGCCAACATGGGTTGATTTATCAACAGACCGAGCCATACGAAAAGTAAAGTAAGTAAGCAATATGAATGCTAATATAGGTATCATTAATATAAGCATTACTTATGTTATTATTTATTCTAAAGTCTTTAGGTAGTATCTAATATTATGTGAGAGACACAGCGGGTAGTCGTTTGTGGGCTATATATTTATTATTTTATTAAATACTTTAACACAAATTATATGCGATATTGATACGTTGAAAATGCAAAATAATAATTATTTTATACACGTTCTATACTTACAGGGTGAAATGAAAAACAAATGTTTTTTACTACAACTAACGTGATTTAAATTTGACTATTACGCCATTCGTCTTCTAAGGACCTCGAAATAAGACGAATGTGAAATAAATGCAATCGCTGAGGAGAACGGTTGGTTGTATAAACTTTGCGTGATAAACTGAGGAATGAGGATATTAGAAGAATGAGCGGATGCAAGAAGAATGTTGCGAATAGAATGTATGTAAATAAGGTACGATGGTTTGGAAATGTGCAACGAGTGGATGAGGAAATATTATTACAAATAGAACATACTATCTGAAAGAGGGGGTGTGAGGAAGCGCGGGCATCCGAGAATTACTGGCTTGACCACGTGGATCAAATTTTTAAGGACGGCCGTGCGTTCAGTAACAAAAATCGATGGGCGTGCATGAGAGAATGCATGAATGTGCAGGAAGCGAAAGAAGTATGTAAGGATAAATCAATATGGCGTTTCGTTCTTTCTGCCTACCCCATTTGGGAAATGGCGTGAAAGTAAAGTGTAGTACAGAAATAAGAAGAAAGGTGTCTTTCTCAAACACAAATCATAAAGTTGTATGGAATCCCTTGTTGTTTTAATTTCAACAACCTAGGCATTGATATGGTGAATTATACATTGAAGCTTCATCATGGATCAGCCGATATAGGGTGACAGAGGACATCAAAAGCATAAAAAAACCTCAGTTTTACGTATGGGTTTTATTGCATATGAAGTTATTTTCAAATTCATTAAATTTATTAAAATTTGAGACATATTAATTTCACCCTATAATTTTGTACTTCTTACTTTTAGAAAAAAAAACGAACACAAATAAGTAAATCTTGTTTTTAATTGAAACTAGAAAATTATTTTAGACAACGTAAGAAAACTTATTTACTTAAAATCAGAATTGCGTATTAAAAATTGAATGGCATAAAATACACAAATATTAATCTATTCAGAAAATTTTAACTTGAAATCAGAAATTTGTATTCAAAATCATATGGAGTAAAATATATGTACAAAAACTAACCCTTTTAATAAATTTTAAGTAGGTATGTATGTCAAAATAAAGAGAATTAAAAAGTCATTAATTAGATCTTTTCAATAGATATTCTGATATGAAGTTTGTACAAAAAAATATAATCTTTGGGTGATGCTTGTATATGAATGATACTAGTTTAAGCTAATTAATTACGAATAAAATATGTCTGATATCAAAGCCATTAATTAATTATTTTATAGAAGCGCATACCAGACTAATGCCATAATAAATATTTATTTACCTATTTATTTAAAAAGAATAATAAATACAAGGATACCTATTTACAACCAGTTGGTTAACTGCTAAGTAAATGAAAAATATACTGAATTGTTTAATTAAAATTATAAATTGCATTTTTTTGCACCTACATATCATAAAAATGCAATTTAATAACATAATGTCAGAAATAAATATATATTTTTATTTCTTTGGGCTAGTTGGAAGAGATCGCACCTGTGCGATAAATTCGCCCTCTGCATATTGCTTGTATTTAATTGAAATACATTTCTTTATAAAATGTTGTGTATTGTGATCAATGTACTGTAAATAATGAATTAATAAATAACTTTTCGATTTTAAGTTTATATATACCGGGTTAGTTGGAAGTGTTGGAAGATATCGCTTTTGCGATAAACAGCCCATTGCACAATATCATTTATTTGTACCTATCACATTATTTTACAACTTTGTAATTATGTATTGTGCAATAAAGTTTATTATTATTATTCCCTTGACAACCTGGTTACTAGGTTGAGAAAAATACTAATGAAATTTCACAACGAATCATTGGTACGTACTATCAGATAAGGACCAGAGATTGTACAAACGATTCATTAGTACGAATCTATAATATTAAGTTTTTCAAACAAACTGTTGGTAAATTTACCAATGATTTGTTTGCGGTCTGGTCCTAATCTCTTTATTGGGGAACTGGCAGATCTTATTGTATGTTTGTAATTTATGTATTGTGTTGTCAGTTTTCTGTGAGTGTCTCTATAAAATTTTTTTTTTTGATAGTACCTACGTATTCGTTGTGAGTATTTTTCTCAGTGTATAAAAAAGATATTTGAAGGCAGCGGAACTTGATTCAATACAGGCGCAGAATTGGAGTGCATGGAGGATGAGGACCACAACGGCCTACCCCTGATGATGGAAATGCAAGACCAGAAGAAAATAGAAGCCTTTTTATGTAAAACAATAAATAAAACATTAACAAGAGAACATATTATCTAATTATATGCATAGTTTAAAGAACTTTGCAGCTTAGAGCTATTACAAAATTGGCGATTTCTCGAATGTATATGACATATTTTCTACTTGTTGTGTTATGGAACTGGCCAGTCGATATGAACAGTGTAATATTTTTATAGTTAGTGGCCAGAATGACGATCTTGATACGAGATGACATCAAACGACGAGGCGCCACGGAACGCATGACTTTATTTTAAAGAATTCCGACAGTAAATATATTTTTTTTGTTACTCACTTCCGCTGCAATCAAAATAGATACAAGAACGTATGTAATGCACTAGTGGTGCTCAAAATGTGCGATATATTATATATTTTATTAATTTCTTTAAAATTTTACAAAAAAATGTAATAAAAGATAGGTGTATTGAAAGGTTAGACAATATTAGCCACAAGCTTTGGAATAGTTTTCTTCTAGGTCTTAGACGGGCCACTGATTATGATAGTTTCAGGAGAGGCCTGAAGACTTATTCTTTCGAAAGGTTTTACACATGATACACCTCTATTTTAATTCATTCACTGTGTCGGTGTTTAGGAAGTAGAATTTCATAATTAAACTAGCTGACACGCCAAACGTTGTTTTGCTAAACACATTATGCCATATTATACATTTGCCATATACTAATATCGCTATTAAAAATAGGGGTTGATGGTAGAAAGGTGAAAATTTAGGTCTGTATTTATTTTTTAATGCTTCACCATAAAAAAATAAAAACTAAAAAATAAAATATAAAAATTCGGAGTGGACCACCCTAAACTTTAAGGGGTATGAAATATAGATGTTGGCCTATTCTAAGATCTACCTGATAAGCTCACAAAATCTCATCAAAATCAGTCCAGCCGTTTCGGAGGAGTATGATAACAAACACAGTGACACGAGAATTTTATATATTAGATTTAAAAAAAATGTTTTTTAATTTTTCTATTTAAATTCTTATTTTAAATCATTCTGATGATAATTCTGGGTGCGCAAGGAAAAAAGGGATGAATCGTTTTTTTATGTAATTAAATGCCAATGTTTGAATCCCGCTGTCAATAGAAATACTCACACCTCGTCACTCAGCCTGGAAGAAAATTTTCCTACTACATCACTTAGTGATACGAAATAATCGCATTTGAAATATATTGGTACACACGAGTTATTTTATTTTTATATTTTCGTACGTAGATTAAAAAAAGTTTGAGTATCTCTGTAAACTGTCAAGATGAGTGATATTTTATGTTATGATGTACAGAAATGTTACATTGAATTATTTTTCAGATTTTTCAGTTCATTTGGACATGCGACAATGAGGAAACCAGTGAAAGCTTCTGTATAAAAATACGTACAATGTTTTTGCGAACTCAAGATCGCGCAGCATCTTCAAAACAGAAATTTTCCTTCCACATGATTTGTATACTTGGAAATTTAACGAACTTTGAATTTCCATGTAGTGTAAATATTAAAATTTTAGATATTTTAATTCATGGAATTGACAAAAATATCGAAATGAATGAACAAATGAAAAAATCTGTTGTCTATGCCATCACAGCAATGTAAAAACATGCAAGCTGTCCTCTTCGTGCCAACAGAAGAACGATACTAAAGATCAAAGTCACTATACGATGTGACAGTTAATTTCACTACAACTACTATACCATCACTCATATTATTCTAACAAGTTAGGTAGCCAGAAGATCACCTTCATAAAATAAACATGCTAATTGATGTACCAATAAAAAAATTGACATTCAGGATGGGTGGCAAACCTCATAGTCGAATTTAAGATGTAAATGTCTTTTAAAAAATATCACTTTAGGCAAAAATCTAGGTTTTGTAAAATTTCCAGTTGTAGTCTATGCAACTGCATAGTAGATATTATGACGGTTAATTAGTATCTACCTAATAGACATTGGGCGATCAGATTTTTGCATAACTTTTGCTATATCTTTATACGTTGGTAAAGAAATAAAAATTCTGAGAATTTGTATTACATGCAACAGACTTATGAAAGCACATTTTCATTTTTCTTCCACTAATTCGTTGTAATTATTTCAAGGAAATACAACAGCGTCAGTGGTGGAACGAGACTGTTTATATTGTTCATGGTTTTGTAATTAAAACTATTGTTACTTCAGGAGACAGATATCTTGGCTGCGAAACATAAGGGAGTGGACCGACATTCGAATTGTGGAGGAGCTGTTCCGAGCGGCGCAAGACAGGTTCGCCGTGGTGATCGCCAACGTTAGGGAGACCCGACAGGGCATTCGAAGAAGAAGATTACTTCAAGATTTCACAACTTGTTATTAGTAAGTGGAGCACGCAGCCCTGCGGGAAATTGGTCTACCACTCTTTACAATAAGTTATCGAGTGTTCTGTAAAAACAGGTTTTTGAAAAAATAAAAACATTTTTATATTTTAAATTTAACGATGAGGTTTATTGCCACCTATCATGTCATTTTTTGTTGGCATGGAGAAGACAGCTTGCATGTTTGTTGTATGCGGCTGGTCTGCTGGCTACCCCGTTTTTGGGACATGATGTGATGGGATAGTAGTAGTAATCTTTGAGATATTTGAGAATTACATAATTTTTATATAGTTTCAATTATCTTCTTTATCCTCCTGACGACCAACGTACTACTGACAGGACATAGAACTAAAAAAAATCTATGGTCTAAACTTTTTGTGGTATTGTTCAAATTTGAATTTCCCGCTATTGTACAAGCCCTGTACTAACAATCAGATAAAAATCGCAACACTGACAGCTACCATTTCATTAAAAATGGCGTCGGAGGAAATGCAGCGGCGCTCGCGCTCTCACAAAGGTAAGTCTTATCAGTTTTAATCCAGCCAAATTTTAAGTTTTTTCGTGTAAATGTTTTCTAAAAGTAATGATAAAGTACCCTTCTAGTTGTTTACATCAATATTTCGTTGAATTATTAGGAAACTAAAGAGACATAACCCATACATTTTCTATGTTCTAACAGTAGGACGAATGTCACCAATTAAAGTTTAATATTTAAAATCTCTTGTCCTAAACGTAGTAAATAGGATCATTTCTGTTTTCTTTTTAGATTTGACCGATGAAGAGATATTGGATATCCTCAATGAATCAGATTTTGACTATTCAGGAAACGATTCTGATGAGGACCCAGTGTATTAACCTCCAGATATTGGCAGAAATATAGATATTCTCACTGAAAATGGCCAAAGCTCGGATGAAAACACTTTGGTTTCAGAAAATAGTGAAGATTCAATTATACAAGCTCCAGTTCCTTCTCCAGTACCATCAGATTCGTCTTTTTTAGTACCATCACGATTTTGAGGATGTACTTGAGAATCAAGGCGTGGAGAGCATGGCAGAGGAAGGGGTCGATCACAGCTGTCTCGCGCCCAAGCACAAGCTGATAAGAATAAATGGACAGCTGAAAAATTAGAATCAGAGGTGTCCCATTTGAGGCAATCAACATTTGTGTTCTTTGATACAACAGATTGGAATATTTTTTTTTTTTAACCAGTACATTGATGATGAGATTCTGCAAACCATAGTGGAGTGTACTAATAGTACATGCATATTCTTGAAAGGCAAAACTCGGGGTTTAACAATTAGAGAGTTAAAAGTATATTTTTGGTATAACTATGATAATTTCAGCTCTTCAATACCCTCAAATGAAAATTTACTAGTCAAAAAAGTGGAGGGTTCCAGTAATTGCCTGTGCCATGACTCGCACTAGATTTTATGCAACCTGAACATAACTCAAATGTATGTACGATGCTGAAGTAATCCCAGAAGAGCAAAGAGAAAGAATCTGGAAAGTGAAACATTTGTATGACCAATATGGACGGTGTTGATCTTGCTGATCGTATGCTTTCTATCTGCCCGTCAAGAAATCGTACTAAAAAATGGACAGTTTGAGTAATAGTCCATCTAATTGATTTGGTGGTTGTTAATTCGTGGTTCCAATATCGAACTTCTCAAGTTGCTCAGAAAAAAACGAGATCTCAAATTTTGAAACTCCGAGAGTACACACTAAATCTTGGTATGTGGCTTATATGTGGCAACGATATACCAAGTGATGGAGAAAGTGATCCCCAGCAAGTGAGGGAACTGGAACCGCGACACAAAAAGCGGAAGGTTTTGATCAAACCAATTCCCACAAAACAACGACGCTAACAGGGAGCATCTCACTCACCTCAATATGGACCAAAACAAGCGTGATGCAGAAACACTGGTTGTCAAAAGAAAACAACAGTTTTTTGCACAAAATGCGAGGTAAATCTTTGCTTCGTCTCCGAAAGAAACTGTTTTTTTTTCAGTTTCCATGACAATGATGCGGATGATTAGATATTTATATTTTGATTGCATTACTTCATTTTTTTAGTGAAAGTTGAAAGGACGTGTTCGAAAGTATTTTAACCTGATTTTTTCATTTTACTTTTTTAACTTATTTTTAATATATTATTATCATTCGTTTATAAATAAGACTTTTCAGAAGAAATTTTTGATCTTTTAGCTAAGTGTTTTAATTCTGAGTAAAGAATCGCCATAGAATTTAGTTTCATGTTTTTTCATACTAAAAAGTTGATATTTGTGAATAATATTGTTAAAATTTAAACATACCAAAAATAAACATTATTCAGTGTTTTTTTCTTCTCAATATTCTCTGGAATATCGTTATAAATGCTGGAAAACCTTTCTATGTATTATGAGAAGGACAACTGTCTTGGCGTCAGGTGTCCTATGAGTAGTACGTAGAGAAAAGCCATATTTTCCGGCCAGGGATTTTTTTCATTATTTTTCCCTAGAAAGACAACCAAAAAGGATCCATTTCTGAAAGTTTCACGAAAATCGGAGAGAAAAAGGACCTCTGGTCGTCAGGAGGTTATATTCCTGCAACATCCATAGGTGAGGGAGAGTGCAACCCTTAATGTATAATTGTATACCTTCAATTACTGGAAAAAATATCCAGTGTTTCCAAATTTCTACCTCAACCATCTCCAGATTTTTATTTTTGTAAATTTACAAATCTTTAATTTTTGTAACGAAATTTTAAAACGTATCTTAAGGCCAAAAAATGAAAGTCATGCTACATGCAATTAATAAGACATACCTACGTTAGTATTGATCATGTATGAAAAGCACGCCGTTGTAAGAATGCGTTGCATTTTTGCATGCATGAATATCACGCCACTGAACACAGAACACTATATTATGATGTATGTAACAAAAATAATAATTGAATACAAATATTGGATGAATATTCTGCTCAGCAACAGTATTGCAACAACATAGTGCTATAATTATTACTAATGGTGTTATATTATATTGTAAAACTTGTATCCAAGCACGTAGTCCCGGAGTGAAAAATTACTTAAGACAGTACACTTTTGAAAATCATCGAAACAATAAACCGTGGCGCGTCAACGTTCTTTTCGATAATGAGGAAAGTTTGAAAAATAATGAAAAAAGAAAGAAAGAAATCCCGTGGAGCACCCGGTAAAGAATTGGTCTCCCACTCTTCTGCGTAAGTTTTCGAGTGTCCTGTAAAAGGCAGGTGTTCGAAAAAAATAAGACATTTTACATCTTAAATTCAGCGATGAGGCTTGCCACCCATCCTGAATGTCTTGATTTTATATTGGCACGAAGAGGACAGTTTGCATGTTTCTTACGTGCAGCTGATCTGCTGGCTACCCCACTTGTGGGATATGCCGTGATGGTATAGTATAGTAGTAGTAGCAAGAGTTGTATCAATGGACAATGGGCCTTAAAATTAAAAAAGAAAAATTGAGTATTGGATCTCGTTGTCAATAAGAGAGTGTATGTAGATCCTGAAGTTCTGCTAGGAATGCGTGTGTGGGACACTCATTATTATCAGATGTTCGATAATTTGTGTCATTCTACATGTGCACGTTTGTGTGTCCATCCATTCACATCCCCTGATAGCAGAAAAAACATAGTACGAAACTCTCCTGTCGGCAAGGCTATAAAATTATTTAATGATTTGAATGAATGTCGATATTTTCAACATAACATACAATCACTTTATCGCCAGGATAGACACTTTCCTTTGATTCTCTTGTTTCTTTTTAATGATGTCTATTTAGTAGTTTTTTCTCCGTCTCGCCGTTTTTATTTGTTTTATGAATTTGCTTTTCTTTTTTCTCCATTTTTCCTGCTGAGATTGCCTTGGCCAAAAGCTGTTATGGTCTCAGTGCTGGGTGACATTTTTAGAATAATATAAATAATTTGTGTAAGTTAGAAGCAGTACAGCCTAAATCACATCTTATGCGATTTATTGTACTCCATATTTTTACTGAGAAGTGTAAATCCAAGCAGTACCTCTACTAAATCTGGTACAAGGTTTTGAGTTCATACTGATGATACCTAATGCCCGAAGTTCTCCCCATTTATCATCAACACTGCAATCCGAGCTTTGATCAACAGCTTTCCACTACAGATTTCGTGATATTAGGTGATTCGATGATTCTCTGTCATTACCTGAATAGGCATTGAGATTAGCCGCTTTGTTCAACATAATTTATTATTTCTTTCAATAGGTGGTTTTAAGCATGATTGCAGGTTTAAAAGTTCGGTAGCTTAGTATATCATTTGGATAGTTAATTATAGTTAATTATTTAATTATCTTAGTTAATTATTTTTAAGATTCATGTGACAAAATAATGTATATAGATATATCTGGAAACATCAAGTTTTGGGTGGGAGTTACATAGTTGCACCAACGAACTAATTAGATTAAATTTGGAACATCCGTGGACTCGGATGATGGCGGTGAGTGTTACTGAGAATATACTGACATATGGCTGGCATAGAGGCCAAGAGGGCATGCACAGATATCATAGAGTAACCAGTATGTGTAAAAAGAAAATTGGAAGATTGCAATGGGAGAAAAAGATTCCAATAAATTGACATAATGAATGCTATACTTACCTATCGTCGATAGAATTCATGAAATAGTCATGTGATTTTAAAAGACATATTTTAAAAAAAAAAATATTATTATTATTTAATTTAACAAGACCTCGGCTTTAACAAAATAAATATATTTATTTATTTTATTCTCAACTGTACATTCTTTACAATTTTACAAAATAAAACAATGTCATATAAATATCAGTTATACCATTCAATGTACAGAGGTTGAGTTTATTCTTCCAACTAACCCTATAATAAAAAAGAACTGTTTCGCTTTAACATATAGGCTCACCTAGAAAAAACTAATGCCTTCTATGAAAGCTTGCATTCTTTGAGCATGTTCTTGTATAACAAAATTGAAAGGGACAGTTTTCATTTTCCTGCGACACGTTCCCTCCGAAACGTTGGGGAAGACTAATCAAATCAATATTTTTGACTTGTTGATTTACGGAACCGGACAGGCTATTTGTAAAATTTATCAATAAAAAAAACGAAAGATGACCATAGCTTCTAGATGGGAGGTAGGTAATGTTTAGAATATTTACTATTTTTTTTATTGCTTAACCGGATTTGGGTGCAGATGACAAAACCAATCAGAAACCTCGAATGGAGAACCATGGATTAGACGGGAGATCGCGATCTATTTGAGATCTGGAAAATGAGATCCCAAAAAGATGGTTGCTTCTAAGGTTTGCATAAAGCGTCTCTCGATTGGTGGACCTTAAATCGTGACAGTGAGAATGGTGGAATTGGTGAACGTTGTCCATGGACACCGAAAGTGATCACTTAAGTCAGCCTAGAGCCAATTCGTAAACGTTGGGACACTTTTCTCACTTCTTCCGATTGGATTTTACACAATGTTGCATCGAGGTTTCTGATTAGGAGGTAGGTACTCTTTGAGTGAAGTCGATTTTGAATTTAGATTTAAAATATAATCAATGATTAGGTAGTTAAATGTATTATGCATCGGGTAGGTACCTACCTACATATTACACCGAAATAATATAATATTATTGTGATGTGATATTATGACGAGTTGAGTAATGTGAAATTGAGTTGGTATTTAGGGTATTTAGGTATTGTAACAACTAGTGTTGTGGAATTCTCAAGAAATAATTCTTCGAGAAATTTACCGACAAATTTCTCGGTGAATTTCTCGAAGTAGAGAATTTTCGGAGAATTTTTTTTATTTTTTATTTAACAGTATAATAATAATAATAAATACTTTATTCAATCAATCAATAACAATGTACAAATGTTGAGACAATTTATCACCAATATGGCTACAATTAATTATGGAAACAATTTTTTTTATGTACCTACATAGAAAAAAGTACTAATAACTGATGAAAAATCTTGATGTTTGACACCCCACATGCCCATATTTAAGTTGAAAAAAAAATTGCAGGTACGTACATGGAAAAAAGTGTTAATAACCTCTGATTTGGGCCTTAATCAGACCCACATTTTTTTGGATCAATCAGGTTGGCTGCGAAGTGTACTGGGCGAAAAATTTCTCATCCATCAGAGGAGAAATTCTCGGAGAAATTTCTCGTTCTCGAGAAATTTCTTTGGAGAATTTTCTCTTCTCACATCACTAGTAACAACACAATATGTTCAGCATGATGGACCTTGGCACTATGCCAATCCTTGGCCCAGCTGAGTATTCTGACATATGTCACCATATCACACATACACACACATATATACATACAACTTGTAATAGCTATAAATATTTTGATCTCGTTTCCTAACATTTTCATTGCACTTTAACTGTTCACTTAGGCAGTAGAGATTATAGAGAAGTACGAGTATATTTAGCTAGACCATAGAATAGAGAAAGGAACACAGTCATGCATTTTACAGGAAATAAGAAAAAAATGCAGAATAGAGTTAGATACCAATTCATAGCCTGGGACTCCTGTGTAGTGCACTCTTTAAGGAAGTTCACATATGTATGTGTATCATATACAACATACCTTCCTTGACTATCGTTGAGTGTAATCAACTGGAATGATTAATCTAGAGTGGTTCAAAATATGATCAATACTTTTTTTTGTAAAAAAAGATATATCTGGGATTTTGTTATAAACCCAAATACAACCTTATACACCTTTTACAGTAAGCTACTAAAGACTTGTGTCGTGAAAGGGGAGTTTGCCGGCACCTGGTGTCGAACCACGGACCCCTTGTTCACGAGGCCGAGACTCTACCTCCAGGCTACCGATGAACTCTATACTACTTCGATAATTGTTAATACTCCACTCTGGAGCCTACTTATAGGTAGGTATTAATAATAATAATAAACTTTATTGTACAAAATATTTGGATACAAATAATAAGGTAACTACATGGTATAAACGAATAATTTTGCACAATGGGCGAGTTTATCGCAGGGACGCGATATCTTCCAACTAACCCAACTTACTTAGGTATTACTTACTTACATTATTTTTAATCCTTTGCAATATTTAATATATGCATTAGATTTTATGTTCGTATTAATATGATTGTACAACAGTCTAGAGGTAGGTACTGAGTGCATTATGTTGTGTTATGTTATATTATTATGGAAGCAGACGGCTTGTGGTAAGAAAGGCTTGCAGTTGCTTCAATATACACGTTGTAATAACAATGAAATGCACATGTAAAGTACGCGAATATTAAAAGTTTAAGATAATATTAATCTTATTTATTTATTTCTCTCATCTATGGCTTTAAGTCTTTAACATCAATCAAGCTCAAACATATTTTTTTACAATAATTAATTCATACATAAAAACAAATAATAAAAATTTAATTTACCTAATCAATCCATGAAACATTAAAAATATTGATGCATTTAAATATGGACTATATTCAAACACACATAAGCGTATAGGCAATTATACCATGTAGTATCTATAAATATTAATCAATGTCCACGTATAGATACATAAAAGATTCATCAGTACATACGATCAAAATAATAATAATAAATAGTGAAACTATGACTGTGAGATATATTTATTTTATTATTATTACTGAAAATAAGACGATTCCTACAGTAATAATTACAACTGAAGCTCAACGCGATCCCAAATGACATGTAATTTAAAACGATATCTAAACGACAATATAACTACAATATACTTTCAATTTTTCTTATAAATCTACTACTACTACTACTACACCATCACGGCATATCCCACAAGTGGGGTAGCCAGCAGACCAGCTGCATGTAAGAAACATGCAAGCTGTCCTCTTTTCTTATAAATTCCACATAATATGTCACTTTGAAGATACAATATTTCTAACCAGACTATTAAAAATTATAAAGCGTCTAAGCCAGCCTTAGCCGATTCGTAAGCGTTGGGACGTTTAATACTTTTTCTCTATTTTGAAAGTGGTGCATATCACATTTACAACTATGCTGGAGATACTCGACAGTATAAAAACAAATGAAATTGAAATACTTCGGTTACGTACTGAAAGGAAAAATATCAACCCCTTCAACTGATAATTCTGGTAAAACTACCAGGAAGAAGAATTACTAAGACGGAGAAAGGTTTAGGACAAAGGACAAAGGTTCAGAAGAAGCACCATATCGCTGTTCATGGCCGCATTCTTCAAGACGGAAATGACTCTGATGATCTCCAACCTTCGCAGAAGAGACGGTACTTAGAGAAGAAAAATAATAAATATGTGAACACTTATAAACCATTATTACAAATTGAGATGAGTTCATTATTTGAGGGTTTATTAGATTACTTCAACAATACATTATTTTTAAATTAAGAGTCATTTTGGTGGTCATTTAAAGTGATCCTTAGGATGATGTTAAAGTTTCGGTCTCTTGTTTGAAATATCCCAGATTCGAATTATCTCGATTCCGACCTATTCCAACTTCAAGACAAAAGCGTATTAGTGATCAGGCAAGAAATCCAAAGTAGTATTTTTTTAGCTATGTACGCAGAAATATTCTTCTATGTTCTTCCCTGTTCTATGTATGTTATGGGGTTCTATAAAACTGCATTTTCAAAGCAAGTTAAATCGTATGAAATTTGTTCGAATATTAGCAGAGAAATTCAATGTTAGTATGGAAATTTTCAAAAACCGAATATAAAGAAAGACCTCGACATATGCATCACACAAGATTTAAGTTTAATGAAGGATATGTTGTCCCTAAATTCAATAATAAATACGGAAAAAGAACATTTGAATATAACGTGCCAAAAATACTTAATATGATGCCGGTATCTATTAAGAAATGCAAGAGTAAAAATATTGCAAAAAAATTAGTCAAGGAATGGTTAATAAAGTGTGGATTTATATATAACTAATAATTATTTTTGTATTTAGATTAATGTCGTATTAGGTTAATATATGAATATAGTATGTTAGACAAATCTTTTAGATTTGGCGTGACTCATTATCCTAAGATGTATGTATTTCTTATTCAATGTATTATTTTCATTAAATAAATAAAAAAAAAATAGTCGAAGATACAAAATAAGATCAATTGAGCAAAAGCACAACTTAAAACCGCGAAAATTCAAATCGTTTAATTTCAAGTACGGTAGTATAAATAAATAGTACTTTTGGTTGACCTGAACGAGCATGTGGTCTCGCGTCCTTGGGATGTCCTTGGTTGCACTCGAGGTCACACAGTCAGAACATCAAATTAAAATTTCCTCCTATGCCCGCAAAC
The DNA here is from genome assembly GCA_947579605.1 of Athripsodes cinereus. Lineage (NCBI taxonomy): Eukaryota > Metazoa > Arthropoda > Insecta > Trichoptera > Leptoceridae > Athripsodes > Athripsodes cinereus. Next base: position 23,826,800 of record OX388318.1, read on the forward strand.
TTTTATAAACACTGTATTATACTGTAGTACCTACCTCTATAGCAGACGGCATCAAGTACTTGCGAAAATACTTCTAAGTACCCACTTATGCACTTTAATACTGTGTATGCACCATGCCTTATAGTTACCGGTATCGGACAACAATTGTCATCGTATACAATTTCAATGGCGATTTTTTTATTTTTTTACAATCATTTTACACGTTAATGATTAGGTACATATTAACATACATTAAGATCACAAAATACAGTTCATGGGAATTATACAGAGCTTGGGTAAACAGTTTCTGGAACGGTTTGCCTCTAGGTCAGGGGGGCCGTAGACAAACCGCACTTTGGGATCGACTACTGGCTAACTTTTCGACAATCTACCTACATGTACAGTGTAATTATGCGTTATTATTGCGGTTATTGTCGAAAATTCGTTTGATGTCGATCACCAAGTACGGTTTGTCTAGGGGGTCAGGTAGCCCACTGACTTCGACGATTTTTTTATACAAAATGTTATAGTTTTATATTGAACTCAAATAGCCGATCAGTTATCTTTACATCGATCAATATCCTTGTATCGCGAAGTTGGAATTAAACGACAAAGATATTCAAACTATATGGACCTCCTACTCAAAAGCCTTGGATTTTGCTAAGCAGATTCAACAAATCATCATCTCGCCCTTCAACTCTCTTCTGGGGAGCACAAGGCAGAAACCAGCCTCATCCATTCAGAACGTCTCAGCGGCAATTGAGCCAAACCTTCCCAGGACATTTCTAGCGCTCTGATGTCGTTATCATAGGAACGATGGAATGTGAAAGAGGGATATCCAGGCAGTAGGAACCCTCGTGAATGATTAAACAAATATTCATAAGAAATTGATTAAATTTGATGGAAAGTGATGGAACATAGTGGAACAAACGTGATGGAATGTGTGGCTTATTATCTATTGCTACTATTTTTACTGTACTCGGGGTTGCCAGAAAACGCGAATAAAAACATATTTAAGTAAAAATAATGATCGTATCTTGTGACAAAATGTTAAACTAAATTAATATCTCAAAAGTATTTTTTACCATTATTTGACTTACTTGCATTCAGTGTCGATATTTTTTTCATATACATCCAGGTGCAAATGAGATTGTGTAAACATAATATTATAAATACCTACATACACAATAATGTATAATAGTTATATCGATTTTCTATTCTATTTTTAAAGGCCATTCACTCGTTTGCGAGTGAATATTTTTATAAGTATTATTTAGAAACACTCATGTTACGAACTCGTCTACAGGCGATACAGTAAAGTGGACATGATGAAAGAAATCACCGCAACAATTGCCTACGTCACTACGAGAGATTCCGGGATACATACATACATACATCTTCCCCTTATGCTAGTTGGGTCGGGGACCATTACGCCTAGGTACCTCTTCCAGAGATCCCTGTCTACCGGGATGCTAATGATAAATAGAAAAAGTGGGATTTCATAATTTGTTACGTTTCGATATATTTTGTTCACATTCATTGACATATAGATTTTTGATTCTATTATGGATGCCCAAGAATAATGAACTTTTTGGGAGCATATTTATAAAAGCTAAGTTTGTTGAATTGAATAATTATTTTATTGTGAAAGTGGATAAAATAAAAAGCTTTGTAGGGTTAATAAGTTCATTTAGCGGTTCTATATATCTCGCTAGGGGTGCAACGTGAACATATTGACTATATTCCTCTAAGAAATTATGATATGATTTTGGAGTGTATTAATTAGTTATTTTCAAGATATAATGAAATAAAGAACGTTCGAACAAAACAAATTCAAAAAAATCATACCTCTATAATGATCTCTATGAAAATTCAAATGCTTATTTTTAGAACACGAAGGGTTTTTATTTTCTTGACATTTGAATTCAAAACTGTTCGCTTTTTAAATTGAATTAGACGAACGATCAAAATCTTTTGATGGAGGTACCCAATTTTAAAAAAGGAACGCTATCATTAATTTTATATTCTTTCTATAAGGATGCCTTTTCTTGAAAATCGCCCACGTATCTCCGTTACTGCTGTTCGGACTAAAATTCCTTTTTTGATATTTTCAATGGAACTATAATGAACAATGAATAGTCTTATTATTGTATTTTAGAACGATATTCAAATAATTTGAAATGTAAAAGAAAAACGAATATTCTATTCAACCTTGCTTTTTTATGAATTTCAAATATAGTTTTTCTTAAACTGTAAATAAATTCTTAGTAATACTGAAGCCACTTTTTTCTCATTACTCGTAAACGAGATAATACCTTTTGAACGAACATAGAGGCAATTTTAATGATTAATCATCAAAATAATCGCATTTTACAATTAGACAGGTTGAGTTATTAGCTCATTTTGACTATAATATACCTATGTTTTAAGCAAAAAAACAACTTAATAAATAATCCGCTTTCATAAAATAAAACGATAGTTAACCAAGAGTTTATAAAATCAAAAATTAATATATTATGAACACGCACATAAACACAGTCTTACAAAAACAATCAAAGAAAAGACATTAATTTAATCCTAATATTAAATAAGAAAAAAAATCTAGACAAATTTCTTGAAACTAAAGTTGTAAAAGTAAATATTTAGATTACTGTGAAAGGTATTTGAGGTTGTATTTGGGTTTATAATAAAAAAATAGGTATGTAAAATGAAATAGAATTTAAATTTATCAAGAAATTGGTGTTAGGTAGTTTTTCATCTAAGCTCTGTATTATTGCATTAACCCGCATGTATCGAGTTATAAAAATATTTATAAATAATGTACTATCTTGTATCATCACCCATTTGATTCCATCGGAGAATATAATGCGGGATTATGACGTGAAAAATTGAGATAGAATAGTGACACATGGAAACATTTTGAAAGTTTTAATTATGACGAAATCCTTTCGTGGCCTGTGATTGATATAAATGTCAAAGTATTTATAAAATAATGTTTGCGACTTATATTGAGTGATAGAAAATTCATATCTGAGCTGCGAAACATAGGCCAACGTTAAATTAGATGAAAATTACTGACTGAGCGACTACATACCTACACATACCAAATCGTGTAATGTTATATATTGTGATGTATTGCCACAATGTATTAAGGGCGTTTGTATTGCTATAAATAATTTATGAATGAATTAGATTTAAATTGTAAAATTTTAACGTACATATCGCAAACAAAGTATTAGTTTTATTGAAAAAAAGACGATTTTTAAATCACAATCCAAGAATTTTAATTATCTTAACATCTTCTTCTTCTTTCTGTGCCATGTCAGGTCCCCCCGACGTTGGCGATCACTCCGGCGAAAATCTCTTAACATCTTAACAATATTAATATCGAGAGAATATTTCCTCGAATTAAGAAAATAAGTTCTCAATTCATTCATCGCCCTCAACGCTCCTCTCGGGATCACAGGGCAGAAACCAGCCTCCTCCATTCAGAGCGTCTCTGTGCCAATTGCGTCACCTCTTTAAACGACATTCCTTGCGCTCTGATGTCGTTGTCATAGGAACGGTGTATTGTGAAAAAGAGGGACGCCCGGGCCGACGGAACTCTTGCGGACGGAAGAACAGCGCTCTTTTTGGCAACTATCATTGGGCATTCTCAGAACATGTCCCAGCCAGGACCATCGTCTCTCCAGTATTACGGAGATTACAGGTCTCTGCCGGGTGCGCCGGCGCACAGCATCATTTGTGACATGTTCATACCAGTACTCTTCAATATGATCGAGAATTTAATTTTTTTCAATGACAATGTTTTCTTGTTTTGAGAATTTTAGGTCTTGAAAATGATTCTTTCGTGAAAGAGTAAAAAAATAATCAATAGAAAGAATAAATAAATAAAATTCATGATCTTGAAATGATCATGATTTGTCTGAGAGGAATGGTGCTCGGAGACGTGGACGTCCGAGGATTAAATGGCAAGATCATTTAAATCAAATCCTACAGGACGGTCACGTGTTGAGCACATTGAACAGGAGAGCATGCATGAGGAATTGTATGACAGTGACGGAAGCGAAAGATGTATGCAAAGATAGAAGGAAGTGGCGCTCGATCCTTTCTGCCTACCCCGCGAGGGAAGCGGCGTGATGGTATGTATGTATGTATCTTGAAATTGAGATTGAGAAAATAATTCTTTCGTTATATACAAAATTTAAGTTTCTTAACTCAAGACAATTCTCTTGACCGAAGACGTTTTTTCCTTCTGTAGATATATTGAAGAATCAATATTCATATTATGTACGAATATTTACCTACGTGTCAGTTTCAACATTGACACAAAATATTTAAATGTTGTTGCTGTATCAACATCAAGGTATAATAAACTATAATCATTGTGTGGTTTTAATGTTATTGAAGTGAAGAGTGATTGCACTTTAGTTATCTATCTTCTTTACATATTTCTCTACAACCTTTTTATCAACCTGATTTTATTGATATTTTTGTTGATGATAACATCCATTTGATTATATCGTTCCTGACATTTTTGGCGAAATCGAGTTATGATAACCAATGTGTATTTACATACATATATGTGCCCTGCATGTTCTCACTGAAGATCACACCTGTAACTGTTACCGTTATCCTGGAAAAGCTTTCTGATTTGTCGTATTTACGAATTATTCTAAATAAAATGTGTTGTTTCTACTAATGGGGAACTTTCACAAAAAAAAATTTTCAACCCAAAAAATAGTACAGAAAATTAGAAAAATTATGGTACTTTTTATATTTTTAAATGTGCATTTTTAAGGTTTTTATCACCATTTAAAAAAGCAATTTTCACACTTCGCCGCAAAAAGGTCCACTCGTGGCGGAGCAGTGTTTGACAATATCAGGCGCTACAAACAGTACTAAGAGTGAAATGTGTGGCAATACAAAATAGCGCCTAGCGACGTCACACCGGACTAATTCAATAACAGAAAATATGGATTTTTAAAATGAAAATAATGAATGAAAAGTTTTATTTTATGGTTTCTTATTAGGATATTCGTGATCAGCGTATATTTATTAACATGAATTGATAACATTTATTCATATTCCTCACACATGCATGTTCCCTATTCCTCAAAGTTTTATCACAAAAATGATTCTGAGATATATAAGAATAGGTAGAAATAAAATAATGTTATATATTTACACTGCATCATATGTATAACTAGGAGAGACGAAAATATGCACGGCAAAACACTATAAACGCTCTCCTGAACAAGTTACATTTAGGCAGATACGCCAGTTAATCAGAAGAGGGACGATATTTCTCCAGCATCGATTAATTTCCTGTACCAATTGTTATGTCAAAATTTGTTTTTTTTTTATATGTTACTGTTATGTCAAATACCAATTATTGTTATGTCAAACTGACGACATTACTCCAATCGCGGGAAGGAAATGGATACAGAGGGCACAGGACCGCAACGATTGGAAGAGTTTGGAAGAGGCCTATATCCAGCAGTGGAGAGATGGCTGACTAAGAAGAAGAAGTTATGTCAAAATTTGTTTTTATGTTACTGACTGTACTGTCCGCCTCGACACAGGCTTTAGCCTAGTGAGGTGGCAAAATGGAATTAGTTGTAGTGGATGTGGATGTTTGAGTTGTATTTGATTTTATATTATGCTTATTTGAGAAAATAAACGAATTGAATTTAATTGAATCTAAAGCGTCACGGAATTATCTTTAAAGTCTTCAGAATAGAATAGGTCTCTAACCCTTTTCGAAAATTAGTTTAATCAGTTTGTGACATGGCATAAATTGTTTTTTTTAATAAATCAGCTAACACTTTCGAAATTCATTATTAACGTATTATTAAATAATTTTTATTTAAACACTGTATACTTTTCAAATAAAATTTATTCACCTCAAACGTTTTCGCCAAGGCTTCTGCTTGGCATCATCAGGAGGACTAATTAGTTAAAGTTCATACGTAGTGAGTATGTTTTCTATTACTGACTTATACTAGGGGTGGAGGGGGAGTTTGAAGGTGGGGGAGAATGGGTGGAGTTAAGGAAAAAAGTGCGAACTTTAACTTCATAATTAGTCCTCCTGATGATGCCAAGCAGAGGCCTTGGCGAAAACGTTTGAGATGAATAAATTTAATTTGGAAAGTATACAGTGTTTGAATAAAAATGATTTAATTATACGTTAGTTGTTTTTTTGTTTGTTTCTGTTTTATATATTTTCCACGCAGTCAGCAAAGATCTGTATTTTCTGTAATACAAGAGAGACGATGTTTTCATTTTTCATGATTTGATTTGACTAATTTTCTTAATGATTTGATTTGATTAATTTTATGAATATCATTATTTGATTCCCAATTGTATTTTGTTCTTGTGTTGTGAATGAGAATTATGATGTATTTTTTATGTATAATATAACATGTAAAAGGTTCACGCCGTAGATGTATGCATAAATAAAATAAATAAATAAATGTATTTGGCCAAAAAGATCGCTATTCTTTAGTCCACAAGTATTCCGACAACTAGGACATTCCTCTTTAACAATTCATCGTTTCTATGACAACGATATCAGGGGGCTATGAAAGTCGTAGGAAGAGGTGACTCAATTGGCGTTTTGAATAGAAGAGGCCGTCGTCTACTCTGTTTTCTCGGGAAGAGCGTTGATAAGCGATTGAGTTGAATTTCATTTCACGTTTATTGCATTCCAACAGTCAATCAGCACCACAAACAAAATCAATAACACAAAATAATGAGTCTGTCTTTATTATTATTGTATCGCCATTCCAAGAATTCGACATATCATTATGTATTGTGCGTCCTCCAAAAATATACATCTCATGTATCATTATTGCTTGTACATTGATAACCAGTCTGGAGACATTGTGATATGAAATCGCATTACGGAACTGCACTCGAATGGCACCATTAGGATCGATTTTAAAGACTTTCCAAGAATGGTTTGTTATTGCGTAATTATGTACCTATGTGTTGCAACAATGTTCTTAAACTTTCATTTAAATAAGTTCACTTATAATGTTCCTCTTGGAAACGCAAGAAAAGAATAACAGTTTGGTCAACTACCTAAATTCATTCTTTATATAGTTTCTTGCTATATAAGTCTCTTTACTTACTTTCTAGGGGGTCAAATTATTCTCAAATATTTATTTATTTACATCAACACACGGCGTGTGCCTTTTACATGTTAATCAAGCAGTATAATAGACAAGAAACAGACGCAATAATCAAAAATAAAATTCTCGTGCCACGGTGTTTGTTATCATACTCCTCCGAAACGGCTGGACCGATTTTGATGAAATTTTGTGTGCTTATCGCGTAGGTCTGAGAATCGGCGAACATTTATTTTTCATACCCTTAAAAGTTAAAGGTTATTTTTTATTTTATTTTACTTTTGTTTTTTAGACAAAATGTTTTATTTTATTTTTTTATGATGAGACATTAAAAAATACATATATATTTTTAAATAGCGATATAAGTAATCTAGAAATAATGTATACTTTTGGCAAAACAACGTTTGGCGAGTCAGCTAGTTTATGTATACATTTAGAGTGATTAATTAATAAGAAACAGTCAAGATTGACAACTGCACTCTTACCGGCGCTCTTGAGACGGTCTAGGTCCAGGGACTGTTAAACGGCGTCAAAACAAAATAATTCAGAATCATCATCGAAAAATAAATAATGCAAAACTGAAGAAGTCCATGGGAAACAATAGGTCTATTTCAAATAAATAAATAAAATTAATAAATAAATAAATTGTATGTTTCTTTTATTTCTAGACAAAAAATATAGCTGGAAAAATAAGGGGATAAGATAATGATGTTTGGAAATGTCTACCTTGGGCAATCATTATGTAGTTCTACAGTCTGTTGCGTCTGCTTTCTTTATCTTTCTTCGGGGAATAACTATTCCAGCTTACATTATTTATAATAAATCCGTTTAGAAAAATATGCAGGCATTTCTCATTCAATTACAATTATGACCACCCATTCTGAATGCCTTTTGATATAAAAGGTGACCTTGTATGCGTAGATTTTTTCTCTATTTTAAACCAGAACGGACATTATCTAGCAATGTGGTATGATTTACTATAAATGGATGTGAAGGCAGTACAGCAATGCGCAGAATGTTTGGCGCTTAGCTGATTTCCACTCAACTATTTGACGTATGAACGTTTTGTCTTTATATGTAAAGATATTAAGCATACTTAACTGCTATGATATTATTAAGATAACTACCTACTGTATCTTGCAAGAGAAACAGTGATCATAAACTATTCTTTCACAGTGCACTGCTAACTTATCATTCTGATAAAAAAAATAGGTATATTATACCTATGTAGGTACTTGTTTATTTAATTCTTAGTCGGTAGCCTGGAGGTAGAGTCTCGGCCTCGTGAACAAGGGGTCTGGGGAAGTCAGAGCAAACAAATCGTCATATATATCTATCCTTACATAGTTCTTTCCTTTCCCATACATTCATCCAGTTTCTCATAGATGCAAGCCGATTCCTTTTTCTTTAAACGCGGCCGTCCTTAATAATTTGATCCACACGATCGAGCCACGTAGTTTTTGGACTCTTTCAGACAAATACACCCTCATTGTCAGCCTTTCATCGTGCATACGAGTCACATGACCAAACCATCATTTATTTATTTATTTACGGCTAATTAGCCTTTTACACAATATTTTTTTTACATAGGTACAATATCATAACAAAACAAAACATAGGTACCAAACACAATATTAATAAATCAATATTACAAACATATATAAAAAACATGGGTAGGTATATAAAGGAGGAAGGGTTCCTGCTAAGATGTTGATTCCTGATTATTGTCCATATAAATATGATTGTAATGTGCAAATAGATTAAACTTTAGTATGTGGATTGGATCATGAAACAAGTCTATTAAATTATTGAATTTATTTCCGAGAATGTGAAGGCGATTTATAATAGAATGTATGTGATAGTTGGTCCTTGCCTGCGCTTCCTGAAATAACATATTTTGTCTTGCAGAATGGTTTGGTACATGAAAATTGATCATAGCAATAAGTTCTGGGCAGTCAAAGTTTGAAATAAGTATTTTACTGAGAACTGTGAGATCTATTATTACACGTCTGTCAGATAGCTTTGTCATACCGAGTTCGACCAGTGAGTGCTCATAACAGAATTCATCATATGGGATTCCTAATCGAAAATTGATGTACATCATAACTTATTTACACTCATTCTATCCACAATATTTCTCTTCAATCAGCTCATTCTTCTCACTCTATTTAGCAACTTCTTACCAACCATTCTTCTCAGCGATCACATCTTCATTGTACCTATTTATTTCACCATTTTCCTTTTTCAATCACCTCCATGTTTCGCTCGCGAAGATTGCTTTGCCAAATTACTTTGTGAGTAATATTTCTTACTTAATCAAGGGTTGGACACGTAAATTTATTTATTTATTCATTTCTTACTGTACATTGATCACAATATATACAATTTTTTAGAAAAAAGCATTCAAATTAGATACAATCAATATACAGAGGGCGAGTTTATCGCAGAGGCGCAATTTCTTGCAACTAATCCAAGTCTAGTTAGCCAAGTCCAAAAATATGCATTTTATTTGGCTGATACAGCATTAATTTTATGAGGTAGGTACTTATATATTAGTATTTTGTAGTGGCAAGCGGTTGTCATCATACTTGCAACACAGCCAGTAATAGTTAGTATAATATAATGCGTTTCATTTCCTTTGAGATCAAAGTAATTTTCCGTTTCCTGTGAAAGATGTTTGCATTATCTCTGGACACAAATTGTGAAATAATATTGTATTGTGCAATACACACTACAGGAGAATACTGTTTATTTGAACGTTTTTTGTGCCGGATTCATCAAGTCTTACAAAAAAGGTATAGGGCTTAGGAAGTAGAAATCCATAATAAAATTAAAAACACATGTTTTTTTCCACTATATTGATTTTTATTGAAATAATAATAATCTTTATTTCATATTTATACATACAATTATAGTTTACATTTATCAAATTACATATAAAGATATATTCATAAAAGAAAACAGTACAACCAACGAACGAAGCCCGTTAAGTCATTGAAATGACTTGTCAACAGGCTCCGCTCATCTCCACATCCAGCTTATAACTAAAAAAGTTAAATATAACTATATTAATCCTATAAATGCCCACAAATCTATTAAACACTCACACTACAGTTATATGTACAACACTCACACTCACACTACAGTTATATAACACTCACACTACAGTTATATGAAAGAAAGAACTTTCGTCTTTTAAGGATATTATAAAAATAAATTGACAACCTCTTTGAAAGACGAAAGACGTCCCACTCAATAACAATCAGTTGAATAAAAAAAAAACAGTTGTTATTAATTTCATCGTATTTTTTAGAGTTTTTTGTCCTTCATGTCTAAAATCTTAGATCGAAGGCTATGGAAAGACATGAAAAGCATAGGTAGGCCGAAAAATATATGATTTAATTAAATTGTTTGACAAAAATCAAAGAGAGTAGCAGAAAATAGGGACGAATGGCAAAAAATATTTAAATTCGTTGCAGACCAATCCAATGGATAAAAGCCCACATTTATTAATTTAAATTTAAAAATTCATCATTTAAAAATTTATTATTTTTTTAAATTTCTAATTTTCTTCAAATATGATAAGCTGCCTTGGTGTCTACCACCTCAGAACAGACTACGTCCAGTGAGGTGGTATAATTTTCCAGGACGGCAGACTCAGATGATGCACGCTCGAGGGTCGGGGACATGCGGGGCTCGGTCGGGCCACATGTGGCCCGGCTGAGAACCGCGTGTCCCGTTATAACCCGTCAATATTTTTTTTAGTTTTTAGCAATATATCAAACATAAAAAATTATAATATAGTAAAGAGATTTCAGATGTGAATTAATATTGTTTATTGTAAATCATTCCCCATAGGTCCCTTACGGGACACTTGGGTTCATCATAATTATATAGGTTTAGGGCCGCGATATCCAAAACGTTAACCAAGTAGTTAACTTGTTGTCAAGAGTTAATCATAAGTTAACTCAAGAAATGGTGATATCCAATGTCTGTTACGGAGATAACAAGTGGTTATTTATAACCACCCGATTTTCATGAGTTAACTATCGAATCCACGAGTTAACTTTGAGAATGAATGTTTTTTTCGTCTGTAGATGGTGCTATATATGTCATCAATTTGACAGTTACATAGTTTATCATTTTGGTTTTAGAATATTGTGTTATAATAATATAATATATTGATCAAAACTGGATAATTATCTTTATAATAATGTTGATACATCATCCGATGAGCAATATTATTGATACTTTCAAAACACTCGTCAACATGAGCAACACGTTAAAATTTAAAATGGCGGCTCCAAACAACCAGTGAAGTGTCAAATAACTTCCCTAGTGTTGCCACTCGTACGACAAAAGTGCGTAAAAATTAAATTTCAACCGATTTGTACTAAGGTATTGCCATATGTGAATACTGTTTACATCACTACAGAAAGTTAACCTCTGGTTAAGTAACCATTGTAAATTATTTTTATGATATCACCAAATGCCGAACATGAACAATTAGTTAACTCATAACAGTTGATTACTTAACCACTGGTTAACTTCTATTTGGATATCGCGGCCCTTAAAAGAATAAAAAGAACAACATAAAAATAATACATGAAAGAATACAAAGCAGTGAGGCACCAAAAGCGAGACAAAATAATGGAATGATTAATTAAAACGTTGCGTGATAGAGTATAAAGAATGAGCGGATGCAAGAAGACTGTTGTGGAATTTTTTGGACATTTTGAACGAATGAACGAGGTAAGAATGACAAAGAGGATATACCTACTTGTCTGAAAGAAAGGGTGTGAAGAAGCGCGGGCATTCGAGAACTACGTGGCTTGATCACGTGGATCAAATTCTCAAGGACGGCCGTGCATGAGAAATTGTATGAATGTGGAGGAAGCGAAGGAAGTGTGTAAGGATAGATCTATTTGGCGTTCCTTTCTCTCTGCCTACCTCACTTGGGACACGGCGTGAGGGTATAGTTTAGTATTAATATAAAACTCGGATATTAAGGATTTGCCTGTAATAATATAATATGCTTCAGGTAATAATAATAATATGTATGTAAGCGTTATGTGTAGTATGATTATATTTCCCACGGAATACGTTGACCGTCCTATGAGATCATTGCACCAATACACTACTCTACTGTACTCTACTCTACTGTACTGTATCACTGTCTGGTGGGTTCTATAAGTTCTATAATAATAATTATGTCTTTTATCTATAGTTAAACACTAGCAGCGTGTCTTCCATACAAGCAGAAAAGCCGGGCTTTGCTTGAGATGATTTTGAATTTTGCGCACAGTCGCTCACTGTGTGTGAATTTGATGCGATGTCGTCTGAAGCGTTAAAAAAACTAGGCTACATGTGTCTGAGCCGTTTTGCTTCATTCTTTTTATTTATTTATTTTCTTCTTCATTGTGCATTGGTTACAATATTTCAAATTAATACAAAGTATCATAAAATATCAGTTGTATCTACAATTCAATATACAGAAGGCGAGGTTATTGCTAGAATGCGATAATCTCCAACTATGATACAACTTTTAAGGTGAAACATAAGCATTGTTATCATATAACATATTATTAATAGTTTATTTATCCCTTATATTATATAATTCACATACATATTACCCAATATGAAAACCTTGAGATACGCCACTGATTTATACAAATCATATACACACCTTCTAAGAATATATCACTATAATCTCCATGACTATATTATAGTCTATAAAATAATACATATTATTGTGTTCCAATTAAAGATATTCTCTTCCTTATGCAAAACGTATGTGCAATCTATTAAATGGATTTTATTGATACTAATTCTGTGCAAAGTGTGGCTAAAAAGTACCAGGAAGAAGAGGACCGGCTAACCTATTACGAATCTTTTAATAAATAGTAATAACAATATTCTAAATCTGTTAAAAACCCAACATATTTACATTATTTTTCTTGACTGTTCCTTTTTATTTGTATTATTTGTTAAGGCTGATACAACCGTTTATTATGTAAATAAATAAATTATATATATTTTTTGGCTGGGGGGGGGTATGGCTAAAACGAATCTCTACCCTGCTGTAATTGCACAGAAGTCTCTCATTAGGGTAACCTGCCGGAAACCGTATAGATACTCATCTGATAGACTTTTCAAAGAATTTTCTGTACTGGACATACGACAACTATACATAAAGACGATAACTAAACACATACACCTAAATCCAACTCCATACATGCCACAACACATGCTTTCAGCAAATACACGAAATGGAAGACTATTGCAACCAATTATTACACATACGACTTTTGCTCAGAGATTCCTCACCTTCCTTGGGCCAAGAATGTATAATCGAATAATCCCAAATATTGCTAAATTTATTTCCCCAAGTGGGAAAAACTTAAACAAATTGGTGACGAATTGGCTCATGGACAGGGGAAGAAGGGAGTCTGAGAGAGACCTGACGAACATAATACAATAACTGACTTACTCTTACATTAATCTTATTTGCACATTCTAAATGACTTGACGTATGACATGCTATTTCATAATGTATTTTGAATTATTTTAACTCTTATTCAAGTTTACATAAAAGAATTGTATTTTAAGTCATATTTGAAAAATTGTATTTTGACATATGTATTTTTTTTTCTAGTATTGCCCCAGAACAGATTTTAATCTAGTGGGGCAATATATTCCATTATATTGTTTTTCGTGTTAATTCTGTATGCTCTATTGGAATAATAAATAAATAAAAATAAAAAATATAAACAGGTACGGTGTTGTAGTATATTATTAACTATCGGTGTATTGCGTATAAATAAAAACATTCTTTTACAAAAATTACGTGATACAAAATATGATTTATTGTTAAAAAAAAATGTCTTGGCTGCACAATTTAAGTTGTACCACATCGCTGTTCGGAGTCGCAGTCAACAAGATGGAAATAGCTGTGATGATCGCCAACTTTCGCAGATGACACCGGACTAACAGAAGCAGAGAAAAATACTGTAAACTAGAAAATAATATGTTAACTTGAAAACTCTCAAAGTACCTAAGTAATATTCTTAGAAGAGGAAGTGAATTTTCTACGAAAGTCGACCCGGGAATTTTATTATTGAAATTCCAAAACAATTCGTTTTGGGATTACCTGGCTTTTACAGGACACCCGAAAACTAACTGAAAATAGTGAGAATCCTTTTCTTTACCGGGAACTTCAGAGGGTAAAGAAATAAGAAGTTTAACATCCTTAATTCAGCGATGAATAATGGCACAGAGAGGACACACTCTACAGCACGTTCATTACTTGCAGTTGGCTCTAGTGCCTTATTTGTGAGTGATGTAATGATGGTATATATAGATAAATATATATAGAACATTATACCACCCACACATGTAATGGTTTTCGAAGAATCACCAAACAGAACTATACTATTTAATATTATACCGTAGACGTGTTATATCATAGACTAGAAACCCAAACGTAAAAATTGGGATTGGGTCCAATCGAATCAATGGCCCAAAATATTTTCATACCAATCATAGAAAAGTGTCGTTCTAAGATTGTGAAAAAGTCGATTGTTATGAAAAGTAGGGGAATGATGTAAAATACTTAATGATAAGTGATAAGTGAAACTGTAATATTATGTTATGTTATGGAGTGAAATAGCAAATATCTAGTGTTAAAAAACTTAGAAGTTTCCCGATTTTATCAATTTGTTTCTTACCCTATATTGTTTCCCGTATGCAGCTCCGTGGAGCACTCGGAAAATAATAATTATTATCAATTATTGGTCTCCCACTCTTTGCTGTAAGTTTTCGAGTGTCAAAGAAAGGTGGTCGAAAAAATACATTTTACATCTATTCACTGTGTCGATATATAGGAAATAGAATGCCATTATTCCATTAAAAAAAGTGTTTTTCTACTAAAACGTTTATTATTTAGATTTTAGAGGACGTCTTTGATTGACAATGTCCTAATAAGACGAAAGATATTTCTCTAAATAATAATACCAAAGTAGAAAAAAACATTTTTTTAATTTCATTTTACATCGTTGAATTTTGAGTGACTCAATATTTTACTGGCATGGAAAAAGTTAGGAAGAAGAGCCGTTAGGCAGACCAAGACAAAAATTGTTGGATAACATCAACCGAGATCTAGAGGAGCTAAATGCTGACGACTGGCAGTCAATTGCTCAAGACAGAAAGGCTTGGAAATCTATTGTTTCAGAGGCGAAGGTCCTGCAAGGGCTGTTCGGCCATCTGAAGTAAGTAAGTATGTAAGTTACTTACTTACTTTTCGGGTCCGGACTTCAGACCTTAGGCCTGAGTCAATAACACACTTTCACGTTACGTTTTCGTTCTGTTAACGTTCGAGTATAGACGAAGTTGCAAGCAAGTGTCAATTTCGTTACTAAGATACACAATAGTTACGAAAATTAACACTTTGGCGCAACATCGTCTGCATTTGAACGCTAACGGAACGAAAACGTAACGTGAAAATGTGTTATTGACTCAGGCCTCTTGCCACTCCAGTATTCAGCGACGTATATCGCCTTGTCATTCGCCATCATCAGGTCACTCACATTACATCCATTCCGCATCAACGGACATTGCAATAGGTGAATATGTAAGTATAGAGAGGACAGTTTGAATGTTCATTAAACACAGCTGATCTACTGGCTACCCCAATTGTGAGATAGCCAGTAGATCAGCTGTATTTAACGAGTACACATAGTATGTAGTTGTAATAGTAATTCTGAGAGAATTAGTGCCTATTATATTTGTTCATTCATTGGTATTAAGTTTTTGATCCATGCTTATAATGTCGATGTCATTACACATACATACATTTATACCTACACTTCACATCTGTGAGTAATTATTATTGTCTGAGTAGGTACTCGATATACCTCGTAATATGCAGTGCAGCAGTAAAACATTTCATATATATTATACATAATAAATATTTATAATAATAATTATGATTTACATGTATCTATGTTTGTGTATTCACTATGTCTACAATCGGGAAAATTACGAAGTATACGAAAACTCGCATTTATTAAGCGTCTTCTTGGATACAAAGTTTGTGAAAGAAAATAAAATAAAATAAAAATATAATAAAAAATTAATGTATTTCATTAATTGACAACGAAATTGTATCTGCCCTTGGTTTCTCAAAATAAAGTGACATTTTTGTTCTCATTTAAATAAATTTAGCATACATATATCCACTGCAAATTATTGTGACATTCTCCCCCGTTAAAATACATATTTCATATATCCATTTCAAAATGTTGTAACATTTTTTTTCCCCATTTACACACATTTACCATATATCCACAAGCGAAATTTTGTGACATTTCCCGCCATTAATTAATTAATTTATTTATTTAAACAAACACGGCAATAAGCCTTTTACATGTTAACAAAATACATACATAGACACAACAATGACATAACAATATGTAGAATAATTTATGGTGTCGAAGATCAAACAGTAATCAGGGAATACTATAATAACAATTGAGATAATAAACAAAAGAAGTAAAAAAAATATCATTATTATAAAATCAATATTATAAATCCACTGCAAAATATTGTGACATGTCGCCCCATTTACATACACTATAAAATATTGTGACATTTTTCCCCATTCGCATACATACATCACATAACAACTGCAAAATATTGTGACATTTTCCCCCATTCACATACATACATCACATAACAACTGCAAAATATTGTGACATTTTCCCCCATTCACATACATACATCACATAACAACTGCAAAATATTGTGACATTTCCCCCCATTCACATACATACACCACATAACAACTGCAAAATATTGTGACATTTCCCCCCATTCACATACATACATCACATAACAACTGCAAAATATTGTGACATTTTCCCCCATTCACATACATACATCACATAACAACTGCAAAATATTGTGACATTTTTGCCCATTCACATTATTACATCACATAACAACTGCAAAATATTGTGACATTTTCCCCCATTCACATACATACATCACATAACAACTGCAAAATATTGTGACATTTTCCCCCATTCACCAGAGATGTGACGTATTTCAAATAAAAGTATTTAAAATACAAATACAAAATACAAAATACGTATTTGTATTTTGTATTTCAAATACCTTTTTGTAAAAAGTATTTTGTATTTTATTTGAAATACTTTTTTTGAGTATTTTGTATTTTATACAAAATACTTTTATAAAATACCTTTTTATTGTTTGAAACAAAATTCTGCCATTAATTGATATGCGCGTACGCAAGCTTTTTTTGCCAATTTGTTGAATTACAAATACAACGTTTCCATTAGAGTACTCCATGTTTGAGATATACACACATAATAATGATGATTGAACAAATTATACATGACGCCGTTTAATGTTTCATGGCCATCTCAAGGGCGCTGTGATTTCTCCTTTGAGTTCAACGAGTTTGCAGCGATGAGGCTTGCCACCCATCATGCCGCGTCAAAGTGGGTGAAGGGCACAAAGAGGAGAGCGGAATGCAGGGTGGGAGTTTTGAATGTGAGAGGAGGGATGGTGAGAAAGACGGACGAAATTTTAGAGATGATCTGTTTGGCGTTCCGTTCTCTCTGCCTACCCCACTTGGGACACGGCGTGAGGGTATAGTATAGTATAGTATAGAGTTCAACGAGTTTAAGAAGCTGAGCACAGCCTTCGCCACACATTTTCGTCAGCGGAACAGCTCAGTGGGTGGTGTGCTGCCTTGTGGACAGTGAGACACAGTTTAAACACCACTATCTCTAGGACTCACAGTTGTCCCTACGATTTCAGATTTGGATTATCCATTCTGATTTATTTTGCAGCCCAAGTCAGGAATTCTCTTACCTGCTTGATGATACTCAATCCATTTATGACAATTTTCGGCTTATCTCTTCTAACAACGGTACATTTTGTCATGACTTAATTAATTTTTTTTTCTATTTTGACAATTCTTCCTAAGGCTCATCCTCATTGTCTGCAAGCAATGATATATCGAATCATGTCAACCCTTTCTCCATTTATGTATACTCTTGTCCAGTTTTTCATTCATCAATGGTATTCATCAATTGTCTGCAAGCAATGCTATATCTAATTTATTTATTTATTTATTCATACTTTACTGTACATTGATAAAAAACAATTACATAAAAGGTATACATTCAAATTAAATACGATCAATATACAGAGGGCGAGTTTATCGCAAAGGCGCGATCTCTTCCAACTAACCCAAAAGTATTAACTTAAAAAGAAAAAAAAACATATGATAAAAATAAAATCAATGATCTAAAGCAGTGTTTCCCAACCGGTGGTTCGCAAACCCTGGGGGTTCGCTATGTCTACAAAGGGGGTTCGCGAAAATAATAGCGTAATGGCGTGATTTTAAATTGCCCAAGAAAAATAAAAGGAAAAAAAAAACAAAAACACAAAAAAAAATAAAAAAAGCACACCAAATACAATGCAGAGATTGCACGCTGTTGTTTCGAACGTATGCATACTGCCTATATCTTATGTAGCATATAAAGAAAATTTTATTGTTTTTTTGCCTATCATTAACGACTACATAGGGGGTTCGCCAAATTCTGTTGAATATTACTTTTGGTTCGCGACGACAAGAAGTTTGGGAAACACTGATCTAAAGGATTTTGGAAATAAAAGAGAAAAAAAAAATACATTCACAAAGTGAACATATCGACGGTCCCTACGTATATGTGCGTAAGTGCACAAACCTAAATTTTACACCAGAGCGATTTAAAGTTTCTATGTAGTTTTTTTGACATAACTTTTTTTCTATTCTATTCTATTCGACATATTTACTTGAAAATTGGCAGCTATTATTCAATTAATGTGTGTAATAATACTGCGTATTTTATTTCTTTACAAATGCAATATTTTTAGATATTTAGCACTTACTCACATATACGTCGGAAACAAAACAACATCTACCAGCTTAACTACCACTTGAGTTGTTATACGCCGGGATAATACTATTGTGTTTTTAAGGCATATATTGACATGATTCTAACTATTTACTTCAAATATTTATATTTATTGACAATACGAACTTATTTTATAATAAACCAAGAATGGTTGTTATTTCTGGACTCAGAATTAACGTAGTTTCTTCCTTGTTAGTATTTTCGTAAACCTTTATTTAGTCCGACGTATATGTGAGTAAGTGTCATACACTAGCAATTTAGTGAATATGAATGTGCAGATATCTTAAAGAAAATAAATGTAATTTGTAATAATAAAATCAAATGGGTACTCATATTAAATTTATACTTTTCGTGGGCATTGTGCACTTGTGTAATATTACTGTATTACTAGTAATCTTCCTTTGTTTTGTGTATGAAATTGAATTTTGTTTAACAACAAAGTAATATTTAGCAGATTCTTTTCACTAAGGAAAGTGAGATCAAAATAATGAAACATTTTTTCAAACATGGATAAAAGTACAATGTTTTATTAATAACAAGATTTCTAGAAAAATAACAATTTCGTCTTATCAATCAGTGAAAATATATATGTGTACTATAACAATATTATTTTGTCTGTTGCAATAACATTGGCATTATTGATGATGAAATACTTATTGTAATTACGGTTAGAGGAATTAAGGTACATTCATCTTTATATTTTATGTATGTAAATCATACAATGTATATAATATTTTATGTATGTATGGTACATGCGCTGGTTTACACCAAACAATGCATCAGGATGTCCGACGTATATCGACTTAAAGTCACTTACTCAGATATACTTTTTTTTTTTGTTTTTTTTTTTTTTTTTTTTTTGTTTTTTTTTGTATTTTTTTTTTATGTAATTGTTTTTTATCAATGTACAGTAAAGAATGAATAAATAAATAAAAATAATAAATAAATATACGCCGGCGTCTTTAAATTATTTGGTGCACTTACGCACATATACGTTTCAAAAAAGGGTCAAATATCCAAAATTTTGAACCAATTATTTCATCAATGAAAATATACGATATTTTAAGATACTTAGTGTAAAAAAAGCGATTTTGTCAAAAATGCCACTTACGCACATATACGTAGGGAGCGTCGATATATACAAAACATACATACATACACACATATATATAAAAAGGGAGAGACTGCAAAAAAAAAAGATACAAACATACATACATAAAGGGAAAGGAAAAGGGGGGAAAAAAGGAGGGGGGGTTAGGAGTGATGGGTTTCAGGTTTCAGAGGCTGTGTTTGTATTTGTGGAAATCATTTTCTCCTTAACGGCTCGCTTGAAAGACGTCAGACTTTGAGTCAGCCTAAATTTTGAAGGGAGATTATTCCAGCAACGAGCACCCTGAACTGCAAAAGATTTTGAGATGAAAGTTGTACCATGAGCCGGGATTAACAGGATGCGCTGGTTATTCGACCTCAGAGGTAAACCGTGACTCGCCAAGTATTCAAAAGCCTCCTTAATATAGTACGGGGTTGATCCTGCGTATACAGAGCATTGTGGACAAATGTGAGTAGATGGAGCTCACGTCTTTGTCGTACAGTAAGCCATTTCAGGGTATTCCGATATTCAGAAATGTGGTCAGTTTTTTTAGATTAAAAATAAACCTTATGCCAACATTCTGAAGTCGATCAAGTTTGTCAATTAGATCCTGATTCATGTCCACATACACGATATCAGCATAGTCGATAATGGGCAACAGCAAGGATTGGACCAATAAAATTTTTACTTTAGTGGGCAAGAATTTTTGCAGCATCTTAAGGGTGTGGAACTTGTAAAAAAACTTTTTCTTTAGAGTGTTAAATTGATGCTGCCAAGAGAGTCTCTGGTCCATGATTATGCCCAAATTCTTTACTGTCGCCGAAGAGGGTATTGCTACTGAATTCATAGTAGTGGGAGGTAAATTCATATTTTTCAACCTGGATATAGAGTGAAGGCTACCAATGAATATTGTCTGGGTTTTTGAGGCATTGAGGAGTAATCCATGAGCACTAGCCCAGTTTGAGATCTGTTGCAAACACTCATTGGTAGAATAAATGGCAGAGGAGATATTGTGAAGTTTAGCATGTGTATAGATTTGCAAATCGTCCGCATATAGATAGTAGCGACAAGGCAACTGTTTCTAATCATGTCAACCCTTTCTCCACTTATGTATACTTTTGTCCAGTTTTTAATTTCTTTTTCATTCATCAATGGTTTAAATATTAAATACTTTTGTCTTACACCTTGTTCGACTATTTGTAAAAGTATTTTAAAAAGGTATTTTAAAAAAGTATTTTGAAAATACGTATTTTGTATTTTGTATTTAAATACCATTTTGAAAAAGTATTTAGTATTTTGTATTTGAAATACAAAAATTCAAAAGTATTTGTATTTTGTATTTAAATACTTTTTTGGAAGTATTTTGCACATCTCTGCCATTCACATACATACATCACATAACAACTGCAAAATATTGTGACATTTTCCCCCATTCACATACATACATCACATAACAACTGCAAAATATTGTGACATTTTCCCCCCATTCACATACATACATCACATAACAACTGCAAAATATTGTGACATTTTCCCCATTTACGAGTATATACACATGTCACATGTCCACAACAAAATAAAAACTTTTTCTTCGTCATTATTTCATCATTTTGGCTTCTCGTTATAAATTTTTGATAGTGACTTCATCAACGGAAGAGGGAGACCAACCAGGATGAGGTAAATCCGAAAAAAACATTAACATCTTTGAATGAAGACCGTGACCGTGAGCCAAGTAAGCTTATAACAGCTAATAATTATAAACGTTTTTTATAACGAATGCATGACCAAAATAAAAATTCTAGTCCCACCCCTGAAATATGGGCTGCGGGTTTAAAATCTAGTACGTAATACCTTCTTATAGTTCTGCTGTTCTAGTATTTATCATTGAGTCGTATTATTATTATTGAGCAGACAGCGACGGGTACCTACCGCATTTGTTATAATATGAAGGTATATATGTTTTGCATTACTGTAGGTTACATTGTATGCAATTAGACACAGATTGAGATCTTACAAGTTTATTGGTTGAAGCATGCATACGCTTCACAACTGTGAAGTATGATACTAATGGTAATGCGGTTTTAATAAGAAATTTAAATGAAATCAAATATTTATTAATTCGACTGGGGAATTAATTTGCGAGCAAGCTTTCGAAAACTTCCGCTCTTATCGTCAGGTTAATGTAAAAAGAATCTTTATTATAAAAGAAATTGACAAATAGAGAAATAATCAAAAGATAAACTTTCCCATGAGATAAGCTCTCAATAATATGGATGGTCAACCATGTTATAATAAATTTGATGTGCCGCTGTGGACGGTCTTATGTATATGGAAACATTTTCAGCATTTGAAAGCTATCATCGAATAAGGAGGAATGTCATACAAAAATAAAACGTAGTAATTTATCTCTAAATGTACAAAAATGGCATTTCGCATATGGGGTTGCTAGAGTCGCAATTAAATGTAACGAAAATACAGGACGTCTTCTTTGTAAAAAGAAAACAACGAATCTTTTATAAATACCTGATTATTGAGGCAGTTTGAAATTTAGAAAAAATGATTATCAAATCATTTGTATTTAAGGGTCTCCGTGAGTAAATTTACTAAGATAATCGTCATTAAAACACGTACCTACGGTCGGTTTCATAAAAAAATATTAAGATACTTTGATTTCTTAAGTTCCTTTAACTTCTACGGCTTTCATAAAATATAAATTTATGGTCCGAAATGTCAATATGATTATTAAAATTTTCAACAAAACTGCTAATTTTCTAACTTACTTAACTGCGCAAAGTTGTTGCAATGGTTACCAAGATAATGTATATAAACAACAGTTGCCACGACTTATTGTAACTTTTGTACATAATGACATCTGGTGTTCTTAGCTTTAACTAAGTAACAGTTTCAAAGTTTAAATTAAGTTGACGGAACCCAAATCACACTTACGATCGGTTCCAATAATCTATATATCCGCTTCAATGAGTTAAAACCTACTGCAAAATTTATTTTGTATTTACTGCATAATATTTGGAACTGGCTATTAGTGAAAAAGAACCTTCATCTTTTATGAAACCGGGTGTTAATCATCTTGCGAATCAATTCCGATAACTCTTTGACATTTTTATTCACCATTTTAGTATTTTAAGATACTTAATAACATGTTTGTTGTAGTTAAAACATTATACATACCTGTATTTTGTACAATTGCAACATTTTATAAACAGTTTAAGAAGCTTTGACTGTTATAATAAGCACATCTCAAAGCGCATACGGTTTACATTAGATCAGACGTGTATTGAGATGTTTAGTATTGTGAAGTTGTGCATGTATTTGCTATTTTTTATGCTAGCATGTATATTATGTCACCGTCACATTATTGGATAAGCCAGTCAGCTGAATGGCTAGGAAATTAGTTGAATGGCTAGCCGTTTCGTTTCTGTAAGAGTGACGCACCAAACGTTTAAAATTATGCCTGATCAAAGCTAGCCCGATTATCGAAATTTTATACACAATTGGATGTCGAGCGTCGAAACTCTGTGTCATGCACTCATTAAGGAAGTTCACATATGTATGTGTATCATATTATACAAAATACCTACCTAGTTAATACCTATTCATTTAGGTTGACTATCGGTGAGTGTGATGAACTGACATGATTAATCTAGAGTAGTTCAAAATATGATATCAAAAATTTTGTTTATTTATTTGACATTAATGCGCTCTGATAAACTTTGCGTTATATAATACTGCTGTTATAGTGTGTTCATGTGAGGAGAATATCGCCAGGACACAAAAATAATATAATCAGTCGTCTGAATCGTGTGAACAGATTTTCAATAAATTAAAAAGAAAACAGTTACAACCATATCGTTCCAAATTAATTATCTTTCAACTTTGGTTTGTCAAACTATGCTGATTTCCTTATACGCGCACGCGTAGATAGGAGCTGTATCCATATTTATGGTTGAAACTGGCCACTAGTCTATTAGTTTGTATTGTACAATCCTACATCTTTTTTCGTTTCGATTTTGCAAAAAAATTGCTTTTTCTAAATCAAAATATGCCTTATATCTTCTACTACAACATTTTTAACCAAAGACGCACGCTCTGTGATCTCTATCTCGACGTCCACCATTTTAAAACTACCTTGAAATCAAAACATATGACAGATTTAATCTGTTTCGGTGGACTGTCTGAACACGTTTAATTTTTACGGATGTTTGACTATTTCATTTATATGAAAGCGAAATCGTTTTTACTTTTATGTCGTTTCGTGGAAACATTACCTTATTAACTATTCAATTGAATAGTTAACTAAACGTCAACCATACAATTGAATATTTAATGTTTAGTTAACCGCTTAGCCGTTCAGTTAACTGACTAATCCAACTATCTGGCGGCGGCATAATGCACCAATAGGATTACCACATTCCTCTAACTTGCATACTACTTCAGCGAATTAGATATTATGTTGCAGTATGGAGAATGTTACAATACGCCATAAAATAGGTTAATTATTAGGATATTTCTGTATGCCGGAGTGTAACTAACCTATGTCAAGAAACGACGTTCTTTAGCATGGCCTATCAAAGTATTTTCAACTTATATATTACTCCAACTTATGTATTAATTAATAGGATACATAATTTTTTATTCATTTTAGTCATAGGTTCAGTTGATCTCTGAGGATATTTTTATTTTATTTTATTTATTTATTTAAGCACATTCACGACTTTCGCCTTTTACATGTTAACAGCACAAAATAAATATAACAACAACAAGAAAATTCAAAGTAATAAAAAATAATAATCAAAATAATAAATAAATACATCATAATAGACCCGATTTAGTATTACATGATAAACGTAATAAAATAACGAACCTAATAGACATCGCTGTCCCAAATACACATAACATACAAACAACCGTCGCAGAAGAAATACGTAAATATACAGAACTAGCAGGAGAAATAAAAAATATTTGACATTCTAGGTCCGTTTATATAATACCTTTAGTCATGTCAGCTACAGGGGTAACTCCGAAATCTTTAATAAATAATTTACAAAAATTAGATTTACCGGTTAATTTGTACATTAAAATTCAAAAATCTATTATAATAAACACTTGTAATATTGTAAAAAAGTTTTTGAACACATATATTTCAGGCACAATGCTGGTATTTTGAACCCGCGTTCTGAGCCTAATCCTTTGATATCCTGTATATCTGGATAGGTGAATTTTTCCCGGCATTAGACTGTTAAGTTTTTGTGTGACCATGACTGATCATATGGAGACTTATCTGGTTGTATAATGCTGAGAAGTGTGGATGGCAATTCTGCCGCCGCGTAAAAAAAAATAATTAAAATAACAAAAATATTGAGATGTCAATTCATAAATGTAATATTATAATTTATATGTAACGTCAAAATATATACAAACAGAAAATATATAAAAAAAACACATAACAATTAATACAGACATAACAATACATAGACTATTCGATAAAAACTTAAATCTATACATCCTCCTTGTAGAGACATGTCTCGTGTCATTCATTCATTTCTGTCGGTCCCTCAATCCTGAGGATCGTGACCATCATGCCTCGTTCTGTAGACCATCTGTCTCCATTTTGAGCGATCCTCCGCCATGTGTAAGGCCCCGTGAAGTGAGCTCTGTGTGGCCTCCTTAATTTGGTCGCTCCATCTTATTGGCACCTGCCCCTTCCCCTTCTTCCTTTCTACAACCCAAGTCTCGTGTAAAGGAGGGTAAATAGTTGGTAAAACTTTGTGCGATAGAGTGAGGAACAAGGACATGTTGGAGGAGTGTCGTGGATAGATAGAATGCGTGTTAAAAAGTTGCAACTGTTTGGACATGTGGAGCGAATGGAAGAAGAAAGGATGACGAAGATAATGAATATATCTGGAAGCGGGATTATGAAGAAACGTGGACGTCCGAGTTCTACGTGGATCACATTCTCAAAGATAATATTATGGCCACGTGTAGAGTAGGAAAAATCAGCTTACACGTATTATGAGTACCCACTTGGAATACGGCGTGAGGGTATAGTGAATAATAATAAAGTATTTCTGTCACATTGCTTGTGTGTATTACCGTCTGAAAGAGTAGGTAGGTACTCAATGCACACGGCGATGTAGAGGTATAGCAGGGGTCAGTCAACAGTCTATCGCGCGTATATTTCTAGGAAATGGCCCTAACTTTTGAAAAGACGAACAACAATACCAGTTTCGAGATTTTGAGAGAATATTCTTGAACGAAACAGAGATGAACGTTAAATATTAAAAATTCTATTACCATTTTTGAAAAATTGTCGACAGGAGAATAGAAATATAGAGTGCAAGAAAGAAGATTATTTGAATTTGAGTCTGAAACTTTTGAAAAATTATAAAAAATCCTTTAACGAAATCGAGGACATAATGAAATATTTCAAAAATCTGGCGAGGAAGAGGAGTGGGTAGAAACATAGAGTGTAAGGAAAATCATAAAACTCTGAGTCGATTGCTTGTCGACTAATTGTTGTCTGTATGAGTGTATGTTTGTGTATGCTTCTTTATTCTTCAACACATCTTCTAAGCCCTTCACAGGACACTTGAGTTCATCAACATTACAGTAACACTATAAAAATGGCGACTAAACAAAGCATACACAAAAAATATCAAAAAATCAAGACACAATTCAGACAAATAAACACATTCTTGGCTAAAGGAACATCGAAGGAGTGCAGTCAAGAGATTACGCACGTGGAAGTTTTAGTCGACCAGTCCTTCAGGCTACCAACCATGACACCTCTTGTGCAGACAAATTTGTAAGTGTGGGAATTTAATCGAATAATTGGAAGTTCCCAGACTTCTGGTTTCCTTCAATGTCGTCTAATTGTATTGTTGTAGATCGCCGATGGTGTAAGAGTCTGCCTACCCCTGAATATAGCATAATATAATTATACATATTTATATGACATTGCACGGTTATTTGCCTGAGTGTTGCACAGCTAATCTAATAAGTCACCATATTATGAATGATTGCTGAATGACCCAGATCTATAAGTAAATTAATTATACCTTATAGTATACTAATTACGTCAAGCATATCCTCTCCCTTTCTTCTATTCCCTTCCCCTTCCTATTCAAGTTTTATGTGTGCTTTATTTATTTAGTTTTATTTAAATTATAATATTTAGTCTTAATTTCTTTAATGGGTGAAAAAAATCGCATACACGGTAAGCCTGCTTTTTGTGTTTTTTTTTTGTTACACTTTAACATGCTTGTACACTATATTATGCCAAGAAAGTTTTATTTATTTATTTATGGTCATAATAATATCAGTATCCATGTAATAAAAAAGAGTTGGAGTCCAATTTTTTGTCGGAGACTCCAAGGGACTAGTTTGAAGAGAAATATAATAAAGATCAAAGTCACTATACGATGTAACAGTTACTACTACTACTACCGTTATACCATCACCGCATACCCCATAAATGCGGTAGCCAGCAGACCACCTTCATATAATAAACATGCAAACTGATATGCTAATAAAAAATTAAGACATTCAGACGCATGGGTGGCAAGCCTCATCGCTGAATTTAAGATGAAATATATCTTTATAATTCAGTAATTATAATAATAAATTGCTTTGTGGAATTTGTTATATGTAAATATTGTTTTCTGTGTATTCTATGAGCTATATAGAAGATTTTAACTAATGATGTGCAGGATAAATGAGATAAATAGGTAAGTGTTTTTTTTTAAGATATATCTGGGTTTTGTCATATACCCAAATACAGCCTTATACACCTTTCACAGTGAGCTATTAAAAGCTTGTGTCGTGAAAGGGGCTATTTTTGGAGTTTGTCAATAATTTGTATGAGAAAAATATGTTTTTCAGCATGAAACGTATGATTATAATATATAAGAGGCACTGGCCATTAATGTGGTCAAATAAATACATTTTATTCCCTATAAATTTACAAATAATTTGAAATACTAGATTCTGAAAAACAGCACAGCAGAGACAGTAGCAACGTGTTCATACCTACATATAATATAATAAAACACAATTTCGTATACATACAAATTTTATGTATAGAAGTTACAACATTGAATGAGTATTTGAATTAATAGTAGTGTAGTAGTACAACTGTAGTAGTAGGTCATGGTGCTGGATAAGGAAATGTATATTGGGCTAGGTCCGGGTAGCGAGGAAACGCCCAGGCGGTACCTCTCTGTACTAACTACTACCCACTGTAATAATAGAACACCTATACACAATACAGTATTATTAGTATCAATATTACATAAGTTCCTACTATACCTCGTCCTACTAGCATTGTTATACTAACAAATTGTTTAAATTTAAATTTTATCTCTTTGACGTGATTTTGCCAATGTTTTATATAATATATTATTTACTAGCTTATTTTGACACACCATAATTGACTCATTGTATATACTCTTTTTTATTAATTCTTATTGTTTATATTTTGATTTTGACTTATGAATTTGCAATGTACCTGTGTGATTATGTATGATTGTTTTTTTGTTGTTGTTGTTGTTGTCTATCATACTTTTTGTTAACATGTAAAAGGCTCACGCCGTATATGATTTTAAACAAAAAAAAAATCGTCATATAAGAGAAATAGACGTGCGTGAATGATAAATTGTATAAATGTAGAAGAAGCGAAAGAAACATGTGAGCATAAATCTATAAAGTGTTCCATTCTCTCTACCTGCCCCACCTGGTAGAAAGTACTAAATGTAAAAGTTTTTTATTGAAAATTATTTATAACTTTTAAAATGAAACACGATATATTATAGTTATTGCACTATTGACTTAATTTATTTTTGCGAGCCGGCTTTCGAGAGCTTCCGCTCTCATCGTCAGGCAAAAGTAACGTAAGTAAAACTTAAGCTTAGCCAATAAAAAAAAAATATTGCACATATACCAATAATAAGAGCTCGCTTTTGCGATAAAACGGTAATAGAAATTATCCAACTCACATTAAAGACGTGTTCCTCCTTATCTCCAGTTTTTATTGAATAATGTATCTTTTACTTATTTGAAACCACAAAAATAAAGTAAATCAATTTTATGTTGAACAATGCCAAATAAAATCCAATTCATACAAAAAATATGGAAAAAAGTCAGTAGGTAACCTTTTTATATTTAAATTTAATTTTAAAAATAAATAAAGTGAATAATGGAATAACTATATATCGTGTTTTATTTTAAAAATTATAAATATGAACTTCCGCCAAGAACCGTCGGTCGATAAATTTAACTTAAAAAATATTTAGCATGAACATCCACCAAGTACTGTCGACCTGACTGTGACTGTATTGTGTACATGTAATGAATGTATTATCGCACGAACCTATTGATTGTACAAATTACTAGGCGATAAGCTGTCGCTTCAAAAGGTATTGAGTACAGCTGAATCGTTATAATATTATTGTGTAGGAGATTGCTGACTGTACTTATAAATTAATTATTAACAATGTGTCATTCTGTAGCTGAAAATCAGAGTTGCTCAAAGTGTCAAAACTGACATTTCAAAATCCTTCTACTTATGTATATATAATGAGTTACAATCCATTGGATTGGTCTGCAACGAGTTTTGACTTATTTCTCCACTCCTCCCTATTCTCAGCTAGTCTCTTCAACTCCATATATGAGCCACAGCTCATGTCCCTCTTCAGTTGGTCCATATAGGCGTCTCTCGGTCGACCTCTGCCATTTGTGCCTTCGGTCCTGCCCTCTGCGATTGCGATGAGCAGTCCTGGGTGCCTGATGTTGTGGCCAATCCAATTAGCTCGTTGTTGGCAGATTCTTTTGAGGAGTTGCCTTTTTTCGCCAACCCTGGTTAACACTTCTTCGTTTTCGACGTGTTCCGACCAATGAATCTTCAGCATGCGTCTATAGCACCACATTTCAAATGCCGCTAACCGTCCGCTTTCCCTCTTGCTGATGGTCCACGTCTCGCACCCTACTTATGTATGTAAAAAAAATGATAAAATAAGAATGTGGCCTCGACATAGGGAATTATTGTCGACCTTATTCTACTACAAATGCTTCTCCTTATCACACAACCCAAGGAATAAGTTTGCTAGCATAAGTTATGGGAAAATTATGGACGCCGAGGTTCCGGTAGGAGACAGATGTCTTAGCTGCGAGTGGACCGGCATCCGAAGTGTGGAAGAGCTGTTCCGAGCAGCGCACGACAGGGACAAGTTCGCCGAGGTGATCGTCAACGTTGGGGGGACCCGACAAAGCACTTAAAGAAGAAGTAGCACAAGTTGGCAAATTGATTATTAATCCATGTTGGCATAGACTTGCCGCAACCGTTATGGAAGATCTTAAACCAACTAAGAGATGATGTCATAAAGTGTAAAGAATTTTTCAATCAAATTTGTCTGCAGGTAGATACATTGTGAATTCGGTGAAAGACGATAGTCACCTATATGGATGGAAGCATGTGCACTTAGATCGGACACGGAAAGTAAAAATTCAAAAAATAGGTTGCAAAAAATATCGAAATGAGTATTTTTATTTCGGTTTGTATTTTGCGTCACTCAATTGATATACCTATTCAGTTGTTTACCCAGTATAACTGTGGACCATTTTTTGCATAGCTGCTCGGTTATGAATTTTTAGTCAATCGATTTTAGTTGCTAATTTAGTTATTTTTGTCGGACAACAAGTATAAGAGTCGGTTCGTTCTTAGTTGATCATTTGTTTTTTCGGTTGACCGTTTTCTCCCGATATTAAATATTTCTCGAAAGTAACTGATAACTATAATTTTTATTACATTAACATCATTATATTTGTAGAACGTTTGTCTTTAAAGTACAGAGCGACAATGAGTGGCAGTTAGTTACACGTACATTACAAAGACTTAGAATGACTCATAATCCTGCTTTGCATTGATTAGATATGAAGCCTACCATCGAATAAGGGCGAATGTCATACAAATGGTCATATTAGAGATTTTACACGAGCGTGTATTGTAGAGTTTTCTGTATCTAATTTAGTTTAAAAAAAAAAACAAAGTATACACTCAATAACTGTTTTAAATCAAAAAAGAATTAAATTTGTGATAGAAAAAATATATAATTTCTCGGACGAAAGAGGGAGAATGTTTTTGTTATGATTTTATAACCCAGCTACACCTTATCGCATCCCACCGCACCAAAGAGTTGCATTGCATGTTAGACCATGTGTGGTTTATGTCTACCGGTACAAAATTCCTTCTAACTTACAATCTTTTGACAGATAAGAATAATATCACGATTATAAAATATGTAGATATGTAGGGACTTTGATATAAAAATAATGATAAAATAAATTTATTGTAGTTTGCTAAGAAACGGTACTATTTGCAAGCTTTCACGTAATCACACTTTGAGAAAAGCTATCTTGCGACTACCTGTATAAGTTCCAGTGGAAAGAAGGGAATGTAGATTCGTACTACGAAGTTCAAAATTTAATGCAATAATTTTACGAGCTATATCTCGGAACTATAGACCATTAAAGGTCACGTGGTCTTGTCTATGGATTTGCTTTTGCTTGGGGGGCAAACAGTCAGATTGCGCAAATCATCCTTGTAAGATGTTATGCCATAAGAGAAAAAAAAGAAAGTCAGACGACAAAATAATAACAAAATCGACACTGACAGTTTTTTTGATTATAAGGTATTCTTTAGGCGTTCCACCTAATATTACACCGTAATCGTCTGTTGTGTTGGGATGCCTGATGCCCCTCAATGATTTTTCTGTGACGTCATCCTTTAATGGTCTATTCGATTTAACATTCCCCGTTGTCCCATGATGGTCTTTATATACTGATGTTGCTGTGTAATATGAACAGTGCCTATAACTAACGATAATTGCAGTAGTGAACAAGAAACTATGTATAATTTTATAGTATGGACAAGGACATTGCAATGTTGAATTCTTGTTGCTACAGAATGGAAATTTACTGAATACTAGCAGTAGTAAATAGATAGCCTTCAATACTGTCATTAATTTGTTTATTATGTAAAATCTAACAATAAACTAATTTAAATAATTATTATTATTCTAGGACAAATGACTGTACATATGTCCAGACAATGGTATGCAATAGCCGGCCGATAGAATTCAGCGATCAGCTTACTGGTTTGATTTGAAAGCAGTCCTGGAAGGTTGCTCCAGATGTAGTACAATTCTAGAATCGTTGAAAGTTTAAAATAAAATATTTTACTAAGTCTAATATGAATAAATGCGCAGTTCATATAACTTCAGTTTTCTTCAACTGGATTGACAACGAAGAAACATGCACACATTTTTTCAGAAATTGTGGAATATATATTAAAAGTTCAAAGAATGTGATGAAATAACACAGTAAAAGGTGTAATTAAAAAAGAAAGAAAAAGAAATGTATGTGTTTTTTTTATGTGGATATTATTGATATATATATATATATATATATATAGGATTTAATATTGCAATGATTAATCGATTTTATTACACATTAAAAAGCTCTATAATCCCTCAAAGCGTGAGCTCTGCTTAATTTTGAGGGTAATATTGATATTAAAAAAATGTATAATTGTGTTTATTGCATGTGTATTTTTATTGTTTACTAGCTGACCCGGCAAACGTTGTTTTACCATAAAGATTGTTTATTTGCCATATAGGTACATTATATATCGACCGGAGTTGAAAATGATTAAATTACTAATATCGCTATTAAAATATAGGGGTTGATGGTAGAAGGGTAAAAATTTAGGGCTGTATGTATTTTTTAATACATTAAGTACCATAAAAAAATAAAAAAAATGTTCGTAAAATAAAATAAAAAATCGGGGTGGACCATCCTTAACTTTTAGGGGTATAAAAAATAGATGATTCAGACCTATCCGATAAGCACACAAAATTCTATCAAAATCGGTCCGGCCGTTTCGGAGGAGTATGATAACAAACACCGTGACACGAGAATTTTATATATTAGATAATACTATTTCTATAAAAAATATTTGAATTTGAAAATAAATACCGGAATCGTATTTGACTAAAGCTTTACTGGCCCCAGCAGAAACTGAACTATACAACAACAATAACTCAGGTTGGTTGGAAGAGATCTTGCCTTTAAACTCGCCCTCTATTTATTGATTTCATTTAATCTGAATTCAATTCCCTCTAAAATTATTTGTATTGTGATCAATACACAGAAAAGAACAAATAAATAAAATCGTAGTATTATGCAATAGTATAAATTAATCATAATCCGTGGTAATAAAAGGAGAAAAAAATTAAATGTTGTTACTCACAATCGCATGGACCTTTGTACGCCAACGGAATGCTCTTTCCCTTCCTGCACGCAGCCGCTTGAAGATGGCACGTGGAAGAATAAGTAACCCCATCAGCTCCACACAAGGCTTTTGACTCGTGATCAGCATGAGAGGTCCTTGGACAGGATCTGGCGCATCGTACGCAGTGGGCACGAGAATCCTGATCCAAAAGGCAGTGTCGGCCACTGCCACAACGGATCTTTGAACAGGAATCTGAGAAAAAAAGTGTCACAGTATATTTCCTTATTCTCGGCACTTAGCTTACTTATTAAATATTTATAGAAAAATAAGTTCCTTTCTGTCATTTTTTTATATTTCATTTATTATCGAAAAGTTTAGGATATAACCTGAATTTTGTGACAATAGTGAGTAAATTAAGACAAGGTTCTCTCAATAGAAATAATTATTTTTGTGATCTTACGCTTGCGATATTTCATAAGAATTTGACAAAAACAGACTAGGTATCTCAAAGTTTTTGAGAATAAAAATAAAATATTTCATAAAAAAACGGCGTTATACAAATAATTGTACATGATGTGTAAATATCTTACGCTGACAATGTCCATAATAGTCCAAAGTCAAATCTCTCGTTCTCCGCCTACACGCTCTCTTCCGCAGCCTACACAGAGACCGATAGGAGCGTCCATCTGTTCCGCAGA
Source organism: Athripsodes cinereus (assembly GCA_947579605.1). NCBI lineage: Eukaryota > Metazoa > Arthropoda > Insecta > Trichoptera > Leptoceridae > Athripsodes > Athripsodes cinereus. Next base: position 23,860,990 of record OX388318.1, read on the forward strand.
CAGGACCAGCCCGTCCTCCTCCACACCTTGGCGCACACACGCACCTTGGCCTTCCTCGTCTGATAGCACATCGCCTACCAGACCCACATTTCACACCGCTGCATGTCTCTGAAAAAAGACTGGTTATTTTATAATGTGATGAGAGCATTCGTAAAAAAAAATATTTAAAAAATCTGGAATGGCCAAAGTTACTCGAGGCAGCAATGTACATTGACATTTTACAAATTAAATTCAGCGATGAGGTTTACCAGGCATCCAGAATGACTTGTCATTGTTGACAGACAGGACAGCTTGCATGCTTATTACATATAGCTGCCTCCCTTGCGGGACGTGCTGCGATGACATGGAAATAACATTTCACCAAACTTATCTCTACACCATATCGTCACTCCATATCCAAAAGTGGGGTAGCCAGCAGACCAGCTGCATTTGATAAACACGCCAGCTGTTCTTACCGTGCCAACCTAAAATATAGACATTCAAATGGATGGCAAACCTCATAACTTAATTTAAGATGTAAAATGTCTTTATCTTATTTTTACAGGACACTTGACAAATGACGGATAATATTGGGAGATCTACTTTTTGTCCGGCGCTCAACGGTACAGTAAAATAACTAAATAAAATAACCAAACTGAAGTAACTTATATTTTTGTATAACTCAAATATATTTTTTTAACAAATAATTCGAGAAAAAGATAAATAAGAATCAGAAGTAATTTAATACCTCCTAGACTAGGATCGAGTAAAAAACTTCCTTAAGGTCACAAATGACCATGAAACCTCGTTAGAAAAGAGCAGAGAGGGACTGTGGAATCAGGAACGTGGCGACATTCCATGGATGATGTCATCCGAAAGCACAAACATCGTAAATTGTCTGAACTATCTTACGTGGAAGACCCTGAACAGACTAAGGGTGGGCGTGACTATGTGCAAAATTAGCTAGCTGAGGTGGGGCTTTTTGAATGGGGAGGAAGCGAGATGCGACTGCGAAGAGGTGTAGAGTGATTTTCACATTATTATTATTCTCAAAATATCACCCTGCAGTTAGAACATAAGAGCTTTTGGCCAAGTCGGTCTCAGCAGGAAACATTATGTAATAATGCTCGCTGACGTAAAATCCATGTAATGAGAATGACCTAGGGATGGCAAGTGACAAAGCGATATTTGTTGCTTCACACTGGAGTGGCAAGGTCTAAAGTCCGAACCCGAAAATTAAATTAAGTAGCATTAATTTTAAAATGGAAATGAAATTAATTAAATAATTGAAGTGTACCTTACCTCTGCAGGCGTTGCAAGGAACACCTCCTCCCAAGACCTTCCAAAAGAAGAGCGCCCCTGGGTCTAGATCTTCAGAACTCCATGCTGTACCAGGACTCTGTCCAGCTGCACAGCATTCTTCTTTGCTGATTTTCTCAGCAGTCAGCTCCTTGCATTTGCCATTCCTCTGCATGGAGGCCCAACAAATGCCACCTGAGAAAAAAAAGAGAAATTTGTTTATAAATTGTTTAAGACCATAAATAACACCATCTAAATAAATAAATAAAATCAAGCGCACATAATAAACAAACAAGTCGTTTTCTCCGTAAGACCAATATTACGACTCGAGTACACGCAATGTGCGACTATATTCAGGGCACATATCTGTACGAGTACACTAACTGTTTAACTTATTTTGCTTATGGCTAGTCTTTAACTTTGTATGTTTATGATTTATACAAATTTGTGTGTACATACATAGAAGTTGCATATTGCTTCAAGTGTTGCAGTACTGGCCATACTACCGGGTATTATGATTATGAAGAACAGGACTGCTTTACAACTAGTACTAGCCTATCAAGGACGTATGGTGATTTTCCTCTTGCATAACCATAAATAAAGACACTTAATAACATTATGATCATTATATCACATGGCAGGGATGATCAACATGTGCACGTCGCAAGGAATGATGAAAATCGATTCGTTCATGAGGCAATTCAATTCATTCGTTCATGAATCGATTCGTTCATGAGGGATGATCAATTCATGGAAGATATTAAAATAAAAAACTCCGTGTGGAGATTTCTCTAAAAAAGTAACCGATTCAATCAAATCTTTAAACGAGTAAAATGTTGACAGCTCTGTGTTTCGCTTGTTACCGTTTCTTTTTACCTCACCGCTCGCGTCCGACGCCGTACCATTTATTTCTTCTTTTCACTAACGATTGGTTCCTATAAATATGCAAACTGTCCGCTCCGTGCCAAAAAAATAGCACATTCAAAATCGATGGCGTGATTCATCGTTGAATTTAAGATGTAAAATGTCCAAGGATTCCAATAGGTGTTCATATTTTTGATTATAAGGTTACTCTAGATTAGTCATTCCAATTAATTAAACGACCACTAGTCAACCTATTGGAATAGGTATTAACTAGATAGGTATGTTATAAATGATACACATACATATGTGAACTTTCTTTAGGAGTGCATGAAGCAGAGTTTCGACGCTTGTGAATCGACACAAGGCCTGGTTAAGAGTATTCTTAGTATCCCCGGGCATTAATCCCGATTCCTCTTTATCATGCTCACCACATGACTCAGAAATTTTTGAAAATTGTATGATAGTTAAATTCGATATATTTCCATGCGTTGATTAAAGTTATTATAGATTTTCATACGATCCAATTTTTTCCAAGTGAAAACCATCACCAGCCCCCCTAGACAAACCGTAACTTGTCGATCGACTACAAACGAATTTACGATTATAACTGCTACAATAACGCATAATTACATGGGACATGTAGGTAGATTGTCGTAAATTCGTTTGTAGTCGATCGAAAAGTGCGTGCTTGTCTAAGTGGGGGCTGTTGTAGTTTTATGGGATTAACATTATTATAATTATATAACTTGTTTATGGTCCTAATGTGTGTGCATGCTTTATTTTTATTTCTATTATTACTGTTGATATATATTTGTTTTTTATATATTTTTTTAATTTTCATTTGATTACCGGTTTAGTTGGAAGACATCGTATTCTAGAGATAAACTCGCCCTCTGTACATTGAATTGTACAACTGATATTTTTATGATACTTTGATTTTTTAGTTAGATATGTTGATCCTTTATTCATTGTTTATATTTTTTTTATAAGTAGCACTCCTCGATGCAGTGCAACCTAGTGAGGCTGCTGCAACTTAATTGTAGCCATATTGGTGATAAATTGTCTCAACATTTGTACGTTATTATTGATTAAATAAAGTATGTATTTATTTATAAAAAATAATGTAACCAGTGTACAGTGAAGCATAAAATAAAAAATAAATAAATAAGTGAATCAACGTGATGTTTGCAGTAGATTTGTTAACGTAAAAATAATACTTTGCATAATTTTAAAAGGTTATGCACCTCTGCGACACCGCAGTAATACATAAATCAACCCGAGATAGATATTAATAAAATTATTGGCGTTATATTATGCACATCATAAATAAATTATTATTATTATTAATAATAACGTAAAAATCAACATGTTATTATAATACATATATCTACAGGTAGTAGAGATACCTGCATACCTACAGCTATTGCATATTTAATAATATAATATTATTATTTAAGACTATATAAAATTACAATAAATTATAATAACAACATACAGACATACGAACCAGACGTTATATAGGGTGTAAAATAGTTGTTATATTATTATCTGATAAGTATTCAAGTTCTTTCATAAAAACAAATATTATTATATATGTTGGTCTTTATATTCGATGCAGATACATCTACCAGATGAATAGTTACTCGTATAACAGAGAAACTAATACTCTTTATGAAAACTGACATCTATAGGGCGGGGTAGTTGTGAGAGTGATATAAATATTGCCTGACGATTTCAAAAGTCTCAAATCAATTACCTACGGTTGATTAGGAAGAATGAAAAATAAAGGTGAAAAAAATATATTTATTAACAGATGTAGGTATTACTGATAATGCGAAGGCATTCTCAAAAAAGTGAAGACATTATTTACATCATTAATATACTATACTTTACCCTCACGCCGTGTCCCAAGTGGGGTAGGCAAAGAGAACAGAACGTCATATAGTTATATCTTTACATAGGTACTTTTTTCGCTTCTTTTCTTCGCTTCTACATTATCAATATCTTTCGTATAAATTTTTGCAACCTAAGTTTGTTTTTTATGAGGTTTTTCTTTAGATATTTAGTTTGATTAAAATAAATTAAATCACAGTGTCTTTCACTTCAAGTATTATATATTTTCATAAGCTTTTCGGATTGCGTCCATCCTCAGTGAAAAAATATTTAAAATTTTAAGTGAAAGACACAGTAAATTAATTTAATTTAATCAATAACATTGAACACGTTAAAGAGAGTTGTAAAAAGATTAAAAAGTAAACCATCACATGATGGAATTACGATAAAAATTTTGGAGGATTCGCTTGAAATAACAGGAAATTGCTTAGTAAATTTATTCAACGACTCTCTAAAATATGGAATATTTCCCGCTACTTGGAAAACTTCAACAATTGTACCAATACCAAAAGTACCTAATGCGAAAAGATGTGAGGATTTTCGCCCTATAAACTGCCTGCCCAAATATGAACAAGTTCTCGAATGTATAGCTAGAGAGCAACTATGTGAATACCTAGAAAAAAACAAGTTGTTGGTAAATGAACAATCTGGGTTTAGATCTGGTTTTTCTTGTGAGACTGCAATTAACAACACAATTGATTCATGGAAAAAGGCACTTGACAAGAAACAAATAATAATTTCAGTTTTCTTGGATCTAAAGAGAGCTTTTGAGACCATAGATCGATCGCTTTTAATACAAAAATTACATAAATACGGCATAAAGGATACAGAATCTAAATGGTTCACTGACTACTTAACATCAAGAAAGCAAAAAACTAAAGTTGGTATGATGGAATCAGAAGAACTAGAAACATCACTGGGTGTTCCTCAAGGATCAGTTTTAGGACCCTTACTCTTTATTGTGTATATAAATGATATTGTTAAGTGTTTAAAAATATGTAAAATACAATTATTTGCAGATGATACTTTGATATATATTGTGAGTGATAACATAAGCGAAGGATTACTTAAAATTCAGAGTGAACTAAATATATTAGCAGAATGGTTTAATTGTAATAAACTTAAACTCAATACATCGAAAACAAAAGCCATGGTAATAGGTAAAAATATAGAAGATAATATAGCATTAAAAATACATGGAACAGATATAGAATTTGTCGATGAAATTAAGTATCTGGGAGTAATCATAGACAATAAATTAAATTTTAATAAAAATGTAGATAATGTAACAAAAAAAAATAGCAAAAAAACGGGTTTCTTTTTAAGAATAAAAAAACATCTAGATATGAATACACGAAAGATTGTTGCAAATGCTATTATTTTACCACACTTAAATTATTGTTCTACCATTCTATTCTTAAATAGCAAATCCCAAATGGGACAGTTACAAGTGGTGTTGAATAGAGTGATGAGAGGTATATTAGGTTACAATAGGTACGTTAGAATTAGTTTAATGTTAGATAAATTAGAATACTTAACTGTAAAACAAAGAATATACCTTAATACCCTGGTTTTCATTCACAAAATTGTAAAAGGTATTTCACCTTGCAGTCTGGGTCAGAGCTTATCTTATAATCGAGATTTTCACAAGTACCCAACGAGAAGAGGAGGTGATTTGAGAGCACCTAAAGTGAGGTTAGGGGGGACATCAAACAGTTTGTTCTGTAAAGGAATAAAAATCTATAATGATGTCCCACAGACCTTAAAGGAAGCACGTAGCGTTTCCTCTTTTCGCAGGCTGTGCATTCTATATGTAAAGGAAAAGTTTTGACTTAGAAGATGTAGGTTTTAAAGTGATATCCTTAAGATTAGATTGTATATTTTAATATATAGGTACATACCTATATAACTAAAATATTTGATGAAGTAAGTGTTTAAGAATGTAGTATGTAATTTATATATTTATATTGTACAATTATTTTTTTGTGTATTTAAATTATAAAATATTTTTTAATTTTATAATTTTAGAAAACTATTTAAATTAAAAAAAAAAAAAAAAATCAAACTAAATATTTAATTATGACGAACTTCACATTGTTTGTTTTCTCTTCAAAAATAATTAAATTCGTTTTTCTTTAGTTATCTAAAGAAAAATCTCATAAAAAACCCTTCCACTTTGATTCTTCAACTCGTCCAATGAATGTAAATGTTCTGACAAGGCGTTTCTTTACATATCTATAAAAATAAAACGAGATAAAAAGTCACAAATTTTGTGAGACACGACTTAAACTAGATAAAAAAGGATCACAAATTTTGTGAGACTCGACTTAAACTAGATAAAAAAGGATCACAAATTTTGTGAGACTCGACTTAAACTAAATAAAAAAGGATCACAAATTTTGTGAGACTCGACATAAATTGGATAAAAAAGGATCACATATTTTTCGAGACTCCATTTAAACTGGATAAAAAAGGGATCACATAGTTTTCAAAACTCGATTCACACTGAATAAAAAAGAGTCGCATATTTGTCGAGATTTCACTTAAAGTGAAAAAAAAGATCATAAATTTCGAGACTCTACTAACACTGGACAAAACAGGATCTCATTGGAAATGACTAATATTGATGAAGAATTGACCTGCATTCGTAGATAAATTCTGGTAGATATTTTCCTTGTAAGGAAAAATGCAAACTACTGTATACCTATTGTGTTAAAAATAATTATTATTATCAACAGACTATCCTATACTATACTACTTGTTACAGACCACTAGACCAGACACGAAGTCGTAGGTATTAAGTTGTATGGTATAAGAAGCAGTGATTATTCTGTGATTTATAGCAGACTTACTAATGCATCACGTAGAAGACAAAATAATATGATATATTATTATTATGTGCCTAACCTGGTATTAAAATAATTATTTATAGATAATTCTAATACCTATTATCTCTGCACCGTACATCAGGAATTGCAATATTAATAAAATTACTAACATGTCCATGTACGATAAGCACGCCTTTTGGTATTGATTCTCATAATCATAATATAATATTAATTACATTTTTACATATATTCACATTTTTACGTGTTTTAACATTTTAAGTCTTCCAGTATCTTTTCATTTAATGAACAACCTCAAATTTATGTTTATTTGTTTGGTAAGAAAGCGGTCTTAATTTGTTTGCTCATTGTTGTTTTTTTAAAGTTTCTAAATTTTAAACACACCTAAATAAATAAATTTCTAACACACCTAACTACATTTTTGTTTCATTATTTAATTCACATGTGTAAACAGAAATATCTGTCTCCTTATCCCTTGAGGAGTATACAGAAAGAAGGGAACCCCACTACTGATTAGTCCTAGCACGCTACTTTTGTTTCTTCCACATTCAAGTGTTCAAGCCACGTAGTTTTCGACCATCTACACTTTCTTAAATCCCTTGTTTCAGACATATTATGTACTTACAAACTTTCTTTATCGTCCTTTTATCATCTATTCCCTCCACATTCCCAAACCATTCTAAGTTAGGTATTTACAGGCATTCCATTCATGATTATACTCATAATACATTCACCCATAAAATATTGCTACTCATTTACTTGTTATAGTATTGTAATGATCTATGTCACAAGGGGACAGAGCTTTTTTGTGCCAGTAGACATCAACGCTTGGTTGTGACTAAATTAAACCTTCATAAAGCGTATCGTTGCATCCATTTTTGTATCTACGCCATCATGTGTTGTCTATCATCATATTCTAGAATGTGGTATAATGAAATAAGCTTCTAGATAAGACTGCATCGGTATATCTCTAATGGTTGATTAGACAGCTAGGGATACATAAGAATTGTAATGCTTTTTTGTGCCAGTAGACATCAACGCTTGGTTGTGACTAAATTAAACCTTCATAAAGCGTATCGTTGCATCCATTTTTGTATCTACGCCATCATGTGTTGTCTATCATCATATTCTAGAATGTGGTATAATGAAATAAGCTTCTAGATAAGACTGCATCGGTATATCTCTAATGGTTGATTAGACAGCTAGGGATACATAAGAATTGTAATGCTTTTTTGTGCCAGTAGACATCAACGCTTGGTTGTGACTAAATTAAACCTTCATAAAGCGTATCGTTGCATCCATTTTTGTATCTACGCCATCATGTGTTGTCTATCATCATATTCTAGAATGTGGTATAATGAAATAAGCTTCTAGATAAGACTGCATCGGTATATCTCTAATGGTTGATTAGACAGCTAGGGATACATAAGAATTGAAATGCGTCTCTAGAGACAGATTTTGAAATGAGATTGTTCAAATTTGGTACAGTAATTATTTGGGTTGTTTACTTTTTGAAACATAGACTTTTGCGTTTTTATCAAAGTCCGATGACAAGAGCGAAAGCTCTTGAAAGCCGGCTCGCAAATTATAATATCACCAAGGAAGTATAATTTATTTTATCTGAAGTACATATTACAAACATTAAATGCAATTACATACAATATCAATTCATATTACAGAGATCAGAAATATTTTATCGTCCCACTAGACAAGTCTGTATCGGGAAGACATGATTTCAAACACATAAAATGAAATACAGGCACGCCAAAAACATTGAAAAATCAATGAAAAAAAATGAAAAAACAAACACACATCTCTTTAAATATTCATAATACTAGTGTTCTATTTATATTAATTTAACATTAACTTCCACCAAGTACCGTTGATCGACAACATTCACATTCACACAACAGTGTTTTTTTTACAGTTTAATATTTATTATACTTTGAGATCAAGTACTACCTACTATACGTCAATTTATTTCTTCATTACTAACACGAAAAAAGAAAGGTGAAAACATGCCTTTTTCCTGGGAGGCATGGCGCCTTTGGGGCCATATTTAGATTAAACGGCGCTTTTTAAATTGTATATATATAAATATACAAAAATATCATAAAGTAGGTACTTATAAATAATATTTGATTTTCACAATATTTAGATCTGCAAAGGAATGTTTATTAAATATACAATAATATTGTCATTATAATTAGGAATAATTTATTTTTGTTTGTTAAAATGACTGAGAGCTATTTTAAGACCTATCTACAGTGAGCAATCATTAATCTGGAATTAGAAAATATTTACATAAATAATCTCATCTGTATACACCTCGTTTTTTATTTCCAAATAATTGTAAGCTTATGATGAACTTAAATTCGTTGATAATATTTTACATACATATACATAATAATAAAAATCAATGGAATGGTGTTAAAAATGACAACGATCATTTAAAAAACGAAAAATTTCGACATAGGATTAATGTTGTATTAAAAAAATCATAAGTTTTCAGTTTGACAAATTCATAAAAAAATATATATTAATTTTAAAACACAGAAACAATTTACACACAATATACAACTGAGTTCAATAACACAATATTCTTTCTCCCTAATAGATACCTATATGTATCTAGTTTACCTATAAGTGATGTAACGAATATTCGTAATGGCATTCGCATTCGCGAATATTCGCATATTTCAAAGTATTCGCATTCGTATTTGCAAAAAATATGCGAATGTTTTGCGAATATTATTTTGGTAATAAGGTATCGGATATTCGATAAAAGTACCGGTTACTTACCCGGTACATTGTAGAAAAGGGTACTGTAAGAAAATATTCTTTAAGGAAACCGACGTGTTTTGAAATATTTTAAATTCCTATACCATTTTGAAAATTCGGCGACGAGTGGGTTGAAATTTTGATGTCTGAGCAATATTGTAGAAATTTAAGCAAGTCAGTATTCGCTATTCGCAATCGCATTCGCGAATATCCAAAATCACACATTCGTCACATCACTAGTAGGTACCTATTTTGCATATTTTTACAAATAGACTTTATTTTAATATAATGTAACTTGATAATGATTATTCCTTGAATAATCACAGGAAATTGACGTTGTTTACTGAAAAGCATACAACAATTCAAATTGAATCGAATAGACCTGAAAGAAAAGAGCACATTCTATGAAAATGAAAACATGTTTTTTTGACGACCGGTGTGGCGCGGAGGCTAACGCACTTGCCTTTGAGTCACGAAGTCCCGGGTTCGATTCCCGGCCAGGGCAGAATGAAGAATGACCTTTTTCAGATTGCCCTGGGTCTGGGTGTTACATGTATTTGTGTTTAGTGCATTGTATATGTGTATCGCCGTGTTGGTACCCATAATACAAGATTCATATCTTAGTTTGGGACTAGCTCGGTCTGTGTGAATTGTCTATACGTGTTAAAAAAAAAAATCCAGTCAAACACTGTGGTACAAGCAATATAATATTTTCATTCAACATTAGGGTAGTTTTCTTTGTACTCTCATTTTTTTAAAAAAAGGTGCCTGCATCTGTACTGAGCAAATAAAAAATATTTATTAAACTTTAAAAAATCTGAATCATATATTAAATAGGACTCCATAGTTTTCTGTTAATCTTAATTGCTAGTTTTTAAAATGCAATGTTTCGGATCATCAAGTACAAACTGTCCTTGAAGTTATTAATATAATTATATAATAATTAGTGTGTGTGTGTCTGTATGTATGTATGTATGTAAGAGTTATGTATTATTTATGTAACTGAGTAATGGGTTCAAGGCTAAAGGGGACTGTACTGTGTGCTGTACATTTTATATAATATATATAATTAAATTACATTATATAAAGTATATTATGTCTCACGTTGTTAACAGTTTGATAACACATGTATTAATGAAATATGTAAGTTTGTTTGAGTTTAAGAATCTGTTTCTCATATCCAACATTTTAGGTTACGTGGAAGAGATTGCGCATCTGCGATAACTTACCAATAATGTTAATTGATTGTGTTAATTGAATGCAGTAAAGTTGTTTCTAATTGAGACGGCAGAGATGCAGATGCTCAGGTGGTCAGCGGGTGTATAATTGAAAGATTAAAAAAAAAATTACGCATTCGTAGTAAGTGGCATGGGTATTATTGATATTAATAGTAAGTTTGAAGAGAGGTAACTAAGATGGTATGGTCACATAACGCGGAGACCACCAGAACACATCGTTAACAAAGTCATGTCAATAAATTTTCCACGACATCCATCAAGAGGGAGACCAAAGAATACCTGAGTGACGCAATGCAATAGGATTTTGCAGAGGAATGGCCGTGACGAAGATGACATACAGAATAGAATACACAACTTTAGGACGAGAAGAGTACATATTATACTCCAACAGCCTTCAGCGGCAATAAGTTGGGACAGAGTCAGGAAGTGGCAGTATTTATTTCTAATAAATATACAGTACAGAATGAATAGATACACATTTCAACGTTTTTCATGTTAATTTGAAAGTATAAATCGTGCTTTTCTCTAGTATATGAAATATTTACGTCCACAAAACCCTTCTCTCTTTGTGCTTCCTTTTTTACTTCCTTCCCGTTTTTATACTTCCTTTCATCATCCATTCAATCTACATGTCCGAACCATCACAATTTATTCACACGCATTCCATGCACAACATTTCGAACTGACTTTCTCAATTTTTATATTATTGTAACATTAAACGTATCGAGCAAAATATACTAGTTAATGACATAATAACTGACAAAAATATACTCTTGTATATTATAAAGATAAGTAAATAAAAATATTATTACATGTATGTTTATAAGATATGTGGACTGTGGAATCCTAAATATGCAACGCTCCTTATGGAGGGGCAATGGACAACAAATCTTCAATAGCCACTTGAGAAAAATATTTTAAATTGATTTTATTATTAATTATTTACCGTGCATTGATTACAAATAATCTCACACATTGGAATTTAATGGAAACAATATATAGAGGGAAAGTTTATTGCAAAGGTACGATCTCTTCAAACTGTCCCAAATCTTTGTAATGTTTGTATTTAAGTATGTAATTGAAACAAGTGTTTCTTTCTGCTATAGATTAGTGATTCCGAGAGAGACGTCTTTCGACTTATCAGGTCATTATCTATCAAAGTTGAAAGACGTCTCTCTCGGAATCAATAATCTATAGTAGAAAGAAACACTTGTTTCAATTACATAATTATGGAACTCTACCACGTGTGCACCGACACAATTAATAATTTGTATAAGAGTGCACTTTTTCATTTTCAAATAAAAACACGTATTTTTTGAGAGAGTTGTGATATTTTTATTGGTAGTAAAGAAGACATGTTCCGATTAAGAATGAAATCAAATATCCGGCAAATGACCCCCACGGCTCTGAGAACAGGCCATTACTCATATCTTGAAATTTTCCATGACTTCTTCACAGAGATGTGATTGTATTTCACCAATGATGCGTACCTTGGGTTAGTTGAGAGAGATCGCGCCTTTACGATAAACTTGCCCTATGTATCTTGATTGTATCTAATTTGAATGCATTTTTCTATAAAATAATATATGTTGTGATCAATGTACAGTAAAGAATGAACAAATAAATAAAATAAATATCTGCCTTTTACAGAACACACGAAAACTTATTTAAAAGAGTGTAAGACCAATTTTTTTTTCAAAGATATAATTATCTGGGTTTTGTTATAAACCCAAATACAACCTTATACACCTTTCACAGTAAGCTAAAATCTTGTGTCGTGAAAGGGGAGTTTACCGGTACCTGGGATCGAACCACGAACCCCTTGTTCACGAAGCCGAGACTCTACCTCCAGGCTACAGACGAATTCAAATCTTTAATACTATTTTTTAAAGAATTCACTTCGCTATGAATACTCGATGATCTGCAATACTACCATAATAATAATAAATTTATTTAACAAATAATAGAACTAGGTAGGTATATAAAACGTCTCGCATTGTGCTTTCTACAGCATTGTGAACCGTGCTGTGCGTGTCTGCTGCTGTTGTTGATGGTCAGGGAAGGGCATGCCCACCAGACTGTGACCAAACAACATAAACCAATTGTTGATGCAGTGCATTATGCACGTACAACAAATTGATGCACATACTTTTATACAATATTCCGTTCAACCATTTATGTAGGTACATCAGATAATATCGACTGCCCAGTTCCACAACTCAACAAGTAGAAATGTCATTATTATATTCGAAAATCTATTATATTCCATTATGTACCATCACGCCGTGTCCCAGGTGAGATAGACAGAGAGAAAATATAGATCCATCATTACTTTTGTTACATGATCAAGCCATCTAGTTACCTCTTTACTTCTATACTATACCTACCCTTACGCCGTGTCTCAGGTGGGGTAGGCAGAGAGAGAGCAAGCGCCATATAGATCTCTCCCTACACATTTATTTCGCTTCCTCTACACTTTTACCAACGATTTGTTTGCGAAAAGTTAATATTATAGATTCGTACTAATGAATCGTCTGTATTATCTCTGGTCCTAATCTGATAGTACGTACCAATGATTCGTTGTGAAATTTCGTTAGTGTATATTCACCCAGTTTCTCGTACATCCACGCCGATTTCTCTTACTCAATAGCCCCTTTTTTCAGATACAAAATATATCCCCTCTGCCATTCTTTCACCATTCATCCATTCGCTGCACATATCTAAATTATCGCAATTTATTTACACGCATTCTTTCCACAACACTCTTTCTGCATCTGTTGATAAAAATGTTGTTGTCTTCGTTATTATTATTATTAAAATGACACCATATTCTACTGGGATCATTTCAGCTTTCGGCCAGTGCGATCCCATAGAAAAACTACATTTACAATAGTATTGGACTTTTCACAAATTCAGCGTACGTTATGCCCTTTCGGATGGCATATTTAGCCACGTCAAATACTTGAAAGACACGTTATATTCAAAATACTTAAGAATGTGACAACTCTTTTTATAGAAACTAGAAAAGGTGTAACTTTAAGTGAAAGACGCAGTGTTTAAATTTAATCAAACAAAATAATAAATTAGAGAAGGTGCTAGAAATCTTACGAATATGCTAAAGACATTCCTGATTAATAATAAAAATGATATCATCTTACTGTCTAGTGAAAAGTAAAATAAGTATTTTTACAATAGAAACATCCAGACACTATCTATTTAAAATAAAATGAAGAAAAAAACGTATAATTAATGTGTCATTCATTGTATTCATTTACAGAATGCGAAATTAACCTCTTAATCATATCGGAAGTCTGTGTATGTGTATAAATAAATAGCTAAAATGTATCTGATTAAAAATAGCAAATGCATTCATTGCCATTGTCAAAAACTAGACATATTAGAAAAAAATATAATGGATTATGTATTTTTTCCACGTACTACACCAGGATATCATTCTACTAAGACAGTGCCGCGCATGTATGTAACATTATAGAGAAATAAATTAGTTTTTTTTTTATTATTTTTATATCTAGTATGTTTGTTGTGTCGCTCATAAACAATGGTATTAAAAAAAAAACAATTAAGAAACGATAAATAAGTTGATGCACTTTTCGTATACATAGTGAGAATGTGAAATGTTTTTATTATTGCGTCTCTCGTTTGATAGATTAACGTATCTCAGATTTTAACGCTTTTTGAAATAGTGAAATAGTTTTATAAACTTAGTTTCAATCACGTTAGCTTCAATAGAAGCGACGTTCATTTACATACATTTTATTTACATTAAAAATAAAAAAAAAAGTCTTAAATACATTCTTTTTGGTTATAGATGCTGGAACAAGCTGCCTATGTGACTGCAAGAGGAGGTGAATGGAGAGAGCTTGAAAAGAGTGCTGAAGATGCACCTTTTGCTGAGAGTTTCGGGTGATAGATGCGGTATACGGCGCCATGTTATGAGTAAACGGCGCTTTAAAAATTGCCCATATATGTTATTGTATTTTCAGCAAGTCTTTTTGATTTGATTATATTTTTGGTATTAATTCTTCAATTTTTTATGGTTTCTGATACAGTTATATGTAATATAGATTCTATAAAATATGTATTATGACATTGATTTGAGAGGTTCGTTCATTCCACTTTCATGTCTGGAGTAAAGGTTGAAATAAAATAAAAAAATAAAAGGACTTTAGAGGAAAAATTCAATTAAATAAGTCAACTTTTATATATGCAATACAAATTTAAATTAGGAACCAAAATTAATTCGATCGTTCAAATAACCAATGCCAATATTGCCAATGTACCTTCGAAAAACTATTCAATTTAACTTAAAATCAACATGTGATTGAGTGTTTATGGATTTCTAAAATATAAGAAAAGGTTGACACATAATATTCTTCTTTTTTGTAGGTAGAAAGTGCACAAAAGTAGTCCTAAAAGATACAATTTGAGAAATATGTCAGAGATATACACCCAGCAGTGGTGAGATGGCTGAGAAAATAAAAATATCTAGAAGAATATGAAATTAAGTAAAGATTCATTCACAAAATATTTATTTTGTAAGATACTCATAGTTATCATTAGACCGACATCACACATCACAGCGATACATCACGCATGGCTGATGTTCGATTCTTCGAAATATTTTAACGTCTTTCATGGTTCCATCCATCCATGGGAACCATCACTGATGATGCGTAATGCCATGCACAACACAACATTATATTATTTAAAGAAGTTGTGTGGGATCTGCTATGGATCCATGGGACAGCAACAAAAATGATAATATTATGTCTCTTTAATGAGCCTTTTAGAGAATAGGTGCTGGGAATATTTAATAAGGATTGACTTGAAACTTTAAACGTAAACGGAATACTAATTTAATAACAGGTAGATACAGTTGCATATTATAAAATATTTATCGCTTTGATAAAATTTCTTTTATTTTTTCTTAGGCTGAGTCGACTATTCAACTATCGCTGGATAAAATTATAATAAATCTCTTCAAGAACTAAACTTTCTAAGCGATCTTATATCTTTCGTATGTGATGTAGCCCACAGTGGACTCATCGCATAAAATGAATATAGAGGCTTTCATTTCCTGTGTTGGTGTTTAGGTAGTAGAATTCTATAATGAAATTAATAAACTTATATTATGTTTTTTTCCACGATATAGATTTTGATTTAGATCTTTCGTGTTATAAGAACATTGTCAATCTCTCAATCAACAATGACAATGTCCATATAAATAGTAAACGATTAAGTAGAAAATTTCAGCGTAGAGGTTTTCGTCGCATATCTGATTATTCTTCTTCTTCTTTAGGTGCCCTGTCAGGTCCCCCCGACGTTGGCGATCACTCTGGCATAGGTTCTCGGTCCTGCGCTGTCTGGAACAACTCCTGCACACCTCTCATTCGATGTCTGATTTTTGCCAGTCACGTTAGCACCCATAATACAATTTTCATATCTGAGTTTGGGACTAGCTCGATCTGTATGAATAGTCTATACGTGTGATGTTATGTTATTTAATTCATACAGAAGAAACCTCTTAAAAAAATATTGTTCATATTTGGTACGGGTCGTTGCTCATTACCATTAACTTACACTATCTAAACTATTATTTTTTTTCGCACCACCAACATGTATTATAATGAAATTTGTTCGCTATACGTATGCCTGATGATGAGAGTGGAAGCTCTTGAAAACCGGCTCGCGATTTACTAAGTTACTCTGGAAGTACTCTATATAAGTGGTTTATTATTATTTAATTAACATGAACTTCCACTAAGTACCTACCTACCGTCGGTCGACAATCTAAAACTACGTCTCTAAAATGATCATCCAAGTCGTCCTCCCGTTAAAAAATAAGTCATTCAGGATGGCTGGTTGAATAAAAAAAATATCATGTGCATTTTTGATAAGATCAGCAAACGATTATTACATAGAATTATATAACATTGTATATTTGTATTAGTGCGACATGTATGTATGTATGTATGTGTGTGTTACATGTGATGATGATAATGAACGGCGCAGCGATGTACAATACTATTATTATTATTATTACTATTGAATATAGTAGGTAGGTAGGTGATGTAGTGAGAATACGCGTGTCTAGACGTATTACAAACAACAATAATATATTATGTAGATATATAAATAATAATAACAATATACATACATACATATAATAATAATATGTAGGTATAAGTAATTATTTGCACATGTAGGTATGTTGAATTGTTTACCAGTTGTGCTTAAACTGTGGCACATTTGAGAATTACAAATATGTAAAGTCACTCCTTCAGCAAGCCTAGAACGTTAGAGATATTACTTACTTCTCATTTTTCGTATTTCAAGGTTTCGATCATAATTATTATTTTTAAGTAATCTTATGTTAGGTATATATAATGAGTTAAAATCCATTGTACTTGAGTTACAATCCAACCTATTCTCAGAAAGTCTCTTCAGCTCTACGTATGAGCCACAGTTCATGTCCCTCTTCAATTGGTCCATATATAAGCGTCTCTTGGTCGGCCTCTACCATTTGTGCCTTCGGTCTTACCCTCCACAATGGCGATGAGCAGTCCTGGGTGCCTGATGTTAGGTAACTACGTTAAAAAAAGCACACTTTGTAAAAAGGATGGTTTGCGAGTTCAAATCCCGTCCGGGGCACTATAAATAAGGTGACGTTGTCTATTCAAAGCCTTATAATTAATAGTTTGTGTATAAAATTTAAAACAGTACTATTTTAACGATTTTTTTAAATAAAATGACGAAGTTCAGTGTATCTGAAATAATGTACTTTTTTTGTACTTGTAGCCGTATTCAGCTTTGTAATCGTAGAGTTTGAAAACTGAGTAAAACACAAATCATTATTAATCGATTACTTTGATCTTTTAAGATATGTTACAATCAAAAATACACTAACTATAGAAATATCGATTGGCTTACTTGACCATTTAAGTTTTTATCTAGCTCTCTAATTAATTGACACAAAAATTTATGATTAATTCTGATATCTCGATTGAAAATCTATGGTAGGTAATTGTTTAAATAAATCTAGAAAAAATACCAACATTTATCATGTTATAAACTTTTGACACAATTGGATGTCGGAGACACGATTTTACTTACTAGAAGTGTAGATAGATATTAATCATACGACATGACACATAGGAATTGGGAATGTTACCTAGGTTTAAAGAGTACTCTTAATCAAGCCTTGAGTCGATTCATAAGCTTTGAAACTCTGTGTCATGCACTCCTTAAGGAAGTTCACATAATTATGTGTATCATATACAACATAACTATCTAGTTTATACCAACTTAAATAAGTTGATTATCAATGAGTGTAATCAACCGGAATGATTAATCTAGAATAGTTCAAAATATGATTTACATCTACATTTATATTATTATAAGGCTCTACACTCATTTGCGAGTGAATAGAACATAAATGTACAAAGTGTTATGTGAAAAGTCTAGTTCCGCGTCTAGCTCGAACCCCAGTTCAACAATCTCGTTGCACCTCTGTTTACAATGTCTGCCTATGGCCGCGTGTGTACTATACACCTACTATATAATATATTTTGTATAATATAACATATATTGCACATTACCTACATATTGTATAATTATAATTCTATATACAGTATATTATACAATACAGTAGGTATATATATATGCAATATATTATTATAGTTATATTAATACAGTATTGTCTAGTCTAAGTCTACACACATCATCGTCGCATCACTATTATTGTAATTATATATGGTGTTTATAGACCACACGCGGTTTTTTAGTGATATGATAATGTCTACATTGCATTTTTATACCTAATCTTCTAGCCATTTAAAAATACACA
Source organism: Athripsodes cinereus (assembly GCA_947579605.1). Classification (NCBI taxonomy): domain Eukaryota; kingdom Metazoa; phylum Arthropoda; class Insecta; order Trichoptera; family Leptoceridae; genus Athripsodes; species Athripsodes cinereus. The sequence continues at coordinate 23,879,757 of OX388318.1, forward strand.
TATATACCTACCTAATAAAATGTTGTGTCTTTGAGTATTTATAAAGAACTCATAACTTAAAATTCAGAAATATGACATCAAGGTTTCGAAAAGGTCTAATGTCTATTTTCAGAACGAGCAATAAATTTCATTAGTCAGTATTTTTATAATTTTCTAGCCATTTAAAAATATACATAAAACTTAATCAAATGTAAAGCCTTTGAAAATATATAAACTGCTCAAAGGTTGTGTTTTAAACTTAAAACTTATAAATGTGAAATAAAGGTTTTGAAAAAGGTCTATTGCATATTTTCCGAATAAGCAATAAATTTCATACTTAAGTGCGTCATGGAAGCATTTTTGTAATTTTCTAGTAATTAAAAAATACACATACACCTAATAAAATGTTGTCTTTGGGTATATACAAATTGCTCAAAGTTTGTGTGTTTTACACTTAAAACTTATTAATATGATATTAAGGTATTGAAAATGGTCTATTCCTATTGCATATTTTCAGAACAAGCAATTAATTTCATACAAAAGCCGTCGTTTAAACGTTGTTGAGAGAACCAGAAATTAATCAGATAATATCATTAATAATATTACTCAACAGACACCTGATCCGCACAGTCAACAGACTGCGCAAATTCCTTAGGAAAGGTGCACCAATGCTTACGAATCGGCTTAAGTTGGTTTCAGTGCATAAGATAATGTTTTACTAATAAAGTTTAAATCATTGTCGTTTTCAAGGAAGATTTGTCTTTAATATTTTCATGAAAATATTTTATTTATATTACATTTATGGCGTGAGCCTTTTACACACATTTTCCGTCAGTCATAAGGAAAACTTACACATATCGAGCTTGTCACAAATCAAGATACGAGTCTTGTATTATGCACATATTCAAAGCATCAAACACATAATTATGCATATTATGTAACACCAAGACTCAAAAAGGGCATTTTTCATTTGCCCAAGCCGGGAAACAAATCCGGAGCCTCACGACTCAAATGCAAGAGTGTTGCATATGTGTCAGACCGGCCGCCATATCTTAACAATTATTAATATTGCCATATTACACTGATAACAATTTTTGCTACACATCATTTACCTGTATTCATTTTTACGTTTCCCAGTTATGTACTAAAAGTATAAATTCATTAACACGTGTGTCATATCTAAAGTGACCATTTATTTTTTCCTCCAAACCGGGACAACGAAAGAAAGGTAGGAACTTAGTAATAATAATATATTTGGACAACTGAGGAATGAGGATATTAGAAGAATGAGTGGATGCAAGAAGAGTGTTGTGGATAGAATGCGTGTAAATAAATTGAGATGAATGCACTGAGAAAAATACTAACGAAATTTCACAACGAATCATTGGTACGTACTATCAAATTAGGACCAGAGTTCGTACAAACGATTCACTAGTACAGATCTATTAACTTCGCAACCAATTCATTGGTACGTTTACCAACAACTTCTTCACAGTGACGTCATCAACTTGACGTTGGCTGCAGAACGAATCATACTTACGTAGGTACCTATACATGACCTTGCTCGTAGCTGTCAAAAGTCCAATAATATTAATCGCGTTTAGTTGTAAAATGTGATCTATTTTTCTAATAACACTATAATTATTATTTGAAAAAATCTAACAAAAATAATAATATTATTAGAATAATTTTTCACATTTTACAAATAAACATTGTGATTAATATATAAGTAAAAAAAGTAGCAAGGAAATTAAAATGATTTTTTTCTTTTAAGTTCTTATGTAATATAATCATTTATTAAAAATTTCAATTGAAAAAATATAAAAATAAGGACAATTTATAAAGACATAATAAATATATCAAACGCGTATTATAGGATTATTCCAAAGGTCGTGCAGAAATTACAACTCTTTCTTCAGGGATGTTGAATTTTACTTATTATTATTATTCACAGGCATTCCACCCGGTAGGAGTGAAATTTTACTTATCATCATTGCCAAAAATCAACGGTGCTATTTCTAGATCTCTTCAGGGTTCTGGTTGATGATTGTCTTGAATGTGGTGAGGTTCCCCTTCCCCAGTTTTTATTCAGAGAGAACTGATCCCCCCCCTGAGCATCAGTCATTGCTTGTGTTTACTTGTAATAGCCTATTCATTTCACGACTTCATGTTTTTCTTTTTTCTTTCATTGTTATTGCCTCGGTCGGTGCAATCGAGTTCATTTTGTTTTTATTTCTTTTTGTTGTTGGAACATAGCTGCAACATTATAACTGAACTCCATTATATTGATATAATGAAAACAAAACTGTTCTTGGTTTTACTAAGATTTATTTGTTAAATAAGTTACCAGGTTTCGACCTATGAGGTCATTGTTAAACTAAATTTACTATAGGCCGTTTTGTTACTTAAATACTATGTCTTAATAGGTAGGTATAACAATATATTCTTAGAGCTAAGGTTTTATATAATGCAAAAATTATTGAGGGAAATTCAGAAAGAACAGTTGGTTGTGTTGTATGATTTAAATTATATTGATTATATATAATGTGACATTTTATTGGTAAAGATTAAGGAAGACAGTTGGTTAGTATTGTGTAAATAAATGAAATAGGTTTGGGTATTTTGACTTCAACTAATAGATTGATGTAACAGATGTACCTAATATTATTATCAACAGAGGAATATTGACAAAAAGCATCCATTTAGGAATAATAACATGTACAACATCTAGATTTTCAACTAGTTTCAACAATACCCAATACTATTTCATTTATTTACACAATACTAATCAACTGTCTTCCTTATTAATCTTTACTCAACCAACTGTTCTTTCTGAATTTCCCTCAATAATTTTTGCATTATATAAAACCTTAGCTTTAAGAATATATTGTTATACCTACCTACAAAGACATAGTATTTAAGTAACAACACGGCCTATAGTAAATTTAGTTTGACAATGACCTCATAGGTTGAAACCTGGTAACTTATATAACAAATAAATCGTAGTAAAACCAAAAACAATTTTGTTTTCATTATATCAAAATAAATTAAAAAAACACAAGTTCTAATTGTACCACTTTGTTGCTCTACGGGAGTTATTTTATTTGGTATTCTTCTCTGCAACATTTTTCTATGGGAACAAAAATTTTTCATGCTGACAGTTGACCCTTTCTGTTTGAGTACGAATGCCCCAATTCTACTAATTTGTTTTCTTCTAGCCTTTTGATAATTCCATTTGACCTTTTTTCTGTAAATTTAAAAAAAATATATATAACTAAAAGTTATTTTTGAAAACGAAAGAATAGAAATTAAAATAACAGAATTTGAAGTATACAAACTTTTGCTATTGTTGTAGGTGACACCAAACCCAGTGCAACAGCTTCACCAATTTGTTAATGTTCTGCAACATTCTGTAAAGTACAAATTTTAGTTAATCTTCAATAAAAACTCAAATTTGGCTTGTTGATAAAACAATTATTGCAAATTAAACATCTCATACCAACTCATCATGGACTGGACTTTATAAAGATTCATTATTTGTTGAGCTGTAAATGCTTTTGATCTTAACATATATTATGGCACCACTCGTGTGGACAAATTTGTTAGTGTAGAAATTTAGTCGGATAAATGTAAGTCCCCAGATTTCTGAACTATCCAGGTGGACGGTGGTTCTCCTTCAATGTATATACTCAATCACAACCTCATTTGTTTCCTCCACAGTCTAAAAGTACAAAAATGATTTATTAAACCAAATGATAACTAATAAAGTTAGTTCATTAACAAACAAAATCAATGTTAGTCCAATATTACATACCGAATTGATGGTTGAAGTTTCACTTTCATTTCATCACATGGTTTTTAACATTAAATTCTGTAATCTGTAAAGCAAAAAATATTCATTAAATTAAATAACCTAATTAGTCCATCCACAAGCACTCAAGGTTAGAACAATGTTACTCACCAAATGGTTACTTGATGGTCCACTTTCATTCTGTAATTCCACGTTATTTTCCACATTGCGTTTCATCTATAAAGTAAAAACATATATCAAAATCATTAATGCTTTAAATCATACAAAAATAATAGTAAATAAGAAAAAATTTCAAAGGTTTACCTTGCATTTCCATGACAGGTGATTTTTTCATCCCATAATGCAATATTATGAGGGATCTTGTTTTAAATGTGAGTAAATGCACGGTCATATTTCAACAATTATCCTCAATCCACTAAAAAAAACACCGAAATACGAAAACGACTTGACAGAAATTAACACAGAACAAAACACAACGGAGAACCGATAAATGTCATCGAATATTAGCGTTGCCATTAGAATAATTAATAATGACCAAAGTATTGTTTTTTTTTTTATCAAAATATAACACATTTTACAACCATTTTAGTGTATTCTTTATATTGAATAACAATAAATAAGTATTAGGTTATTTGTATAATAACGAAAATACTACAAATAAATAAAACAATATTGTATTGTTGAAATACGTTTCGTCAATCATAATGTATTTTTATGCGTGTGGCAATTTTACAAGCCATATGTACTTACCTGACTATTATTTTAAACCAACTAGCGCCATACACGGATGTTTGGGTAACTAAAACTAGTAAAAGATTGGTAAAGGCCGAACAAATCATTGTGCAGAAATAGTTATCGGTAAATGCGAAATGATTTAATGTTACGTAATGTTGAATTTGATCTTTATGTCATATTATATCAATGGTAAGGCGAGCAAAACAATTTATTGTGAAATATCAATTGAATTTGTAGATGTACCTTTTCTCAGTGTGGAAGAGGAAAGAATGACAAAGAGGATATACTTGGCTGAAAGGAGGGGTGTGAGGAAGCGCGGGCGTCCGAAAACTACATGGCTTGAACATGTAGATCAAATTCTCAAGGACGGCCGTGTTTTGAGTAAAAGAAACTGACGTGCGTGCATGAGAAATTGTATGACTGTGGAGGAAGCGAAAGACGTATGTAAGGACAGATCTAATTGGCGTTCCGTTCTCTCTGCCTACCCCACTTAGATACGGCGTGAGGGAAAAGATAGAATAGATAGATATTTGGACAACTTATGTATATAGGGCTGTTTAAGAGATAAATCATCTCTAGAGCGGTGCACAAAAGAGGCAAGATTATGCATCTTTCAGCAACCGATCGAATGTAATTTGTAATTCAAGAGCCTTGTTCATTATTTAAAAAGTATTTATTACTAATAAAGGAGTAATATTATGTTTCAGTAAAAATGTTTTTTTTGACTAAAATAAGCACTAGGTAGATTAAAATAAGTATTAGCCCAGTACTAGACTTACCGCCAGGATTCTTATTTGCGCACTTTTTTTTTACATTTCTTATAATGCAGGTTTCTTTCTTTTCGAAAACGGGACATTTTGGCGTCCCGAAGCTATGTTCGGGGACATGTTGCCTGAAAACAGGACGTCTGGTCACATAAATCATCTCGCCCGCTTTACACAATACAATACATCTTTCACATGGGTTCTATATACTGTACTAATATTTATCAACATGCATTTATATTATTAAAACATATTATTATTATGTATGCAAGTGGCCTCGACACTGACGTCCAGTTACAAGGACTTATGACACTTATATACATGTTACTTAACACATACATAATAATATAACATGTACATATACAATTATATTATTGTTTGTTTTATAATGTTGTTACTGTCTTGTATTTATATAGGTAAAAAAAATGCAATACATAATTCAATAATAATACAACATGTCAATGACATTGTAATGTTACGACGAAATGCAAACCGTTTCACACTCACTTTTCTATAGGTAATACAAAACTTATTCTGTAGGGTTACTCTTGACAAAATCTAAATCATATGATGCGCGATGTGACTATTAGTCAAAAATACGTGCATACCAATCTCGAGGTAACGGTACCGCGGTATTTTTGACCATAGTCCCTTCGCGCGTCGTATGATTAAGATCAAGACTAGATTAAGATCGTATTTAAATTGTATCAAGAGTAGCCCTGCTGTTTTATGAAAGAAAACTTATAAAGTACGCAACCATTACTAAGTATTTAAAAACAGTTGAAACAATAAGTAAAACAGAGGAAAAACATTCGTTTTTTAATTTCATTATGGAATTCTACCACCTAAACACCGGCACAGTGAATACTTTTCTGTACATTCAATTCTACTACCTACACACAGACACAACAGTGAATACTTTAATTAACATCTATTCTACTACCTAAACACCGACAGAGTGAATGCTTTTCTTTACATTCAATTCTACTACCTAAACACCGACACAACAGTGAATACTTTTCTTTACATTCAATTCTCCTACCTAAACACTGACACAACAGTGAATACTTTTCTTTACATTCAATTCTACTACCTAAACACTGACACAACAGTGAATACTTTGCTTTAAATTCAATTCTACTACCCAAACACCGACACAACAGTGAATACTTTTCTTTACATTCAATTCTACTACCCAAACACCGACACAACAGTGAATACTTTTCTTTACATTCTACTCGGCTCAGTTTGCGATTCATAATTAATATTGTCAACAGCAAGAATGCAGTCTAAAAATAAACACATTATACTACATTTTTTCACTACACTACATAAAGATATACATACACAATTATATTATTATTTGTATATTATAATAATAAAGAATGTGCTTTGAAGTATATTTTCAGAAGTCACAATAATATCTTAATAATAATATTATTCGGTGTTGAATATTTTGATACTGTTCTTAGTTGAATGACCTGCAAGATGTTACACTTACAATTATAATTATTACTTATTGATACAATAATTATATAAATAATACGTGCTCACTAGTGCCGGGGCTAGGATTTTTAAATATAAGACATTATTTCATACCGAATAAGTGTAGCTACCTAAACACAAGTTCCATTAATGTCAACCATAGAACAAATCATTGCTTTGGGATTTGACATTTCAGATCTCGAATGAATCAAGATCTTCCGTCCTAATAACTTTCACTGAGAAAAGTACTCACAACGAATCGTTGGTACGTACTTTCAGAATAGGACCAGAGATAGCAAAAACGATTCGTTAGTACGAATCTATAATATTAACTCTTGGTAAATTTACCAACAATTTGTTTGCGAAGAGTTAATATTATAGATTCGCACTAATGAATTGTTTGTGCTATCTCTGGTCCTAATCTGATAAAGCTATATATATATTAATAAGTATTCAGATATTAAGGATACCCTTTTTTCAGCATCAATAGGAAAGAGAACATTACAATAGGTATTAATGTTATGGATTGAAACAGCATAATACCATTATTATTAATTTTGTGACATAATTTTACAAGAAATTTGTTCTGGGCTCTAGTAAGAAGTATGTCTATGAGTAGTGAGGTATATATACGCAATAATGTTTGTGGTATATATACAGGTATTCAGGTGAATGCAGGTATTTGGCAGATAAAATACAAATACCTTACAAGGGGTTCATAATGGCACCACTAGTGATGGACAAAATCACTCACTTATCAAGATTTTTTATTTTTTCGAACAACTGCCTTTTATAGGACGAAAACTTATTGAAAAGGGTGGAAGACCAACTATTTTCAAGATGTTCCACGGAACACATACACACATGCTTCAAAGTTTTGAGAGTATTTATATCTACAACACAATTGCTACTTACTAATAATTGTCATCATATCTTCGGTAAATTGTATATTATTTAATTTTACTCATTTGATTACTAGAAGTTCTTCTTGTTTCTTATCTTGATTCACCAATTTGATGATTCTTAACTATCAATTCATTTCTAAACTCTGTGATGTGTATGTAGTATGTGAACTTGTATTATGTCTATTTTTTTTGCAGTGTATCTTATTTTATTATCAATTGTTTATTTATTTATTCTACAGAGACACACACAGTGAGTTGACAAAACATTCATAAAAATAAGAAAAAAAAGACACATTGATCTGGTCAGGCCAACCCCCAAATTAAGCATGTCTACAGCATGCACGTTTAAACGAAATTATACAAATAAGAAAAAATAAGGGTAAAAACAAACCAATAGGGCTCGCTCAATGCAAGTCTAGTTAACCAGACTCACATGACCGCAAATATAGGATTATGGCATTCCGTCTCTTGTGGAAATATTTGCGCAAAGTTCAAAATTCTAAGGAAGGAAGTCGTACTAGTCACTTATTGGGCAACCGTAGAAAACATGGTCCAGGGATTCTTATTAATCGGATACTGGACTTCGGTTATTTCGTAATACAAGTCGTACTAGTCACTTATTGGGCAACCGTAGAAAACATGGTCCAGGGATTCTTATTAATCGGATACTGGACTTCAGTTATTTCGTAATACAAGTCGTACTAGTCACTTATTGGGCAACCGTAGAAAACATGGTCCAGGGATTCTTATTAATCGGATACTGGACTTCAGTTATTTCGTAATACAAGTCGTACTAGTCACTTATTGGGCAACCGTAGAAAACATGGTCCAGGGATTCTTATTAATCGGATACTGGACTTCAATTATTGCGTAATACAGCACTTACGAGTCTCTTATTGGGTAATCGTAGAAAACATGGTCCAGGGATTCTTATTAATCGGATACTGGACTTCGGTTATTTCGTAATACAAGTCGTACTAGTCACTTATTGGGCAACCGAAGAAGAATACAATATGGTCCAGGGATTCTTTATTGAGCTCGCATACGCAAAATAGGGTAGTCTCACTTATATATTTGAACATGTAAATGGCTCGCATCGCATGTAAATAAATAAAAATGATGTTATGCACATCACTACGAAGGTGATAATATGTAAACAATCTGTATAAGGTAATGTTTGGAACTGGATCCACTTTCATGAAAAGGGATTAAGAATAAAAAGCGACTAACATCAACATACATACATACGGTAGGTGCTGTTGTTTATACGTTGCGCATACATTGTAAAGAATACCATTTTTAAATAAGGCACTAAGTGCCAAAAATATGAAAAAATGATATAAGTATACAGATCCGTTCTATATACCTTTGCTAATGCTACAAATAACGCACCAAGTTGTTATCTGTGTCTATTTCCTAGTGAGGTGACTACGAATATTGTCATAGTATTAATTTTAATGCCTTAAAGATATTGAAGTTGGCATTTGAGTGTGGAAATGTTCAAGGCGAGGTTAAAAACCCTCTTGTTCAGGAGGTGTTATGATTCATGAATGGGCCCTTGCGGTGGTTTTTCCACAAAACGGCGCATCTTAAATAAATTTTCTAGTTATTATTATTATTTAGAGCCTTCTTCGTTTATTTCTTTATATTTTTTTTATTCTTACATGTATCAGTTGTAGTTGAAATTTAAAAAAATTGTTTATATAATTTGTGAAGTTGTATTTCAATGAAGAATTTACGTTATTTTCCTCATAGGCAAGGCAAACTCCCCTTTCACGACACAAGCTTTTAGTAGCTTACTGTGAAAGGTGTATTATGATATATTTGGGTTTATAACAAAACCACATATATCTTTTTTATAAAAAAAGAATATTAAAATATAAAATAAAAAAATTTAAACTCATAATCAAATTTTACCGTGTATCTTTATTTAAACATTCTGGCACTTAGTGTCTTATTTAAAAATGGTATTTGTATTATGATAGTTTGTTGGTTCAATAGTGAATACTATGTTGAACTATCTGTATAAGGCATGGCTCGTGCTGTTTGGACGAAAGCTCTATAAAGTTCTATAGTATAATAAGCTGTATTTTATATTGGGGTTTGTATTATTATTATATTATTATTGTAAACAACGTTACAATAACAACACAACACAGGCAAGGGTGTGAAAGATGTCATATTTTATAAATGCTAGACGGTCTATGGTTTTTTTTATTATCGTGATAAGATGGAGGAGGTCACTACGTAGTAATAATCTCGACACAGCGTACCAGCACAATAATTATGATTTTTAAATTTTTCTTTTGTTTGATAAAATTTTATGTTTGAAAATGTGTTCGAAAATAGTTAAATAAAATGTTTATCCCATGAAAGCTTTGGTGTTTACTGAAATTGTATTTGTTGAAATATGGTGAGTAGGTACCTACACAGAAAAATCAGGTAGACTTTGTTCTCTTAATTCAAGAATTTTAAGTGGGTTTCTGAAAAAAATCAGAAGAATATTGTTTTGAGTTCAAAATATTTCCTTGAATATAGAAAATCAGTTCTCTTCAAAAAGAATACGAAATTCTATTTTTTCGATGAAATGAGAAAATACTTAGTTCGTTATCTATTCAAAATTCATTTTTCTCCACTAAAAATAATGCTCTTTTAGCTGAATATTTTTTTCTTTCTGTGTAAAAATACATAATGTAGTAAAAGTTTCAAATTGTGTCTCCACGATAAACACGCCTTCTGTATATAGATTTTGTGATTGTGTTTAGTTCAAATGTCTCTCTGTGAAAAACTGCTTGTAACCAATGCATAGTAAAGAATAAATAAATAAATACAAACGTCTTTAACGATTACAAAAAAAGACACCATTTTTTTTCAGCCATCCCGTAAAAAAAATATTGATATATATAAAAAAAATATGAAACGATGAAAACTATAAATAAAATATCTATCTATCTATCTATTCCCTCACGCCGTATCCCAAGTGGGGTATGCAGAGAGAACGGAACGCCAATTAGATCTGTCCTTACATACTTCTTTCGCCTCCTCCACTACAGTGATACAATTTCTCATGCACGCACGTCGGTTTCTTTTACTCAAAAACGGCCGTCCTTGAGAATTTGATCTACATGTTCAAGCCATGTAGTTCTCGGACGCCCGCGCTTCCTCACACCCCTCCTTTCAGCCAAGTATATCCTCTTTGTCATTCTTTCCTCTTTCATTCGTTCCACATGACCAAACCATCTCAATTTATTTACACGAATTCTATCCACAACACTCCTCTTGCATCCACTCATTCTTCTAATATCCTCATTCCTCACTCTATCACGCAACGTTTTACCAACCATCCTCCTCAGCGATCTCATCTCTACTACTATACCATCACGGCATATCCCACAAGTGGGGCAGCCAGTAGACCAACTGCATGCAAGAAACGTGCAAACTGTCCTCATGCGATCTCATCTCCACAGCATTTATTCCACTTTCGTCCTTCTTCAACCATGTTCATGTTTCGCTTGCATACATTAGTGTCGGTACCAGGATGGTATTGTGCACTAGCAATTTTGCCATGTTCGACACATTGTCATTGCTGATAATGGGTCGAAGTGCACCGTTAATCCTAGCACCGGCTACTTTTCTTCTTTCGATATCCTTGTCACATCTTCTATCCCTCGCAAACAAACTTCCTAAATATACATACTCGTCCACTTGCTCCAAACATTCATTTTCAACAAATACAATATAGAATATAAATATGTGAAATAAATAAATAACGCACAAATAGAACATGAGTATGAAGGAGAAAAGAAAAGAGGAAAAGTTGAGGATCTGTTCGGCGTAATTATTGAGACGAAAGATAAAAAATACAAATACGTGATGAAAGAAATTGAAATATGTAAGTATAAGAAAACAAGGGACCGTTAATTTGTATGCGAAATGAAGTTAATGCTAAAATATAAGACAAAAATGGATTAAAAAAATTATCATAAACTATGTCATTTAGTGTAATGTCTGATTGATGACTTACATAGTATCAGATCCAGATGAAGTGCACACAATAAAATAAACAGTAGCGTCTCTTCTACACAAGCCGAACAACCGAGCTTATCTGAAGTTTGAAAAATAATTTAAAAATTGTAAAATCAATTGCATAAAAAAAATAAGTGGTGTACTACATAATAAACTAATTCCTAATAATTAAAAATGTTGACAACTCCATCATTTTGAATTTCGCGCACAATCACTCACCCTGCTTGAATTCGATACGATGTCTTCCTAATTGTCAAATAACTGAGTTATTCTTCATCATTATTTTGTTTAACAACACTCATTGTATTAAACGCATTTTATTTTATTTTTTTCTCGCTCGACACTTACAGAATTTGACAGCACTATCTCGGTTTAAGTTTTTTACTCAAGACATAGATACATATACGCGGTAGCAAGGAAAAATAGTAGCGTCCTAAGTTGGGCTTACTTACACCAATGATCACTCAAGACAAGGTGACGTTGAGTAGTCAGTTTGTTGTAGTCAAACTTTGTATGCATTTTATGTGTTTTGTTTATTATAATATATAACTTTTAAACATATTTGATATCAATAAAACACTGTGTTACTTTTCACTATTGATTTATTAATATTCAAGCGCTTTCGTCAAGTTAGCTTGACATTTTGTAAGAGAACTAATTACAAGAATTTTTTTTCTTGAAGTCACATGCAACAACAATATTTTTTATATGTAGGTACCTAAAAACAGAAAAGAAGGGGTAAGGAAGTAGGAGTAGTTAAGACAATGGTGGATGAACAATTGATTTCAACAATGGTGATGGATGGGGTATTTGAATATTTACAATATTTTTAATATTTCTATGTATTTCCAATGTTTCCAAAGCAATTAATTTTCTATACCGGTTTTCTGAATGTAGGACCCTTACACTATTCACATCAAAATTGTGATTATGACTAATGCAATGATCCGCCATCTCCGAACAATTAGATAAACCCCTAAGTGCTCTGGAATGTTCTTTGAAAATGTCAAGCTAACTTGACGAAAGCGCTTGAGTATTAATAAATCAATAGTGAAAAGTAAAACAGTGTTTTATTGATATCAAATATGTTTAAATTGCCTTTTCGCAATGTGAACACACAAACTCTAGATCATATAACTTTTAAGTTAAAATAGAAAAACTGTGTTCAAACATTAACTATGCCTAGAACCTTTATATTCAACGACATATTAATTAAGAATGGGTCTAAACGGTGAAAACCTTAGAGACGCCACTGACAATAAGGTCATCCTTTATCTCTCTGTCTGGTGCGTCGGTGATACCGTTAGGAATGTAGCAAGGAAGTCATTTCCACCAAATAACAATGTATACATATTATTATACTCGCCATTTTCTCTTATAGATATCTACAGACCTGTATTATAATGTATCAATACTGATTCATGTTATTGTATATTATTATTATCTTAAAAACTTCACCCTTCACTGAGACCATAACAGTTTTTGGCTAAGGAGATCTCAACAGAAATAAACACAGAAGAGACATCACAATAAGATACAACAAAATCATAGGAGAGGCTCTATCCTGGCGATAAAATCATTGTCTGTTTTGTTGAAAATATCAACATGAACATTTAATTCATTAAGTTCGTCGGTTGCCTGGAGGTGAAGTCTCGACCTCATGAACAAGGGGTCTGTGGTTCGAACCCAGGTGCCAACAAATTCCCTTTCACGACACAAGCTTTTAACTTACTGTGAAAGGTTTATAAGGTTGTATTTGGGTTTATAAAAAAACCCAGATACTTACATCTTTCAAAAAAAAAAAAAAAACACAAATTGATAGCCTTGCACACAGAAGAATTTGGGATGATGTCTGTTCTGCTATCCAATCGGTATAAAAGCATATATGCTGTCGAGAAAGATTGTACGATACTGGGACGTAGATACTAAACTCGCTCAACATCATTGGAGCACTTATAAAGCCTCTCAAAAGAAAAAATGCCTCGCACAAAATACATCTCGATGGTTCATCAACGTATCATATCCCAGTATGAAAGTAGATAGAAACAAATAAGAGTAGAACCCAAATGTGTAGAAGAACATAATTATTAAGCACTTTTTCCAGCATTAAACAATATCGAGCTTCACAAGGATTTCACAATACTGTATCAAGAGTAGGAAAAAAAAAGGCAGCCCTTAAGGAGAAATTTTATAAGAATCATACAATGTAACAAATTAAACTATTAAAATTCATTCATTTTAAAGAAATTTGTTATTTATTTTCGCTATTATTGTAATACTGTTCCAATTATTAAGTTGGTAATATGAAGACGATTAGGCAGACCAAGACAAAAATTGTTAGATAACATCAACCGAGATCTAGAAGAGCTAAATGCTAAAGACAATTATTGGCAATCCATTGCTCAAGATAGAAAGGCTTGGATATCTATTGCTTTGGAGGCAAAGGCCCCACAGGGGCTTTTCAGCCGTCGGAAGTAGAGTAGTATTTGTATAAGAGTGCCCCGCTCATAGGGAAATAATTACTAGTACATCTTTTAGTAATGAGTATGCTACACACACCACACAATGCACTAGCCAATAACAGTGATGCTACTCGGTTACTAATACAATCACATGTTCTGTAATACCCATTACCTGTGACTGTGTGCGTAGCGGTGCTAGGGCACTTCAAAAAAAATCGAGTCTGAGTAAGTTCTAATTTTTGTGTTTTGTCTATTATATAATTATCTTTTCATTGTAAGCTACTGTTGTGTACATTAAACATATGTTTTTTTATAATAATTGGCGATTTAAATAATAAACTGTATATTATTGTATTTTTCATTGTGAAAGCTGTTGTATCTATTAAAATAAAATAAAATAACTTGTAAAGGGCTTGTGCCGTGAATTATGACTGGGTAAATAAAAAAATAAATAAATGGCGTTGCGGAAGACGAGAAGTATCGGGAGTGTTAGTAGATCATAGAGGGCAATCGAATTAATCCTAAAACGTAGATCGCTACAATCAATAAATTACATTGTTAATGAATTTATATAATTATATTAAGTAGGTAATTAGTTCCATATAATTAAGTAAGGTGATTGTTGACATTGCAAAGTAATTTCTCACTGTCCTGTATGTCGTGATTCGTCTAGACGCGCGGGAGGCGCCCTCTCTCATTCACTCACACGATATCTATCTGTCTGTTTCCCTCTATTATATCTCTCTTCACTAACTCCCCTCCCCGTTTCACTGCCACCTCTCATCACACAGGCCAATAAAACCACGAGACAGGTGTTCCATCAGTGCAACATCGAGATAACGCTTCTCAAATGTTTTTAATGGGGGATCCTCAAAAGAAAATTTGAACAATTTTTTTTCAATTCTGACGGTGTAGAATATGGTAACTGTCAATTTTTTTTATTTATTTATTTTGTAAATTAAAATTAAGTATATAAAAATAAATATTTTAGTATAAACACGATACCTACATTGCAGAGCGGAGAGTTAACCGCAATACTACGATTTCTTATAGTTAACCTATTGATTGATTCAGCTTTTTCATTATATTCTGTTCCAATTACTTATATTCATGTAGTTATTAATAGTAATGGAACACAGAAAATAAAGAGATTAAAAATAGCTTTGATTCGAAACAAGGCGGTGTTTGACATAATATGTAGGCATTATAAAAGGGTGCTAATGAAAATTTATTTGTCTAAAAGAAGTTCTTATTATATTATTATACAAAAATGTTTTGAATCCAAGTATTTAAATAATTAATAGCATCATCCCAAATATATTGTTATGGTTGTTCATATTAATAAATATGCCAATTATATGGATATTTATGGAAAGATATTCCTATAAAATCATATTATAATTATGCTTTGATCGTCATTTGAAGTCTTTATGCATATTAATTGATTATGTGCATATTCATGTGTCAATAAAGTAATTATTCCGAATTGAGATGTGGCTAGATACTTTTTTTATATTAAAAGAAAAAGAATACACACCGTCCACAAAAATAAAAAAAGAAAATATAAATGCTTCGGGTATAATTATGAAAGACAATGAATGCTATACGATTGGTTAATGGAATCAATTAGCCATTGCTAACCCATTATCGACAATATTCTAAGTTCATGATTTTAAATTGATGGACCCATAGTAAGACATACATAAATTAATAACTTTGGTATAAAAACATACATGATTTTACTTTGTGACTTTTTAAATTAATTAGGTAAGTTAAATGTCGAAACCAGGACACTTAATCTGGAGTCTTACAAAATAAACGTATGATAAATAATTGTTTGATATTATTGAATAGAAATTATGCATTTTCAAAAAAAGAAACAAGATATTAAATTTGTCATTAGTTTAAATCCACACATAAATATTTGAGTCCGTTCGTATGTATGTATGTATGTATGTATGTATGTATGTATGTACGTATGTCCTTAATGGACTCGGAAATTAGGAAAGACCGAAGTAAAATAATACACTCTATACAAGGTCTCATCTTCTGGGCAGGTTTAAGGCTAAAAACATTTTAAATATCTTACGTATTGATAAAGATATTTTAATTTTAATGCGACCATGTCACAAAATTAGCAACAAAATGTATGTAAAATTAATGCAAGATTTAGTAAATAGCAATATTCACAGTCAAACATTTTTCATTGTATTGAATTAATATCAAAATGGATGTACCAATAAATACAACAATTCTGAAACTAAATATTTAGGGTTTATTTTCGTAATAAAATATCGTGTTTGCTAATGAGAAAAGCTCTTGAATTACGTGAATAAAAATTGCATATTTTTGACATATTGGGCTATTTTCATAATGGAAGACATTATGAAACCATAGAAAACTATACTGTAGAATAATAATAGTTTTACCTATAAAATCCATAAACAATGTTAAATGATTTTCAATGAGTGGGAACCTATTTATTTTCACCTAATATTTTTTACATAAATTATGAAATATTTGATAGTAAAATATTCAGAAATATTAAAGGATGCAGATAATCCATTTTTAAGGTTTTTTGGGAATAAAGAGTAGATACTTATATGACAATTTATTCTTGACTTTTTTTAATGTCATAGCAAATACCCATTTATGCACTGCAAACCAAAAATACAAATTCGAATGTGGACAATTATAATATTTTAACATTTATGTGCCTACAATTTTTTCACGAAAAGGGATGTTTACCCTTTTTTTCTTATAGAAATTTGGGATGACAATCTTCGAGTTTTTACATTAAGATGAGGTTTTTAGTAGTTTTTGCACGTAGGTACCCGCCTATTTTTCTAAATAAAATATGAGCTTTCGAGGTGTCGAGCTCACATATTTTTCATTTGGAAGAGGTTTTTAGCACTTTTTCCATGTAGGTACCTACCAATATGTGGAATTTCTTAACTTCAAGCTTTTTCATCGGGACGAGGTTGTTAGTACTTTTTTTTCCATGTAGGTGCCTACTTATTATTTTTTTACATAAATGTGAACATCTGAGGTGTCAAACTTCAAGATTTTTCAATGGGAAGAGGTTTTTAGCACTTTTTTCGATGTTGGCACCTACCTATTTTTTTTAACTAAATATGGGCATGTGAGGTATCAAACTTCATGATTTTTCATTGGGAAGAGTTTTTCAGCACTTTTTTCGATGTAGGTACCTACCTATTTTTTTTACCTAAGTATGGGCATGTGAGGTATCAAACCTCATGATTTTTCATTGGGAAGAGTTTTTCAGCACTTTTTTCGATGTAGGTACCTACCTATTTTTTTTACCTAAGTATGGGCATGTGAGGTATCAAACTTCATGATTTTTCATTGGGAAGAGTTTTTCAGCACTTTTTTCGATGTAGGTACCTACCTATTTTTTTTACCTAAATATGGGCATGTGAGGTATCAAACTTCAAAATTTTTCATTTAGAGATTTGCAATGCTTTTTATGATGTAGGTACCTACCTATTTATTGTTACTAAGCTATGGGCATGTAGGGAGTCAAAAATTAAGTTTTCTCATTGGGAAGAGCTTTTTACTTCTTTTATCCACGTAAGTGCTTACTCCGTTTTTTTTTCAATAAGATTTTGTTGTTTTAACCCATGTATTTGCAAGGTATTCTATTTAATTAAACCCGAGCGAGGCCGGGTTACATACGCTTGTTTAGAATAATCGAATTCCGATCGAATATCGATGACTTTTAATTTAAATATCCATCTCCAGATTGTAAAATTATACAAAACAGTTAACAACCGGGTGCATTCATTAATTCAAATTTAATTTAATTTATTTAGTTTTAAATTATAAACACGATAGAAATGATGATTCCTTATTACAAATAATATGTTAATATTTATGAATCATCGATTATCATGGTTTAGTCACATCATGCAGTTTTGTAAATTGAATAATATCCTGAGAAATTTTACAGAATGGAGATGCTTATTTGCAATTAAATTCGTACATAACCTAAGTCGTTCTTTTCAAATTTAAACGTTAAATTAATAAACACACCTTTAAATATGTCAGCATAACTGGCGAATTTAATAATAATAATAATAAGAACACTTTATTGATCAGAAAAAAAAATCATGAGCAATTGGCGAGCTTATTGCCTGGAGGCAATATCTTCCAGCTAACCAACCGAATTTATTGTCATGTGAACATTTCGTATAGTAAATATGACTGTTTTTCCTTAATAACATAATACAAACTAATTAATAACTCTAAAGTTTGTACATTCACAGAGTGAAAATTCATTATGATGATATTATACTTTAAATAACACACAGTTTACTTTTCACTAAGATTTATTCTAACCTCGAGCGCTTTCGTCAATGTTAATGAATTGACATTTTCAAGAGAACTAAATAACTTTTGTTTTTTAGTTTAGTTCTCTTGAAAATGTCAATTCATTAACATTGACGAAAGCGCTCGAGGTTAGAATAAATCTTAGTGAAAAGTAAACTGTGTGTTATTTAAAGTATAATATCATCATAATACAAACTCTTAATGTCATAAAAAATATGTCAAAATGTTTTTAAGGCTCAAAAATGTAGAAGAGAAAATAATATGAAAACAATAATGTATAAAAAAAAATTCACAAATAATGTGTAAAGTGTAGATAGCTTGACATTATGAGGAGTACTGAAACATAATGCCAAAGAAAAAAAGTAACAGGGAAAAATCTGTAGGTACATTAATATCATGTAATATTTTTTTTATTAAATTATAAATAAATGCGTTGATTATCATTATTTTATTATTCTAGAAATGTCACCCTGGCGATCTCAGCAAGAAAAATGTATCTAGTTTTAATGAAATTTTGAAAAAAAGTCCTCGATAAAGAATAGGTTTCCCGTTCTTTCCTGTAAATTTTCGAGTACCCTGTAAAATCCAGGTGTGGGTAAAACCTCACATAAGACAATAAACATCAACAATTGAGCAATAAGGCAGGCCACCCACCCTGAATGTCTATTTTTTTTAATAAGACGATTTGTATGTTTGTAACATGCAGTTAGTCCGCTGGCTATCTAACTTGTGAGATTTTTTTTTTTTTTTTCTTTTTTTTTATAAGATATGCCGTTATGGTAAAAAAATGTACATAAAATGAAAACAGTTATAATATTCAGCATAATTATTTATTTATTATATAAAACTAACAATGAATGACATGACAGTTTCATCCTTTGTGCTACTAAGTTCATTGAAACAGTTTGACAGTGATTTTTATGACGTCATCACACAAATCACTCGTACCGGTTGGAATGCTTTAAATAAATAATGAATACATGTCATCAAACAAAACATACCATGCAATACACTTCAATATTTAACTCTTAAATTTGACAAAAAAAACATACAAATAAACAAAGTAATTTGGATTACCCTAGAACAGGTCTCACAGTTGGTTAATCCACTATATTGTCTAAAAATTATTGTATTTTTATGTAATGATAAAATAAATAAAATACTTGTATACAACTATTGATGAGCGTTTTTTATATTTATTTATTTATTTATAATAACATATACGGCACAAGGCCATTAAACATATACAAAAAATAAAAAATAGTTCGATGCAATACAACAATTATTTCAAACGCAGTAACATTTACTTATCACACACACACACACACACATACACACAACCATACAATGCAGCAATATAAAACTATAGCACCCGCCAGTATACAAACTTATTTTATAACAATTACAGACTATCCAAAATTCAAAATATATATTCAAAAAATTTTGAGAGTATTACAGCAAGTACGAGTAAAATAGAAAGGGGTGCCGGCCGATAACAAAGTTGTAGAAGCTCAGAATAAATACATTGTGCACTGTGCAAGTTGCAAGCAGATGCAGACGCTAATAAGAAGAATATTGTGTTATATTATTATGTGTTATATATAGTGTTATATAGTATTATATTATTATAGATAGGTGAGTACTCATCTAATGCAACAAATTATTATTTAGTATATCGTACCGACGGTAATTTGTGGAATTTCATGATAAAAATAATAATATGGAACTGAAAACTCAAAATTTGAGCATCTTTGTATTTCAGTGTCTCATAGAGGGCAAGAGATAAATCTTCTATAGATGCCATCATAGCATTTATAAATGGACTGATTGCGTGTTATGAAGCACTAGGGAAGGAATTGCTCTCCAACCCTTTTCATTAAGTTTTCGAGTGTTCTGTAAAAGGCAGGTATTCGAAAAAATAAAGACATTTTACATATTGAATTCAGTTATGAGGTTTGCCACCCATCCTGAAGGTCTCAATTTTTTATTGGCAGGGAGAAGACAGCGTGTATGCTTATTAAATTCAGCTGATCTACTGGTTATCTATTGCTGTTTTGATCTGTGTTGAATTAAATCGTACTTTTTGATTGAACATGTTGAGTGAATGCGGTTAATGAAAAGATGACGAAGAGAATTCATCTATCTGAAAGAGGGGTTGTGAGAAATCGCGGACGTCCGAGAATTACATGGCTTGATCAAACTCTCAAGGACAGTCACGTGTTGAGTAAGATAAATTGAAATGGCTGTATGAGAAATTGTATGAATTTTGAAGGAGCGAAAGAAGTATGCAGGGAAAGAGCTGTGTAGCGTTCCGTCCTCCCTGCCTACCCCATTTGAGATACAGCGTGAGAATACCTAGTATTTGCAGATATAAATGAATTTGAATTTTCTCGAAATTTCGTCTCATATATTTTCCAATTATTTTAACAACAGTAATAATTGTAATACAATATACCCACCTACCTGGCAACACGATACCCTCTCTCTCATATGTCAATAATAAACTTTGTACAATATTTACATCACAAGATATCGTCCGCATTGGATGTGCTTAAAGTGCAATGACCCCCTTTTACAAAACAGCTGATCTGTATGTCTGTCTGAGACATTGGAAAAATTAATTACTTTATATTATTTTTACATATTAACGTTAAAGCTTTTTTTACTCAGAAAACAAACATTCGCTAACGCAAAAATTGAGATGGTTTGGTCATGTGGAACGAATAGAAGAGGAAAGAATGACAAAGAGGATATACTTGTCTGATAGTAGGGGTGTGAGGAAGCGTGGGCGTCCGAGAACTACATGGCTTGAACATGTAGATCAAATCCTCAAGGACGGCCGTGTTTTGAGAAAGAGAAATTGACGTGCGTGCATGAGAAATTGTATGACTATGGAGGAGGTGAAGAAAGTATGTAAGGACAGATCTAATTGGCGTTCCGTTCTCTCTGCCTACCCCACTTGGGATACGGCGTGTATCCCAAGTGGGGTAGGTGAGACGGGGTAAACTAGTAATGGGGACACCTAATGTTGTACCTACCAATACCACTCCCCACTCTTCTACTTCAATCCCTGCACTCAACCCTCTCCCACCTCTGTGACCACCTTCAATTTTTGTAAAGGACATTATACTGATTCAGTACTCTTAAGAATGCCCATTGAAGTGGGCGAAAACGTTAGAGTTTAAATAAATATAGTGAAAATATAACAGTGTTTTAATTATTTATAAAATATCAAAAATTTTACTCTTTCCGACATTTTCGCAAAAATTAACGAAATGTTTTATCATCAACAAAATCATTGTATTATACATGTCTATTGTATTTTTCTTTTAAAAAAATAAACGTTTTTGAAATTTAACCCAATAATCAAGGACTAAGGATGACGTTGTTCCATTTGCGTGTAATTTTTCTAACAATTTTGAATGTTCGTTATACCTATATAAATTATTTAAGCAAATTATCGTTCACATTGCAAATGAAACTTGTCATTTTAAATCATGTGTTGATTTCTCTCAATTTATTTTTCTACGTAAAAAAATAAAATGAATTTAAAAAGAACTTCTTCGATATATTATGCCACCGATGCTGGACGTCTTAATTTTTTTGTGGGCTTAGAGAGAGCTGCTCGAATGCTTATTACATGCAGCTGCTCTGCAGGTTGCCCCGATTTTAGGATATGTGGTGATGGTATTGAATAGTAATTAGATTTAATGTTAACCAAATACATAATAATAGCACAAAAAGTCTATTGCACAAAAAGGAGCATACATAATTACAAAGTTATAAAATAATGTGATACTAATAAATTATATTGTGCAATGGGCGAGTTGTTACAAACTCTATTGTTTTATTTTTATCTATTTTTTTGTAATTACTCTTTTTTTCTTGCTGAGATTCCCTTAACAAAAAACTGTTTTGGTCTCGGTGCGAGGTGGAATTTTTTGAGATTGTGATATTTGAAAACAATAATGTAAAATATGAAAAAAACCTTTATTGCACAAGAATAGTATGCAGTAGAATAAAAAAAACATGACAACATTACTACTGAATACATAATTTTGTGCAATGGGCGAGTTTATCGCACAAGCGCGATATCTTCCATAACTAACCCATAATCTGTTTTACGTTTTTTTTTTGTTATACCTGTGTTTCCTACTCAGTTTCTTTATCACTCTTTCATCATTCATTTTCTCCACATAATCTATGCAATAATTAATCGATATTATTAATGAATTGGATAAAGGATATATTAATCATTGATAATTTCTCTAGTAATGGTTGCAGCATGAATCTAATTACCGATAGATCATAGATCGTTCATAGCGGATGCAATAATAAATCTTTGAGTACATACGTTTTATAGATCCTCCTAGTACTTAGTATATATTATAATACTAGCAGTTGAACCTCTAGGTTACTTTGTATTACTATTGTTTGCTTCTATCGGCTAGAGAGTCTTCCAGGGAGTCAAGTCAAATGATTCCGTATTTCGGCCTACCGGCCCTTCAGGATCCCCACTATGGGATCTCAGGTGTGGACAAGATTTGTCAAGGGTAGAATTTCGGATAAATGGAAGTCATCAGAGTGGCAACACCAGAAATCGTACGCAGTGAAGTTTTCTATGGACGTACGCTTAGTTTTTTGATATGTAATCTATTTTATCAGTTAACTTTTGGTTCATAAAAGTTAGATTTTTAGTGTCAATCTTCATCCTACAATCAGCTAAGACATCCACCAACATGCTGGACGAGATCAATAAAGCAAATAAGTCCTGCTTCTATGATAGGGTTTTTGGCGTCGTAAGATCCGTCATTTGCAACCGACTCCCTGAGGACCTTCGTAAAAACCAAACAATAACAACGTTCAGGAGCAAGTTGAACACATTGCTCTTCCAACGAAGTTTCCCAAGCCCTTGAGATGGATGCTCCATTAAAAGGTGCCGAATAAATCATCCAACATACATACATACGTACATTAAACACGTGAGTGTTCAAATTTATTTTATGGACCGAAAGCAAACAGATAAAATAAACTCAAAAGTGCAAACCAAATGCAAGAACTGAATATATATATACGTCTGCAGCAAACTTCAACTGGAAATGAATTATGGGGTAACCAGTAGTACATTGAAGAAAGATCCACCACACACCCGGATACCTCAGGAGTCTTTAACTCCTACTTATCCGCACATTCAAACCAAAATTGTCCTCACGGGCGGGCCATTAGGGAGGCCTGAAGGGCCGGCCGGCCAAAACCGCCGTCGTGGGAATCTTTTATACTACTTCTCTCTTCAATGTCCCCTCTGGGCGGTAATAATGTTTATTGAGTTATTATACAATATATATACAAGTAAAAAAAAAGAAAGTAAAATAAACAAAATGATACAAAACGTGAAGCAAAACAAATAAAACATGATAATAAAATATATACACAAATTAATAAGTTCAGAAGGCCGAGGTGAGGTGTCCAGAGACGTGCTGTTAGGCGTTTAAAGGGCGCGAGCCCGAGAGTCGCCAGCGCCAGCATGTTGTGGAAACATTAAACCCTCCCAAAGGGGACATCCCTACCAAACCTACTCTCCACCAAGGGAGACAGGACGACACAACAAAAAGACGAGTTCGCCACACGCACCACCGCCACAATGGGCAAAACCAACCCTACGACGCTCCCACGTCAGACGGGGGTGAACCCGGCTGACGCACCAGTAGTACAACTATGAACGATACTACCAGTTACCAAATTATTTGATTTGTTTATCTATCTTTTACATTCCTACATTGACGTGAAGCTGTTTTGGGCCTTTTACACTCAAAATAGCTTTGATGAAATGAAATTCCTTAATCAGTTTGTCATTTTTTTTGTTTTCTTTTGTTTTCTTTTCTTGTCTATGATCATTGTGAAGTGTTTGATATTATGGTGAAGTAACGAACTATTGAAAATTGTTTGTGATTGTTGTAGAATAGCAAATTATTTGTATTATTTGACGATTCCAAGTGCTAAATATATGGCCTACGGATGATATGAAAAATAAAAAAAAAAAATAATCACCCTAACCAGATCAATGTGTCTTTTTTATGAATGTTTTGTCAACTCTCTTTGTACGTCTCTGTTAAATAAATCAACAAATTTGGTCACCCTCTGTAAATACAACGAAAATAATGTGAGGTTATCACAATCCCGACATAGTTAAAGGAATTATTTCATGACTTGTTTACAACCTAGACCACTAGTAGACGAGTGCGGTAACAAGTGGAATATTACTATTATCTTTCCGAACCGACACATCTTATAATGATGCAAAGGCATCATGGGTGTATCCAATTTTTTTAGAGGGAATTTTATCCAGAGGGGCATGCAGCAACGTCGATTTTTTTTATTGTCTCAACAATCAAATATGTATGTGGATATTTTTTAAAGTCCCAGTTTTCACGATTTGGTTAACACGTTTTGTTTAGTATCCAGCATGTAATGGGTCTCTCATTTTTGACATAAGTTTACGAGCGTCCAGTAAAACGCATGTATTCGAAAAAATAAAGACTTTTTACATGTTGAATTCAATGATGAGGTTTTTACCCATCTTTTATATGCCAAATTTCCTATCCCCTCCTGTAGTTGGCAAATTTGTGAACTGATGTAAGAAAATTTGAGATATTATCACGATATTATCGTTTTGTTCAAACATCTTATTCAGGCAGATTTCTTCTTGTGAGGCAGATTCCAACTTTTTCTAGATCAATTTTCCATACTTTTCTCACATTTCCAAACATTATTTGCTTACTGTCTTACGTCAAAATCATGAGAAGGGGGGACAGTTGCCTCCACTCTGGGCACCCCCATGAAAGGTATGATCAATAAATAAAAGATCTATGTAAAGTTATACATATTATTATTACTATAAGATAAATCCATGAACAGCTACTGTTGGATAATAGATCCTTTTAATAGGATCGATCGAATCACTGTGCTAATGTGAAACAACGTTTTGACAATTATTTTAAAAGGAAAATCTTCTATAATTTAGCTTCTACTACTACTACACTACTATACCATCATAGAGGCTTATTCATTGCCAGGTACTCCTTGGAAGTAACAATAACATATTTTTGTATTAAATTACTTTTAATATTAATTTATTTTGCACGTCTGAAGCCTTTATATAAATATTTCAACAACTCAAAATTCTAATATTCCAAGATATGTCACGTTAAAGTTTTGAAGCAGTATATTGGCCTAAGGAAACTTCAAAACAAATATGTGCTTCTAATAGGAATTATTAAAATTTTAGAATTTCTAGTTTGCGGAATCGAAAAAAATATTGCTTTCTACGTGCAATAAGCAATGAATCTAGATTTCCCTTAGTTACTTGAAAGATATCAATACATCTAGCTTAAGAATTTGAATAGCTCATCCAACAAGCGATTTCGCTAATATAACGTAATATAAATATGGTCAATTTACTCGAGATCGAGCTACTTTCAAATTAAAATATGAATCTTGTATCATGGGTACTGACGCGATGACACACTTATTATACAATGTACCAAACACATATAAATGTAACACCTAGACCCAGGACAATTTGAGAAAAGTCATTTTTCATTTTGCCCTGGCCGGAAATCGAATTTGAGACCTCGTGACTCAAAAGAGTGTTACCTCTACGCCACATCAACCGCTTAAATATTTTTTTTTGTTTTGAGGGAGGTAAAAATGACATATAACAATGTTTCACAATTGTACAGTCTAGGAAAAGATCTATGCGTCGGCGTCGGTTTATTAGCGGCTAAGTACTCGGTGCATAAGATGACCATCCGGTATTCCGTTTGAATAATGAATGGAAGAGAATTTATCATTGGGAGTATAGACACAATAATAATAATAATAATAGCCGGTACAAGAGGATGGCATAACACATACATAACTGGATGACTGGAGGAAATTGAGGAGGCGGGGGATTAAATGTGCATTCAGAAATAGAGACGGTACTGTTTCAAAGTTGTAGGAACAGTAGCAATAGCAATCTTAAAACATTCACAAGGGACTGAAAAACATTACTGATATTTTGTTACGTTCTAGATTATTTGATCATATGAATGTTTATTATATTCGAAATATTTTATTTTATTTCCTAAATTCGATGTAATTATGTAGTCGCTTCGATTTAATCGCTGACAGTCTCAACACAGGCGAAAGCCCAGTGAGATGTGCCAGTGATTGTCAATGTGTCAAATATATTGTAAATTTTAAATGATAAGATGTGGCTATATTTAATGTAATAAAGACGATTATAGGTAACTTCCGACGTAAATTATATTATGTTCTAGAATTGGCAAACTGTACAGCGTTCTTGAGATGTTTTGGCACGTCGTAAACGATACTTAAATATCATCCAGAAAAAAATTATGTTATGAAGTGAAGGATCAGAATAGAGGTGGGACGCACTAGGAAGAATCTTCAGAGATGGGGTTTGGCTGAGAGCATGGTGCGTGACTGTTGAGAGGAACAAAATATTGGGCACCTCCTGATATATCTAATGGCTCCCAGACAGTGTAACTGGGAGAAATTCGTGGAGCGAACTCATCTGTGGGGAGCAGCAAGAGAGGTCGTAGCTTTCTGGGAGGGAATGGAAATATAGATTTTAAAATTTTATTTTTTTATCGGTTTGTTGATCGACACGGAAATAAGGAAAGATGAAGTGAAATAGCAAATATTCACTGTGTTATTGTTAGTTTTCGAAATATATTTTCTGAGAAAATAAGCTAGTACTGCATAGCTAAACTATACATAAAAGGTCTTTGATAAAACATGGAGATTTTCTATTTTATACTTAGTGATATTTCAAATAAAGAATATTGATTTCACTGGTATAATTATTTATCAGTGATCCAGGCTGTTCTTAATCGCTGTTAAACAGTGCACACATCTTTTATGATAATGAAAGAAGAATGTAAAAGGGAGTAGAATATTTAAGCAATGTTAGTGAAGTGCATACAGTATTATACACTGAGCAGTGATTGGAATGAAAGCTGTAGTCTGTAGTATATCTACGATACTACGTGTTGTCAATAAATAAATAGTCGTAGTACTGTCACGCCATATTATTATACCCACCATTATTATACACTGAGCAGTGATTGGAATGAAAGCTGTAGTCTGTAGTATATCTACGATACTACGTGTTGTCAATAAATAAATAGTCGTAGTACTGTCACGCCATATTATTATACCCACCATTATTATACACTGAGCAGTGATTGGAATGAAAGCTGTAGTCTGTAGTATATCTACGATACTACGTGTTGTCAATAAATAAATAGTCGTAGTACTGTCACGCCATATTATTATACCCACCATTATTATACACTGAGCAGTGATTGGAATGAAAGCTGTAGTCTGTAGTATATCTACGATACTACGTGTTGTCAATAAATAAATAGTCGTAGTACTGTCACGCCATATTATTATACCCACCATTATTATACACTGAGCAGTGATTGGAATGAAAGCTGTAGTCTGTAGTATATCTACGATACTACGTGTTGTCAATAAATAAATAGTCGTAGTACTGTCACGCCATATTATTATACCCACCATTATTACCAATAAACTGATTAAATTTAACTAATGAGAAGACCTAATAGCGGAAAATAATCTGAATTGTTGCAAAGATATTCGAAGGCTGTGGGAGAAAGCAGAAGCTGGCAAGGGCAGGTGTCGAACTTGTGTGTTGAAAGACTTGATTTGGAGTTCCCAGGACAAGGGGAAGAAGATGTATGCATGTATGATATATTTTTAGCCAGAATAAAATACGTCTCGTACTTTTGTCTTTTAGCTCTCAAGTGCCTTAATGTAAAAAGAAGCTTTTTTAAAACATTAGGAATTAGATTCTTATCATAGAGCCCGTGGAGAACCCGGTCAAGAATTGGTCTCTCACTCTTCTCCGTAAGTTTTCGAGTGTCCTGTAAAAGGCAAATGTTCGAAAAAATGAAGACATCTTGAATTCAGCGATGAGGTTTTCCATCCATCCTGAATGTCTATTTTTTATATTGGCATGGAGAGGACAGCTTGCATGTTTCTTACATGCAGCTGTTCTGCTTGCTACCCTACTTGTGGGATATGCCGTGCTGGTATAATAATAAAGATAATTTGTATTTGGCGCCGTTTAATGATCCGTGACCATCTCAAGGGCGCCATGGTTTTTCTTGAAAAGCAGTGTTTTCAGTATAGTAGTAGTAGCAGTTCTTATCGTGTCCTTAACTATGTTGAACCGGGTGATTCTTAGCACCTCTGATCCATTGAAGGATCGCACAGGACATGGGGCTATGGCTGTTTGTTTTCTCTCCATAGTGGTGTCCTAGGAGTATAATGAAATGGTGAAAAGACAAACTTTTCTTAAGTGATCGTAAACTTCGGGGGACCTGACACATTAAGAAGAAGAATTAGATATTCAATTGACAAAAGTCTATCCTAAGGTCTTGCCATTTGATCCTCGGACGAACATATTTCTGAGAACCATTCCTTTCAGCTGTATATATATATACATATATATTTTGTGCCGGATGCAGCAACCCTCATCAGACTGACCCAGGATCGTGAAGAGTATCAAGAGATGGTCGCCAACCTCCGATAGGAGCGGCACAAGAAGAAGAAGAAGAAGAAGAAGATATATTTTGTCATTCGGCTCTCATTCATTTTTTTCACGTGTTCAAAGCACCTGTACACCTATATCACTTTGAATAAATAGGTATTGATATTTAACAAAACTTTTTATAAACTTTCTTAAATGTCAACATTTAATAAGTGACGTTTATATTACTTGCATAACTTCACGTCGTTCTTTAATGAATTTTGTAAAAGATAAAAAAATAAGTATTCTTCCAACAAACCTTAAATGTCATTCAAAAAATATAATTTTATAAAAATAACTGCGTTGTGAAGTCCCCAACAGAGTTCAGTTTTTTAATTCGCTATTTATGTTTGTTTGTTTGTATCTGACACAAACTTTTTGAAAACTTGTCGTCGATATTTTTAGGAAATTAAGTTTATGTATTTACTAAAACTCTGAAAATAAAAAAAAAACATATATATTTTGTTTTTAACCAAACTTGAACGACGCGTACATCGAAGTGAGTAGGTACATATTATTAAAAGTAGGTAGGTATTACAAATCATGTAGGTATCTTATGTCGCCGCCTGATAGTTGAATTGTTGAATTAGCGAGTTAACCGAATGCCTAGGCGGTTAGTCAAACGCCGGCATTCAATTGAATGCCTGATAGAAGTCTGGCCGAAATGTAGAACGCAACGATTAACAACCCTAGCGCCACAGTGCTAATTAAACAAACAAAATATCAACAATGGAGTTAATTTCGGTCAGACAAAACGTTGAATGTTCGGCGGGTCATGGGTCATTAAGGATTCAACAAAACGGCTAGTCATTCAATTAAATGCTGGCATTTAATTAAGAGCCTAGCCTTTGAGTTAACTGGCTGATCTACAAATCGAACAGCGACATAATATATACTTGAAAAAGATGTCGAGATTAATCTTGTCTCTAATATATGTAATTGTATGTGATTACGACACAAATAATTATATATCCTATGGTAATCATTAGGACGGTTCTCCCATTAAGTGTTCTACAAACTAGTCGATAATAAGAATAATATGTAGAGCAGGTACTATGTTCTAAAAAGATCTTTATATGTATTTAAGCTAAATATTTTGAGTCGGATACCAGTCGCGTATTCATAGATAACACTCAGACCCTTCATAATATGAATTAATTAAATAAGTACACAAGCTTTAAAAGGCTAAACTATTCTTCTTCTTTAACTTGAGTAAGGACAATGTCCTGTTGTTCTCGAAGCCTACTCCTGGGAGGTGAATGCCCAGCTATCCCTTTATCGTTTGGGTGATCTTCCAGGGGGTATGTTTCCTGTTATGCAATCGTCTGCTGCTATCCTCACCACTCGATCCGAACTCGCTCTCCCCACATGATCTCTCCAATAGCGTCTTATTGCTCTTCCCCATCGCACAACATCTTCGACGTTATAGATTCTTCTTATTTTTAATTTTATTATTCTCTCACGAAGAGTTGTACCTGGGATGGGTCGTAGAGATTTGATCCCAACGGTTGTAAGAAAGCTTTTTGTTCTGGTGTCGGCTCTTGTTTCTTTGCCTATCCTGTATACTAAACATTGTATTCAAATTTTATTCATGTAGGTTAATAACTTTAAGTATACTTAATTTATTTTTCATTCCATACTTACTATAAAATATCTTTATTTTAGAAAATCTTCCTTTTATAAGACACCCGAAAACTTACATAAAAGAGTGGGAGACCAATTCTTTGCCGGGTGTTCTACAAAATATTTAGTTTGAAAATATTATTACATTAATCTTTTACAGGACACTCTATAACTTACGAAAAACAGTGGGAGACCAATTTTTTGCCGGGTGCATCATGAAATTTTTTTTTCGTACATTTGCTTTTTACAGAACATTCGAAAACTTAT
Organism: Athripsodes cinereus; assembly: GCA_947579605.1. NCBI lineage: Eukaryota > Metazoa > Arthropoda > Insecta > Trichoptera > Leptoceridae > Athripsodes > Athripsodes cinereus. The sequence continues at coordinate 23,910,788 of OX388318.1, forward strand.
GAAACAAATCGTGAAAAACAGTTTACATAACAAACATTTTTTAACAAACATAGTCTCAGTTCGTCGGTAGCCTGGAGGTAGAGTCTCGGCCTCCGGAACAAGGGGTCCGTGGTTCGATCCCAGGTGCCGGCAAATTCCCCTTTCACGACACAAGCTTTTAGCTTACTGTGAAGGGTGTATAAGGTTGTATTTGGGTTTATAACAAAAACCCAGATATATCTTTTTTTTTAAAAAAAAAATTTGAAAAAATCTTTTTAGTTGATAATAATAATTACATTAACAGTAGAAGTGGAAGAGAGTGGCAGTTACAGTAAGAAGAAGGAGTCAATGCGTGATGTAATCGGAATATTAGGTATATTATAATGAAATTGTACGTGCACCTTATGCGTGCAGTGCTGGGCAGGATGTGCTAGTATTTCATCAACCGATCTCATAATATAGACTAGAAATTCAAACGAAAATTGATGATCCAAAAATAATTTTTGTTTTCAGCTTTTATTTTGCGATTCAATTTGTTTTGTTTTGTTTTATGTTTAATTTCTATTTTGTTCTTAGAAGTATATGCAATCCATAAAACAAATTTTATGTACATCTGTTGTTTGCCACTATATTCATACTTAATTGAGAGACACGTCAGTGACTCTCCTTTTCCTCTTTTCCCTTTCCCTTCCTATTCCCAAAAAAGTTTAATTCATTTATTTATTGATAATATCCTTGAAAGATGAAAGACATCTCTAATAAAGGTAAAAGGTATAGTGGAAAAAACATTCTTTTTCATTTCTTCATAATACAAGCATACTATTGTTTTATTTTTATTTTTTTTCACAGTTACATCACTGACTCGACTTCAAATAATCAAAGGTAGGTATTACATATTATTATGTACTGCATTTAACAATAATTATGAGACAGTAGGATAGCGCATACCTCTGCATATAAAAATTAGAATACTATATTTTTAATATTATTATAATAAGAAAATTAGGATACAATGTCTGGTATGCATGTAATTAGAATGGACACGGAATAGGATGCACGAACTCTGATAATTATTATTTTCAAAATAATCATATGTTAATTTTTTCAATGAATGATATCAGAATGTTATCAAAGTTGTAGTACAATGCAATACCAACGTGTCTTGTGATGTAGAATTGAGATTTTTCTATTTTTATTTGAACTTCTCATATATTTTTTTTTAAATTTCGATGTTATAGTCCATTTCAAGACAAATTGAAAAAAAACACAGTATGTAGTTAACTTCTATATGACTTTTATTAACTTATAGTATTCGGAGACTCTCGACTCCATCTTCAGGCGATTAGTAAAAAGTAAAATATGATACAGAGACAAGCAGTATTTATAGGATTTGAAAAAAAAAATCGAATACGTTGTGCGATGGGGAAGAGCAAGAAGACGTTTTAAGAGAGATCATGTGGGGAGGTCGAGTTCGGATCGACTGGTGAGAATAGCAGCAGACGATTGCATGACAGGAAACAGACCCCCAGAGATTACACAAACGATGGAGGGATAGCTGGACATCCATCTTCCAGGAGCAAATTAGGAGAACCACAGGACACAGTCCTAACTGAAGAGGAAGAAGAAATAAAAAAAAATACGCACATCATAGCAATCTTATACAACAGATTTTGTAACACTTTGTATAAGTAACTGATATCTATTTTGTAAGCTTGTAATGCTATGTAATATATAATTATAATGATTATAGGATGCTATAAATCAAATTTATGGATCGATTTATAATAAATTATAACATAATTTACTACCTCTATGCGTTGTCGCTTTACATTACAAACTTATAATTTAAATACAAACCTCGTCATAGAAAATCCTGAATCACTGAACTGAAGATGTTAATGTTGTCTTTTAACATGATATTTTACGAATCTTCTTCCAAGTCGGTCCCTCAATGCTGAGGATCGTGACCACCATGACCCCAACCAAGCGACAAGCTCCTCCACCGCGCCCTGTTCTCCATTTTACGAATACCATGCCTTTAATAGAGAACTCGAATGGCACATCCCACAGGTGGGGTAGCCAGCAGACCAGCTGCATGCAATAAACGTCTAATTCTCCTCTCGAAGAATCTCCCACTCTTTTCCGCAAATTTTCAAGTGTTTTTAAAAAGGTAGGTTTTCGAAAAAATTAAAGATATTTTACATTTAAAATTCACTATAAGGTTTATCACCCATCCTAAAGGTATTATTTTTTGTAGACATGGAGAGGACAGCTTGACACTTGAGACATGGCGTGAGGGTATAGATAGATATCATGCAAAATAAGTTTATCACTTATGGACTTTGCAAGTATGTAGTGTTGTGTAGTAAAAACTTCCTGTTGACCTGTCTAATATAAATAAGTACCAACATATTAATAAAATGATGTAATAAATATAATGATACACTGAATATCGCTATGCTAGAATAATGCTATAACATCTCCAAAAATGGCCATTTTTAGTTGTTTATATCGTTGGAATCGGCACGTCACAAGGGATCTAGTGCAACCATAGACATACTATACTTTTTTTTTTCAAAATTTTTGTGTTCCAACATCGATGCCCTTTAAGTATTAGCAATATTTAAAAAAAAAAGATATATCTGGGTTTTGTTATAAACCCAAATACAACCTTGTCCACCTTTCACGGTAAGCTAAAAGCTCATGTCGTGAAAGGGAAGTTTGCCGGCACCTGGGATCGAACCACGGACCCCTTGTTCACGAGGCCGAGACTCTACCTCCAGGCCACCGACGAACTAAAATATTGTCCTACGAGCTTTCTCACCCAACGTCAGTATAAAACCGATTTTTTCTTTGAATTACCAATCTACTATATCTTTGAGTGCAACAGAGCAACATCTAATATTGTTATTTATAAAGAAATTACTCTCGAAAAACTAAAAGCAACGATCTCAAAGTTGATTACAAATTTAGAATAATACGTGAAATATATATATAAATGAATAACTTAATAGATTTACGTAAATGAGTAATTGGTTTTATCGATCATTTAGTCAATTGTTTATGAATAAACTAAAATAAGTATTGTCAAATGAATTTCACCAAAAACCTTGTGTTGAATACTGCCATCTGTGTGGTGAATTATGAAGCACTAGTTACTGGCTATAGACATAAAATGATGATCTATGGCAAATAAATTAAATTCATAGTTTGTCTTTGGTTACGTGTATATAATACACACACACTTTTGATCCACCTCTCTTCTTCTCCAATACACAGTCAAACAAAAACATTAGCATCTATACTGTTCTATTTGTTACAAGTTTTACATTAAATTCTATTATATTAAATAAAAGTGTTTGTTCTGCAATCCAACAACTCAACATTAGCGATCGTGAAAGGGACATAGGCGATCGAGACACAACAACACCTTGATTTACCCAAAACATGATATTTGGAGATGTTATGGTATCATACTAATACAGCGATAATATGTTTCTATATGTAACATAATATTATTATGATGTGATAATATAATAATAAAAATATGTAATGTGTTATGTATTTTATATAATGGGTACCTACTATTTAAAAAAGTGACGGAAAGTTCAAATTATGGTTTGAAATAATACGGAAATGAGCGTACGGCATACTAACCAATTATAACAATTTGGGTGACAGCATTGTTAAAACAGATAAATTGAAAATTACTACTACTACTACTATACCATCACGGCATATCCCACAAGTGGGGCAGCCAGCAGATCAGCTGCATGTAAGAAACATACAAACTGTCCTCTTTGTGCCAGTATAAAATCAAGACATTCAGGATGGGTGGCAAACCTCAACGCTGAATTTAAGATGTAAAATGTCTTATTTTTTTCGAACACCTGCCTTTTACAGGACACTCGAAAACTTACGCAGAAGAGTGGGAGACCAATTCTTTACCGGGTGCTCCACGGGATTGAAATTGAAAATTACTGTCGGAAAATATACAAAATGCATTTTATTTAAGATGTTGTGCTTATAAATCCAAAAATATTATTAAAATAGAGGTAGTCAGCAGCCGCATAGTATTTTCAATCAGCAGATTAGCTACGGGCTCAAACCACGTTGCCTACTTACTTTACTCCGCCTTCGCGATACAAGCTTTATAGATTTGTTATTAAAATTAAAATTAATCCACAATTAAAAAAAAAAGAAAATTCAATAATTAAAATTGAATTAACGAAGGTATCTCTTGATATTTTCTGTCAATCATTTGATAAAGGAATGTTGTCGCTCAGTCACTATTTTTGTCGCCCGTTTAGTATTTTCAGTCGCTCACCTAGCATAACTGTCACCTATTTATTGCAGCTGGATTATGAATATTTTGTCACTCAATATTTTAGTCGACAATTTAAATATTTTGTCGCTCAATTAGTATTAGAGTCAGTTCATTGCTAGTTGCTAGCCGTCCATTTGTTGTTTTGGTCACCAATTTGAATAATATTTCCCTTTGATACCTAATTTGCATTATGGTATTATTGTATGATATGATAATAATTATAGTGGTGTTTGTATATGTGTATGAATGTTTGTCCAGACAGGATCTGCAAAGCTTGCTTTCTGCCGTTATATTACAGTGTTTAGACTGGTCAATCTGTTTACTGTCAAATCTAGCGCAGTGACGGAACAAATCGACTAACCCTTTTGTCTATAAAAATATAATGCTTCTACACTGTGAAATAATATTATAACTATATTGGCAGAGTAAACGATCGTTTTGTTAAATTCCAAATGTATTTTTGCAAAGAAATACAAATGGTTTTAATATTACTGTCGTTCGTTCGTTCGTCGGTAGCCTGGAGGTAGAGTCTCGGCCTCGTGAACATGGGGTCGGTGGTTCGATACCAGGTGCCGGCAAACTCCCCTTTCACGACACAAACTTTTAGTAGCTTACTGTGAAAGGTGTATAAGGTTGTATTTGGGTTTATAAAAAACAAAACCCAGATATATCTTTTTAAAAAAAAAAAAATTACTACTTTTTTAAATGAATTTTACATTGACTTTAAAAGTCACTTCATAAATAAAAAGTAGCAAAGCCAAATCAGATTTTGTGTATTTTTCGAATAGAAATAAATTTAATTGTGCCCTAAAAACCTTAAATTGATTTCTTTTTAATATTAAACACTAAAAATATATAAAGATATTTTATATACCTAAATGGCGTTCTTTTCTCTTCGCCTACTACATTTGGTGAACTTTTTTGAACATTACCCCAAAATATTTTTGCGAAAGCCGATATCTTCCCTTCATAATTTAATGTTTTGTTAAAATATTAACACGATTATAAAACAGCAAATTGGAAAAATGACCTTATTAATCCCAAAAATTGCATTTTTAGTCCATTTGTGGTAATTTACGCCTCGCTGGCGTAAGGGAATAGGCAAATAGAGATAAATGAATACGTAATAATGCAATGAGTTGGGCCGGATTTAGATATTGCGATACGCTCCTGATATCAGACAGTACGCTATTAATTCATAATAAATATCTATATTAATTCACAATAGAAACATATTATTATACGTAGTACGTATGTACATATTTGTTTTATTATACGTAGATATAAGCTGTATTATAAAAATATATTGATAACATTTATATATACAATTAAATTACAAACATACTTCCTAATGTAAATTTAATAAACATTATTCTTCATTCATATCGATAGGCGAGAAAAATAATGTTCTAAAAGCTATACTTTGTTCCTATACTTTATAACCTCACCTGTTTCCCAAGTGGGGTAGCTAGAGAGGACGGAAATCTAACCTTAGGAACTATTTCCTTCGCTTCTTCTGCATTCATACAATTTCTCACACATGCACTTCGACTTCTCTCAATACACGTGGTTCTCAGACGCCCGCGTTCTGCTACACCCTCATGCCTAGTATAATATGATAAAAATGATTATGAATGTTGTATTTCACTATGAGAAAGGGTACTCGGAGATGCGATTGCGTAGCTGATAGATTATTTAACGGATCCTAAAGGATTGACACGTACTGACAGTGTTTCCAACTCGGATTTTGAGAATGACGTAGATAAGACTACAAAAGTTCATAATTTTTTTCCAATCTGGCAAATTCAGCTTTAACAAAATTGTATGGACCTTTATTATTTTTGGGTTTCACGGAGAGGACAGTTTGCATGTTTATTACTCTTGTGGGAAAAGCCATGATGGTATGATAGTATTCACTGTGTCGGTGTTTAGGTAGTAGAATTGACATCAAATCAAGATTGACAATGTCCTCATAAGACGAAAGACGTCTCTCTCACCGATTAAATCATTAGTAGAATAAAACGCTTGTTTTATTTATTCGGTATGATAGTAGTATGATTAGAAATCAATTTATTCTTAGGATGCCCTATCACGATAAAAAATTGAAGGCCAAGCATACGAAATATTCAACTTTTCCAGAATTAAATATTGGATATATATTTATTGTATAAAATACGATGGAAAAACAATTCAATAAACGATTTTCATAAAAAAATGAGTAGGTAATGATTACCGCTTGATATGATATAACAACTCCAAACAAAAAATAATCAGGACCGTTCGGTTACATTCAACATTCGGTTACATTCAATTCAATAAACGATTTTCATAAAAAAATGAGTAGGTAATGATTACCGCTTGATATGATATAACAACTCCAAACAAAAAATAATCAGGACCGTTCCGTTACATAAGCAACTCATACATTTACGGCTGGTTACATGAAAAAAAGATAAAGTTGCTTTAATTTTAACGTTCCCTTAACTTCCAAGGGTTTTATAAAAAAAAAGTTAAAGTCCAACACGTTTAAATTAAATTAAACAAAATTCCTTCGAGAAATTATTTATTTGCTTCGTTACACTGTTGATGAACGATGCGACGGTACGAAGAAAATTTATTTCAATAATATTTGCCACGGGTTATTGTAAATATTGTAGGTATTTGTATATTTAGACATTTTGGTGTTCCCATATTTAGTAAAAAGTCTAGGTAAAATCTCTAAGCTTCTGTGTTAAATACCAAAAGATATGTCCGAATTATGACTTATCACTCCACTTTTATGACTTATCTGACTTTGCACTCCACATGTCTCTTGATACAATTTTTTTATTGCAAATAAAAAATATAATAATTTTTTTTTTTTTTTAAAAAAGATATATCTGGGTTTTGTTATAAACCCTTTGTATTCTTATAATTGTTGTTGTTTGTTTGTTATAAATTGTTATAAATAAAAAATTAATGATAGAAAAAAATCATATAATATCAAGAAATTTATAAACCTATACTTACAGAAATCTATGAAATGTAATTAAAAACATTATTTCTTCTACTATAATTATATTCTTTATTGACAGAGACTTCTTTTTCCTTAAAAGGACATTGCCAATCTGTTCAGATAAAGAACATAATTATTATAGAAGAAAACATTTGTTTTTAATTTCATTATGGAATTCTACTACCTTAACACCGACACAGTGAATGCTCTTGTAAAATTTGTTTTGTTGGACAATAGCCATACTACCACAATTTTAAGTTAAGTTAACGAAACCTAAATATTACTTTGAAAAAATAAATGAACATTATCTTTTATGAAACCGGGTGTAAGTCTAGTGATGTTGAGTCTACTATTATCAGTCTATGGTAAACATCAAATACCGATTCTTATTACACATAATTATTTATATACGCACAACACCAACACTTTTAAACCAGCACGTGTAAAAACGTATCTGTAAACAGACCTTGTGATTGTGTTAGTTTTCATTCATTAAATTGATAAGTGCCTACCTATCTGCGTACACACAGTCGCTGTAATAAAATTTAAATTATATTGTTTATAAATTCGTTTGTTTACAGTTTGTTTCTGTACCTATTGAATAAATTTAAAAACGTTTTACAATACGATAAGAGATTATGTCACTCTCAATAATTTGCTACGCGGATTTTTATAGACGTAATGTGCTCGTCACTTTTTCAAGGTACTCAACAGTATCATATTATTATTTAATCCAATAAAACTGGAAAATTTCAATACATATGTTCCCGATGCATATGGACGTTCTCGGCATCACGGTTTTTTTGCCAACCTCACAGCAGAACAAACATATTGGCAAACTCCCCAGTGGGAAGGACTATTCAAATGTTTAATGGTCTGGCTGGAGAAATTGATATTATCCTTAACGTGACGTATGCAGAATTTATAAGAAAAATTGAAGATATAATATTGTAGTTGTGTTGTCGTTTGGATATCATATCGCTTAAGGATATCTTCTGGGATCGCATTAGCCTTCAGCTGTAATGATCCTTGTAAGAATCGTCTTATTGCCAGTAATAATAATAATAATAATATATTTATGGACAATTTCTGAAGCGCCGTTCACTCATAACATGACCTCAAGGGCGCCGTATCGTCCGTAGCTCCCAGAAAAATGGTGTATTTTTAGCTTTCTTCTGAAGCTCGTATTCTTGGGATTAGTGTTAGCATCCACTCATCCACTACCCTACTTGTGGGATATGCCGTGATGGTATAGTAGTAGTAGTGTTAGCATCCCATTTTTATATATTATGTTTTTTATTGTAGGAATGGCTACAGCCCCCCCCCCCATAAATGCGTCAGTGGATTACTATACTGTACTACACTACAATATCGCAACATATTCCTCAAGTGTTACGAACATTTTAATTAGTTACAGATTTTACTAATGTATTTATTGATTATGAGATGATGAATATTTAGTCCTATTATGGACAAAATAAATATTTTTTCTGATACTTCTTCTTCTTTTTCACATGTTCCCGACGTTGACGACAATTTGAGAGTAAGCTTCCCTGTCCTGGGCGGCGCGAAACAGCTCCCCCACGGTTCTGACACCGGTCCATTCTCGAATGTTTCGAAGCCAGGAGAGCTGTCTTCTGCCGATCCCTTTGGGCCCTCGATCTTCCCTTTCATGACGAGCTGGAGTATTGTGTATTTATTACCTCTCATTACATGGTCAAAATATGATATTTTACGGAGCGATCAATAGTTCTAATTCTTCAACTTTGCCAATAAATTAGAAAAAGATGTTTGAAATGAGTTTTTAAAATAATCTATAAAAAAATACCGACTTGAAAGGGTTCAAAAGCACAATACGTCATATTATTATGTTGACTCTCGTTTCAGCCCTGGGGGCCTAAAATGGCCACATTGAGCAATTCCAATTTGGTGACCGTTAAATCGTTTTACAATTCCTATTATGATTCATATAAAGTGGCCTTTTTAGCCCCTCTGTCCTTCTGAAAATGCGTAGTAATGTTAAAAGCAAAACAAAAGGAGTTAATATTTATTTTATCTAAATTTATCACTTTCATTATTTGTACCATCACGTATATCTCACAAGTGGGGTAGCCAGTAAATTGCTTTTCTAAATTTAGCTTTCTAAAAATAATAATAGTTGAGTTGGCATATTATTATTCTTGGCTATTATTAACTTATGCCCTGACAGAAAAAAAACATTCGAATGTAAAGGACCTTCCTACAAAACATGTTCTTAATCTCAACCATCGACCTTTATTGTATAGATTAGAAATTATACGGAAAAAAAATTGTAATACCATATCATCACGGCATATCTCACAAGTGGTGCAGTCAGCGGACCAGATACATGTAATAAATTTGCTCCATGGCAACAAAAATTATGTCAATCAAGATGGATGGCCTCTTCGTTGAATTTAAGATGTAAATATGTGATGGTAGCCTGGAGGTAGAATCTTGACCTCGTGAACAGGGGGTTTGTGGTCCGATCCCAGGTGCTTGCAAAATCACCTTTCACGACACAAGCTTTTAGCTCACTGTGAAAGGTGTGTAAGGTTTTTGGGTTTATAACAAAACCCAGATACCTTCATCTTTTTTTAAAAAGAAATGCCTAGCCTTGCACACAGAAGAATTTGGGATAATGTTTGTTCTACTATCCGATGGGTAAAACTGCCTTTTACAGGACACTAAAAAGCTGAAGGAAAAGAGTAGGAGACCAATTCCTTGCCGGTTGCTCCACGGATAATACGAGCCAACACACTGGTTTATAAGGCTTGATTTTATTTTATTTTAGAGGTCGTTTTATGGCTTTGTCGGGTATATAGTATATTGTGCAATATTTAAGTATAAATAGGAAAGAGACAATTAGAATCTTGTTTATTTATTTATTAATTCCTTATTTGATTACATTATACAACCAGTTTGCTTAATATTATAAGAAGTAGGTATTAGTATTACATTACTGGTCTATAACTTATAGGTCAATGATATGGAGAAGGTACCGAAGGTAGTGTAATACCTACAAACCTCGATGTTGTTATTACAGTGGTAAACTCTTGAGGCTAGACACCATCTTACTTACCAACGAAACATCTCTAATAATAATACTACAGTCGTACTTTGGATGTACGATATAATATGTGAGTCTGATAGAAATTGCGAAAGTCGAGTAACGTTGTAAAAATAATATTGTCTTCTTTATGTACCTACTTACTGTATTACTATATAATTTGAGTTGGATACAAACGAATACATCCGAGAAACTCCGCGATGACCACTGCGCTCAGCCACTTCTATTGTCAACAAACTCGTGAAATCCAATACGGCGAACACCTCCAAATTTGCAGAAAGGAACTTCAGAGCCGCCACGCAATCTGCTTGGAACAGATTGTCCACAGACCTGAGAGAAAATCAGTCCACCACCACATTAAGAACCAAGTTTAAGACGCTGCTGTTCGGGAGAAGTCACGGCGCCCTTGAGATGGTCACGGATTTATTAATTGTGTCGGTGCACACGTAGTAGAATTCCATAATTATGTAATTGAATTCCATAATTATAAAGTCACTTGTTTCAATTACATAATTATGGTCAGGGATCATTAGGTCCTACTACGCTCCTACGCTCCTATTCTCGAGTGATGAACATAAACGGTGCCATATTTTCTACAAATTAGCGGTAGGCGGGAAGAGTTTTTCGTACATATTTGGATTACGCAATACCTTCGAGTAGCTTGAGTTATTGTTACTTAGTCAACCTACCCATATAGTCAACTATCCCCGGTCTCCCCTAAACGGCAAGACATATAAATATTATTAATCAATCTGTTTTTTTTTTGCGAAACGCTCGTTCCAATTTATCTTATTAAGGAATTTTACTACTTGTGCATGACTACAATAAATAGATCTAGGTTTCACTGTATTTGAACTAAAAGATAAGGGGTGGAGTGGCGAGCCACTGCTGAAAGACACTTGGAAGACCACTTGACACCAGAAATAGCCCAAGAGTTAGATAAGCAGTACCTAGTTGAAGTGACAATACATACTTAAACCAACAATATAACGTAGACAGAGGCATAATTCAAAAACTGTGTCATTAAAGACAAGGGCAAATATTATGTAGGATAATATTATACATTGTAAAATGAATATATTGTATATGTACATGTTGAATAAATAATTTTGAATATGCAAAAAGATATATATAATTTGATATAAACTTCATATGTAGGTACAGAAGATAATTTTAATTCAAAATTATTAGACAAACAAAAAAAATACGACAAACGAGTGTGATTTACCAATAAAAATCTAAATTTGTATACCTAGGACTAAAAATAAATTGTCAATTGAAAATATTGTCAATTATAGTTTTACAGTCAAGAAATAAAATAGTCAATATCGAAAAAAATTATGGTCAAAATAGAAACACAAAATCTTGAATTAAATTAAATTGAAATTATACAAAACAATTCGGAAAAAAAAACAAAAATATGATCGATAAATTATGGAGAGACGAATAAAAAAAAACGAATTTCAATATCAATATTTGAATTTTTTAAATTTAAGTTTTTAAGACTGTAAAGTTTTTCGATATCATTCGCTTTACTTTACTTTTCAGGTCCGGAATTTAGACCTTGCTACTCCAGTATGCAGCGATGTATATCGCCTTGTCATTCGCCATCATCAGGTCACTCTCATTACATGCATTCTGCATCAGCGGGCATTGCAATAAGTGAGAATCACTCTGCACCTCCCCGCAGTCGCATATCGTGTTCTTCCCATCCAAAAAAACCCCACCTTTGCTGGTTACTTTTGCACCTAGTCACCCCAACCCTTAGTCTGTTCAGTGTCTTCCCCACGTGAGGTAGCTCAGAATATGCACGGTGTTTGTGCTTTCGGATGCCATCATCCACCATTCAGAGGCAGATAGATATTCGAACATCTCAAATAAAAACCTGCCATCCCCACAGGTTTTCCGAGTTTCCTCTATGATCTGACTGTTCAGATGGAGGAAATTTTTAATGAATTTTCGGACATTTAAAAAAAAAATTACTAGAATTTCTATGTTTATTTGCTACATGAATTTGAAATACGATTTCGCGATTTCGGTGTACTTAAACCATTGACGAGCTTTTCAAGATTTTTCAAGAAGGATTTTCGGACATGAATGGTATATTTTTGTAGTCTTTTACGTTTGCTAGCTTGTACTATATCTTCTTCGCCCTCGCCTTTGTCCCATTTATTTGTGATCGGCTCTCCTAGTCCTCATCTTCCAAGTTTTTCCGGTCCCCTGCATCCTCGGAGCTCAACTCTGTCTCCCTCAGGTCCCTGGCAATTGTGGACATCCAGGTGGTCTCTGGCCTTATATTGTATGTTAGTTGATAAAAAAATAAATAAGAAAGATGTATGCAAGTGACGATTTTTGAACACATACTTGAGACTGACCAAGAACACCAAACAAAACAATATCGGTGAAGGTAAAAAATAAATATAAAACATTAGACATTGAGTTCAATTCAGCAACGAAAAAGTATGTCACTCACTCTGAATATTTTATGTATGTTGTGGTACGAAGATGACGTTTTGTACGTTTATTTAAAGTATCTAAAATAACTAGTACATTTTATGACATTTCATGTTTTGAATTCTGAATGAATGAATGAATAAATAAATAGCTAAATAAATCTAGAGCACTTGTTACCTCACTCATGAGATGCCATGAGGGTGTAAACAAAGTATTTATTAAATTTCGCAATTTAGCTTTTTGAAAGTTACAACACTCTTCTCGGGAACACCGGTTGAAGACAAGGCTTCTTCAAATATTTTTGATGATTCTAAAAATAGATTCATTTATGAATAAATTTGACGAAAATACCCAGAATAGTTTTGAATAATAATTGAGCACACTCAAATTTCCATTTCTATAACTTTATACAAATGTTTTTGTCGCTATGGAGTATTTTTTTTATCACGATCTAAATATATTTTTTAGGTACAACATAGACATATTAAAGTTGTTTTAGAGCAACTTTTTAATTAATTATAATATTATTTGAGCTTTTTGCTACCGCAGTTTCAATGGAGCGTCCACCATTAACGAGCTATTTAAATAAATATAAATTATAAATTAAATTAATATAATTGGAGCTGAGAGCAGACATTAAGCTCTTGCCTTTGAGTCACAAGGTCCTGGGCAGAACAAAATGAAGAATGACCTTTTTTTGATAGACTTGAGGTAAGAGTCTTTGATTTTTCAGATAGTCTCTCTCTGATCAATTCACTGGGAGTCTTATTTTTTTTTCAGATAACCTCTTTCTAATCACTTGACGGAAGATAATTAAAATAATCAATTTACTCATTTGAAAAAGAAACATCTATCAAAGAAAGAAGGTATATTCTTTTAAAAATACACTATTGTAGATTGTAGTCCTACGCAAAATTCATGAATGAAAGGGTGCTGATGAATGAAAAGGGAGTGGGTATGAATTAGTTTGCAGATATGAATGAAAAAATAACATGTTTGGGAAATATACCTACTTAAAACTAATAATGTTTTTTTTTCCAATTTGTACATTCTTATATCTAGTGTCATGTTACAAATGATATGCGCCGGCGCACCCAGCAGAGACCTGTAATCTCCGTAATACAGGAGAGGCGATGGTCCTGGCTGGGACATGTTTTGAGAATGCCCAATGGTATTTGGCCAAAAAGAGCACTGTTCTTCCGTCCGCAAGGGTTCCGTCGGCCCAGGCGTCCCTCTTCCAGAATTGGTCTCCCACTCTTCTGCGTAAGTTTTCGAGTGTCTTGTAAAAGGCAGGTGTTCGAAAAAATTAAGACATTTTACATCTTAAATTCAGCGATGAGGCTTGCCACCCATCCTGAATGTCTTAATTTTATATTGGCACGAAGAGGACAGTTTGCATGTTTCTTACATGCAGCTGATCTGCTGGCTACCCCACTTGTGGGATATGCCGTGATGGTATAGTAGTATAGTAGTAGTATTAACCATAAATTGAGATAATCGGTGTTTTGAAATGATTCAACTGTACTGACGGTAGTATGGGTTGTGAGTATTGCATTAAAAAAAGACGCGGAAGACGCATATATTTTGATGGTGGAAAAGGTACAAAGAAAATTTTTGAGGTCGCTTTATAGGAAGATATATGGATATTATCCCTAATGTTTCCATCAACATTCATAATGGGTTGCATTATTGGTTATGATACATTGGAACATCGCCGAGATATATTCCGTGTACGTCACTTTTTTAAGTTGCTCAACGGTATCATATTTAATCCAATAATATATTCCGATGCATATTATGGACTTTATTCTTATTTCATTTTACGGCAATGCACCCGTAATCGAGTGAATCATGATTATGGACGTTTTCGGCATCAATATTTTTTTATCTGCCTCTAAGTAGAACAAACATATTGGCAAAGTCCCCAATAGGAAGGGCTATTCAATTGTTTAATGGTTTGACTATATACATTGATATATTTGGCGTGACGTATGCGAAGTTTGTCAGGAAAATTGAAAGTGTATTGTAGTTGTGTTGTTGTCTAAATATTGGTGGTTTTCTTCTGAGATCGCATTGGTCTTCAGCTGTAATGACACATTGTTGTCAGTTATAATTATAATAATAATTTCCACGCTTTGTTTTAATTCAAAATTAAGTATTTTCGTCCTACGCCTCATAGATTAGATTCTATCATTAAATAAACAGAAAGACAGATGAGGTTTATTCTAGTAAATTAATGCTTCATGATTCTGTTACGTAATTTAAGATATAAAATATTAAAATCAGCAAACAAACTTTATTAGAAACGGCATTTTTCGATAATAACAGACAATTTGCGTGTAGGTGGATTAATGTCAAGAAAGACTGATGGTGCTACAGACAAACAACCACCAACTAAAGTGGCAAAGCGAAACTTTACAACTTGATGAAGGTTCAAATAAATATCAAGTCTTCTTTTAAATTTAAGAATATGATATTTTCTACTTATATTCACGTAATTATAGTTTTTCACCCGAGAAATGATATGACAATGAATAATGATTGTCAACAAATTTGCTTTTGCATAAAATAACAGCAGACTTACTCTAACCTAACCTACAAACAAGTCAAAGCTAAAATTTAAGCTCTTGTGACATGTCAAACGCGTACGAAAAATGCAAATAATTAATATTACACCAGATTGTTAGTCTCCAGATCTACATAAAATCATTCAAAATGATGCGTTCACCTAAATTAAAAATTTTCAATTACTCTCTCCCCCTTTCTCTGATTTGAATCCTATGGATTGACTTGCAGCAAAGTCTTCCGTCTTTATTTTTATTACGCTGTATCCTGTGCGACCCTCTTCAGCTCTTCGTACAATCTGTAGCTCATATCCTTGGATAGATCGAGATATTTTTAGCGTGGGCGCCCCCTATGGTTTGTCCCTTCAGCCGTCACGTCTAATATTTGTTGTAGAAGGTTTTCGAAACGCATTATGTGCCCAATCCATCTGGTGCGTCTTTTTGAGATGACCTTGAGCAGGTACTTTCCTCCTTCGGTTCTAATCTTCGTCATTTGTGATCTAGTCTCTCGAGGATATTTCCAGAATTCTTCCATAGAACCACATCTCAAACGCCTCTTATCTCTTTTTATCTCTTAAAAAATACTGAAATCTAAAAAAATACGAAGCACTAATATTTTTCGTTTCTACAGGACATTAATTGTGACCTGGATTTCAAGATGAATATGAATTTTCCCATGAAACATTATTTCCTCAATCCGCATACAATACAGATATGTACCTATAGTCAATCGAGATTGTTCGTTTCTTTTAGCATTAAATTAAAAAAACTATTTACAAATATATTTGACAAGTGATGCTTAGAAAATAGACGTGAGGATATAGAAAAATTCTAAATATAGAAAGATGATGACTTTCTGTAAAAAGATGTTACAATATTTTCACATCCCACAGTAGGTGAATTACTCGGAATTTTAGAGAAATGTAGAAGCAAAACTAGACAAAAAATATGACAGATTGTGGATTAACTACCTTTAAAACGTTATCAAAAGATAGAAGAAAGTTTTTGATTAAAATGATCATAATTGGATTGAAAATATTGTAAATAATACAAAACAAGTTTTGTGTTTTCACGTAGGTGTACCAAATATAAAGTTAAATAGAAAATTTTAATCGACTTTGAAAAATAAATCAATCTATCAAATTATTATTTTTAATTTTTATTTTTTACACTAGATTGGTTTGCAACGAGTTTCTACTTTCTTCTCCATTTCTCCCAATTTTCAGCTAGTCTCTTTAGTGTTCTTGTAGAGTTCATGTCCTTCTTCAGTTGGTCCATATAAGCGTATCTTGGTCGGTCTCTTCCATTTCTGCCTTTGGTCCTACCTTCCGCGATGGTGATAAGCAGTCCTGGGTGCCTAATGTTGTGGCCTATCCAGTTAGCTTGTTGTTGGCTGATTCTTTTAAGAAGTTGCCTTCCTTCGGCTACCCTGATTAACATTTCTTCGTTTTCGGTATGTTCCGACCAATTGACCTTCAGCATGCGTCTGTAGCACCACATCTCAAAAGTCTTGATATATACCCGAGCACAAAACGTTAGGTAGGCCAAGATATAGATTACAAGATGACATCAACTGAAATCTGGTTAAATTGAATGCCAAATACGGCTGGCAATAAATTGACCGGGTCATTAATTGGTTCGGAGTCTAATGTGGTGTCCGCACGAAACGACATACAGGCTGGACGATATTGCTTGCATTTAAAACAAAATCCTTCGAACGTCCATCAACATGAAACGTGTTCAGAAAGTCCACCGAAATAATATATATTTGATCTGTCAGGGGAGTTTTGGCGTAGTTTGAAAATTGCGGACGTCATGATAGAGATCGTGGACTGTGTGTCTTTGGTTGAAAATTTAATAATACGAGATATATTTTAAGTAAAAGACAAACCACAACTTTATAAAAGCGACATGAAAAGGATGTATGAATACACAATACAGACGAATGGATCAACAGAAAATAGTTTCAATGGTAGATATGGATGCAAAGCCAATTTACGCGTGTACGTATATAGAAACCAACAAAGTCAATCAAACAAAAGTTGAAAGGTATTTAATTTGAGATGATATCGACTTTGCTACTTTTTATTGTTTGAATTTCATTTAAAATCTGTTCACACGGTTCAAACGGCTGACGCTATTTTGAGTTACTGGCGATATTCGCCCCGTCTGAACACATTATACATAAGACTCTTTATTGATTTAATGCTACGAATTCAAAAATTTGGGGAAATTGTACTACCACAGAAACAGACTGAAATTATTTTTTTACTAGAAATCAAAGTAGATAATGATGTTAGGCTTAATGACAAAAAATATATTTAAATAAATCTTTGTCTAAATTAAAGGCCTATTTTTTGTAACAATAAAAAAAGACACACAAAAAATATACTTTTAAAGTCAAAATCCCAAGAAAAATGAAACTTTTAGGATATCCTGAATCCAATCAGCAAATTCAATTATTTGACAATATTTCTTAGAACTGCTTTACATTCCCCCAAAATCAAAGATTTCCTAGAAATCTCATTGATTCGTTATTTTAACAGTGAATTTAACCAGTGGCGTGTCTACAGTTTTCGTCTGGGCAAGCCCACCCTTATCAAAAAATAATATTAAAAAAGTATGTGAAATTATAAAACGTATGAAAAAAAAACACATATATTTAACATGATGATGATAAATTCAACAATGGTACAAATACCTTATTAAATTATAAAAATAATTGAAATTGAATTAAATCTGTGAAATTGACTCATTTAAGAACTAAGCACGAACAATATTTCTTGATTCGGTGGTCGGGGTTCTACGAATTTCCACAAAATCGATGCATTCCACTATGAATCAAAATTGACAACGTGAAATAATACTATATGCACCTACATTAGCAGATCATTTATGTGTACCGAATTATGGTACTTATAGTGGACGATGAGCGGGATAAAAATATATTAATATAAATAAGTCACGTAATTAATCATGTGTGCAAGCAGAACAAAATGATCTATCTCACTATTTACAATTATCTTCTGTGTAACAAAATCGTAACCGAGAATTGCACAAGAGCGCGCAAAATTTTGTTTAAATCTCGGATCATTACAAGGAAGATATATTTTACCTGCTTTTATCATCTTTTAAAAATATAAAAAAAACTTAAATAAATTTAGGAAAAGTCCGACTTTTGGCTTGTATAGAAGACACGCTACTGAATTCAACCCTCTATGATACGCGCTTTATATTTTATATAGAAAACATTTATCGAGCAAATAGTGGTTTTAGGTAAAGTCAGTCCTCTGAAAATGTTCTGATTGCAACATCAAACCTGGCGTCACCACGGAATAATAGAAAAATACACCATCTCTCTTGTAGTTAACTAGTCTGGAGTTAAAAAGCAACCTTTCTACTTGTACTTGATTACTCTTCTATCCAACTGAAGTACAAACTTCTTACAATCTACTGAGTTTGGTGGTCTGCATTATCCGTTTTTTTTTAAATTTTAGATCTAGAGTACGCTACAGAAGCCACTTATACAAATCTAGCTAAAAAGTTTGAAAAGAAATTAAAGATGTTTACAAGTACATTAAAAAAATATTATGGCGGCAAAACTTATATTTTGGTGTAGAAAAACGTACAGCAAAACTATTTTAAAATGAAAATATTTATGTATCTCAGATTTAAAGAATATTTCTCAACAGACACCTCATCTTCACAACGAAAAATTGTGAGAACTCTTTAGTAGAAAACTTGAAAAGTGTTCATATGCTTAAGAATTCGTTTAGGCTGGTTTAATTGTACTCTCAACCCATGGCACGTTCACAGATCTAACCTATTCCTGCTTCAAACCATCCGTTGAGCATACATGCCAACTAATAGACACCATTTTCATGATTGTGTTGGAGGCCGTTGATAATCTATGGTTGATTATCAACCTAAAACACAGAAATGGTGCCAGAGAACCATACGATTCTCCTATTTACAGCATTTATTTGACCAATGGTTGATAACATTTGTCAGATTTCTTTCACACTAAACGGCTGTTGCCTTTTAAAATGAGAAAATAAAACTTTTGTTTTACATTATATAAAACACCAACAGATCATTCATAGCTGAAGTTTTACTCCCAAGCGTATCACGGAGTGTTAAAAAAGATTCTATCTGAATGGATTTGAATTTTATTTCATTCTAATTTTATAATTCGATTATTATTTAAATAATACATACCTATGTACCTAAGTAAGTAAGTCTCGCATTTTTGATAAAAATAATAATGATTTTAATCTAATAGAGCGGATGGTTTATCTTTACATTAAGTTTAGAAAAAAATATTCGTAGATACTAGTAAATTCATATCCTGATTTACTCTGACATCTCGAGATAAATAATGTAGTTTTACAGATTCGATTTTATAAGTGGTAATGCTAAGAAAGTTTGTTTTCATAAATTCATTTTATTTTTATTTTTCTTTTGTCTCTCCGTGGCTATATTTTAGATGGATGAAATGCCTCATTGCTATAGTGAATATAATGTTGTAAAATGCATTAAAAAAGGGATGTTTTTATAATCCTCTTTTTACAGATTTGAGAAGACACAGAAAAGATTGGGTGACCTGTTTTTACCGGGAATCAAAGGGATAAATTTTTTAATATTCAGACTTAAAAAACTGAAAAAGTTCTTACTTTTGAAATGTCCACCAAAAATACTTATTTGGAAAATATCGTTTAACAAAATCATGAAATCGTGAAAAATTTCAAATTCGTATATCGAATTGTAAAAGCAGGGACTTAAAAAGAGTCTCACCTTATTTGGGAACCTTGCATTTTTCAGAAGTCTACGAACTTTTTTTAATGTGCGCTAAGTCTTTTTTGAAATCCAAGTTGACAAAAAAATAAGAAAATCTGGATAAGTGGCAAAACTCATCGCAGAATTTTAAATCGAAAATGTATTTATTTTTTCGAACACCTGCCTTTTACAGGACATAAGAAAACTCACGGGAATGAGTAAGTGACCAATTATTTGCCAGGTGCTTCGCGGAAAACTAACTACAACGGTTAACTAACTTCACGTAAAAAAACATGTTTTTTTCCTTTAGAAAATATATTGTATGATTTGTACGTGATATTTTTCGAGTACCTGCTTTTTACAGTACACTCAAACACTAACAAAAAAGAGTGGGAGACTTTTTCTAAACCGGGAACCTTATGGGGTAGGTATAAGACAAGTACATATTTTAATAAAAAATATATAAAGAGACAATCATACAAACATCATAAAAAATTATTTTACTTATACCAATAAGAGGAACAATACATTTTTTCGTAAAAAGACACTTATTGAATTTTAATAATACGCTTTCCGCTTTAAATTTCTTTAACTAGGAAAAAAATAGGAAATTCATTATTATGGTAAAATTTTATAATCATTTCTACGTAAAAGAATTTACATATACTTAATAAAATCGTAAAATAAAAATTTAAGATGAAAAACGTTTCGATAGAAAAATGGAAAGAGAAGAATAATTCATCTTTTAAAAGTCTAATGAGAGATGGAAAAATCTCTTATCTAGTATTGTTACCATCACGGTATCTTGAAAATTAGAATATCCAGTGAAATTTCGACTTCTTCTCCTTGGGCAATTATTAGTCCCACAGGAAGATGAGGTCTGCCTTCAGTTGAAACGACTTTATTTCTCGAATTTTTCAGGAGTCGACGAACTCCTATTTTTCCGTTTAGGTGACAATTTATTTATCTTTCAACTTTCTCTAGTCTGTCAGTAGTACTATGCCAGTGTCTGTCTCCAATGTTTTTCTTCGTCGCATGGTTCTGTCCAACGGGATATTCTGAGTGACATCCCAGTCTCGCCTGTCCATCTTTACCACTAATTCCCGCCAACTACGTTTTGGCCTCCTGCTTGGAATTTCAAGTCGTTGTGCCTTACCTATTGACTATGTAATCTTGTGGTCCTCTGGACACATGCCATGGCGTCGTAACCTGCTTTTCTTATATTACATGTACCTAGTCTTGGTGTCACAATATGCACACCTAGACTACACGTACATAATAATTATATTTGTTTATATTATAGGAAATATTTAAATTGGTGACCGAAAAAAATGTCGACTATTTACAACGAACTGACTATAAAACTACGTTTGGCGATGGGTGACAAATATTTAAGTTAATATAGTCTACCGTTAGCACAAAGTAAAAAATCATTTTTTATAAATAAAATGTTCATTAACGTCACTTTTGACTCAACTAAAACTATTTAAACATTTTATTAGGTAGGTACTTGGAAACTTTCAAAAAAGTACTTCATTTTCTTGAAATACTTGAATTTCTAATTTGGATATTGTTTATTGGCTGTGTATTGCTCGTTCAGAATTTATCACAAATACTTAAACGCGTTCGTTTGTTTTGCACATAATACTCAAAACAACAAGAAAAGAAAAGGTAGATTGAAATTAATTGTTAACGTGCTTCTTGGTTTATGGTAATTTCTCAAATATAATTATAGTATATAAGTTGAGGTAATTTATATTATTGTTCCTGCGAAATGTGACCTAGATAAAAAGTCTTTCAAGATTCGACACAGTTCAGAAGTTCTATATTGGCATTGACTCTACGTAAAACCTCTAATATCAAAGATATTAAATTAATCTATACAGTATTTTATTTGGGCTTCGAGATACCAAATACTCGTCTCGCACCCCTTATTAAAGTATCCGTATTGGATACAAGATCTGTCCAAGGAATGTGTAAAATTCTTCTATGTATCCATATCTCAAACGCTTCCAATCTGTTTATTATATCAGCTTTCAAAGTACACACTTCTAAGCCGCACAACAATGCGGACCGGACGTAACACTTGAAAATTCTCTGTAGACGAGGAATGGCCAGAAGGCAGATGTCATGGCTGCGCAATATTCTAGACTGGACCAGAATACGACGGGTGGAGGAATTGTTCCGAGTTATGCATGACAGAGAAGCTTTCATCACGGTGATCGTCAGGGGAACCTGATTCAACACTCGTAGAGGAAGAAGATTTTTTCTCTTCTCAAGTGTATTATATTATAACCCAAACATCCAGCGATAACCAACGAAAGGTAAAGAAACAGGTAATATCCATACGTACGATAATACAAATGTCTTAAAAAATATATTTTGGAACTTTCCAAGCATAAGAGTATATCTGCTTTCATGCGGATTCCACACAATTGAATTTGACTTGAGAATTATCCTTACCATAGAATCGCACAACGTTCAAAATTATATCCCGTTGAATGTGTTATGGAATCGGTTTGTAAAAGTTTTGAACATTCAGGACTAAAGTTTTGAATATTTGTTTTCGCTTACTGTTTTGAAGTAAAAGTGTACAAGAGATTTTATAAGAAATTTAATCCATTTGTTGTACCCAAAGCAGCAATGTGCCTGAGATGCATATTTGAAGTAGGTCATTAGAAGGAAGGTTCGAACTCGGGATTTTTCACAATAATCAAGCTTTCCCCATATCAAATTTAAATAGCTATATCTTACCTTCGTATTTTGTTAAACTGATGGTTGTTTGTTGGTAGAACCGGATACAACGTCTAGTAGTTAATTTTCTGATTCATACAACATTACAAATATGGTAAGATATGCGCACGCGACCAGCTCTCGAACCTTACGAAGTAGACCTCACGACGCCAAATTTTTATTAAAACAACAACAAGAACTAGGTACCCAAATATTATTATTATTATTCACTCAGGCACAAGCCAAACAATTTTAAGTAGTGAGGTAATTGAACGAAAATAAATAAATAAAAAAGCATGGTACTACAATATTCTGAATGATGGATGAAAATGAGCAAGTCAATTATTTTTCTGAAACGTGATAAAATATTCCTACACAAACTTTAAATTCCTCCAAGAAAACCGCAAAAGAAACCAAATTTTCTCAATTTTTTTTACAAGAATTAAAGAATAGTGGTCATTGTCAAAGAATAATTGCTGCATTTTTTTTTTGTTTTTCATTACAAATGGTTATTGCTTTTTGCTAAGTGTTTCAATGATTTTTCTTTCTGTATTTGTCATTTGAAAAAGTAAAAAAAAGTTTGACCTTTTGAAAATGGTCTATGCAGTATTTGGATAGAAACATAAGGAAAATAACACAAACATACGCAAAAACACTCATCAAAACTGGCTAGAGATCATTTTTCTTTTATAACATTATGAATAAAATCCAAGTTCAATGATAATTTTTAAAGAAGGTCCAGCATCCTTGAAAATAAATCGTTAATAAAGAACAACTCATGTGTCATCAGCATCAATCGACCAAATACAGATTTTTAAAAATATAGAGTGGTCATTATGAATAATTCAAAAAGGCTTTTGAATTGGTGCCCTTATAATAATTGACAATGAAAACACACCGCAATGATCGGTTGCAGATACAATAGAAATAATAAAGCTCGTGAAAAGCAGTAAAAAATCTGTAAAAATAATAAAAAAAGTTTTTACTAACCAGATACTCGTTCAATCATAAGGAGATGGTAAATTATGACTGCGACCAGAACATTCAACATGGACAAGTTGCAGCAGCCTCTTCGATATTTGTAACCTCTTATTACTGTGTTCCCGTATCCAGTCTTTGCCTTAACACGATGTCGTTCTCGCCTTTCGAAAGAAGAAGACAAGGTTTTTTGCCCGTCACACTTTTGGCCTGCACACTCTTTATCATCGACAGTAGAGATATTTTGTTTATCACCATTTATTTCCAAACTTGTTTTTACACATTCATCATCTTTAATTGTGTATCCTACATTGAAATTTTCTTTATTTTCGTTATTATTATAATGTCTATAATTGTCATCATTCAGTTTTTCGTCTTCTTGTAATGTCAATGAATCAAAATTATCTTCAGCTTTTGTTTTATTACAATTATTTATTTCATTTGTTTTTTCATTATTTTTGTTTTCTGCATTATTATCACCGTTGGATTTGTTTGATTTTCTGTTGTTATTATTGTTATTATCTACATTTTGTTTTCTATCACTTCTACACAGAAGAGTTTCATTGGAAAGTATTAGGAATGATTCGGAGGACATTTCGTTCAAAAACCGATTTTAAATCAGTAATGTATTATATAAGTTATAAAAATTGTTTTATTGTTTGTTATTATTCTGTTGTTTTGACTAGACAGGCTCTAGATTGATATCCAATCGCCTCATGCACTGCAGAAATCGACAATCAACAAATATCATCATTATTATATTTAAAAAAAAGTTAAACAAATGACTATCGGAAACACTAGAAATATTGTTTGATTATTTTGAAATAAAGTCTTCTTCTGTTATTATTTTGTCTTGGTTTTCTTTGAATCTTCACTTGAATATTTAAAATTTACTGCACATTTGTTGATGAGCTAAAAATCAAAATATTTTTGAATTCCTCACTCTTTTTTCTCAATAATATTTATGAATTGAGTATTTTTCAACAATAATAAAGTGATTTTCTAGCGGAAGATAAATTATTCATTCAAATTCCACAGAGATTTTATGTTTTATCAAGAATTCGTCGCGATTTTTTGATTCATGTTAATTGTTTTATTTTCGTCAAGAAATTTGCGATTTTATTTTACAACACGCAGTTTTAATTTATTTATTTTATTTTGAGACAATAATAAAATGATTTAAATGTAATGTTCACATAATAACTGTATGTCGTTTTTTTTTTTTCTAAAGGCCGGTGCACTTTTTATTACCACCTACGTCACACCTTTAAGAATACTGTCTCCACATCTGACAAGTAAAAGTTCATTCACATTGCACTTAACACAATTTTTCATTTCATTAATGAGGCATAATATATTATTTTAATTTTTTTTAATACTGTAAAAATAAAATACAAATAATATATAAACGCTCGTCTTTATTACTAATACTTCTACTACTAAAACTCATATTACGATCTTAATGCAAAATTCACGTCCGCGAAACATTCTTGCGAAGTATTTATGTCAAAATGTCAACTAAAAATGTTAATTAAACGATGTCTTTATGTTATGTGTTGATGTTGTTATTTTTTTTATATATACAGATGAATTATATGATGATAAACTAATAATATGTTAATTTATACAAGAGAAAGATATTATATTTTTTTTACTGTGTGGAATAATAATAAATGCAAAGATTGTAAACAAAAATGCATTCCAGACTAATGAAAAATATTTCGTGTTAATAGGTTTGAGGAAATTCGTACCGCATATTTAAAATAAATAAAACAAATGTTTTATTCTACTATTCGAAGAGGGATGTCTTTCGTCTTGTTGGGACTTCTCTTCCGACGTCTTGTGAATAAATCGAATAAAAGAATAAAACGTTTGTTTTACTTATTTCATTATGGAATTCTATAACCTAAACTTGAGTTATTTGGAAGAGATCGCGCCTTTGCGATAAACTCGCCCTCTGTATATTGATTGTATCTAATTTGAATGTTTACCTTTTTTGTAATTATTTATAATCAATGTACAGTAAAGATTAAATAAATAAATAAACACGGACACAGTAAATAAATCGCATACATGTTACGTAATTTTGTTTTCTTTTAACATACTAAACTTCACTCACAGAGCGATAGTCATAAGGCAACTATGAAGAATATATAATTATATATGGACGGCGTTATGCAGAAAACATCCAACCCACAAAACACCATTCCGAGAAAACGGCGTTTTAAAATTCAACTTAACAAAAACATCTCACGACTATACAAATGCATATGAATGTATTTTTCTCACGTAGTATCAGCTGTTACAGGTTCCTTATTATTATGTAATAGTCAAAAAAACGTGTTATGTCTTTTTTTAGGTATTAAAATAGTATTTATTAGGTTGGATGGATTCTACAAATTAGGTGCAACCTCAATATTCTTTTGTCATTTTTATATAAGTGGGTTAGATGCATTCTGCAAATAAATTGCAACCCCGATAATTTATCGGATTTTATTATATAACTGGATAAATTTTGTTCAGCAAAGTAAAAAAAGAGCAATTTTTTTCATCATTGGGTTTCTATTTTGCAAAGTCTTTCAAAGGAATTGTGTGTTTTAGAAAATACTAGAAATACCTGCCTAGAAATACTCAATAAACTAAACAGTTATCTATATTACTTATGTTACATACACTACCTATTTTTTTATATCTTGGGGTGTGGTATATGCACTGCGACCTATAAGATCTATTGTACCCCCCCCCCTACTTAGCTTTCCTGGTGTTGCCAGTCAAAGCAAACCCTCAAGTCCTAGACATCTTATGAAGTCCAGGATCTTGAGGGAATCCATCAATAAAAATATATAAGTATATATTATATACTTATATATTTTTATTAATTATTTTTTTACTGTTTCATTATTAACAGAATCAAACAGTGAATTGCAGAATATGTTATACATTCAATATATGGACGACCAGATAAGATCTTTTATATACCAGAGATGTTTTAATCTTGAAAAACCATCAAAGTTAAATGAACTTTAACAAAAACAGCATAAAATTTAGTACCGAAAAGCTCACAATTTGCGAAATGAATAAGATACTAAAAAATATCAGAAACCAAATATTACAAATTAGAAAGCAGTTATTTAAAACAAGTTTCGATGGTTTGGGCATGTGGAAAGAATGAATGAGGACTGCTTGACTATGAAAATATATTTGGTTTTAACTAGTGTTTGTGGAATTCTCAAGAAATAATTTTACTAGAAATTTACCGAGAAATTTCTCGGCAAATTTCTCGAACTAGAGATTTTTTTTTTATTTTTTATTTAACAGTAAAAGAATAATAAATACTTTATTCAATCAATCAATAACAATGTACAAATGTTGAGACAATTTATCACCAATATGGCTACAATTAATTATGGTGTATTTTGAGGCAAATATATTTTTTATTGATTATTTTTACAATGTTCAAAAAAAAATGTAAACAATATCAATAAAAAATGTTAATGTGTAAAAAGAAAATACTTAGAAGAATAGTTTTTAAAAGCAATAAATATAACATAGGAAAATTGATATTTTGATGTTTTTCAATTTTACGTAAGGTTCATTGTTCACTTATTAGTAACTAGTTTGTTTAACCCGGCATAGCTTGGGTTTAAATAAACAGATAACAGCAAATACATGAGTTATTGAAAAAAAATGGAGTAAGCGCTTACGTAAATAAAAGTAATAAAAACCTCTTCCCAATGAAAAAACTCGAAGTCTGTCACCTCACATGCCCATATTTGATTAACAAAAAATGTTAGGTACCTACATAAAAAAGTGCTAATAACTGATGAAAAATCTTGATGTTTGACACCCCACATGCCCATATTTATGTTAAAAAAATTGCAGGTACCTACATGGAAAAAAAGTGTTAATAACCTCTGATTTGGGCCTTAATCAGCACCACAAATTTTTGGATCAATCAGATTGGCTACGAAGTGTACTGGGCGAAAGGTCATAATACCACTACGAAAAATTATGGAGAGAAATTTCTCTTCCATCAGAGGAGAAATTCTCGGAGAAATTTCTCGTTCCCGTTCTCGAGAAATTTCTTTGGAGAGGATCAAAATTTCACAACGAATCATTGGTAGGTACTATCAGATTAGGACCAGAGATAGTACAAACAATTCGTTAGTACGAATCTATAATATTATCTTTTCGCAAACAATTCGTTGTGAAATTTCGTTAGTATTTTTCTCAGTGTATATACTAGATTCTACAGGATGGTCACATGTTGAGCACATTGAACAGGAGAGGATGCATGAAGAATTGTATGTATAGGTATTTAAAATAAATCAAACGTTCAGATATAAAATTGATAATACATATTTATAATTCAATTAAAATACTCTTTGAAATTGGAAATTGATTCTAGATATTATAAAACGCCCTTGGAGTGATATTATTACAATACGGGACTATATTTTAAACTGTCACATTATTAAAAATGGAATGAATATTTAGCATATCGCATATTTTAAAAATCGAACATTGTAGTCCTTTTGCATCTTTCATTAAATTTGAAAATGGAACATGTTGCATTCCAAAATTAATTTGCTATTATTATTGTTGATAGCCATCACGAAAGGTATGCAAATGTATAAATATAAATACTATAAACTCAATACTAAAATACGAATAACTCCCATACCTACAGTTTATGAATCTATTTACATTCATTCATGGTTCGGATGTTATTGTATCAAACGCAGAGAAGAGAATTGGCAAATGAAATAATAACACAATCAACAATAAATGTCGGAGGAAAAATATACTATGTCTACTTTTAGATATTAGGTACTATTATTAAGTGAGGTATCCAGCAGATCAGAGCCCGTAGACAAACCGTACTTAGCAATCGACTACTGGCGAACTTTTCGACAATCTACCTACATGTACCGTATAATTATGCGTTATTGTTGCAGTTATTGACGAAAATTCGTTTGTAGGCGATCGCCAAGTGCGTGTTTGTCTAGGGGCTCAGCTGCATGTAATAAATATGCAAGCTATTTAGGTATCTTCTCCATGTCAACAAAAAATAAAACATGCAGGATGCGTAGCAAAACTCATAACAGAATTTGAAATTTAAAATGTCTATTTATTTATGATTTTAAGATGTAAGATGTGGAACACCCGGCAAAAATTGGTCTCCCACTCTTCTCCGTAAGTTTTTTTTTTTTTTTAAGATATAATATCTGGGTATTGTTATAAACCCAAATACAACCTTATACACCTTTCACAGTAAGCTAAAAGCTTGTGTCGTGAAAGGGGAGTTTGCCGGCACCTGGGATCGAACCACGGACCCCTTGTTCATGAGGCCGTTCATGGGTTAGTCCGGGTTAGTTGGAAGACATCGCATTTTAGCGATAAACTCGCCCTCTGTGCATTGAATTTATAATTGTTATTTTTATGCCACTATTTCATTATGTAATATTGTAACCAATAAGAAACAATAAAACAATAAAAACAATGTACAGCGAAGAATAAAATAAATAAATAAATAAATAATAATAAATTCAGCGATGAGGTAATCATGAATGTTTAAGTTTTGTTGGCACGGAGAGGACGGCTTGGATTTTTTGTGATATGCGGCTGGTCAGCTAGCTACCCCATTTGTGGAATAGGTATGCCGTGATGGCTAAGTATTAGTATAAGTTTTTTTCTTTATTTGTAGATATCGCAAATTAAATAAAATAGAAATAATGTGTTCAGCATTGCCTCCAATTTCTTTTAATTTCAAAGATGTGCCTAAACTATAAATATAAGGAAAAATATATCAACCGACGGAGCTAAAACCATAATTAACTCATTCGTCGTATCGCGATTGGATTATTGCAATGGCATCCTCGCAAATCTTCCACAATATCAACTCCAGAGGATTCAGTCCATTTTTAATGCGGCTGCACGTTTCATTTATCAACTGAATCGCTCTTCACACATATCTGCCACCCTTCAATCTCTTCACTGGCTCAGATGTCCGGAGAGAGTTGAATTTTAAGTGTGTTTGACAGTATTTAAAGCACTTCATGCTATGGCCCCAGAATATATCATGGAACTCTGTGATAGACAGGCGTTAAGTCATAGACAGACAACACTTAGGTCTTGTCAAGATATAACAACTAAATTGGAGGTGACCAGTACTGTATCGAAATCAGTGTACGTGGAGCGTGCTTTTGCAATATCTGCACCTGTAGTCTGGAACAGGCTTCCACAAATGATCAGAGAAACGCAGGACATATCTCGTTTCAAGAACCAACTGAAAACTTATCTATTCAAGAAATCTCACGGAATAATTCAAGCATAACCTAAGTTAGCAAAGAGCGCCCTTGAGGTGTATTTTTTTCACAAAACGGCGCTTTACAAATCATCCAAATAATAATAATAATAAAGGCATTTAACAATTTATTCTGGGGTGAGGTATGCCACCCATCCTAATTGCCTTATTTTTTATTGTTACGTAGAGGACGTCTGACATATTTATATGATATTTCTGTCTCACAATAGGCAGAAGTCTAGCAAGGCAGTAAATTTCATTTGTTATAATTATTTTAAGAAATGTGTATTTAGATTTAAGATCAAGTTATGATTAGTAATAGATTTTTGTTTTAATTAAGCTTTATTTTTCTAAAAATAAAATCAATCATAATAAAAATTATTTATTTACGTGCTTTTTGTCTCTGGCTACCCCGATTGTGCGAGATACTGCAATGGTGTAAATGGAAAAATTATTTTAACAATATAGAAATAATACAATCCCAATAGGTATAATTAGTAATTTTGCCATTTTAAAGGGTAAAAAGAATACTATTGTCAAAAATCAACATAGAGTAGTTTCAATTCGACTTAATAGAATAAAATCATTAACACACAAATAGCAATGTGTGAACATTCCTTAATGTTTATTATGAATTTTTGAAAATGGAATTTAAATAATTTGTTTTGTTCTTATTGCAAATCAATGTCAAAATGGAATAATATTATTATTTTATGTTTTGATTTGAGGATGTCGGTATCCTGGGGCCGTAGACAAACCGTACTTAGCGATCGACTACTGGCGAATTTTTCGACAATCTACCTACATGTACCATATAATCTTGCGTTATTGCTGCGGTTATTGACGAAATTCATTTGTAGTCGATCGCCAAATGCGTGTTTGTCTAGGGCAGCTGATGGTAAAGTTTTGGAATCAGAAACGAGAGATAGGTACTGGGTTCGTATCTTTATGCCAGCGACTTACTGCAACTTTTTTACATAACCAAATCACTGTCAGAGTGAATGAGGTACGTAATTCGGTTTATTTTCAATTATTTATCCTAAAAGTTTAAATATTTTAATTATTTTGAATCTAATTTTAGGAAAGGGTGAAAAAAATCTTTTTAATGAAAAACAAGAGCATGCCTGCATTTGACAGCCGTCTCAAAGTGGCTTATTAAAGAGAAATGCAATAGAATTATAGGTGTCTCAGTATTAAAGTCATTGTAGGAATTTGTAAAATACTCTCAATGCAAGAGATTTTTTTCCACCTAACATTCACAAGAGGAACTTTGAGAGGTGAATAAATATTCTTTAAATATAGTCTCGAACTTCCGTTAAAAAGGTCTGAGGTTTGATACCAGCCGCAAACCTAATCCAAGAGAAGAATATTTTTGGATCCCGACGGAATATGAATATACATTTTTTCGTTTGAATAAAAAGATAAATATGTATTTTTTATGAATTTAAATACACCCTCATATGGTAAACAATATGCTTTTATCGAGAATGTGGAATAGGTTTGTGTCATTATTATTTAATAACTCATTCATTAGATGAAATTAAAAAACAAATGTATTTTCTACTAAACGTTCTTTATTGAGAGACACGTCTTTCGTCTTATAAGGACATTGTCAATAACGATACAACTATTTGTAGTTTTTAATCAGAACATATAGAAGAAGAAAACATTTGTTTTTTAAATTTCTTATGGAATTCTACTTCCTTAACACCGACG
Source organism: Athripsodes cinereus (assembly GCA_947579605.1). Lineage (NCBI taxonomy): Eukaryota > Metazoa > Arthropoda > Insecta > Trichoptera > Leptoceridae > Athripsodes > Athripsodes cinereus. Next base: position 23,942,705 of record OX388318.1, read on the forward strand.
CTGTGAATCACTCATTTAGATTCTTACAAATTTCGTTCTACGAGACGCTAAAAAATGACATAATAAAATATCTTATCTTATAATCTTATCCGACCCATATCTCACAGGCTGTCAAAGATGTCGAAAAGTTTTTTTTATGTATGAGCGTTCGTTTGTTTAACGTGCTACCAGAAGGATTGAAGCATTTAGAACTTGATGCATTTCGAGGAGAGGTGAAAAAGTATCTTGTTGATAAGGAATTTTATTCAGTCGACGAGATGCTCTCTGGGACCAGCGATCCCAGATAGCATTGATTATTTGATTAAATTGTTTACATGTGCTTTGATTTTGCGGTTTTTCTGATCGTCTTTACAGAATGTAAGCTTCATCTGGTTGATCATAACGGGTGTTACTGCCAGTATGAGTGGTTGATAATCAATGTACGTGAGTGCTGATCTGAGCTCTATACACTCAATTCAGCATTCGATTTTATTCTCACAACTTGTCTGTTTAAAATTGACTACTTACAGTTTCTGACGAGATGCAAATCAGAGCTCTTTACACTCTGATTTTTGCCATTGATATTTCTCTGGGTGTTAGGTGCCCGTTATTGTATTATTATTTGTCTGTTATTATTCTCTTTTAATGTAATATTACTGTAATGCTTAACTGACGAGTGCAAGTGCTCAAATTCGAGCCTACGCATGATGGATAAGAATAAAGAATAATGAATATTGGGAGAACGATATAATTAATATATTCCCGGCAGAACCCTTAGAAACAAAAATTCTTATATAAAATAATATAGACAGGTAAAGTAGGTACCATCATTGATTAATAAAAAAATATAAATAATGTTACTTAAGAATACAATTCATTGATATAATGAAAACAAAATTGTTTTTGGTTTTACTACGATTTATTTGTTAAATAAGTTACCAGGTTTCGACCTATGAGGTCATTGACAAACTCAGTTCGACCTATACTGACAATGACCTCATAGGTCGAAACCTGGTAACATATTTAACAAATAAATCGTAGTGAAACCAAAAACAATTTTGTTTTCATTATATCAATATAATGGAGTTTTACAAAAAATCAACGTCGACTCAATCAATAATACAATTCATATTTTCACGCTATGAAATAATTTATTCCAGCCAACCAGATCTTCATCTACACATTAAAAAAAAAGTAGTTTTAAGGAAGAAATTGGAGTAGAAAATGTACAATGGTTTGACAAAGGAATATTAATTTAAATGCACAAAAAAAATACATTTTAAAATATTAAATATTAACCAGATGTATTAAGTGAAAAAGTTCTGAGAGATATATATCTATTTGTTTGTTTTAATTCAGAAAAAAACAGGTCGATTTTATTTTTTAATCGAAGAATTTAAATTATCAGGAGAATATTGCATTGAGTTAAGAATATTTCCTTGAATTCAGAAAATCAGTTCTATTCAATAGGTTTGAGAATTTTAACGACATCAATGATTGCATTATTTTTTTGAGAATTTTAATTCTTCTATGACGACATGTCTTCTTGAATTGAGAATTAATTTCTTGTGTTAGATTTTTTTATTTTTTTACGAAGTTGAAAATCTTCTTTGATTGAGAAAATAATTCCTTCGCTATATACAAAATTTTAGTTTTGTAACTCAACAAAAATCTCTTCACTGAAGACTTTTTTCTATAAAAAAAACATACCTAATCACTCAAAGCCGTAAAAAGCTAATCAGCCGAATGTAATAAACATACACGCTGTCTTCTCCGTGCCAACAAAAAATTAAGGTAATCAGGGTGGGTGGCAAATCTCATCGCTGTATTTATTTTTATTTTATTTATATACCTACATACATACAGTTTACACAACACAAGAAGTCAATTAATACATACATAATGACTAAAAATACATATAAATAAGTATTATACCTCATGAGGACAAGTCCTGTGTAATTAATTTAATGTATGTATTAAGAACATGTAAGGTTATTTTATTGTTCTCTCATTCTTTTCTGTAAGTTTTCGAATGTCCTGAAAAAAGGAAGGTGTAATATCACAAATTCTGAATGTCTTCATTTTTGTTGGCATGGTGAGGACAGCTTGAGGAATATGCCATGATGATATAGTAGTCTATTTGAATTTGGATTCTTGGTATTTAATAAATTGAAATTCTTGAGAAAATCGGGAATATTTGAACTTGATATAATAAAAATAAAAATAAAAACTTGGAATAAAAACTTGATGTTTGCAACACTTTGCAACTGAATGGTGTTTAAAATTCCAAATAATGTAAATATTTATTTCTTATCTATATATATCATTATGGCGTCTCCCATAAGTAGGTAAGCCAACAGACTAAATGTAATAAACATGCGGATCGTTATCTACGTGCCAATAAAAAAATAATAAAAATCATTGTAATAAATATCTATCTAACTATACCATCACGACATTTCCCACAAGTGAGGAAGCCAATAAATTCACTACATGTAATGAATATGCAGATCATCTTTTAAGAGTCAATAAAAAAGTAAAATGTTCATTAAAGGTAGGTATATACCTCCATCGCCGCATTAAAAATGAATTTTTTGTTATTAACGATGTTTTATAATTAAGTACCTACATACTTTTTACATGACCCTCGAAAACTAAGTCATAATTATAATTATTGAATAACAATTTGAAAAAAAAATACTTTGGCATTTGTGGTTCGTAACCTGCTACCGACCTATAAAAGTGTGCTTATGATCAGATTAAAACTAAATATTTGTATAAATTTATTTAAACAGTGAAAAATCCCTGATAGATAAATGCTAATTAATATTTTTTTAATTTTTTTTATTTAAAAAGTAGCAAAAAAGCAAGCAATGTAAATTTGTGCAAAAAAAAATGAAGAAATATTTTCCAAACAAACAGAATTAAACATTTTTAAATACTTTATATTTAGAATGTTAAAAATGGCGGGAAAACAATGTAAGAGTTTTAAAGGATAACCTGTTTAAGAATTCTCAAGAACACATCAAATTTAAAATCATTCAACTTCTGAAAACAAAAATACGAGATGAATTATATTTTAAATTAACATTAATAACTTTTTAATGCAGAAGAAAATTGAATTTTGTTTAAACACACGTGGCGTATGCTTATGACAGATTGGAAACTCATGAATTATGCATGAAAAAAAAGTTTTCCAAGATTCTAATCAGAAAAGAAATTAAAACATAATATTGTGATTTATTCTAAAATTCTGAATTCAAAAAAATATATTCGATTTTTGAAATTAACACATTGTTATTCAATTTATTATGTGTTTAAAAATAAAATTACTTACTTACGTCATAATGCAATAATCATCGAAAAAATAATCACAAAAACATCTTTATATAAAAGAAAAACAACAATAAACATAAAACATACATTAAATATTGATTTAAAAATTCAAATAATGCACCAATAAAAATATATAAATTAATAGTTAAAAAGAAAACAAAATTCAAAATAAGAATTTCAAAAACAACAGAAATTCGAATAGTATTGGCAGTAGTAGTAGTAGTAATAATAAAAACCTGTTTAAAAATATTTTGAAAATCGAACGTATTAAATATTTAATAAAAAAACATTTACATTCGATTCAAATTTTAAAAAAAAAACTTATAGAACACAAAGTTCCCGATTTCAAATTTTATATACTAAATACTTGTTACAACAATTAATGTGTGTAAAAGTTTGAAATTTATTCACGACGTTCTATAGCACGCGCGTACACCCACGACGGCACGTCCGTTAAATCCGCGTTCCCGAATAGGACTGACTGAACACTGAACACGGTGAACAGTGATCAGTGAACATAGTCTGTATAGTAAAGTGTTCAGTAACGGAGGTACAATATAATAATATTGTTATGTATTTGTAGTACTACAGTCTTATAATACTGTCGAGTACTTAACTCAAGACATTCGACAACTTTGCCATAGGTTTCAATACAATATTATACAGTAAGTCCTACTAGTGCATAGTACTTCGGTAGGTACTATATTATTACTAGCTAAGTAGGTACTGCTTGGACTAAAGAAAAACTCCAGACGTTGATTGCAATAATATTATTTTATACACATAAATACTTATTTTTTATTTATTTAACAACACAACGAGCTAACTGGATTGGCCACAACATCAGGCACCCAGGACTACTCATCGCCATCGCGGAGGGTAAGAACGAGGGGACAAATGGCAGAGGCCGACCAAGAGACGTGTATATGGACCAGCTGAAGAGGGACATGAACTGTGGCTCATACGTAGAGCTGAAAAGACTGGCTGAGAATAGAGACGAATGGAGAAGAAAAACCAAACTCGTTGCAGACCAATCCAATGGATTGTAACTCATTATATATATAACAACACAATAATACATAATAATCGGTACATAAATTTAAAAAATCAAGTACTTACTACTTATGCAGCTATCCCTGTCCACTGCTGAACATAAGCCAGCCCCATATTATGTCTCCAGGCATCTGCTTTCTGCAACCAATCACCAGCGATTCTTCTAATGTCGTCTGATCAACGTGTTGGGGATTTTCCTCTACTCCTTTTATCTTCACGAGGTCTCCACTCCACTACCCTTTTTGTCAAGGGGAACAAGTGGTAATGGGTAGGGCATGTTGCTAGACTTAAAGATCAAAAATGGACAACTACTATACAAAATAATAAACCATAAACATTGCCCCAATCAAAATTTCTCCTAGTATAAGGCGTCAAGCTACAGTGTTCTGATTTGGAATACTCTATTGCAGTGTTTCCCAAACTATGGGTCGTGACCCACCGGTGGGTCGCGAGCGAATATTGAGTGAGCCCTGAGCATTAAGTAGTTCCATGACTCGCTTCCAGAGAATCTGAGCATTACCAATATTTTCTCTAAGACAGCTAAAAGGTAGGTCCGAAGATTGGAAATTTTTCCTAGATGGGTCGGAGCCTAGTCAACTTTGGGAACCACTGCTCTATTGTCTATTTGATCAATTTAACACTTATTTTAATTAAATTTCATTGCTCATGAAACCGCTCATTCAATCAAATTTCAAAAATCACAAACTTCTTCCATTCCCTCTTAAAGACATTAAGGCTCGCTGTGGACTTTATTACTTTTTGGAGTAAACTATAATCAGTGCTGCAGTGTAACACTCAGACCCAGGACAATTTGAAAAAAGTCATTCTTCAATCTGCCCTGGCCGGGAATCGAACCCGGGACCTCGTGACTCAAAAGCAAGAGCGTTAACTCCGCGCCACCCCGGCTGTCGAAGTGAAGTCATTCTTAGTGTTGTTGAACATATTGAACAATTTTGTAGGCTAATAATAATATGACCTAAAGACACTGACCAAACAATTAGAAAGATGTGGATTACTCAATGGCTTTTAAGATCTAGTCTACATGGCTGACTAGATCATGTAGACCAGCAGGGCTACTCTTGACAAAACTAAACACGATCTTAATCTAGTCTTGATCTTGATCATACGACGCACGAAGTGACTATTGGCCAAAAGAATACGCAAACCGATCGCGCGTTAGCGGTAGCGCAGTGTTTTTGACCATAGTCCCTTCGTGCGTCGTATGATCAAGATCAAGACTAGATTAAGATCGTGTTTAGTTTTGTCAAGAGTAACCCTGCAGATCTTAAAAGACAGACAGCCATGTGCTGAGGACAATGAATAGGAGATTATGTATAAGGAATTGTATGGATGCGATGTAATCTATCGCCTACTGACATGGTAGGGTGGGGGATGTCAATTCTGGTTTAGTGACACTGGTAGATTTGACACAATTATAATGTTTTTTATTGTCATTGCCTTACAAATGTACGAAAAATAGGAGTCCTTTGACTCCTGAAATATCCGGGATATATTAATGTGATGGAAGCAAAAGGTGTGTACAAGAAAAGATAGAAGTGGCTACCGATCCTTTCTACCTATCCTTGCGGGGTAAGCAGAATAGAAAACATGTGGAGTGAATGGATAAAAAAAGATGACGAAGAGAGAGAGACGTCTGAGAACTACGTGACTGGAGCATGTAAATCAAATTCTCAATGATGGGTGCTTGTTGAGTACGATAAATCGGCGTACATTTATAAGAAAGTGCTTGAATGTGGAGGAAGTGAAGAAAGTATCTAACGAAAGATTAATATGGTGTTTTGTTCTCTCTGTCTACCCCACTTGGGATATGGCGAAGCTATGGATAGATAAACACTCCAGCAGTGATGAGATATGCCACTTATCCTGCATATCTTCATTATTAATTGACAAGAAGTCATCAACTTGCGTTCTTATTGCATGTATCTTAGTTTATTGGATAGTGGCTACCACTTGTAGGAGATACCGCGTTGGTAAATAGAAATAAATTTCTCAGGTCATTAGAATAATACTGAATTACTAAGAATTCTACTTCCTTTTCTGTATTTCTTTAGTACTACTTCTTCGATAATATCACGGCATATTCTACAAGTGAGGTAGTCAGCAGACAAGCTGCATGCTATAAATAGGCAATCTGTCCTCTTCGTGCCAACAAAAAACTAAGAAATTCAGGATGGGTGGCAAACCTCGTCGCTGAATTTAAGATGTAAAATGTCTCTTAGAGGACAAATCTTCTGAACACCTGTCTCTTATGGTCGGTTTCAATCATCTATTTTGTTTGTATACCTATTGTTTTTCTCTTTATGCATTATTTCTCTTGACTGTTCCTTTTTATTTGTATTATTTGTAAAGGCTGATACAGCCGTTTATTATCTATGTAAATAAATAAATAAATAAATCTATCTATCCGCTACTGTCGATTGAAATCTATTGTGTAATACATTTTATACAATAGATTTCAATCGACAGTCACAGATAGATGATATCGGCCATTAGAGGACACGTGAAAAAAATTATAGGAAGGGAGTGGGAGACCAACTCTTTGCCGGGGGCACCACGTGGTAAAATGAATAATACCTATACTTATTATCATAGTAAAACTAGAATCAAATCTTTCTCCCGATGGTTCCATCTTGTAACACAGTGATATTTTAATAACGTGTATATAATAATAATAATATAATTGAGTGTCGTCCATTGGCCGGCACGTGCTCTCTTTACCACGTGGTAACCCGCAGCTCAACAAGTAGTAGTAGAAGTCTCTGTACTCGGTATTCAGTCACTCAGTGTATACCTACCGAAGTCTGCCCCCCCCCTCTCGTCCTCGCATTTACACACGGCTTTAGTTGATTGCACCAGTCTGGTATATACTTCTTGAGGTAAATACTACTATAATTGGACGGTTTATGGATAATGTTGAAAAATTATCATGACTAAGTTTACTAACTAAATATATATGTCAACTCGCCGACTTTTTGTAAAAAAAATATTTGAACGCTTTCTTCTCTTGTTTATCTTTTTCACCCATATTATTATAAGGAAACTAATTATTTGTACGGCTATTAATCCATTCGTTCGGCAGGAAAAAATCAGCATTTAAGTCATTTGCACAGCAAACAATGTTTTCATCGGCAATAAATAAAAAATAAGCGCAACACTTGTTTTACAAACAAACTTGGTTATATCGGCAGATTAAAAAAATTGAACAGCTTAATAAATACTCGCACAACAAAATAATTAATTGACCAGCAGAATTATTATTTGAGCAGCAGAATTATTATTTGAACGGCAGAAAATATCATCATTACATAAACAATATTTTTCACACACCGATTTACCTTCGGATCCACACGAAATTTTTGTGATTTCTTACCAAATTAATGATGACTACGAAAATAATGCCAGTTTCCGCTTTGCTTTAGTCGAAAAACGCTAGTATCGTTCATTCAGATGCTACATATAAAATCACCACATAAAAAGATGCTACATACAAAGATTTATTATTTGAACAAGATTAAAAATTTAACTTTCAGAAGTTTGATTAAAATTAGCTCACGGTTTGCTGCTCATTTATTTATTTTGCTGGACAAATAATCATTATCCGGTCAAATAATAATTTTGCTGGTCGATTAAATTTAGAGTTTTACAATATCATATTATTTGCAATAGAAATATAATATTCTCGCTGGGCAAAAGTATCATATCAACATTATTATATTTATCGGCAGTATACATTTTTCTGCTGAACATAACATCAATATTATGCTGATCGTTTTTGTGATAGCCTTATTATAATAAACATGCTAGTTATCTAGGAAAGAAAGTCTGCTTACGAGAATTTGATAACCTTCTTGTTTTCGTGTTGTAGATCATCAATCTGTTAGCTCAGAAGCTGCCTCTTTATTTATTTATTCTTTTTGCACATCATCATTACATAACAGTGTTAACAAAATAATATAAAATTTTAAGAAGTCGGACGATGTGCGGTGGCGAGATTACCACTATAAAGTGATTTCTACCATCTAACCACGCCTAATTTTATTTTATTTATTTTTTATACGCGGCGGTAGAATTGCGATCCACATTTCTGAGTATTATATAACCAGATAAGTCTTCATATGATCAGTCATGATCACACAAAGACTTAACGGTCTAATGCCGGGAAAAAATCCCCTATCCAGATATACAGGATATCAAAGGATTAGGCTCAAAAAACCTTATATATTTTTATTTTTAAAAACTATTATTATTCCCGTGGAGCACCCGGTAAAGAATTGGTCTCCCACTCTTCTCCTTAAGTTTTCGAGTGTCCTGTAAAAGGCAGGTGTTCGAAAAAATTAAGACATTGTACATCTTAAATTCAGCGATGAGGTTTGCTACCCATCCTGAATGTCTTGATTTTATTTTGGCACGAAGAGGACAGCTTGCATGTTTCTTACATGCAGCTGGTCTGCTGGTTACCCCACTTGTGGGATATGCCGTGATGGTATAGTAGTAGTAGTAGTAGTATTATTTTTATAGAAATCGTCAAACCATATGCAGACAACATGACAGTGAGTAAAGACAAATGCAGTAAAAACGCAGGTTGAAAAGTGTCATTAGACACGTTCCCTTTCGATGAATACTATTTTCAGCTTTCCACATTCGATGATCATCCAGAATGGAATGAAGTGAATGACTCTTAGCAGTTACTGATTCGATGACGTTCTGGTTTGAATTATGTGCTGTAAAAGACATTTTCTCAGTGTAAGGCACAACTTCGACTCCAAGAAGGCGCGTACAAAGACTATCTCCGTGGTGGGCTGGAGTCGGGGTGAGCTGGTTCTTCGCAGGCACTGACGCTTGGTAGATGGTAGGCGATCTCGATGGTAGGTAGATCGGTGAATGCGACTTCCGTCGCGGGAGATGGGAGGTAGGGATATGTATAGGAATGCCACTCGACAAACACCTTCAAAGCACGTCGATAACCGCGTAGCAGTTCCTTGAGCACCTACACGGCTCGCAGCTTCACTGTCAATACCTAGGCACACCCCAATGAAATACTCGCAAGCGCACACACTACGGGCAATAAACCAATAGTGCACCGGCTATCTTGAACATTCAAATGAGCGTACGGCGGCGTATCGAGAGAAGCGTTGAGACGGCAGCTACTACAATGCAGATCTACTTCGGAAGCTCGTCGGTGCTGAGAAAGTGCTGCTTCATGGAGGCCAGAGAGAGATCCAAAGCCAATCCAAGAGTAGTCAGCAACGGGTCCAATATTCCAATCCAAGTCAGCAAGGTAGGTATCCAACGGTCCAGTGTAGAAGCAAGGTAGTAGGCAGGGTGGCAGTAAATAAAAACACGTCTGTTCGGTAGTGAAGCTCGGCAGCAAGTGACGACCGAGAAGAAAAAAGGATATTTTAAGGATATGATATGCTTGGAAATGAGGAGACATGGGATAACGCTCTCTGGGCTAGCCAATTACGCGTTTTTCGGATTGGGTTAGGATTTGTGTCATTAACAGCACTTTCGTGCAACGAAGGTTTGTTTGGAAGAATGTAAAAAAATATGTATAGTATATAAGAAACAATCAATGTAAATGTATTTTGTTTAATAAAAAATAAAAAAATATGTACCTAGTACATGATATGCCGTGATGGGATAGAAGTAGGTAGTGGTATATTATGTAAAGTTATGCTCTTTTTAGTTTTCACATGGTCAGTTATTGCAATATTTACTCCATACTCTACTGCGAGTGTAACGATAATGAAAGAGTAGGTACCAGTTCAACGCACAGCTCTGCTCTCTCTCTCCCGTATAATATAATATTTCCCCGTTTGTAATTTGTATTAAACTACTCTCCACCATTATATCCATCTCTTTCATATTGCATTTTACAGATAAGTTTTTTTCATTTTGCACTCTACACAGCATCAAACAAATATTGCCAAAATGATAAAAGATTGTACATTTATAAATATATATATTTTTTACGTTACTTTAAAATAAGGAAGAATGAAGACAATATGTAATCACAAGTGTGCGCTCTCATATTTTATGGTGATACAGGGTTTCTATTTGTGTCTTGGTAACAAATTATTTTTGTTTTGACTTTCTTCTATATATAAATTTCCAAAAAACTATTTGAGAAAGTTTGTAAGAAAATAATATACCATGAAGGTAAAAAATATGCCTTCCACCTTTTACTGTAAGTTTTCGAGTATCTTGTAAAAAAAAAATAAGGCTGGTTTACAAATGAGGTAGCTATAGCAGTCCAGCCGCATGTAATAAGCATGCAAGCCGTCCTCTCTGAGCCAACAAAAAAATGAGACATTAAGAATGAGTGACATACTTCATCGCTTCTGAATTGAATATGTGAAATGTCGTATTTTTCAAACATCTGCCTTTTATTGGACAGCTTGGACACAAGTTATTTTTATTCATGTTAGGTAACTACTTTAATTTTACTTTTTTTAATTTCTTTTTTTGTTGTACATATATATTTTATTCTCAATAAACTTTATTACTTTCTAAAAGTGACTTTGAAGAGAGATTAGAGATTCCCACGATGGCGGCTTTGTCCAGCCGGCCCTATGGGCCTGCCCAATGAGGACAGCCTTGATTTGAATGTGCAGATTAATATTCTACGACTCTTGAGATATCCAGGAGTGAGGAGGGTCTTTCTTCAATGTTCTTACTGAGCTCAATAGAGCCGGTAAGTCTAACTTCTATGAGAGGGCCTTTGGTGTTGTTGGACCGGTTATGTGGAATCGCCTACCGGTGCTACTGAGAGATAGTCAAACAGTCACTAGCTTCAGAAGCAAATTAAAAACTGAACCCTTCACTGGCGCCCTTGAGATGGTCTAGGGACTGTTAAACGGCGTCAAAAATAAAATAAAATCATCCAAAATCATCATCATCTAGGTCTGGATGTATATGTATTTATTGCATTATGTGTATAGTCGCGTTAGTACCCATAATACAAGATTCATTTTAATTTGGGACTAGCTCGATCTGTGTGAATTATCTTTACATATTGTAATGTTATGTTAATATTCCTAGCGAATCCGGAGATAAAAATCTAGTAAACAGTATTTATAAACAAATTAAAAAAGATACAAAGATATTAAGAAGAATTCTTGTTAAAAATAACAAATTTCCTAATATGATTTAATTCCTAAGAAAAATGCATGTAAATCGATGGTGCCAGCACAAATTGTTTTGTCTTCTTGCGATTATGTCCTTTGTTTATTTATTTATTAATTTATTTGTTGTAAATATTATTGTTGTTCTTATACGGTAGCACGCTTACAAGAAAGTGACTCAAATTACATAATATTTATTTCATATGTAAATATAAACATATCGTGGAGAGAATGAACTATTAAAGAATATGACAAGTGTTTAAGCGCACGTAGCATTCTCCAACAGCCACGTGGAGCGGATTCTTGATAAGGACGGACGTGTTTTGTTGTGAGTATCGGCAATCGGTTATTATTATTATACTAGTTGATCCGGCAAACGTTGTTTTGGCATAAACATTATTTCTGGATTACTAATATCGCTATTAAAAAATAGGGGTTGATAGTAGAAGGGTGAAAATTTAGGGCTGTATGTATTTTTTAATGCCTCACCATAGAAAAATAATAATAAAAATAAACTGTCCAAAAAATAAAAATTCGGGTTAGACCACTCTTAAACTTTAAGGGGTATGAAAAATAGATGTTGGCCGATTCTCAGACCTACCCGATAAGCACACAAATTTTCATCAAAATCGGTCAAGCCGTTGCGGAGGAGTATGATAACAAACACCGTGTCACGAGGATTTTATGTATTAGATTACAAAATAATGTCATAACGTAAGCTGTCATTGAACTTATTTTATTTTTATTTGGAACAATGACAATGAGACCTGGAGCCGGCTCGCAAAATTATAAAGTCAACAGTGGAATAATTTTTTATTTGGTTTTATTAATAAATTATTTATATCAACTTCCACCAAGAACCATCGGTCGATAAATACTTTATTACAAGCAAGCCTGTAGATTAGTTATTTCCAAAGTGGTCCAGGTGGACCATCAGGGGTCCACGGGAGAATCGACGGGAGTCTACGTTGGCGTGACTGAAAAATTGGAGTTCACGAGTCGTAAGCGGGGGTCCACGAAGAATCCATAGTTAAAGTATCGGAAACTTCGGTACAAGTACCAGAAACACGTAATATTTTTAAGGAAAGTAGGTATGCGCCGGTATGGTCATAAAAAATAGTTGGTACAAATACCCGTTCCATTTGTAGAAAAAGGTACTGTGAGAAAATATTTTTTAATCCGGCGTCATTGTGGCGGAAAAAAGTTACACTAACGTTGAGGTGGGTCATTATGACCCTGTTAAAATTTTAGCTATTTTTTTCTAGAATAAAATAATTTTTAATTTTTAAAATAAGATATTTATGATATATAACTGTTTATGTAATCGGTAGTAGCAATAAAACACATCGGTAATAAATGAAATAGTTTTTATTCTTAACTTTCATTAAGACTGTTAATTAAAAAAACAAAAATGTAACTCTTTTCGAAATTCTTTTTATCAACAAAAAACAATATCGTATTTTACAAAAATATACTTTAGTTAAATCTATAATACCTAAACTTTCTATCATTGGAGTATTAATCACAGAAATATCAGGAACTTATGCTTTTCCGTATATATTTCTAAATTTGAAATATAAAAGCTACTAGCATCAACCAGTACAATTTTTTTATGCCGTATTTTGCTGGTTTCAACGGTATATAATGCTTAAACTAAGCTTTTCCTCTGAAGGTAACCAACATCTCATTTATCGTAACATGTTTTTCAATAATATATTTTTTTACAATTTTCGACGAGTAATTTCAAGATTTGACGAACAGGAGCCAAATTGTCACATCTTTTTCGTAAATTGCGAGTAAACTTATCATCAAAGCAAAGACAGCTATTTATGAAATGGATATTAGATAGTTATCTTAAAAAAAGTAATGAAAATAAGTAAAACTCAATAAAACATGAAAAAAATATATGGCACAAAGCAGCAACGTCGCCGTTGAGCTGGGTCATAATTACCCGGTCGCAGGTTTACACGCATGTTGCTCCTTTCGTGGGCGATAGTGGACCAAAGTGAGGTACACAAAGGGGAGGGGTGATACTTTGCTGCAGCTACTGAGACATACGGTTGTGTGCGGCAATTATTTCTAAGAAATTTTTCGTATACAAAATGTGCAGGGTCATTATTGACCCTGCCTCAATGACGCCGGGTTAAGAAAACTGAGGAGTTTTTGAAATATTTCAAATTCCTATACCAACTCGAAAATTTAGCGACTGGGGGGTTGAAATGCAGGAGGTCCACCGGAACCAGCAAAATTTTGAAAGGGGTCGAAAAAAAAGTTTGGGAACCTCTGCTGTAGATGGTCTCACAGAAATAAGAACAGCAAGCCCCGAAAAAGAATCTAGGGAAGACATCAACAAAATGCTCCAGAGCTAACTGAACGTTTGCGATTCGCTTCTGAAGAGGTCTCTCTCTACCCAGTGAAAAGATACCAAAACTATGGAACCGCGCATCATAGAGCGAGTATGTGCGATGCTATGGTTAATATATTATTCATATATAATAAATAACAAAGAAAAAAATAGGATAATTATTTTACAGATAGAATAGGTCAAAAGTTAAGAAAAATAATTATTTAGAATTACAACAATAAGATATTCTAAAAATATTATTATCCATCTATACCTAATTGGAATTCTTATTTTAAAAAAACACTAATATAGCAACATGCAATAAGCCCTTACGATTATTGCTTAGCCATTTTGGACAAATTAGTGTTTTTTTTTTCATTAAATGTGAATATTTAAAATTTAAACTTACTAAATTCATAATTTATTTGATTTCGAATGCATTTCCGTAAAGATACACAAGATATTTGGCCCGATGGTCGAACAGTTCTGATAAAATTTTAACCTACAAAATAGTGAATCTACAAACTTTTCAATATTCTCAAGGTACCTAGCAGTTTATATTGTCATTTTTTGTCTTTTTTGGAACACTTAATAGTCTTTTACTCTCTGATATTTTTTTAGAATATATTAATTTGATCAGACCTATTCATATCAATTTAAAGGGTCTATTTTTCAGAACTCTCCAAATTCTATTTTAAAAATGTTTTCTCCAAGATATTTCAGTCTACTGTAAATGGCAAGTATTCGTTACACATTAAGGGTTGCACCGCCCTTCATCCACGGATGATACAGGAATGTCAGTTCCTATGTCATCCATACTCTTCATAAGGAAGGGCTCAAGGTTCATCTGAAGGCCTTACCCCGACAAAATCCTCCCCTTAATTAAATACAACCGTTAACGTCCTCTGATTCCATAGTTTTACAATAAAAAATAAATAATCAAACAATTACGTATTTTCTACAAAGGTACTAGTTATTTGCTTGAACTAATACAAAATATCTCAGATATAGATTGAAATTCTTAGAACCAATTACGATTTTCATTGCCTTCACATTCAAACAATACACCAGTGGTAAGTTATATAATTTTATTTGTTTTATTGGCACAAAGAAAACAATCTACACGTTTATGATTACATGGAGATAGTCCGCTGACTACCACCCTTGTAGGAAATGCCGTGATGTAGGTATATATCTTATGTATTAATTCAAAAATAATTTTACGGCAATAACCTCCTGAATCCTTCGGTCATATATATATATTACATTAAACTCAAAAAAATATTCCAATGCCATCTAACAATTTTCAACCATAATTCGTCAAAACTCCTGTAGATGAATCTTTTTCTAACACATTGCTTATGGAACAACAGACTAGCGAATTGTTTTAAAAATGTGACTTTTTTTAAAAAATGGCGGACAAAGTGACATGTAAGGCGAGTTTCTCTCTGCAGGCATATAAGTAATCTTTTTATTTTAGAGTATTCAAAGAATTTTTCTTTAACTTTTCTACTTTTGAAGAGCAAACACTGTGGAAGTTCATATTGATTTTTTGATAATAAACAATATAAATATAATTAAAAAACACTATTACTTTCACAAATTATATAAAAGAGTTATAAGTACTTTTCGGACATCTTAGTTCTTAGTTCTAAGTTGTTACTGATGATGGACGGATGTCCGAAAAGTACTTATATAACTCTTTTATATAATTTGTGAAAGTAATAGTGTTTTTTAATTATATTTAATTTTTCTTTAATTTTTTATTCGGATTACATTTTATAATCATTGTTTTATTCAATGGTGATGTTATTTTGATGTTTTGTGTTTTTTTGCTACAAAATATTTTGTTTTATATTTTCATATTTTTATGTCATATACTTATTACGTCAGTATCTAATGTCTAGGTAGAGAATTTTTAAACGTCATACTGATATTACAAGAGGTCCCTATATCCCTATAATAATTTTACGGCAATAAACTGGCAGTTCATTAACCCACTCTTGTTGTTAAGAGGTAGTAGATTGTATATCGTTTCTATTTTTAGATCGTGTATCGTTTTATTAATTTGATATCATTAAATAATTCATTTACAACTAGAAATAATATCAGGTGTCGTCTGGTCTTTTATTTATTATTTACAATGTTGTTCTACATACATGGAGACTAGATTAAACTGTATTTTTGTCAATAAATCATAATTTAGATATCTATAGTATTTAATTAATAAAATGCAAGTGGTCTATGTTATGCATATATTTTTTAATTAGATTTAAATCCGGCTTCGCTATGGGAATAAACGTAAAATTGAATCACAAAAAAAAACACAATTATAAAGTCAATCAGGCATCTCAATTAGAGAACGATGTACAATATAATAGTGTGCAAAATCGTATTGGAAGAAGTAGGTATAAAAGGTGTACCAAAGCTTACGAATAAAATCTGAGCTGACGTTATAGAAAGTACCTACTCGAGGACTTTTTCTGTTCCCAGATATATTTGCTATCTGGATTTTGAGAAGTGTGTACCTTTTTTGACTTAGGTTTCAGCTTTCACAATTTGGTATAGGAATTTGAAATATTTCGCGATATCCTCAGATTTGTTGAGTAATAGGTATTTTAGAAAAGTGGTAAATTCGAGAAATAAAGTTGTAAAATTTGACGAAAATCCGAAAAGTAAATAGAATAACAAATCCGATTTGTCCTTTTAGCAACGTGATCACCTCGACTTTGCTACTCTTTCAACGAATTTTATTTTGGAGGTAATAATTAAGGAAATAAATAAAAAAGGAACAATTATTATTTAAGTGGTGAGTCATATTATATTGACTTGCACTTTTTCGTAAAATTTAAAAATGGAATGCATTCTGTTGCACTTTGCAATTAATATTATTATTATTTTTGTCTTCAAACACGACCGTTTTGTAAAAAGTATTGCCTCATCGGTATGATTGTCTTTCTGTGTATGATTTTAAAATTATTCACTTTTTGATTAGTGTGTTAAGGATTTTTTGTAATAATTTGTTGATGATAATTTTGGGTGTAAAAGAGACGGAGCGCTCTTATTTAGAGCAAGAAAGCGCTGTCTTGTTTGGGTTGTTTCACAAATATTTTCATTTGTAGTTTGTCAATTTTTATAACATGTTGTTTTCTATTTTTTGAAAATTGACTTCCTCTATTTCTTATCTCTTTCAATATCAAAGATCATGGAATCAAAATTATAGTTTTAGAAGTAAAAAAAAAGTATTTCACCAATTCGTAGAATGCGTCTTGGTCACTGCATTGTGCCTTCTCACCTTTGAGGGTGCGAACCAAATGTACAGACTCTGGATCACGTTTTCTTTGAATATCCAATTTGTTCGGACCATGATGGTCCCTATGATTTCATGGATTACGTTGAGCAACTTTCTGATATGACTCACTTATTATCTCTGAACTCTCACAAATTGACGAAAAAAATATATCCTTTTTAAAATCAAACTAAATTGTTTTATAATGTTTTAATTTTGTAATTATTTTATTATTACTAACTTATTTTTGTGCATTTTCTAAAGTATTGAGTGATTTGGCTCAAATTACCCAGTTTTGGGTAGATTTTATTTTTGGATATTTTGCTTTGAAAACACAACAGAAAGTAAAATATTCTACAAAATAATCGCATTGTTAGAGACATGCGAAATATTTATTCCATTTAATTATTAAACAATTCGAAATATTTATTTGTGGAATTGCAAATAGATATTTTATTTTGTTTTCCATAATTAAATATTTAATATATGAAGGAACCGTGTAGTTTTTATAGATATAAATTGTTGAATTGAAATAGTGGCGTTGATCGTGTGAATACCTAACCAATTAAATCAACATTTTCAACATTTTCCACTTGTTGAGTTATGAACTGAATTATATGTCGATCGCCGTATCGCGAATATTAGGCAGGTACATGTTTTTGATTTTGTACATATTGAACGTCCGCTGGTTACCCTACTTCTAGTAAATGCTATGGACAAATAAATGCATAGTTAAAACATGAATAAATGCCATTAATTAATTAATTATATTAATCGTTTATAAAGAAAAGTTTGTCGCTTATGAAACAACCTGTTGTTTGTCTTTTAGTCTGGCAACGGAAGTCGGGAAGGTAATTTCTTACGAAAAAGAGATGGAGGTGATTGTACCAGAGCAGAGAGCACATTGTACAATAATACAAACCTTTCTCATACAATAAATATGTACATTGTACAATAATACATATTATGTATTTATATAATATTATCTACAATGTATGCAAGGGCGTATCTAGAAGGATCTCTAGGGGGAAGGGTAGAAGCTCAAAAAACTGTCATTACAACTTTATTAATTCTTTATTCTTCAACATATCCCGTAGGTCCTTTACAGGACACTTGGACTCATCAACATTACAATAATACAATAAAAAGGAAAACATCAATACAATATATCTTGCCTTTGAGTCACAAGGTCCCGGGTTCGATTCCCGGCCAGGGCAAAATGAAGAATGACTTTTTCAAATTGTCCTAGGTTTGGGTGTTACATGTTTATGTGTTTAGTGCATTGTATGTATATATGTGTCGTCGCGTTAGTATCCATAATACAACATTAATATCTGAGTTTGGTACTAGCTCGATCTGTGTGAATTGTCTATGCATGCTATGTTAAAAATAGAAAGGGCGTAATACACGCAACATACAAAAAAATATTGAAAAGTCAAGACACAATAATAAATAAATAAAGACACATTTTTTTTCTTCAGTAATAAAAAGATGTAAAGGGTTCCTTTAGCACCACATCAAAGTGTAAAAAATATTTCATAAAAGCGTATAAACAAATCCTTAGCAAAAAAATAACAAATTATGAGAACAAATCACAAAAAAGATGAGTACCCTACCAATGTATGCTTCACTAAAAAATAATACTGCAGTAAGAGCATTAGAATTAGTGATTAGTTTCCCCCCGTTAACGAATTAGTCTCTCACTTTTTTCTGTAAATTTTCGAGCGTCCTTTAAGTTCTAGGTATGAGAGGACAATCTGCGTGTTTTTTTACATACCGCTGGTTACCCCGCTATATGCCGTGATGGTACAGTAGTAGCAGTATGAGAATTTCCCGAAAATTCCCGATCACCTCATTTTTGTTATGGAATAATACAACCCCCTCATGTTCTCATATTCAGCTCAACTACTAGAAGGGCAACTGCCCCATTATGCCCCTCCTCCCCCCTCCTTTGGCTACGTTCATGATTGTATGTACAAGATGCGACGATACATTGTAGTAGGGTGTATGCAACATTTTATTGCGGCCAGTTCTCAGCCAAACTCACAGTACGGGCGTGTGCCTATACTACAACTACTACTACAAATCTATGTATCTATATTATATAACTCGCATACATACATACCTATACTTTCATCACATCATACTAAGGCTATTTTCTACTGGATTGTTGTAACTAACTTACGGGCGACAATGAGTAAAATTCAGTTAAAGGGCGACAAAAAATTAACAGGTTAATTGCTTTTTTGATAGATAGCGTTAGTTTTTTGGATGGAAGGCGAAAATGGAATTATAACTACTTTTTGATTCAAGAATTAATTTAGAATGAGACAAAATATTTAATGATAAGCTTTTGTAATCGGCCATCGCTCGTGGTTATAAATACACTAAAAAAGAAGAGGAACCGTACAAATACATGACATTAAACGACATGATCTTACTAAAAAAAACAATGGGCTAATATTTGCATTGATAAAAATTAGTAGGAACCTCTTTCCATTTCAAAAACTTAAAGCTTAGCACCCTATGTACATTCCCAAATTGAAATTTTCAAATAAATGGACTAAAGCCTTTGTAGAAAAAACAATCCATTTTAATAGCATGAATTTCCACTAAGAACCATCGGACGATAAATTGAACTTTTTATTTTTTTATGATCTCCTCAACCACTTTCCTTCAATGCTTGGATTTGGGATCTCATTCGCAATTTTAGGTGTTTTCGTTATATCATACAAAATTTTATGTTTCTAATCATCGTGTGCACAATCATGCCCAGTTTTGCGAACATTGGTAGCTAATCACTCAACTGAATGTTTCTAAGTTCTGCGTTAGCTGAAACAGTTCATCCTACAGATTTAAATTCTATTTTCTGTTATTTCCAAACCAGGATGGAAAGAATATACTGAGCACCAATTACTCTCATCTTTGCATTTATTTTACGCCTCCATGATTTTCTATACGCCAAACATACTCTCGTGTGTAATACTCGTAGGCTCAGCATGTGTCTGTTCTTTAGAAACTTATCTATTGCTCCTTGGGCTACTACGTCTACGAGAGCCCTATTTCATAGCTTTGCATTTATTTTACGCCTCCATGATTTTCTATACGCCAAACATACTCTCGTGTTTAAAAGGCTCAGCATGTGTCTGTTCTTTAGAAACTTATCTATTGCTCCTTGGGCTACTACGTCTACGAGAGCCCTATTTCATAGCTTTGCATTTATTTTACGCCTCCATGATTTTCTATACGCCAAACATACTCTCGTGTTTAATAGGCTCAGCATGTGTCTGTTCTTTAGAAACTTATCTATTGCTCCTTGGGCTACTACGTCTACGAGAGCCCTATTTCATAGCTTTGCATTTATTTTACGCCTCCATGATTATCTATACGCCAAACATACTCTCGTGTGTAATACTCGTAGGCTCAGCATGTGTCTGTTCTTTAGAAACTTATCTATTGCTCCTTGGGCTACTACGTCTACGAGAGCCCTATTTCATAGCTTTGTATATATTTGTGTAGTTTCTCAGTTTACTGTTTCCACATTGCTAAACCACCGTAATCTTATAAATTTCATTTTGGTTATGGAACCAGCTTTCATTACATATTCTTTTCATCGCCCAGGCATTTTGATTTATCGTCCCGTGTGCTTCAAATGAGGCCCTACTATTATCTCTCACTAGTCCATTGATGATGTTTATAGTTTAGTTGTTATACCTTGATTCGCCCGGTCAAGTCAAGGACGGAGAAGTTGGCAAACATACATAGTAAGTAATATTATATAGTAAGTAGGTGCTTACAACTGCAGTAATTACTAACGGTGAGTCGGTTAAATTCGTTCATTCTGTCTGGCTTTAGTAATTCTTCATTCTAACGAACTCAATCCAAAACGAGTTGAAAATTTCGAATAGTGGTGAATTCAGGAAACATCATTAGTTTATGACGATTTTTAGGAATTTTTAGGATTTTTAGGAACGCCTAAAGATCGTTAAATGACCCCAAGATACAAATAATCCAAAATAATAATAACTTTATTTGTCGGATATTTCAGGAGTCCAGGGACTCCTATTTAAAATAATATCGTCATCGGTTGGTGTGGCACAGACGTAACTCACTTACCAGTACGTGATATGTCCCGAGTTCGATTCTCGGCCAAGACAAATGAAAAATAGCCTTGAGGTTTAATTTTGAAAACGACATCGCATGTCGAATCCAAGGCCACTATAATAAATTAGCTAGTAAAATATTTAATCATATTTTTATTTGTCATTAATAGAATTGGAGTTTAACAAAATACTACTACTACTATACCATCACAGTATTTCCCACAAGTAACCAGCTGATCAGCAGCATATATTAAACATACAAGCTGTCCTCTCCGTGCCAATTTAAAATCAAGACATTCAGGATGGGTGGCAAACCTCATCGCTGAATTTAAGATGTAAAATGTCTTAATTTTTTCAACACCTACCTTTTACAGGACACTCAAAAATTTACGGAGTAGAGTGTGAGACCAATTCTTTACCGGCTGCTCCACATGATATAACAAAATAAATACCTACCGATAAACTCCTCATTTCAAATTGTTCTTGATCTAGGTCTAGGTGTTACTCGTTTGGTGCATTTTGAATATGCACCACTAAAATGCACTAAAAATAATTTCATATTAGTAACTGTTATCTTATGGCATTCAATTTTTCATACATTTGTTTGGGATATTCGAGGTTCGAATTTCGTTGCCGATTTACTGCAACTCTATAAAACAAAATTTGGACACGAAACCTAAGAAAGCGACAGTCGACTTCAATAATAAATTGTATTCATTTCGAATTACTATACTTTATCCTCACGCCGTGTTCCAAGTGGAGTAGGCAGAGAGAACGGAACGCTAAATCTTTACACATTTCCTTCACTTCCTCCACATTCATACAATTTCTCATGCACGCACGTCGGTATCTCTTACTCAACACACGGCTGTCCATGAGAATTTAATCCACGTGATCAAGCCACGTGGTTCCTCACACCCTTTCTTTCAGACAAGTATATCCTCTTTGTCATTCTTACCTCGTTCATTCGTCAACATGTCCAAACCACCGTAGGTTATTCACGCGCATCTTATTCATCTGGAATTCTTATTTGATATTTTCTCTAATTAGCTGGGCTCGTTTATAAAGTAAAACAAAGTTATATTCCGATGATACTTGATAATATCCTTATGTTCCACACAGTAAATAGTCGCAAAAATAGAAAACCTATGTTTTGCATAATGACGGATATAGTAATACATTTAATACGTACCGAGAAATGCAAACCTGGTGCTATTAGGCCATATAGCGATCTCTGTACAGTATTTTGTTTCAAAATATTCAGAAATTCAAATACTACATAACAGCAGAAATTGGAGTATTTTCTCAATTTATTTCACTCTTTACCTTAATAAAAAAAATCACGTGAATATTTTGAAGACTCCCTTTCATACCCAGATATCTCAGATGTTGGGGGAATTTTATTCATCCACTCTTCTAAGACTTTTGTTATCACGGGTGGGCCCTATTGAGTGTCTTGAAAGGATTGTTGGCCCAAACCGTCTCGTTGGAATGCTACATTTACGTCTTCGATATGCCTCTCAAGAGGACAAAATGCAATGATACACACATTAAACGTATTAGACAGTAAATAATACTAATCATTAAATAATTTGAACAATAAAATATTAAAATAAATTTATATATGAATAATAAAAAAGACAATTAATGATTCTTGACCATCTCAAGGGCACCGTGGTTTTTCTTGAAAAACAGTGTTTTCAGATTACTCCTGAACGTTGCAGTGGGTTGTTTCTGTCTTAAATCCGCTGGTAATCGGTTTCAGGCAGTTGGCCCGCAACCCTAAAGCTCCTCTCTGCGAATTTGGAAGTGTTTGCCTTGTTGTGTTCTACAAGTTTAGTGACAGCGGTGGAAGCTGATCGCAGTGGTCGCCTCAGAGTTTCGTTGAGGGGACAGAGCTCAGCGAGGCAAGGAGCAGAAAAATAAACAATTAAAATTAACAAAAGACCCTAACAAATAACAAACAAGCATTCTCGACAGCCTTAAATAAATAAATAAAAAACAAAATCAACAAATCAGTTTACATAAGAAAAAAATGTGATGATATGCTGTGGCGAGATAATCACTTTATAGTTTTAAATTTTGGGAATGTAAAAATATATTCCATTGGTGCAGAATCGCTCTAAACTGAATAAACTTTTTATTGCTCTACCTTTCCTAGACGAGATTTTATATATGAAATAAATAAAATATGGGTACGTAAAAAATCAACATACATATTTATTATTTAAAGTACAGTAGGGCCAATTCTGAATCTTAATGAACTAACTAACTAAAAAGTTGATTAATATTATGTAGTATTCAGCATTAGTTATGAACTATAAACAACTATAAACTCGAGAACCACCAAGTGCAAACGGTAAAATCTATGGGACAAACTAATATTAGTCAGTGATGCCGCAATACAAAATGTTTTTCACGTTCCGATTTACACTTCTGGCAACAATTTAATAGTTGTCGCGCGTGAAAATTGTGAAATGTCAGATTTGCCGATATATTTTGGCGTTCGTATTTGCGTCGGTGGTGGTGTAATTTTACAATTTATACATTCTAAGAGTTGCCCTAAAAATATAAATTTTTACTTTTAATTGAATAAACAACTTAACACTTCCAAAATATAGCAATATTCTGCGGTAAAATGACAGCAACTAATAATATTCGCACATTAAAAGTCGCGAATAAATATCTGCCAAATCCAACTTATTTTAGTCGTCGGCTGTCAACTAAAATTTCATTCTGAATACGAAATCCATAGAGCGACGAAATTTATAGTTGTACTAAGGTGTCAAAATGAACTAATGAACTAAATTAGTACGGAAAACTGTGAATACTAATTAGAACTAATTATCATGACTCGACTATCTTCTCACACTTAGTTAACTTAGTTAGTGCAACTAAACTATTTTATGATTCAGAATTGGCCATAGTATTGTAAAATTGGGAAAAGCGAATATTCAAAGTAAAAATATAAGAAATTCAAATACTTGCAATACTCGAAATAAAAGTACTTTTGTGTGGTAAGTACTTCGCCGAGTTGTGTATTCAGCAGACGTGCCTGTACCATAAACTTACAATCATTATACCTCACATTATGCAGTGGAATCATTACCAACATAAGCACATACATGATTACGACTGATGCAGATTTACAATACATTATAATAGTAAAGATAATAATACCTAAATACAACTAATGGATATTATGTAGATATGTACTTCAATTTCTTGGTATGACATTATTGTGTCATAGTATTTTGAAGTACTAGGTAAGTATGTTTGGCGTGAATGTAGGAACAAAATATTCATTTTGAATGTTTTTTAAGTATTCTACAATGCACATCCGTTACTTGATTATTAAAATCGCGATCGATTTCGGTAAACCTATACCATTGACGAGCGATATAATACTGACCATCGCTCGTCAATGGTATAGGTTTACCGAAATCCGCCAACACCAGCTGTGTGATTCATTGTCTTTTGTATGTATGTATAAGTATCTATTATTATTATTGTTATTTTACTCATAGTTCTATCTTTGTAAGTCAGTCTTGAAAAGCTCGCCAATGGTGCAAGTGCACTGAAATCGCGATAGCGTAATTTAAATTAATGTAACAAATAAACATAGTGATTCAAGTTTAAATATTTTATTTAAAAATTACCGAAATCGATCGCGATTTTAATAATCAAGTAACGGATGTGCATTGTAGAATACCTACTTAAAAAAAAACATTCAAAATGTCTCGCAACTGTTACATAGTTAATCCTTCTAAAATAACTGATACAAAATATTCAGTATTTCTCACTATTTTTTGCCCGTTACTGAGTTAATAATATACCCAGATCACTCGTAAATGAGTGAATATCCTTTGAAAATAGAATAGAGTTAATAATAATATCTTCGAATTGTGTTGTGACACTTTTCCCTTGACTTGTAAGGTATGTGTATGAATTTTTGAAGTAATTTGTATTATTAAAAAAATCTAATATAATATATTAGAGTAAAAGTGATAAAATTTCATACTGTAAGTTATAAAATAAAGGATATTGTCGTATTGGTACACAATTCTTATGTTTGATAATTTTTCAGAAGACCATTTTGATATCAAAAAAAGCTTTTTCGAAGGTTGAAAGATTTTTCTGAAAAAACAAATTCCCTCATTGGCACAGAAGAAGCAACGTTTAAAGCAATCTTAAAATACCTTAGTGAACTAAGAATATCTTTAAAGGTAACCTAAGAAGCAAATTTTCTTCTTCTTATACTTATAAATCTATTGTACACTGCTGAAAATAAGCCTCCCTCAATAAATGACAAAAAGTGGGTTTAAGCAGGCTTCTTCAGATAATCTCTTAAAAAATAAAACATAATAATTGTTGACTGGAAGACATTTCCTCAGGGCAAATGTAAGCCTTTTAACAAATTTATTTTAACATTTATGTGTTTATTATTGTTTAAAATAATACATTTTTTATTTCGTAATTTTTGACTGGCTAAGTTTTGCAGTTGTACAATAACAATTAGTTCGGATCTGTTATAATAATGATCGGCAATACTAGAAATTACATTTGATGTTACTAGTTACTACTCCGCATACACACACATAGCAAATTATAATAGTTAATGTTAAACATAATACCAGGTTATGTCTACGTACCATTAGTAGTAACCATTAATGTTTTATCGCTTGTACGATATAATGTATGTTTGCAGTGTCTAACATAATTACAAAATAATATTAGTATGTTACTGTTAATACTGGTAGGTACTATAACATCACGGCATATCCCAAAAGTGGGGTAGCCAGCAGACCAACTGCGTGTAATAAACATTCAAGCTGTCCTCTCATTGCCAACAATAAATTAAGACATTCAGCATGCCTGAATTCAAGATATAAAATTGAATAGAGACCCACCTCCACCCGGATATCTCAGGAGTTGTGACCTCCTATTTATCCATAGATGTATGTGCTCTTCCGGGTTTACCGCGTCTTGTCGATCTTCCTCCTCCTTCTTTACGTTTCGACTCTACTGACTGAGTCATTTCAAAAGCATAGAGGCGCGACGCGGTAAATACGGAAGAGCACATATATCTATAAACGAAGACCGCGAAAGCCTGCAACATCCTATTTATCCGCATATTCGAACCAAATATGTCCTCACCGGCAGGCAGGGCTGAAGGGCTATGTCACTCATCCCAAATATCTTATTACCATAAATAGTACAATCATGAGGGATTAATGGAAAAGCAACACAGGCAGAACCCTTCTAACTATACTGGTGAATGATAGAAGGACAGCCTTCTCTCTAATTATCATTGTTTTTGTTATGTCATGTACAGTTGCATTTTATACTCAGCAGGGTTACTCTTGACAAAACTAAACACGATCTTAATCTAGTCTTGATCTTGATCATACGACGCACGAAGTGACTATTGGCCAAAAATACACGCAAACCGTTCGCGCATTAGCGGTAGTGCGGTTTTTTGACCATAGTCCCTTCGTGCGTCGTATGATCAAGATCAAGACTAGATTAAGATCGTGTTTAGTTTTGTCAAGAGTAACCCTGCTGGATTTTCTTCTGGTTATCCTAGGTAACACAGGGGCATGGTTAGATGGAAGAAATCATTTGATGGTGATAATCTCGCCACTGCATATCGTTCTAGTATTTTAAATTTTGTATTGTTTTATTTGGTACTTTAAATTTTGTTTTTTTTTTAATACTGTTATGTGATGGTGATTTGCACAAAGATAAATAAATATAAGTATTCAGAACTTTTAGACTTCTATTATGATGCCTGTAGGGTTACTCTTGACAACATCTAAATACGATCTAAATCTAAATTTAATCATGCGACGCGCGAAGTGACTATTAGTCAAAAATACGTGCATACCGATCTCGCTGTTAGCGGTAGGGCGGTATTTTTGACCATAGTCCCTTCACGCATCGTATGATTAAGATCAAGACTAGATTAAGACCGTATTTAGATTGTGTCAAGAGTAGCCCTGCTGTACTTGATAAAACTATTAGTGTTTTTGATATATATGTTTCATTTATTATTTTTATTATTATGTCTATGAAATAATATATGTTATGTAAAGTGAGAATCAAAGAATATTGCCTTTGTGTAATTAATAACAGGTGAGTATGTAATTTGATAGTGTTATGAAATATGCAGACAGTGTCTCCTTGCGATAGATCAAGTACACAGTTACACACTCATAGTAGACAAAATAATAAAATTATTTATTTATTTATTTATTTCAATTTTTTACAGGATACATACAGTTGATACAAAAAATACAATGGTCTATAACATATTTAGCAATAAGCAAACCAGTGAAGATCCCTATATTACCCTTATGTGCTCTACAAAACATACATAACCAAACACAACAGATAAATCAAAAAACAACAATTACAATAGAATAGAGTAAATTATGTAAAGAAAATTAATAGAATAATGCTCACAAAGCAATAATCGTAGGATTAAACAATAAAACAATAAGCAATAAAAACAATACATTGAGTCATGAATAATAAAATTAAAAATATAAAATATCATATAAAATCTCTCAAAATTATGCCCTAGTAGACTAGAGAGAAAAAGACAACCTTTGATTTTTATAAATTTAATATCTGAGCATAATTCACTTGAAAAATTGCCTTAAGAAAAGAAGAAGAAATTTAGCTGCATTGCCTGTTTGGCTTGTATGTCATCATCATCATAATCATCGCCCTCAACGCTCCTCTCGGGTGCACAGGGCAGAAACCAGCCTCCTCCATTCAGAGCGTCTCTGTGCCAATTGCGTCACCTCTTCCCACGACATTCCTTGCGCTCTGATATCGTTGTCATAGGAACGGTGTATTGTGAAAGAGGGACGCCCGGGCCTACGGAACCCCTGCGGACGGAAGAACAGTGCTCTTTTTGGCCAACTATCATTGGGCATTCTCAAAACATGTCCCAACCAGGACCAACGTCTCTCTTGTATTACGGAGATTACAGGTCTCTGCTGGGTGCGCCGGCGCACAGCATCATTTGTAACATGTTCATACCATCTGACATCCAAAATCCTTCTAAGACACTTGTTTTCAAAGCTTAGTATCTTCCGCTCTTGAGCCTTGGTTAAGTGCCAAGACTCGCAGCCATATAGAAGGATTGGGATGATGCACGCATTGAACAAGCGACATTTTGTCCTGATGCTGAGTCCAGACGCCTTCCAAACTTTGTTCATGTTGTTGAAAGCTTGTTGTTGGCTTGTATGTATTTTGTTTTTATTATGTACCTGCAGGGTTACTCTTGACAAAACTAAACACGATCTTAATCTAGTCTTGATCTTGATCATACGACGCACGAAGGGACTATGGTCAAAAACACCGCGCTACCGCTAATGCGCGAACGGTTTGCGTGTATTTTGGGCCAATAGTCACTTCGTGCGTCGTATGATTAAGATCAAGACTAGATTAAGATCGTACTTAGATTGTGTCAAGAGTAGCCCTGCTGTATCTATATGAATGACAGATATGCCAGAACTTAGCCTTTAATAAGAAATTCAAGTGGAAAGAAAATTTATAGTAAATTCACCGGTGACTTACGTCCGGTTTCAATTAGGTACCTATCTATCCGTGACTGTCGATTGAAATCTATTGTATAAAATATATCACACAATAGATTTCAATCGAAAGTATCAGAAAGATTATTGAGACCGGCCATTAATTAATTTGCGAGCAGGTTTTCGAAAGTTTCCACTCTCATCGTCAGACAAATGTAATGTAATCTTTACATTAGCCTGACGATGAAAACGGAAGCTTTCAAGAGCCGGCTCGCAAATTAAGAATGTCACCAGTGGATTTACTTTATGTTGTTTAATTTCAATTTCTTATTACAATGAATTTCCACCATGAACAGCCGGTCGATAAATTAATATTTAGCCTTTATTTGGCACGGAGAGGACAGCTTGCATTTCATGCAGCTGGTCTGCTGGCTACCCTACTTGTGGGATATGCCGTGAGAAGATTATATTAAAAATAGTAATATGTATATACAGTAGTGGGTTACAAGTTACAATCAATTGGATTGGTCTGTAGCGAGTTTGGATTTAATTCTCCATTCGTCCCTATTTCCTGCTAGTCCTGCTAGTTTCCTGCTAGTAATGTAATGTAATGTATTTTTAGTTCAGTAACTATTTTAATTTTTTTTTCGAATTTTTAAAGTTATTGTTTTGGGTTTTTTATTTTTGGGTTACATAGATGGGTACTATTAATCTGGGAATCTTAATTATATACAGTATTTGTAAACATTTGTGCATTCTGTAATTGGGTTAATACTAGGTATACCTAATTGTTTTATACTATATTTATGTAAAAACCTGTAGAAATGCCAATAAAGGAAAATAAAAAAAATTGTCTATTTAATTCTATATATGTGGCACAGTTTATGTCCTTCCTCACTTGATCCATCTAGTGGTATTAGTAGGATAAGAATATGGAGCACCCGGTAAAGAATTGGTCTCCCACTCTTCTTCGAAAGTTTTCGAGTGTCCTGTAAAAGGCAGGTGTTCGAAAAAATTTAGACATTTTACATCTTAAATTCAGCGATGAGGTTTGCCACCCATCCTGAACGTCTTGATTTTATATTGGCACGAAGAGGACAGTTTGCATGTTTATTACATGCAGCTGATCTGCTGGCTACCCCACTTGTGGGATATGCCGTGATGGTATAGTAGTAGTAGTAGTAGAATATGGATTGAATATTTTCTACTTTTTATTTAACCCATTCAATGCCATACATTGAGTGACTTGAAAATCCTGGTGCGACCATACATTTATTGTATAACATTAAGTAAAAAATAAAATAAAAAATATTTTTTTAATTAATCAACTTTTTTAAATATACTTTTATAATTTCAAGATGGCATCCTTCATTCCATCCAACATTTACAGGGCTAATTCAATTTATGTTAGTAATTCCTATATATTTATCCCGTGGAGTACCCGGTAGAGAAATGATCTCCCACTCTTCTTCTTCAACCTACTCGTAGCTGGTATTGAATGTCTTTTTTGATAGATGGCGACGACAGGTGCTCTCTGAGCAAGGCAGAGTATTACTGAATAAAAAAGAACTTCTTTTTTGCATTCGTGGTAGATAAGAATATAAGTACCTACTACACAGCTGTTCGCAGCAGATTATTGACCCGACCCTAGTCATCCAGTTATAGTAGTACTAGTCATGGGCGTACCCAGGAGAGGGAAGGGGCAAGAGAGGTCAAGTGCTCCCTCCCCAAAGATCTCTAAAATAGGGGCAATTTAACTTAAAAAAAAATGACAAAAAAGTCATCAAAAGTCACGAGACAGTATAACATAATTATCGGTTGTCCAGTTTCATAACTTAATGAGTGGAAATGACTTATGTTCCAGAAATGGCTATTTTTGTAATTTTATATTATTTTTATTTTTTTTATTTTTCTTTATTAACACAACAGCACATAATATGTCATAAAAATCATAATAACAAAAAAAAATATAAGGCCAATTACAGAGTTTATACATATATAAAACAAGAATACAACAAGAGAGAGAGAGAGAGAGAGAGAGAGAGAGAGAGAGAGAGAGAGAGAGAGAGATGAAGGAACTGTTCAAACAAAAATTAAACGAAATTCACGCGTTCATGGTCTGCGCCACGGCCCCTGCGAATTGTCCCCGCGACATTGTGAAAATATCCAGGTGGACAAAATCATCGTTATATGTCTCCAATTTTGGTATATTTATCTTACTTTGTTTTAAAAACGCTACTGAATGTGAAATAATGTTCGATTCAATAATTGTACTGTTAAAGAACGTTGTCTTTGTTCCGTTCAATAATATGAACAATTCGAAAAATATACTTATTATTGATACAATTTTTTTCCACAATTAAATATTATTTAATATGTAAAGGGAAACTGTGTATTTTATATTAAAGTCATTTGTTTGTAGAATTGAAAGAGAAGCGTTGATTGTGAGTATTACCGATTAAATTTAAGTTAAAGGCCGTTCACTGTATTAAAAAATATACAAATAAATGAAAGTTCCAAAAATTTTCCATTTGGTGTGGTATGAAACTGGACGGTAGATATAAAATTTTCTCTGTAGATATAAAATTTTCTCTGCCAAATTGAAATTTTGAAAACGGAGGGCAGAAATTTGGCATGTATACCATATTAATAAGGTCCACACATTTGCAAGTTATAACCAAAAAAGTGTTATGCTCCCCCTCCCCTATAGAAAATCCTATGTATGCCAATGGTGGCAGTACTACCTTATGAAGATTTAGCATTAAACAGGGCTATAAAATATAACGATGTTGTTGTGTTGTGATATTTGATATCAGTGATGATAGCGGAGGCGGTTTCATTACCGTTGCAGTAAATTGCAAACATGATGTAATCGCCTATTTATCTACAATAACAACAATGCAATTTTATTGTACACGCTTGCATTTTTCAAAGTGTATAAATACAAATAGGCAAATTTATTCCGTGGAGCACCAGACCTCCCACTCTTTTCTCGTGTATGAGGTTTGACGAACACCTGCCACCACTCAAAAATTGGACAAAGCCACCACTCAAAAATACTATACTATACAAAAAAAATTGGACAAAGCCACCACTCAAAAATACTATACTATACTAAAAAAAAAGGACAAAGCCACCACTCAAAAATACTATACTACAACTATACTATACCCTCACGCCGTGTCCCAAGTGGGGTAGGCAGAGAGAACAGAACGCTAGATAGAACTCTCCTTACACACCTCCTTCGCTTCCTCCAAATTCATACAGTTTTTCATGCACGCACGTCGGTTCTTCTTACTCAACACACGGCCGTCTTTGAGAATTTGTTCCACATGATCAAGCCACGTAGTTTTCGGACGCCCGCGCTTCCCCAAACCCATTTTTTCAGACAGGTATAACCTCTTTGTCATTCTTACCTCGTTCATTCGTTCAACGTGTCCAAACCAAATCAAACTCAAAAATTTTATAGCACAAATAGAATTTTTAGGAGAATTCAATACCCAAAACCGAACACCTCACAGGGAAAGTGAAGGCTTAGGAGCGATAAAGGCACATGAAATAACAATCTTCGATCACAAGTGAAATAATTTCCATTAAGTTGACATGCATACGTCAGATCAAATTAGTGCTGGGCAGGCTGCAATGTCTGCCCAACAGTGAATGCTACGTATCGTTAATACGGAGTAAGTTAGAAGCAGGATTCAAACCCTAGATCTACAGATTGCATGTTCAACACGCGACTATTAGACTAAAACAAAAAAACAGCTCAAAAACACGTGTAGTAAATTTGTGAACAACTGTAGGTATGTGATTAATGTGTAAAATAGTTTATGGGAGTCCATGGAGATCAAAAATGTCTAGATCGGATATAGGATAGGAAGTTAAAGTTACTACATCGCATGTATAAGCACTAAACAGTCTCATACCAAAGTCTGTGTGCTGTTACCAGGTCGAGAAGTGTCTCGAATAATATGGAAATATATGTAATATAATGATAATAAATATATGAAATATTGCTAGAGCATAGATTGTTATTCCATGAAATCCATTAGGCATAAATTTCAATATCGAGTTATAGAAATTGTTTAGTTTATATAAAAAGATGTGTTGAAATTGGATTGAGGTAAATTTTATAAAACAAGGAAGACAATAGTTAAAAAAATGCGATATAATTTGACTCAACGCTTCAATATGTACCTATCGTTATTCTCATTTCCCCATGAAATCCGATTTATGTCATTTTTCTCATCCAACTCCTAATTTTTAATTGTTTCCCATGCGCACGTAACTAAATGCTGAAATCACCATCAACGCTCTTCTCGGGAGCACAGGGCAGAAACCATAACCTCCTCCATTCAGAGCGTCTCTGTGCCAATCGCGTCACCTTTTCCCACGACATTCCCTGCGCTCT
This sequence comes from Athripsodes cinereus, assembly GCA_947579605.1. Lineage (NCBI taxonomy): Eukaryota > Metazoa > Arthropoda > Insecta > Trichoptera > Leptoceridae > Athripsodes > Athripsodes cinereus. Next base: position 23,975,912 of record OX388318.1, read on the forward strand.
GATGTCATTGTCGTAGGAACGGTGTATTGTGAACGAGGGACGCCCGGGACGACAGAAATGCTAAAATACTGAAATAAATGGAATGTAGTTTACGATGGAAACTATATTTTTTTGAAAGAAGGAGCCTTCATATCAAAATAAAATATTTAAGAAAAACGAGGAGATGGTAAAATATTTCAGACTCCTACACCAAATCGAAAATCTGGCGATGAGGGGGGGAGGGAGGGAAAATTTTGATCATCCAGGATAATTATTACTATAGACAATGTAAACACAAATAGAGTGATCTTCTGGAACACTGTAATGTTTGACAGTAACTAGTATTTTTTACTGTCAAAAATTATGTACCTATAAAGAATTTTGAATACTCGGAGCGAATCACGCTCATGGTACAAGTTTCGTCTTGAACTCTTTTGCAGTTCAGGGTTCTCGTTGCTGGAATAATCTCCCATCAAACCTTAGGCTGATGTCTTTCAAACGAGCAGTTAAAAAGAAAATGATTTCTTCAAGCACAGTCTCTGAAACTTAGACCTATAAATCAGTACTTCGCAACCGGTGTGCTGTGGCACACTGGTGTGCCGTGAGCCAAATACAGGTGTGCCGCAGTCAAATACAATGTATTCGAAATTTTATAATTTTTCATTATGTATTTCATTCAAAGGTAATGACAAATTATTTTTCAAGATATTGTTTAGAGTATTTTCAATAATTATCATAGAAAAATGTATTTTAAATTTGTGTGTCAGTTAAATACCTATATATTTGAGCTTTTGGTGTGCCGCGGATTCCTAGGAAGAATTTTGGTGTGCCGCGGAGTTCTAGGAAGAATTTTGATGTGCCGTATATGAAAAATTTTGCGGAGCACTGCTATAATTTTTATCTTGTATACTTCTTTATAGTTATAGTATAATTTCTTGAAGTTGCAAAGTACAAAGAAAAAGTTTTCTTATTTCTTAAGATTTTTCTTACTAAGTAAAGTGAAAAAAATCATACAAAAAACCAAACTTGAAATAGTTTGGAGTATGTAAATTGTACATATTTGCACTATGTGTCAAAATATAAATTTATATTTTCCAAGGCAGGTACCGTGTCCAGGTGTTGCTAGTTATAAAATAGTCCAACGATTACAAGTACATTTAAATATAGAATTACTTATCTTCGTATGAGGTGGGACATTTACCCAGACTGGAGTTGATTCGCTCTATATCCAAATAACACAATATGGGAAAATACATAATACGAAAGGTTGTTACGTGGTTGACAACGGTCAAAATACTTTGGCAATATTTTGGATATAAACGAAACATATTGTGAAATAGGATATAGTAATCTTGTATCATTAAAAGTTTATAGCAATATTTCAGATATAGAACAGGGGCGGTGTTCATTGTAATAATATTTCGGAGTTGCCTAAAATCATAAATAATAGAAGTATCGAGCATGCGGTATTCATACCAGATATCGCAGAACAATATCTACATAATTATGAAGCTGTCATTGGGGTTTATAAGATAAGTCACCCGGGAACTTAATTGGACGAAGCACCCTTCGCGAAATGGGTTGCAGGCTCAAACACCGTCCAAAGCACCACCAAATTAGGTAACGTTGTGTCTTCTAAGCCTTAGAATTATGGTAGTTTCATTAATTCTATTACACACTCATAGAATTTTTGAAATGCGTCAATCAAGAGGCATAGAGATAAGTTCCTTATATTATTGACTGAATTGACATTTACAACAAATATTTTTCAGATACATTTTTTCCATTTTGTAAAATTACGTATTTATTTACGTAAAAAAAGAAACAAACGGTTTATATTTTACAAACTTTTAATTAAAAGTAAAATAAATTTGCGAAAATCAAAGCCAACAAAATAAAGTGGTAAGTATTAAACAGTATTTTTTGGATATATTATGTAAATTAATGTTTTCCTGTAGGTGCGGCGACGGCCCTGTCATATCCATTTCCTTTGACATGTAACCTCTGGCTTGGGTTATTTCCTGCAGTAGGTCTCCACTTCCGGACCGGAAGTGACGACGCTTCAAGGTCACCGCATGTCTCACGAGTTGCTACTTCATAGAGGAAGGAGGGTAGGAGTCGCTGCTATCACTTATAGGGGTTGAAAATTATGAATATCATCGAATCATTTTATTTTTATATCGAGGTGAATCCATAGATGTTTTTTACAAAAAAATATATATGGAGTCAGTTGGGGTAAATGGGTCAAACGGCCTAGTGGGCCTTTTCGTACCTCTTTCTTGATTATTTGAAGGATATTATTAGTGAACTATATCCACATAAGCAAATATTTTCCTTTGTCTTTCTATGCAAATAAATTCCTGGTTTTTGTATTGTATTAAAACTTTTTTTAGAATTAGCATATATCTGTCAGATTTATAACGAGTCGATGACCTTCATCTGCACCTGCCTCGCTTTAATTCATAAATCTGATTTATAAAAAAAATTATAAAGTCAGTTTAGGTAAGTGCGTCAAAAGGCCTGGTGAACCTTTTCATCCATATTTTTCAATTATTTGTAGGATATTATTTTAGTTAAAAATATACTTTCAATAATTTTTATAATTACTGTTTATTTATGCAATTTACTATCTTTTACCTAAATTTAAAAAAAATCAAATCGATTTCAAGGAACCTATGCCATAAAATACGCGAATCAAGAGAAGTAGGTAGTACGCCATCCACGAGCGAACCATTACTTGTGATACTTGTTGGGCTATGAGTCCTTTTATTTTCTTTTTCTAATAGCTTAGGATTTAATTAAGGCTCTTTTTTATATTTTAAGACGTCCATCCATCCATACCGTCACATCGCATCCTTTCTCTTTCGTCACTGTCACACAATTCCTTATGCATGCTCCCCTATTCAATGTGCTTAAAATGTGTCCGTCCGTATGGGATCTGGTTTAAATGATCTTGCCATTTGGCCCTCGGAAGGCCATGCTCCGAGCATCATTCCTATCAGCCAAGTATATTTTCTTATTCATTCTGTCCACATTCATTCTTTCTACATTTCCAAACTATTATAATTTATTTTCATTCATCTTGGTTATTAGGTAGAGCAACTTTCATTCCATATTATTCTTCTCGTAAAGTACTGTTACGAGAACGATCTCTCAATTTTTTAAGACTCCTTCTCAACGATCTCCTTTCTACTATACTTATGCCGCTTTCATTCTTCTTTAGCCATTGAGAGAAATTTAATTTAAATTTTTAGTCACTGAGAGAAATTAGATTTAAAGATGAGCCTTCTTGTAATATGGTCTTCGTGTTTTAGATTTTTTTATTGCATTAATAGAGCCATACAGTTTATCAGAAATAAAGCATAACAATACAATATTCTACAACTCATGAACAAATCAAAACTCTACAAATTACCAATATAAATAGTACAAGACATCAAATACAATAAACACTACAAAGCATAAACAGATTAGAAGCATGGTTATGGTTTGAAATAATAAAAATACAATTTTCGTCTAGTCTTCAATATTTCAATGCTATCGTTGAGAATTGATACATTTCAAATACCCATTTTTGTCATCAAATAATAGATCGATGATGATATTTCAAACCATCATTATAAAATTAACATCCCTTTAGGGTTGGGATATACGCACATCCCGTCTAGCCGCACTGTTGTAGGACGTATGAAGCAAGGGCGGACGAATATAGGACATAAGGACAAATATGGGGCATCCCTCTCAATGTGTAGTGTCTATACTTACTATTACTACTACTACTACACACTCAAATAATAAGTGCCTCCATTGTATTCAATGACAAACCATGTAACAATCAGTATATTGCTAACGAGCTCTCTTATTTGAATAAAGAACGTTTGGATAAAACAGTTTTATAGAGAATAAATTAAAATCTTTACAAATTGAGGACCTATAATTTGTTTATTTATTCTTAACGGGAGAAAGCCTCTGGAATATACGGAGCCCATTGCACAGTTAAGTATCTGAAGAAGAGTCAAAAATATTTTGCATTATGTAGAGTCCGTGAGTAAAGAATTGTCTTACCTGTAAGTTTTTGAATGTCCTGTAAAAGACAGGTATTCTTAAAAAATCAAATTATAAGATATCTTCAGTTTAGCGATAAGATATGCCCACTATGCATGTTCACCAATTACACCATTCTCACTGTCACGATGTAAGGACACCGAAAGTGATCACTTAAGCCAGCCTAGAACCAATTCGTAAGCGTTGGGACACCTTTCTCACTTCTTCCGATTAGATTTTGCACAATGTTGCATTGTGTGGACATGGTTCTCCATTCGAGGTTACTGATTGGTTTTGTCATCTGCACCCAAATCTGGTTAAACAATAAAAAAATTGTAAATATTCTTAACATCTGTAATTTTGATTTTCTTGAACTAGTTTCGGGTTGTATTTATAATAATATTGTAAGTATTATATTTTGTGAGTTTATTAGATTATATTGATATTTAAGGTGTTAAATGGACTTGTGAAGATAAAAAAGAATTTCACTACGTGTGACACAACACATTCTTACAATACTAGGTGTCGTTCAAATTTTGTCATAAACACTGTGAGGACAAACTATGGAAAACGGAATTTGGACTTCCAAGGAATGCAATTGTACAACGCATTACCTGAAGAAATAAGATCCATAAAGAGTTTAAGAAAGTTCAAAAGATCACTAAAACTTTTTTACTGCACACAATCTTCAGGATCAACAGCTCATGGATGATGATGTTATTATTTCCAACGTAATTAAAATTAATGTGTTTTCTGCAATGTTATATTCTTGATATACACCTAAATTTTTTATTTGTTTTATATTATTATGTCTTATCTTGTATTTTGTAGTCTCTAAGCGAATTTATAATTCTTTGAGACAAATAAAGAAATTAAAAAAAAAATTAAAAATATCGTGACCTCAGAACAACAAGGTTCTAATCCACAATTTTGGCGAAAATGAGATTTTTGTTTTGTTTCTCTAGAAATATGCCAGTCTATAACTTGTATCAATTTGGTATTTGTACTAGACATATTAAAGGAATTTTCAGAGCATCAAAGTTCTATCTAAAATAAAAAAAAAATAAAAAATCACGACAGCAAGGTTCTATCGACTGTTGGAACCTTGCAACCTCAAGATTACGACACATTATATTCTTATAGAGCAACAAGGTTCTATTCTTTATTAGACTTTCTAGAACTTTGTTCGTTTCTTGGAATCAATTGACGTGTTTTTTCTTTGATCCTATTGATCCTTTTTAACTAAAATCACTATAGCCAAAATGGATAGATTTATTGAAAGAACAAATGGTGGAAAAGTTATCAAAAATCGTCACAAAACGCAGGTATGTGCACGTGTTTTAATAAGTTTAGGTATGCTTTATCAAGTTAAATGTTAATGGACTTCTTTCTCTGCTTGAATTTTAGTTGGAATAATGTACCTACATTCTATGATTGTGTTCTCTAGATTTTACTTATTTAAGCATAGCTGGTGATATGAATATATTGAAAACCAACTTGTGTGGTGAATCAGTTAATGAAAATAAGTTTATTATTTTATAACAGTAAATTATTGAAAAAACCTGAAGTACTTGTCGAGTAATTTAAATATGCTTTTTGTTGATTCAGTAAGCGGTGCTATACATAAAAACTTTATTTCTCTGCATTTAATTTTTTAAGCTTATATTTTCTTTGGTGCAGGTGTTATCAGTATAGATATGAACGCAAGGGCCCAGGAGCACAATTAAGAGCCTGCTTCAATTGATTTAGCTTTGCTTGTAATCTATTTGAAACATCTTAATTTCATTAAAACTTCATTGAGTACAATTGAAGTCATTTTGTTTTTATTTTCGAAGTCGTGGTAGATAATGAGCCAAATTTGAAAATTACTTCAAAATTAGAAAAAGGTATTGAAGAATCGTTATCTAAATCACTTAAATTAAATATTTTTTTATTTATATGCATTTCCCATTCCTCCTGTATAGGTGTACCAATCCACCACACTGTTTGGAGGAATGTGACAAAGTCATGGTCTTATAATATTTCGCATAACTCATTATTAAATGCTCAACCGTATAATTTCAATTATTAAATGTCATAGCTAATTTTTAAAATGAAACACAATATATAGTAATTCCACTATTGACTTTATTTATTTTTGCGAGCCGGCTTTCAAGAGCTTCCGCTCTCATCGTCAGGCAAAAGTAAACTTTACCGCCGGCTCGCAAAAATAAATAAAGTCAATAGTGGAATAACTATATATGTGTTTCATTTTAAAAATTATTTATATGAACTTCCACCAGGAACCGTCGGTCGATAAATTAAACTTTCTTAATGTCATTGCTAATTGTATATCTTCAGTACTTTTAATTTTTAAAATAAATCGCTTATTATGATCTGTCTAATAATAATACCTATGTCTAAAATTCGATTTTGAATAAATTCGTCTCACACATCCCCACTCTCCCCTAAATTCTTAAATATAAAAAAAAATCACATAGTTATTATTATACCTTTGATATACTATATTCAATTACTTTATTTAAGTCAAACAATAATAATAATAATAAAATAAACGTACAAAAGCTGAGACAATATATCACCAATATGGCTACAATTAAGTTGCAGCAGCCTCACTAGGTTGCCCTGTATCTTTAGTTCATATTATTGAATAAAAAATAGAAAGGTAGTTTTCAATTACCTTTCAAAAAGTTAAATCATCTATAAATATTAGTATGGGATATTTAAAAATGATAGAACAGTATGGTTCTAATGGAGGTTAGAACCTTGTTGCTCCCATATTATTAAGATCTGAGAGCAATAAGGTTCCAACCAACAAACATACATTGTTATTTTACCATTATTTATGTTTATAAAAAGATTTTTTATAAAAAAAATGGTAAACTACCTTTACTTTAACAAACAAAAAGTACTTTTCAATCTGAAATTATGAATAGTAACAAAATAGTGATGGTTTGAAACTTTGAGGCTCATTATCTCAGTTTCATGTTGGTGGTTGTTGGAACCTTGTTGTTCTTAGGTCACGATATGTAAATATTATAATAAAACACTGAATTTATTTTAAAATAATGTGTTATATTATTTTTATTATCACTTACCTATCACTCAGTAGCCGAGGTGGAGAAGAGACTAAAGAACTTTTTGCCACCATCAATAAAATGACGGAATAGGAGAAAACAGGGTTAAAGGGAATAACATAGTGGTTCCATTAGTACCAACAACAAGATTTGTGCACGAATATAAGATAATCCATATAAAATAATACAACACAACAAAATACAATAAAATACAACATTTGTTCCCAATACTATACAATAAAACACAATACAACACTATACAGCATAATTGTAACAATAAATAACAATATATCATCAATTTATTTGATCAAAGTACCTGTCCCAGAATTGAGCGTGGTTCGTGCTCTGGGACAAATGAACAAAAACAATAATTTGAATCCATTACAAAACATCAAAGATAATTTTTTTTTTCCGGATATCAATTTCTATGTGTCTGATTTGTTCTGTGGGAGATATCATAAAACAGTGTAGTTTATTAAATTTCTAGGTATGGCTTGAGAAATTTCACGAACCAAATCATTATTTAAGTACATGTGAGTTTTCACGAATTATCCAAGGAGAAGCAGCAAGCAGGGCATTTAATTATTCTCAATATTTTTCCATGCATCTCTCAACAGATTATTTCATCGTTAGATGTGGCTGGACGAAACAAATAATTTGGAACCAATAACAATGAAAAAAATCACAAATAGGAGGTTTCATGAAACTACGTACGATAGTCGTTTAAACTTTCGCGGCGTCTAATATTCTAAATGATTTCAGGTGTGCTGGACGGTTTTGAGTTCGATTCTCAGCTGGGTCACGGAGTTTCATTCGATATTTTCACATCCAGGATTTTAAGTAGATCTGAAATATCAAGACATTTCCCAAAAACTGAAGTAGTCTCAGATGTTTTTTTGTGTTTTCGTTTAGAAATTTATTTCATTGCATTGCCGACCGTCGCAAAAAAAATTGAGACGGTCTTTCAATTAGGATTTTGGTCATTCAATCAGGAGATCCCAGGGTCGAATTCCATTTCTCACTCGTATAAGAATAAAGTGATAAACGTGAGGCAGGGACGATGAGCGTAAAATTGGTCAGTAGTTAAATTCAATCCATAACGTCAGAATCACTTAGATTCAGAGTAGAGGGTTACTCCCGGGCGGGAATTCCCGGGAAAACCCTCTAATTTTTATTTCCCGTTTCCCGGGAAAAAAACGAATCCTTTCCCGGGAAAAAATACAAATTATTAGTCATGCAGATTGCCATACCGATACCGAATTCTTTGTTTAGTTAACTGTAATAGTCGTGATAAACTTGTAGAAGCTGACGAATATTTTGATATGAAAATATGAAAAATAATATTAATTACCACTTTATACTGTTATACTTTAAAATATGAAAAGAAATAAAAATATACTTTAAAATAAGATATGAAAATATGAAAAATAATATTAATTACCACTTTATACTGTTATACTTTAAAAAAAAACTTAATTATAGCTTCAATGTATTCGTTTGAAAGAAGCATAATTATTCTAAATATAATTCGAAATCGGGGGTGTGTTTGGCCGACAATGTATGTATAAGAATCCTACAATTTTTCATGTTTTTTTTTTTACATATTTCGAAAAGCTAGATAGTTCTTAAAAATATTAGTGCAGCCAACTGTCATTTTTTTGTTTTATTCATGGATATTAACCGATATAAAAAATCTTTTTTTTCACGAAATTTCTCATTTTTTAAAGTCTTAAAATCTTTAAAAAGCTTTGCCAAAATCCATAACATTTTTTTGCTTGATAGGATGATCAAAAATTAAAAGTTTACATATTTTGTAAACAATTTTTATTTTGATATAACATAGAGTACCTAAATAAATCTCGTCAGTCAGCTATTTAGTTTTTTTTAAACAAATTACTTATATTGGTAACAAAATTTTTTTTTTTTATCAAATCAAAATGTTTGCAAGGGTCAACAAGTTATGAGAGTTTTTATACCAAATTCGTTGATAATTGAATATTTATAAATATAATAATGAAATTCCCGGGATTCCCGGGAAATTCATTTTAAAATTTCCCGTTTCCCGGGAACAAAAATAATCCGGGAAAAGATACCCTCTAATTCAGAGTCACCTAAAAAACAAAACCAGCCGCCCAAAAGCAGGTCGTACACAATAATATACCTTGAAAAAAATTGAGTCAATGCGGCACCGCTTCTGATTTCACTTTTTGTTATAAATCATAATTTTATAATGCGTGATTTTCTTTGATGATTTTTTTTATCATATACCCACAAAGGATAATAAAAAAATGCTTGACTGTTATTGCAAATAATTCCTGTGCTGTATTTTTCATAATCTGTAAACAAGTCGTCAACCTTTTTAGCGTCTGACACAGCATCGAAAAAAGAGCATAAAACAATATTTTTTGACAAACGTAAGTAATTCCAAGAATAAAATACTGCTAAATAAACATGGACGTTCACGTTTTGTTCCTGGAATCACTTGTCAAGATGAAATTTTCACCAGTTGTTCGACAACAAAAAAGATCGGTTTAAAAAACATTTTTACAGCGTACTTTCAATTTCTAGCAAAGTGCTTAGGGCGTTGAAAAACAAAGCACGAACTCTTAAGTGCGAAAAAGAAGCGTTTTTTAATGTAAATAAGTACAATTTTCATAATTTCTTTTCGTTTTTCAGAATTGGCGGCAAAAAATGCATGAAACTTTGAAAAAAAGCACATCTGTGTTATATTTTTTTTAAATACCTCATAAAATGTTGAATATCATTATTCCAGTAATCTGTTTTTCGCGTTAAATTTAATTCGTGTCATAAAAATTTAAGCTTGTTCACACTCCCGTAAGTCTGTCTGTTGCCTTTTTTATACATCTGTTATGAAGAAGAAATCAGGGTAGCCAGCGTAAGCGATAAAAAGACGACCATCTTGAAGGACAGTAATATCCAGCACACCTTCATGCAGGACACTATACTGATCGCGCCAAGTGGAGAAAATTAACATATATATGTTTAACTTCCAAAACTTCTCAATCCACTTTCTTTATAAAAATGAGTTAAATATGCAAAAGTGTCTAAAATCCAGTTCTATATCTACCTGCAAAATCTCATAGAACACAGATAATTGTAAATGGGTCAAATCTAAAAAAAAAACAATACTTCATAACACAAATCTTTGGAAAATTTAGAGCAAAATACAATACGATATATTTCATTGCCTTGGCAATATTTGCTTTTTATTTATTATTTATAGAACAATACCTCTAGGTACATATGCCTCGCTTAGCTATGTCCCGACGACGAAACCGTGAGGCGACCACTGCGTTCAGCTTCCACCGCCGCGCCGTTAAAAAATTTGTAGAACCCAACAGAGTAAATACTTCCCAATTCGCAGAGACGAGCTTCAGCGTTGCGGGGCCAACTGCCTGGAACCGATTAGCAGCAGATCTAAGACAAAGTCAACCTACTGCCACATTCAAGAGCAAGCTGAAGACATCGCTGTTCAGAAAAAATCACGGCACCCTTGAGATGGCCAAGGATCATTAAACGGCGCCAAATACAAATATTATTAAAAAATGTAGGTACATAAGTAATAGTTTTTCTATTAGTTACTCAGTATGTGTATTTGTTCCTATAACAATATTATTGTTGTAATATATACTTGAAGCTTTGAGTTACAAGAGAAAATACCTACAGTGTGTTCTGAAAGTTCTTTACCTATTGTGTTAGTATAATATATTACTTGTATTTTGTTTTGGTCTTACGAAGAAGTGCAAGCTAGACTATATAGGTTTCTTTTTGGGTAATAATGTAACATTATATAAGTAGTATCTACAAAGAACTCTCAGCTTCTTCCTGAGAATGTAAAGGAAAACGAATATGAACAAATGAAATCCACAATCTAATAAAATATTATTTATGGATCACATTTTTATTTCTTATTAGGTACTTAAAGATTATTATAATTAAAGACAATGTTTGAATCCGGTATTTTTCTTTTAAAAATGTCTTGTCAAGATAAGTCATTCTGGCATAGGCTTCATGATCCTGCATTTTCCAGAAAAAACTCCTTCACACCTCTCATTCCAGTCCAATTTCATATATTGCGCAGCCACGATGCCTGTTTTCTGCCAACTCTCCAGCGTCCTTATATTTTGCTTACCGTAATCAACCGCAGGATGAAGTATTTTTTCTCGAACAGTATTGATCCAGATATTGGAATAGTATGAAAGTCTTTAAATTGATGGTATTTAATTTGAATGCATTTCTCTATATTATAATTGTTGTCTCTCTCACATTGACGTCCAATGATACTATAAAAAAGGAGTGAGTTACCAAAATATTTGCCATCCTATCATCCAGGTAATCTTTGGTCTCCATCTTGATGAATGTCGATGGATATTTATTCTGATGGTTTCCGCCTTATGTGGCCATACTATCTTAGTTGTCTCTCTCCTAGCTTGATATTTATGTCAGTAACACTTATTTTTTTTTTTTTTATTTATTTTATTTAACAATAATTATACAGACATGACAATACATAGACTATTTGATAAAACTTAAATCTAAACATCCTCCTTATAGAGACAAGTCTCGTGTAAAGGAGGGTGTTACTTACTTTTTATTATCTTTCAATAGTACACCCGCTGACAACCTGAGCATTCGCATTTCTGCCATATTATTATTATTACTCTAAAAATATCACCCTGCACTGAGACCATAACAGCTTTGGGCCAAGACGGTCTCAGCAGGAAAAATGGAAAAAACAAAAGAAAAAAACAAAGAAACAAAAAAAAAACAAAGAAATGCCAAGTCAAAAAAAAAACAAAAGATATCATCAAAAAGAAACAGAATCAAATGACAGACTTAGTATTCACGTCACTTTCCGCACCACACATCACTTATGGCTAGTGTCGTGGATTTCTCAAGAAATAATATTTCGGGAAATTTACCGAGAAATTTCTCGGTAAATTTCTCAAAGTAGAGAATTTTCGGAGAATTTTTTTTATTTTTTATTTAGCAGTAGGTATAAAATAATAAATAAGTACTTTATTCAATCAACCAATAACAATGTATAAATATTGAGACAATTTATAAAGTTGATATTTTCAACCGACGGTACTTGGTGGAAATTCATGTTGAATGTTTTTATTGTTTTTATTTTAATTAGAGACAATTTATCACCAATATGGCTACAAATAATTATGGAAACAAAAAAATGTTAGGTACCTACATAGAAAAAAGTGCTAATAACTGATGAACAATCTTGATGTTTGACACCCCACATGCCCATATTTAAATTAAAAAAAATTGCAGGTACGTACATGGAGAAAAGTGTTAATAACCTCTGATTTGGGCCTTAATCAGCTCCACAATTTTTTGGAACAATCAGGTTGGCTGCGAAGTGTACTGGGCGAAAGATCATAATATCACTAAGAAAAATTATGGAGAGAAATTTCTCTTCCATCAAAGGAGAAATTCTCGGAGAAATTTCTCGAGAACGAGAAATTTCTTTAGAGAATTTTCTCTTCTCACATCACTACTTATGGCAGATGATGGATGAATTCAAATAACTTACGATGCGATGTCCGAGTGGCCATCAAATAAATTCTCAAGCGTGTTATGAAATATTAATTAAAGAAATATAATTAATAAAATGTGAATAAATTTCAGTTGATGCATTCGCTTTACCTCCAAGTATCTTTTCATTACAAGAGATTGTAACCGACAAACTACAAAGTCGTCTACAAAGTTTCATAACTGGTATGCTGTAGTCACCACAAGCAGCAGCTTAAATAGGAAGATTGCTATAAGAAGAAATAATACTCTGTTCTATTATACTACTATTGTTGTTCTTACAATAGTATAAAGTTGGTATTACATACAATATTACAAAACGATATATTACATATCTAATTGTTAACTTTTTGAACTGCATCAGCGAGTATTTTCCTTTGTCTTTCCATGTTAATAAGTTCCTGGTTTTTGAATCGCATTAAAGGAATGGAATATGCACATCTCTGTCAGTTTTATTACGAGTCGATGACCTCCAGCTGCACTCGTCTCGCTTTTATACTAACTACTTCATTAAAATTGAATTGATTTTTTTAATTAGGTATCACACACAAGCCACCATTTTAAATATCTATGTTAATCTATCTTTGCATAATTGTCAACGCCAAGATAACCTCGAAGATCTATGTGAGGATATAAGCTGCTGGTCTTACGAAGAGTAGACGAGGGTTGCATAGGATAGAGTGCAATGGAAAGAAATTGCAGGGCATAGCTGCAAACCAATCCACAAGATTGAAACTCGAGAGACAGAGGGAGAGAGAAGGATTATTGTATTTATGTAATTAGTATTGACTGCAAATTCTCAAGGACGGCCGTGTGTTCAGTAAGAGGAACCGACGTGCGTGCATAAGAAATTGTATGAATGTGGAAGAAGCGAAAGAAGTACGTAAGTACATATCTATATGGCGTTCCGTTCTCTCTGCCTACCCCACTTAGGATACGGCATGAGGGAATATATTTTTAGTGCTTATTAAATTTAAAAGTAACATTATAATTGGAACACCCTGTCGTCCAAGTGACATGATATATGGTGATATAACAGTTGACATTAAAGGCTAAACAATACACGTTGACCTGTTGGGTTTGTATTCGGGGGGGGAGGGGGTCTAGATATACATTTTGATAGTAATAATATGTCACCACAAATAGTTGAATAAGCCAGTAAACTGAACGACTAGGCATTCAGTTAAACACCGGCATTCAACTGGTGACCAGAGTTGCCAGTTGTATGGCATTACCAATGCTTCTTTTTAATTTCAAGTCTACACAATATAGGCTTTAAAGTAGGGATTCACAGACTTATAGGGAACAGCGGCCACTCGGGAAGATTATGAGCCATAATACCAGATGTAAAAAATGTTACGTGTTTGAATTACCAAAATGGTATAGGTATTTGAAATATTTCAAAAACGGTCTCGGTTTTCTTAAAGAATATTTACACGAATTATTAAGTAATTAATTATCCTGTACTTTTACCGAATATACGATTATCACTGGTATTGACATTTTTTTTACTTACTACTACTACTACTACTACTATACCATCACGGCATATCCCACAAGTGGGGTAGCCAGCAGATCAGCTGCACGTAAGAAACATGCAAACTGTCCTCTTCGTGCCAATATAAAATCAAGACATTCAGGATGGGTGGCAAGCCTCATCGCTGAATTTAAGATGTAAAATACTTACTCCAAATAATAAACATGATGATCGTCCTCACCATGTAAATAAAAGAAAAAATATATTCAGGATGGGTGGCATACCTTATCGCTGAATTGCTGATGTTATTTTTTTTAGTACCTAAATCAATTGGAAAATAATAGATATTAATAACACGCCGTGGAGTCACAGGTAAAAAATTGCTATCCCACTTCTTTCTGTGACTTTTCGAGTGTCCTGTGAAACGCAGGCATTCATAAAACCTGGCATTTAAGACAAAAAACAATCTATAACTGATTTTCACACTCTCACAAAATACTCTTTAGAAACATTATGTAGTTTTAATTTCATAAAAAATGGTACATTGTGAACTAATAACAAGGACATAATAAATATACGTAATTACCTGAAAAGGAGACAACAATAAGATTATAAAACAATGTAGACTTTTACAAGTTAAGGTGTAAACATTTCTTTTGTAACACAATATTACTAGAAAATCAGGTATTAGTCAATGACTTTTAACGTACACTGGAAATTCAAAATAAACATTCGCAATGCGACCAATAATTTTTTTATTATTGGTCAAAATTAAAGTGTCATTTACGTGCCAAAACACCTCGAGGACATTGTACAATTCTAGGACATTACATCCACGTCATAATATAAATACAAATATGTAAATTAAATGAGAATCTCGGAAGCATAAAGGTACATAATTATGTTGTATTACATTTAATATTTAAAATACAATATAATTTCATAAAAAAAGTGTTAAGCGAGCGGGGTTTCAAAAAAGGACGTTCATATCTCCCTCGAGTGCTTTATTGTAGATGCATTTATAAAAGTGTGCTAGTATTGATTCAGAATTATACTGATGATCCATATATCAGAAGTGCACCTTATTACCTACTACCATCAACAATGTTTGTTTTCACTATTTTTATACAGGTACATAAATTAAATAAAATATATTTTGTGTTCTATACTTGAAGGACACTCATTGTTTTTTTTTAATTGTTTAAAGGTGTTTTTATGGGTTTCAGGTATAAAGGATATCTTGTAAGCCGGGGAACTCCCGGCAAATAATTGGTCTTCCACTTTTTTCCGTAAGTTTTCGAGTGTCCTGTAAAAGGTAGGGGTTTGAAAAAATAAAGTCATTTTACATCTTAAATTCAGCGATGAGATTTGCCACCCAGCCTGAATGCCTTATTTTTGTTGGCATGCAGAAAACAGCTTGCATGTTAAATAAATGCATGCAGCTGATCTGCTGGTTACCCTACGTGTCTGATTGGCCGTGATGGTATAGAGAGAAAGAGAGAAAAAGAGAGAGAGGATATCCTATATTTCAGCATTTGTAGGAAAGAGACCAATAATATCTTAATGTTATGGAGTGAAACAGTATTGAAACAGTATGGGTTAGTTGGAAGATATTGCGCTTCAGCAATAAACTCGCCCATTGCACAAAATTATTAATTCTTTTGTTGTGATACCATGTTTTTTGTTCTTCTTTACATATTGATTTTGTGCAATAAAGTTTATTATTATTATTATTATTATTATTGTCATTAATAATTTTAGAACATGATTAATGGATTGAGAATGAATGCAAAAAAGACAAAAATCATGGTGTTTGAAAGAGGAAGTGAGAGAACAGTATGCCAGGTAATGATTGACAACGAAGTGTTAGAGCAAGTTGACGAATGTGTGTACTTGGATAGTTTGTTCACGAGAGATGGGAAGTGTGAAAGCGATTGAAAGGAGAAAAGTTGCTGGCAATAAGATAAATGGTGCAATCCGACCAATAATTGCAAATAGAAACATATCCACCACAGCTTAAAGGTTGGTGCACTCTGCTATCTTAGTGCCAACACTTATGTATGCAAGTGAGACGTGGATATGGTTAAAGAAGGATGAAAGAGATCGTTGAGAAGGATGTGTGGTAAAAGTCTGAGAGATCGTGTGCATAACAGTGATATACGAAAGGAATGTGGAATGAAAGTTGGTGTAATAACCAGGATGAATGTAAATAAGTTAAGATGGTTTGGGCACGTGGAAAGAATGAATGAGGACAGAATGACTAAGAAGATATATTTGGATGAGAGGAATGGTGCTTGGAGACGTGGACGTCCGAGGATTAAATGGCAAGATCATTTAAATCAAATCCTACAGGACGGTCACGTGTTGAGCACATTAAACAGGAGAGCATGCATGAGGAATTGTATGACAGTGACGGAAGCGAAAGATGTATGCAAGGATAGAAGGAAGTGGCGCTCGATCCTTTCTGCCTACCCCGCGAGGGAAGCGGCGTGATGGTATGTATGTATCTATGTATGTATTTTTAAATAAATTTGTACTTGTCTATCAGTCTTGCGTATCGTTTATCTTATCTATTGCGTATCGTACTGCCGCTAGCGATGGCCTTCCTGTTATCGCTGGCGTGCTACCCGCTGATTTGGAAGTCCTAGACAGTGTGGCCAGGCGTAAGATCATGCGGATGGTGGGACTGAACATCTTGGTATTTCCGTTCAGACGGAACCCGGGAACAGGGGAATTAGTAGGGCCTTCAGCCAAATCAAAGAAAGAACCTTGGATGTGTGGCAGGAAAGATGGGACCGGGGGAGAACCGCTAGACTTGTCTACGATTTTCTTTCGGATGTAAGAGAGAGGATTAAAAGGCGCTTCCTGTCCTTCAATCACTTTGCCGTGCAGTTGGTGACGGGACACGAGGAGTTTAAAGCCAAGCTCTTTGAGTTAGTGGTACGGGAGCTCAGTATGCGGGGCATATCCTGTGGGAGTGCCCAATGATGACGGATGCGAGGGATGTAATGATTGATAGTTTGAGTGATGATACTCCGAGACCCGTTTGGTCTGGGGAATTAATGATTAGTCCGAGAAATTTCGGGGCCTTCTTGGAATTTACGGATGTCTGGGTGTCTCGGTGGGACCTTCTGCGTGAGCCGGGCTTACCCTCGGCTTACCTGGATGAGCTTGATGGTTGATTTTGCCTTGTGTGATCGTGGCTGTCGCGAGCGAACTCGTTTCTTCGTCTTTTGTGCTGTCCCGTTTCCCTTGGTGGAGAGTCTTAGGTCTGGGAGGGATGTCCCTTGGGGAGGGAAGCGTGTCTGTGAAGACTCCGGTATCAGCGACCCTCGGGTTCACCGGCATGAATACCTAAAGAAGTTTCCGGACACCTCAACTCGGCTCTCTGTTCATTTTTTATTTCTTTTAATTTTTATTTCTATTATTTTGTTTTAAGTATTGATTTGTTATCTAGGTTAAGGAAATGCCTTTGTAAATATATTGTTAGTTTTAAATAAATTATGAATGTATTTGCTTCTCTCGGCTAGAGGGACATCGAAGGAGTGTAGTTAAAAGATTCCACACACGGGGTTGTTTTTGGCCGGCCAGCCCCTCAGGCTGCCCACTATGGCGCCTCCGGTGTGGACAAACTTTGTGCAGTGTAGAATTCGGATAAATGGAAGTCCCCAGACTTCTGCGCTATCCGGGTGGTCGGTGGGTCTCCTTCAATGTATTGTCTATCAGTCTAGAAGTCTATGGTTTAAGGCACTCTACAAAGTCACAATTTACTTAACGAAATGTGATCTGAAGAATGTTTTGATTCTTCAAGAATGCTTATTGTTTACTATTATTTTTTCACGTGTTTACAAGTAGTAAATAGGTCCTTATTACATAAATCAAACAATTATTTATTTGAAACAAAACGTAGTAAATATATTATTTTTTGAGACATAAAAGGGCCATTTAGGCTTTTAGTTTTACCTTTTTGATTGACGTATAAGGTTATGTTAAATAGATAAAGAAAATGTCCCTTAGGAGGTCAACCATTGTTCATTACACGCTCCCTCTCGTAAAGTTATAGTATTTATCAGTAGCGTACCTGCTTAACAAGCCCAAAAGCCAGTCTTTACCTCAAGGTTATTTTTCTTCTCACCTCTCTCTGATGCTCTCTGGCAGCTTATTATGATTATTATTTACATACTAGCTGACCCGGCAAACGTTGTTTTGCCATATACATTATTTCTAGATTACTAATATCGCAATTAAAAATAGGGGTTGATGGCAGAAAGGTGATAATTTAGGGCTGTATGTATTTTTTAATGCCTCACCATAAAAAAATAAAGATAAAAAAAATTGATTATAAAATACAAACAACAAAATCGGATGGACCACCCTTAACTTTTAGGGGTATGAAAAATATATGTTGGCCGACTCTCAGACCTACCCGATAAGCACACAAAACTTCATGAATATCGGTCTAGCCATTTCGGAGGCGTATGATAGCAAACACCGTGACACGAGAATTTAATATATTAGATTATGCTTAGCCATGAAAGTCCCCAGATTTCTGCACTACCCGGGTTGTCGGTGGGTCTTTCAATGGCCGTCCCAGTTGTGGGAGATACCGTTATGGTATATTTTGGTATTTATTTATTTTATTTATTAATCAAGCAAAACATACGATTATTTGGCACATATTACAAAATATTAAATTTGACCAATGAAGTTTGCGGATATTACAAGTATGTATATCGGTGTGCTTACAAATCTATAAAAAAGACAAAAAAAGACATGAATTGAGTATAGACTACTTGAATTATATACCTCAAGTATTTGTTTGTGACAATGTAGAGTATTCCAGCATATTTTACCAATAGGGTTCATGCATAGATTTATAACTCCTTAAGTCAACATCAATTTAAGAGTACAACAATGTTGTGCAAAGGCTTATGAAAAGAAGTGAAAAAGGCGTTTCAACGCTTACGAATTGGCTCTAGGCTGGTTCAAGTGATCTCTTTCGGCGTCTATGGGTTGTATTGTGTAAACCTGGTTCCTTGTTCAACGAGTGAACGAGAAAAAATTAATTGAAGTGGATATATTTGTCTGAAAGAAGGGGTGTGAGGAAGCGCGGGCGTCCGAGAACCACGTGGCTTGATCACGTGAATCAAATTCTCAAAGGAACCGGCGTGCGTGCATGAGAAATTGTATGAATGTGAAGGAAGTGTGTAAAGATAGAGATCTATTTGTTCGTTCCTTTCTCTGTGCCTACGCCACTCGGGACATGGCGTGAGGGTATAGTATGGTTTAACTTGGTTTTCCAGTCGAAATGTCTGATTAGTTTTGCCATTTTATGTGCGTTGGGCCCAAATCAAATATTCTAAGCAACTCTTCAAATCTTCATCCCATCTCCGTCTATCATTAAAGGAATGTGTTATAGTGATAATACAATGTACAATTTGATTTTTAATATGAATTTTATTAAATAACAAGGTTCAAAGGACGATAGTGTTAACAAAAAAATCAGATATTGTTTTCAAGGTAATAGAGAACAAAGGTTTTATCAAGACACACCAGCTAGATGTTTCCAAGAGAATACTCCAACTTCATAACAAAGGCTTCAGAGTTGTTATTGTAGAAATGAAAAGACGGAAAAAGTGTGAAGAGCAGGAACGCTTAGGAAGAAAAGGAAAGGAAATGAGAGCTTTGGCGCCAGACGTCGAATGAAAAAATTAGTCATGAAATATTTTTTTTTGAAAACGTTTTCTATTGCTTATTCTACCTATGTAGGTACTACCCTACCTATTATTGAGTTGTTTGAAATGTATGTTTGTATTATCGACGATTGATGTGCATAAACACTTATAAAAAGTGTTTAAAACTTTTTTTTCATAACATGTCTGTCTTTACTTGTAACTATAATAATGATTGTTCACATGTAGGTATTTTAATTTTCATATCTTTGACAATTTATATATTTGTATTGCGGCATAAATTTTTATATTCTGTACGTTTATGCATTGTATTTTTAGATTTTAGTATCTTTCATATTGTTTCTTAATTGTCTTTCATAAGTTTTTATATCTTTTACATTTGAGTATATTTTAAAAGAGTTTTTTTTTATGTATTTGTACCAGAAATATACAAGGTACGACATGGAAATACATAAAGTTACAATAATAAACATTTGAAGAGGCGAGGCTGAACCCCATTATAACTATTCCCTCACACCGTGTTCCATGTGGATAAGCAGAGAGAACGGAATGCAATATAATATCTATCCTTACATACTTATTCCACTCTTTCTACATAATATGTACATTCCTACAATTTTTCATAGACGTACTGCGATTTTTCTTACATAAGACAAGGCTATCTTTGAGAATTATATCCACTTAATGGTTCTCGGACGCCCGCGCTTCCTCACACCCCTTTTTCAGATAAATATATCTCCTTTGTCATCCCTTTTAAATATAAATATTCTAAACTACAATTTGTGTTGCATCATCTAATCTTAGACTGACTCAAAGTCTGACGTCCTTCAAGCGAGCCGGTAAAGAGAAATATATTTCCATAAATACAGCCTCTAAAACCTGATACCCATCACTCCTCCCCCCTACCCTTCTCTTACATTACTTTCTGGATTTTTATTATTATTTTGTATATTATATATTATGTACATAAATGTTTTTTTATTATTTTTATTTATTTTTGTAAGATTATAATGATTGTTTTTTTTTCAGTTGTTTTGATTTTCTTAACTATTATAATTTGGTTTTTATTTTTACACCTTTAGGTTAGTTGGAAGAGATCGCGCCTTTGCGATATACTCGCCTTCTGTATATTGATTGTGTCTAACTTGAATGTTTACCTTTTATTTAATTGTTTTTAATCAATGTACAGAAAAGAATAAATAAATAAATAAATACATGTTCACACACAAAACTCCTCAATGTTACATTTTTACCGTGTCGTGAGTTTCTTGTCTATTTACTTTGGCCAAGCATGTTCTGGATTTCTAAAAAATTAAACAAAAAACATGACACCTCAGTGATGTAAACAATCGAATAGTTAGAAATCCTTAAAAGAGGGCTTAGGTGATTATTTTTAAGTTTTTTGACTTAAAATCAAGGACAGTACTTTGAAATTAAAATTTGTATTCAAATAAACTTTTCCTCTAATTATTTCAAGTAAAGAATTTGTTATGACAAGTTTTATGTTGTGACGAGAAAGTTTTTGTTTATTTTTTTTAATCATGTTGTTTGCCATTTTCAAGGTTTTGAAAGAACTCTTCCACCTTAAAATTATATATATTTTTAAATATTTTTATTTCTTGTCAAAAACACATTAATTATTTGGTATTTATTCTGTAAAATTCAATATTAATAAAGAAATAGAATATGGTCATTTAGTTTTACAAAGACTTTATTAAAGTGACTCGAGTTTAGTTTGTTTTTCTAGAATCGAATTTCAAAAGTTTGAAAAATACATACTATACTATACTCTCACGCCGTGTCCCAAGTGGGGTAGGCAGAGAGAACGGAACGCCAAACAGATCTGTCTTTACACACTTCCTTCGCTTCCTCCACGTTCATACAGTTTCTCATACACGCACGTCGGTTCCTCTTACTCAACACGCGGCCGTCCTTGAGAATTTGATCCACGTGATCAAGCCACGTGGTTCTCGGACACCCGCGTTTCCTCACACCCTTTCTTTCAGATAAGTATATCCTCTTTGTCATTATTACCTCGTTCATTTGTTCAACATGCCCAAACCACCGTAGTTTATTCACGCGCATTCTGTCCACAACACTCTTCTTGCATCCGCTCATTCCTCTAATATCCTCATTCTTCACTCTATCACGCAGCGTTTAACCAACCATTCTTCTCAACGATCGCATCTCTACTGCATTTATTCCACTTTCGTCCTTCTTCAACCACGTCCATGTCTCGCTTGCATATGTAAGTGACGGAACCAGAATGGTATTATGCACCAGCATTTTAGCCATGTTCGACACATTGCCATTGCTGACAATGGGTCGAAGTGCACCATTTACTCTAGCACCGGCCACTTTCCTTCTTTCCTTCTTTCAATGTCCCAATGTGAAAAATACATTACATGCCAAAACTCGGATCACTCTAATAAAGTGCTTGTCAAAACTAAATAACCATGTTTTATTTCATGATTAATTATAATATACCTACTCCATTAAAAAATATTTATTTATTTCAAAAATAACAATAGCCACATCAGGTATTTGATATTAGAGGATATCTAAAGGTTGCTACTCCATCACGATACATTCAGAAATGGGGTAACAAGCAGATCAGCTTTATCTGATAAAGATGAAGGCTTCCTCTCCGTGCCAATAAAAAATTAAGACGTTAAGGTTGCATGGCAAACCTTATCGCTAGGATAAAGGTTATGTTATAATAATAATAATAATAATAATTAGACAATTTATAGTGCGCCGTTTTGTGGAATATATTCACTTCAAGGGCGCATCCTAAAATATCGTGTTTATACCTGTGATTGAAGCCTGATACATATAATACATATATTAATAAGCATATTATAAAAACTATGCATATATAAATAACAATAAGTTGTACAATTTATATCATTTATATGATATAACAAACAAGTGTGTCTTTAATCGACTCTTGAACAGATCAAGAGACTGTGTCTTACGCACTTGTTCAGGAAGATCATTCCACTTGGATGGTCCAGCCGAGCTGAAGGCTCGAAAGGAATATTTAGGTCTCCCTCTTACACTGATCTCCGTCAACCTGACACCCGTATCAGAACCTGACCTAAGAGTGCTTTGTCTTTGATTTGGAACTTGCTGTCTACAGAGTTCGGAGATGTATGATGGAGCCATATTATGAATGAATGTTATACGAGTATAATAGTTATTAGTATCAGAACCTACCTATTTGTCTACTTTTTTTATTCAACACGTGGAAGGAAAGACGAACGTGCATCTCAATTATAGGTTTATACTATCGAGGAAAGCTAAATAGGTATATTGTAGGATATCAACTTTTTATTCTTACGACATTAAAAAAGTGTTTTTTTCTGCTTCATAGTTGTAATCACTGTGTCGTTGTTTATATAGTAGAATTACATAATGAAATTAATAAACAAATAGTTTTATAATAACTATATTTATTATTATCTGATGAATTTGACTATTATCATCTTGGACTATTTTAAATGGATATTTATTTTAATTTTTGTCTTAATTTGTATATGACATTTTGTCTTTTATTGTCTGTATTCATCAAATTTTGTCCAATCTCTATATAAATTGATCTTATTGTTTTATTCTATTACTATTGTTGTCTTGTTCAAATTACTACTGTTTTTGTTGCGTCTTAATGTTTATTTTTATGAATTTGTACCAATTCATTTTTTATCATTTTTATTTTTGTTGTCTGTCAAATTGTTATTTTTTTTATTTGTTATATGTTTAACGTATAAAAGGCTCACGCCGTGTACAAGTGATAAATAAATAAATAAATATTTTTTGTTGAGAGAGACTTTTTTCATCTTATAATACAACATGCAGAAGGCTGTTCTTCTATCGTCCACCAGGATAGTTAGAAGGTTTTTGTCCCTGTAGCTCTGTAAGTGATCTACCATGATTGTAGCTACTATTTTCATAGGACATCATGGAAGAATCAACTCGAATAATGTTGGGGTTCTACATTTTGAATATAAATTTATTTTAATATTTGGGCAGGGGGTGCTAAGAATCTTCCGGCTCAAAATAGTGAAGTCGCAACTGAGAATAGGAACGTGGAACGTGAGAAGTTTATATGCTGGCAAACTGGATAATACCATACAAGAGATGAACAGATTGAACATTGGTATTCTTGGTATTAGTGAACTGAGATGGACAGGTAATGGTATACATCAACACGAGAAAGGGAACTTATATTACTCAGGAAGTGACCCACAGGATAGAAACCATAGAAATGGAGTTGCTGTATTCGTAATGAAAGATTATGTAAAATTTGTTAAAAACTTTATCCCAATCTCTGATAGAATAGTCCTGCTTCAACTACACTGTCAACCAACCAATGTAAACATCATACAAGTGTATGCACCGACAGCAGATGTAAGATACGACAGTGATGTGGAGGCCATGTATGAATCACTAACCAATACTCTCAATAGCTTGAAGGGAGGTGATATAAATTTTGTCATTGGAGACTTTAATGCCAAAGTTGGTAACGGCCGTCGCTCTTATATTGTTGGCGAACATGGACTAGGGGTGAGCAACCAACGAGGTGAAAGATTATACGAGTTCTGCCAGGAAAGAAATATGGTAGCAATGAACACCTGGTTCAAACTTCCAAAAAGGAGGTTATATACCTGGAGGTCCCCTCAAGATGGAACTATATATGATGTTGTAAGGAACCAAATCGATTATATTTTAGTGGACCAACGTTATAGAAATTGTGTAAAAAGGGTTACTACATACCCTGGTGCCGATATCGATTCTGATCATGTGCCATTAGTAGCCGACGTCCAACTGAAATTGAAACAAATAAAAAAGCCTAAACCATCAATCCGAATAGACACATCCAAAATCCAAAGTGATGTAATCAGAAACACAATCTCACAAGCAATCAACAGTGGAATGAGGCAACTCCGTCAGGACCCTCCTGAAGAAATACAAACACAGTGGGATGAATTTAAAACACTAATCAGCGAAAACTGTAAAACTCATCTTAAAGCTGATGGACATAGAAAGAAAAAGAATTGGATGACGGATCATATCTTGGACCTGATGGATGAGAGACGTAAATGCAAAAACAGTGAAACACAATACAAGCGATTGCAGAAAACAATTAGAAATGAAATAAAAAAGGCTAAAGAGGAGTGGATGAAGTCGCAGTGCGATGAACTTGAAATGTACAACCGTAGCCATGATGCATTTAAGCTACACAAGAAACTCAAAGAAATGACAGGCACTACAAGAAAAATTACTCCATCATGTTTGGTTGACGAGTCCAATAAACTGATTTTGGATGAAAAAGATATTCTACAAACATGGGAAAAATATATCTATGATATATTTAAGGACAATAGACCTGATACTGATGTTTCTACCAATTTGTACGGACCACCAATAATGAAATCGGAAGTTCTTCACGCAATGCAGACTTCTGACAATCGTAAAGCATGCGGCCCAGACGACATCCCAGTTGAGGTGTTGAAGCTCATTGACAATGACAATATTGACTACCTATTGAGACTTTTTAATGCAATATATGACACGGGGAACATACCCCACGACTGGTTGAAATCCACCTTTGTGACGCTACCTAAAAAACAACACCCTAAAAAATGTGGAGACTACAGATTGATTAGTCTCATGAGTCACGTCCTGAAGCTATTTATTAAGATAATACATGCCAGAATACGTGGTAAATGTGAGCAAGACTTAGACGATACACAGTTTGGTTTCAGGAACGCATTTGGAACACGCGAAGCACTATTAGCTATCAATGTATTGTTACAAAAGTGCCGAGACCAAAGAAAAGAGGTAGTTGCATGCTTTATTGACTACGAAAAGGCATTTGACAGGATAAAACATACTGACTTAATAAAAATGCTTGTCGAATGCAATATTGATACCAAGGATTTAAATTTTATTAAAAATCTGTACTGGCTCCAAACAGCCGAAATAAGACATGGATATGAGAAATCAAACGCAATTTCCATCCAGCGAGGCGTGAGACAGGGTTGTATCTTTTCTCCGTTATTGTTTAATCTCTACTCCGACTATGTCTTTAAAAGAGCCCTTACCAACACAGACAGGGGACTGAAAGTCAATGGCGTTGTGATAAACAATATTAGATATGCCGACGACACTGTTTTACTGGCTGAAAGTGTCAATGACCTTCAAGACCTCCTTAATCTTGTTGACGAGTCCGGTGAAAGACTGGGGCTAACCATAAATATCGGCAAAACCAAATGGATGACCTTCGGACGGCTTGATTACAGTGGGTCAGTATTGTATTTGAACTAGTGATGTAACGAATATTCGCATTCGCATTCGCATTCGCGAATATTCGCATATTTCAAAGTATTCGCATTCGCATTCGCATTCGCAAAAAAATATGCGAATGTTTTGCGAATATTATTTTAGTAATAAAGTATCTGGTCTGTTCCGTGTTGGCCACATTTGTTGTATTGTTTCCTGTGTTCGTTTGCTTGATGATGTTATTATTATTAGGAGAAATATGCATTTGTGGAGATTTAATTTATATGTTTGTTTTAAGTATTACAACTGCTATGAGTATAGGGCCCTACAATAATTTTATATTCTATTTAAGGAATATTTATATCATACTACAAGGTGAACCACACTAAAGTATTCTCTCAGAATTTTCGGGGCTTGAAGACTAAGATCGAGGAGTTTAGAGCAAACTTATTTGCAAATAGTTATGATATAATTGTTCTGACGGAAGCTTGGCTAAATTGTGGCATATTTGACAGCGAACTTTTTCAAAACGAATATACAGTTTACCGCAAGGATAGGGATTTCATGTTGAGTGGTAAAAGGGATGGAGGTGGGGTCTTAATTGCTAATAATTGAGAAGCATACACCTATATATGAAGAGGGTGTCACCTAATAATTTTCCCAAATGGTTCTCTAATAGAATTCTGTTATTGTTTAAGAGAAGTCTAAGGCTTGGCGTAAGTTGAAGATGAACCGTAATGATTCTGACTACAATTTATTTTTTCAACTAAGAGCTCAGTTGAAGTTGTCGCAGAATCACGATTATAGGTCTTTTATTAATAACACTGAGAAGTCACTTATGGGGTGTTCACATTTGGCGAATATCGCCAGGCGAATTTCAAAATATATCGCCAGGCGAAAAAACAAAATTCGCCGGACATCCATTGATCGTCACACCTGTTCACACAGTCCACCGATATAGAAACGATCTGTCAGATGCGCTTTGGTTTTGACACTGTTTTCAAAATGGCGGACGTCGAGATGGAGATCGCGAAGTGTTTATTTTTAGTCGAAAATGCTATAGTAGAGGTTATAAGGCGCCTTTTAGTTAAGGAAACAAACGCCACAAACCAACAACAAAGATAACAGCTGTCACGAAGCGGGAAACATTATAAAATGTATAGGTTATAAAGTTTTTACCATAGATACGAACGCCGTGCACAACTGCGCATGCCCGAATCGTTCAATCGGCCGAAAATGTTGGAAGGTGTTCAACTCGAGACGATATCGTTTCTACTGGTTTTTATCGTTTCAGACTAGCTGTCATTTTGTTCACACGGTTCAAATGGCTGGCGATATTTTGGTGCCCTGGCGATATTCGCCAAAGTGAGAACACCACATTAAGGGCAATGTCAAGTCTTTCTTTTCATTCGTGAATTCCCTTAAAGAATCTAGAGGCTATCCAAGGGTAATGGGTGACGGTGACCAGACTTCGAGCGATCCAGAGGGAATTGCAAACTTGTTTTCGACGTTTTTTGGTTCTGTATTTTCACTGAATAATTTGCATGATTCTAATACTAAAGAATTGGAAAATATTTTAACTAACTCATGTTTATCCATGGTTAATATCTTGAAATCTGATATTCATAAACGTTTATTAGGTATAGATGAGACAAAAGGAGTTGGCCCTGATGGTCTAGCACCAATATATTAAAGAGATGTGTAAGTCATTTAACCAAACCATTGTATCTGACATTTATTAGAACACCTTGCTGCAGGAGGCAATCTAGACTATGGGACATGGAAAACCCTAAATCGACTGAGATATGGTGTAGGAAACTGCCGCGACAATAGAGAACGATTGGGCTTCCTACAGGACGAATCCGGAGCGTGTGACTGTGGTGCAGCACAGACTATGCCACACTTGTTGGAGTGTCCATTGTGCCCTGTCACTTGCACTATGGAGGATATTTTTGACGCATCTCCACCTGCTGCGCCTTTTGCGCAGTACTGGAAATCAGTTTGATGGGTTTTTTCTCTGGGTTTCGACACGATAAATAAATTAGGAGTTTACAAGAAGGATGCTTTCCATGCAAATGGAAGATGGCTAGTATTATTCCTTTGCATAAATCTGGCAGCAAATCAGATGTTACATCTGGTGTCCCTCAGGGGTCTTCTTTGGGTCCTTTACTTTTCACGATATTCATAAACAACATAAAAAAGTGCTTTGACCACTCAGAGCTTCTATTATTTGCGGACGATTTAAAAATATACTGTCAAATTCAATTATTGTTTGACTATGAAATGCTTAACGAGGACTTGGAAAGACTACACGAGTACTGTAAAAGAAATAACTTGCACTTGAATCTGGAGAAGTGTAATCTGATCTCTTTTACCAAAAATAGAAACAAAATTCGATAAATTTACAATATCCATAATCATGATTTAAAAGAAGTAAATAAGATTAGAGATTTAGGTGTGGTGTTTGACTCTGAGCCTCACTTTGATGATCACGTGAACAAAATTATCGAAGAGAGCAATAAAATACTGGGATTTATTCTGAGATCTACAAAGTCATTTAGGTTATATGAATCGTATTTGTACTTGTACTTATCGTTGTTTCGCTCCAAGCTGGAGGACTGTTCCTCTGTATGGAATCCACATTTTAAAAAATATGTCGATCAAGTTGAGAGAACTCAGTCTAAATTCATTCGTTTGGTTAGGAAGAGATTGCATTATCCTGTATTTATTAAAGATTTGCCTAAATTGGAATTGTGAAGAGTTTTGCTGGATGCATGCAACCTGAGAAAAATAATTATGCTTGTCCGAATACGATGTGCCTAATATTTTAGGTAGGATTAACTTTAGAATGCTTCCTTTAACAAGATCTTGTTTTCCGTTCTACATTAAAAAAAACAAAAACGATTGCAGACTCAAGAAACCCTGTTTATAGAATTTTAAAGTGCCAATTACGTCAGGTTTGTGAGAAAGGAGAGTTGAGGGTAGAATAAGATGAAATAAATATAAAAAAAATGTATATGTTTGATAAAATGTGAAGTGTTTGGGATAGTATTAATTTTTAGACTGTTTTTTAAATTTTTAAATTTTTGATTTTTCTTTTTTAAGAGTTTTTTTGTATTGTTATTGCATACATTAGTGAAGTGTGAATGTGTTTGTGCGAATGAATGTATTAAGGTATGTGTGCGAAATTGGGTGAGCAGCGATTTGTAATAGGAATGGGTGATTGGATGTATTGTGAATTAATAGGGTGACGTATATAGTAACTGGCCCTTTAAGGGATCACGCAGAAATATTGGCTTATATTTTCTAAATAATTTGCACTAGAGTTATTAATTTATTAAATTAAACAAGGTTGATCTAGTATTAATAACTAGTTAGGGCAGAATTGAAATTGTTTGTCTTAATGAATAAAAATTTATTAGACATTGAACGAAAACATACAAAAAGTACAGTAACTGGCCCTAAAATTTAGTAACTGGCCAGAACATGTACAGTAACTGGCCAGAACATGTACAGTAACTGGCCATTTATATATTTCAAATTCAAAAAGTAACAAAAAGCTACAAATCAATTGTAAATATAAAAGAAAAACAAAGGAATATCAAATACTCATATGTTTTTAAAGATTTTTGAACATTATTAAATAATTCATCATTGTCTGGCTCAATTCAATATGGCTGAAGTCATAGAAAGTCATTTGTTGAATACATTAAGACACTGGTGTTGAAGCATCATCTTGACAATTATTGGTATTCAGGCATTTGGAAAAGTCAATATTATCTGGGTTGAATGGGTATAACCCGGCTGCTTTGAATCCATTTCTGAGAGTTTCTTCTTTAACTGTGGCTTCCAGAACTTTTTTGAGAATGGGACCAACATGCGATTTATTTAGATTCAAACTGTAATTGTTGTTGGAGTACCATTCTCTTACAGCTTTTTTCCATCTCGTTTTAATTGGGCGAAATGCAGCTACATCTGCTGGTCGTAGTATTTTCGTTGCGTTAGGGTAAAATGCAACAAGATGTATCGCTAACTGTGAACATAGCTCACTGACTTCTAGGATTAAATGGATTTTATGGCCATCGACGAAGTAAACGATCGGAAATATTATTCCTTAATTGATAAGATTTTTTTTAAAAACATTTGCTATGTAGCATTCTGCTTTATGGTTGTGAGACATGGACCATCAGTAAGAGTGAAAGCGGACGGTTGGCGGCCTTTGAGATGTGGTGCTACAGACGCATGCTGAAAATCCATTGGTTGGAACATGTCGAAAACGAAAAAGTGTTAACCAGGGCAGGCGAAAAAAGGCAAGTTCTTAAGAGAATCAGCCAACAACGAGCTAACTGTATTGGCCGCATCATCAGGCACCCAGGACTACTTATCGCTATCGCGGAGGGTAAGACCAAGGGCAAAAATGGCAGAGGCCGTCCAAGAGATGCGTATATTGACCAACTGAAGAGGGACATGAACTGTGGCTCATACGTAGAGCTGAAAAGACTGGCTGAGAATAGGGAGGAATGGAGAAGAAAATCCAAACTCGTTGCAGACCAATCCAATGGATTGTAACTTATTATATATTTATTTGTAAAAAACTTGGGCCGTCACCCAACCATTGTCACTGCTTCCGATCTCCCATGTATCTGGTACGGTATTTGCAATCTTATCTGGTTTTCTTTGGGTAGAAAATATTACCAAAGGTATACACACATTTCCTTGTACTTAAAACGAAAACATCACAGTAATATTCTCTTTAGTTGATTGTCTGATGTCAAAAACATTCTTTACTTCTTTCATTGCCAACACCTTCCCGCTCTTCGGACCATTCTGAAAATTTGTTTCTTCACCGTTGAAAATTCTACTGGGCTCGTCAATAATTTCTTGCAGTGCATGATTTTTGGTGTATTTTTAATTTCTGTAAACCATGATCCGATATTGACTTCACTAACGCAACCACTGGCATGTGTTACTCCTTTAACCGTGCGTTCAATGATGGTAGAATGACTCTAAAAAAAGCCCTATACCATCCATTTCCAGGGTTATTGTCAATAAAAGAGGTTTTTCTGGGATTCTTCTTAAGGAATTGTTCCACGCAAACTTAAATGTCCGCTTTCTTTCTGGGAAACCCGCATTTCGCTAAAATCAGAACCCGGTTTTCCAAATTTGCCTCCTCTTCATTTATTTAAATTGGGTCTGAGGCAGATTAAAATTTTGTATTGGGATTTTTAAGTTTAAATTGGATGCTGCTCCTGTGTAAGCCATATTTTTTGGCTGTCTCTCTAATGGACTTTCCATTTTAAATGCATTTCTCATAGCATCTTCAGATTACTGGCGTTTTCTAGTCATTTCGATCCTGAAGAGAAAAACAGAACCAATAACTGGCCACTCAAAAATCAGTTACTGGCCACCTGGGCCAGTTTCTGTATAGCATGAACGAAATTTGTCCAAAATTTGTCAAACGACACAGTACCTTAAGCTCTTGTTATATAAAGAATAATTTACATCATTTTTCATTAAAACAGAAAAGCATAGCAACTGGCCCCCATGGCCAGTTATTGTGTAATTTAATATTTTCATGTACAGTAACTAGCCACCCCACTTTTCTTAATTATCAACATTAAACTTTGATCGTAATGTACATTACAATATTTAAGGAGGTTTTTACAAGAATATAATTTGCCTGTTATCACAAATCCATAATAAAACAATTGAGATACCAATCTTTAAAATGAGGCACAATCCTTATCAATTTCTTAAGCAAATCACCAAAAAACTTGCTACAGTAGAACGGCATGCAAACATTCGCCAAACGATACGAGAAATGGCGGTAAAACGACTTGAAATTGACTTTTACATATAACAAACAAACAGTGGTACCACATAAACAAATATTTAAACACATACCATTGTACAATACCTTATTTTTTTTAAAATACGGGATAGGTGGCCAGTTACTGTCACAGGCCAGTTACTGTATACGTTACCCTACCTATATTATGTGTAAGATTTTCTATAATTGTTTTGTGTGTTATTGCTGAAGTATGCACTGTTTCGATGTAAGACTATTGGAATGTTTTTGTCGCTTACATGTTTATATTTATATGTCTTTCATCTGTTGTGTACCATGTAAATGAAGAAACAAATCAGTAATTCGGTGAAAGTACCGGATACTTACCCGGTACATTGTGGAAAAAGGTACTGCAAGAAAATATTCTTTAAGAAAACCGAGGAGTTTTGGAATATTTCAAATTCCTATACCATTTTCAAGTCAATATTCGCATTCGCATTCGCATTCGCGAATGTCGGCATGAAATATTCGCATTCGCATTCGCATTCGCGAATATCCAAAATCAGACATTCGTTACATCACTAATTTGAACGGCCGTAGCGTTGAAAGGGTGGAGAAATTTAAATACCTCGGCAGCATACTAACGCAATCTCTTGACCCTGATGTAGAGATAAAATGCAGAATTGAGGCAGCAAGAGCTGCATTTAACAAAATGAAACCACTCTTCTGCAATGACAGCATAAATTTGAAGCTCCGCCAAAGAATGATTAAGTGCTATGTATGGTCTGTTTTATTGTATGGATGTGAAACATGGACCTTAAAAGTCAATACAATGAACAGACTGGAAGCATTTGAAATGTGGCTCCATCGCCGTATGCTCAGAATTCCCTGGACCGACATAATTACCAATACCGAAGTCCTGAGGCGAGCTAGAGTTGACAGGGAGCTGTTATCAATCATCAAGGTTCGGAAGGTTTCACATCTGGGTCATGTTCTGCGTGGAGAAAAATACCACCTTCTCCAACTGATATTGAAGGGGAAAATTGAGGGACGCCGAGGTCCCGGTAGGAGACAGATGTCCTGGCTGCGAAACATAAGGGAGTGGACCGGCATCCGAAGTGTGGAAGAGCTGTTCCGAGCAGCGCAGGACAGGGACAAGTTCGCCGAGGTGATCGCCAACGTTGGGGGGACCCGACAAGGCACTTGAAGAAGAAGAATTATTTAATGTTATATTTGAATTTTATTGTTAATCTTATATTGTGTTCAAAATTAAGATTCTAATGTTGTTTAGTTAAATAAATTAGATATGAAGAAAAATAATAAGGACAATTTGTATTTGGCGCCGTCAAATGATCCGTGACCATCTCAAGAGCGCTGTGACTTTTCCTGAACAGCAAAAATAATAATAATAACCAGACAATTTATAGTGCGCCGTTTTGTGGAATATATTCACTTCAAGGGCGCATCCTAAAATATCGTGTTTATACCTATGATTGAAGCCTGATACATATAATACAAATATTAATAAGCTATTATAAAAACTAAACATATATAAATAACAATAAGTTGTACAATTTATATCATTTATATGATATACCAAACAAGTGTGTCTTTAATCGACTCTTGAACAAATCAAGAGACTGTGTTTTACGCACTTGTTCAGGAAGATCATTCCACATGGATGGTCCAGCCGAGCTGAAGGCTCGAAAGGAATACTTAGGTCTCCCTCTTACACCGGTTTCCGTCAACCTGACACCCGTATCAGAACCTGACCTAAGAGTGCTTTGTCTTTGATTTGGAACTTGCTGTCTACAGAGTTCGGAGATGTATGATGGAGCCATATTATGAATGGATTTGAAGACTGTGAGGCAAACCTTGAAAGCAATCCTTTCAGCGCACTTGAGCCAGTGCAGATTTTTGAGGGTACTAGTTATATGGGAGCGTTGGTCCATTTTGAAAATTAAGCGGGCAGCGGCGTTGAGCACAGATTGGATTCTCTGAAGCTGGTATTGCGGTAAATTGGCCAGAATACCGTTACAGTAATCTACCCGAGATACCACAAAGGAATTAATCAATGTTCTAGCATCGTGGGATGTCAGACATCTTCTAATGGGAGTTAATTGCCTCAGCGGGATGCAATGTTTTCAGCTTGCTCCTGAATGTGGCAGTAGGTTGGTTCTGTCTTAAATCCGCTGGTAATCGGTTCCAGACAGTTGGCCTCGCAACGCTGCAGCTCCTCTCTGCGAATTTGAAAGTGTTTGCCCTGTTGGGTTCTAGAAGTTTCGTGACAGCGGTGGAAGCTGATCGTAGTGGCTGCCTCAGAGTTTCGTCGACGGGACAGAGCTCAGCGAGGCATAGAGGTGCTGTGCCGTTCAAGGGCTTGTGCAGCGTGAGGTACAGTTTGAACTCCACTCTCTCTGGGACTCTCAGCCAATGTAGCTCCTTATAATGACATTGTCAATCATTATCACAATCGATTGACAATGTCTTTATAAGACGAAAGACGTCTCTCTCAATATTTTTCTCTCAAATCTCAAACTCAAATCAAAGTTTTAAACCCAAATACAACCTTATACACCTTTCACAGTAAGCTACTAAAAGCTTGTGTCGTGAAAGGGGAGTTTGCCGGCACCTGGTATCGAACCACGGACCTCATGTTCATGAGGTCGAGACTCTACCTCCAGGCTACCGACAAACTTTAGTTGGTTGGTTAGTTGGAAGAGATCGCGCCTTTGCGATAAACTCGCCCTCTGTATATTGATTGTATTTAATTTGAATGTATACCTTTTATGTAATTGTTTTTAATCAATGTACAGTAAAGAATGAATAAATAAATAAATAAATATAGAGGAAAAAATTTTGTTTTTTTAATTTCATTCTTCTTTCTACTTTCTATGTTATTTTCGTCAGGTCTCTTCCAATCACTGTTATTTCTGACATTATTTTTAATTTGCGATTTTGTTGCTTGACACATTGTTGCATAACGATATTCGTGTGTTGTGGTTAGTTGGCTACGATAAATGTTTGCATTTTAGATCCGTAAAATAAAAATAGAATGTATGTATATATTATATAGTATGATACAGGTAGATTGTTGTTGGTATATTATGTAGGTAACTTCTGTACATAATATATACAGTCTACGTATTATACGATGAATTATTTAAATGGTAATGAAACTAACAAACACATTATATATATGCTAGTATTAATTATTTATACAGGGTATAAAACTACAGGTTGATATTTTTACTAAAGTTTTTTTTTATAAATCAGTTTTATTTATTTTTATTTGTACTGTAATGAAAGGAGAGTAAACAGAATCAAAGGAGAATCAAACGGAATCAAACGAGAGTCTATACCCTGGCGATAAAATCATTGTATGTTATGTTGAAAATATCGACATGAACATTCAAATCATTCAACAATTTTATTTATCTATTTTATTCTCCAAGACAAAGATTGTTAGATACCATCAACCGAGATCTAGAGGAGCTCAATGCTAAAGACGACTGGCAGTCCATTGCTCAGGATAGAAAACCTTGGAAATCTATTGTTTCGGAGGCAAAGGTCCTACAAGGGCTGTTCGGCCATCGGAAGTAAGTAAATAAGTATTTTATTCTTCACTGTACATTGGTTCCAATATTACAAAATAAAACAGTGTCATATAAATATCAGTTATACAATTCAATGTACAGAGGGAAAGTTAATCGCTAAGATGCGATATCTTCCAACTAACCCAGCCTTATAGCCTTTCCGACAGGAGAGTTTGGTATTATGTCTGTTTTGCTACCAGGGGGGTAAAAATGTAAATGCTGTCGAGAACGATTTTAAGATACTGGGACGTAGGTTGATACAAAACTTACTCAAAATCATTGGATTACTATTATAAAGCCACTTAAGAGTTTGAAAAAAATGCCTCGCACAATATATTTATGTATATCTCGACGGTGCATCAACGTATCATATCACAGACAACCCAGTAAGAAAGCAGATGGGTACAAATAAGGATAGTACCCAAATATAAATATACAGAAGTAAATCATTCATGCTAAGACAATATCTAGTCTCGCAAGGGTTCTATATTACTGAAGCCGGTTCTATCATGCTGCGAACCAAAGTATCATACAAAATGTAAAAGAAGCGAAAGAAGTATATAAGGATAGATCTATATGCTCTTCCTACCTCTCTGCCTACCCCACTTGAGAAATGACATGAAGGTATAGTAGTGTATAGTATTTTAAATAAAACAATTAGTAGATATATGGTGTGTTGTTAAATACCCTGTATAATCCGTAAAACCAGTAGCTGAATATTATAAACGTGTTTTTATCATTTTTGTTTGTTCATCTCTACATACATTCAGACATACATACATTCATACTATTATAATAATATGATAAAATTAAACATCACCTTTATTAAACGTGAGGTGATCATTCGTCTTGTATGCCAAAACGGGAAAAACATCCATCATTTTATTAAAGATAACAATCTGAAAATAACAAAATTATTGCAATAAATCAATTATTTATTACTCTGGCACTCGCGGAATTCAATAGGTTTTGCTATACTATAGATACGTCAAGCCGTATCCCTGCTGGGATAGGCAGAGAGGACGGAATGTCAAATATAAATATCCTTACCTTTAATTTCCTTCTCTTACTTAACACGCGGCCCTCATTGAGAATTTAATCCACGTGATCAAGCCACATGGTTCTCGGACGTCCGTGCTTTCTCACAGCCCCTCGTTCAGATAAGTAAATCATCTTGGTCATCGTCTCTTGGTCTCGCCATCGTAACTTATTTACACGCATTCTATCCACAACACTCTTTTTGTGTCCGCTCATTCTTATAATATCCTCATTTCTCACTCTATCATGCAACGTCTTACTTACCGGCTCGCAGAGCCATATTCTAAAATATTACACGATCTGGAGTACACTCGATGGAGGTTTTGCTCGTATTCTACTGGTAGATAGCCTGATGATGAGAGCGGAAACTCTTGAATGTCGGCTCGCGATTAATAAAGTCAATGTGGAAATACTAAATATAAGTTTTTTTTTTAACTTAGTTCAATGCATGTATACATATGTAATTAGCAATATTTTATGATGAAATCTCATAGTCAAAAGTTAGATATATATTTTATAACTGCTTAACTTATATTTTATTAATTTATTGATTCTTTACTCTGCTGTACATTGAGTTGGGTTAATAAATATTGAAGTTTGGGTTATAAGGGTTAGTTGGAAAAGATCGCGCCTTTGCGATAAACTCGCCCTTTGTTTATTGATTGTATTTCATTTGAATGCATTTCTCCATAAAATTGTATGTTTTGTGACTAATTTACTGTAAAGAATGAATAAATAAATAAAAAAATCTAATTCAAGCAATTCGAAATGCATTCGTATTAAAAAAATCCCGTTTGTAACTTGATTTAATGTGGTCACCCTGACAAAGTCATCTTTTTTATATTATTTAAAGATATTATAATTGATATAAATGTATATTTAGTTATGTATTGTGTCTGCATGTTATACTAATATGTAGTGTTTGCTGAATGTGTTAAGGATAAGCAAGCAGACAGGTACCTAATCGAAGAATTTTAGCAGATAAAATAAAAATATAAAAATCCTGTCGATATTAGGTATCCGATATTTTTTAAGTAAAAAATCAATAACTTAATTCTCAAATTTTATTCTTATATTTTATTACTCCACTTTAAGGATACATAGACAAAAAGAAATACAATATAAAAATAATAAAATATAAATCTTAATTCCACAAAAAAGTATACGATAGAAAAAAAAATAAGACAACATTACTACTGAACACATAATTATGTGCAATGGGCGAGTTTATCGCAGAAGTGCGATATCTTCCAACTAACCCATGAAAACTCTTCTTATTTATAAAATTATATAAGATATATCTACCAAATATTCCTTTCAAATTATTATAGGTATAAATTACTAAATTTTCTTAGCCAATTTATTACATAAATATTAGAATTAAATAATTTAGATCAAAAGGCTGACTTGTTGCTGAGCAACGTACTTCAGTCAACCCTTAACCTATAGGTACACAAAGGAAATGTTAAGTGTACACCTACCCAACTAATCATTAATGATAATAATAAAAAATAAAGATACAGAAACCAAAAGCGAAAAAATTAAATCATATTCTTATATGTATGTACATATATATGTATGTTGGATGATTTATTCGGCGCCGTTTAATGAAGCATTCATCTCAAGGGCGCGAGAAACTATGTTGGAAAAGCGATATCTTCCAACTTACCCGGTTATTAAAATAAATAAAAAACATATACACTCAAGAAAAAGAACACATGCCGGCAACAATGAACTTATGGACACATACTCGTATAATAATAAAAAGTAGGAATATCACGTACTTTTCACGCCGGAAAGCCAACTATCGCTTTGATCTTTAATGACTGAAAAAAGGACAGAAGGATGGTGGGTCCCGGGAGAAGTAAATAGCTGGTAAGGATAAGGGTCAAAGATTTTGTGTCAAAAAAATTTTTGTGGCCAAAGGTTTTCGAAGCAGCAAGGAGCAGGGATCTCAAGGGGAAACATTTAGTAGGCGTATTGGGCTCCATACTTTACTAGGACAAGGTAAGGGATCGATGATGAATAATTGAGTTACTGTATTGTAATGGTTATCATTTAAACGATCAGCATAATATTGATGTTATGTTCAGCAGAATAATGTATTCTGCCGACAAATATATCATGTTGATATGCTTCTTATGCCCAGCGAGAATATTATATTTGTATTGCAAATAATATGATATTGTAAAACTCTAAATTTAATCGACCAGCAAAATTATTATTTGACCGGCATAATGATTATTTGTCCAGCAAAATAAATAAATGAGCAGCAAACCGTGAGCTGATTTTAATTAAACTTGTGAAAGCTAAATTTTTAATCTTGTTCAAATAATAAATCTTTGTATGTAGCATCTTTTTATGTGATTTTATATGTAGCATCTGAATGAACGACACTAGCGTTTTTCGACATTTCAGTTAGATATTTCGTTAATATAGCAAAGCGGAAACTGGTATTATTTTCGTAGTCATCATTAATTTGGTAAGAAATTACAAAAACTTCATGTGGATCCGAAGGTAAATCGGTGTGTGAAAAATATTGTTTATCTAATATTTTCTGCCGGTCAAATAATAATTCAGCTGCTCAAATAATAATTCTGCTGCACAAATAACAATTCTGCTGGTCAATTAATTATTTTGTTGTGCGAGTATTTATTAAGCTGTTAAATTTTTTTAATTTGCCGATATAACCAAGTTTGTTTGTAAAACAAGTGTTGCGCTTATTTTTTATTTATTGCCAATGAAAACATTGTTTGCCGTGCAAATGACTTAAATGCTGATATTTTCTTGCCGAACGAATGGATTAATAGCCGTTCAAAATAATTAGTTCCCTATTGTAATTAGTGTATTCGATCCTGGGATGCCGAGAATCGGGATATTTTAGTCCCGATTTTTTTAGGATTAATTTTAAGGAATCCCGAGATTTCCGGGATTAGTACAATTTTGAAATAAGTCAGGAATTTGCGAAACATTAATGGATCACTGACAGCTGAAACTTGTGTTTGTAACTTTCTAAGTTCGATATTTCACTAGATACTGATATTGTGGCAATAGTCACTGATGATACAAATGTTATGCTGAAGGTTGGAAAACTTGTTAATGCAGAGCACCAAGTTTGTTTTGCACATGGTATTCACTTAGCCGTTTGTGATTTATTTATTAAAAAAACTGTAGATAATCCCGAAATCCCAGGATAAGAAAAAGGGCCGGATCGAATCCTCCAATTGTAACTAACGAGTTAAATAATGCCTGGCTGTGGTGATACGTGTGATATTGTATAATAGTTTGTTGATTTGATAGCTGTAATGCTGTGTGTGTATTGCTATACAAATCTTATATATAAAATTCTCGCGTCACGGTGTTTGTTATCATACTTCTCCAAAACGGCTGGACCGATTTTGATGTAATTTTGTGTGCTTATCGGGTAGGTCTGAGAATCGGCCAACATCTATTTTTCATATCCCTAAACGCTAAGGGTGTTTTTTTTAATTTAATTTTTGAACATTTTTTAAAAAATTTTTATGGTGATGAATTAAAAAATACATACAGCCCTAAATTTTCACCTTTCTACCATCAACTCCCCTATTTTTTTATAGAGATATTAGTTATTCAATCATTTTCAACTCCGGTCGATACATAATAATGTAGGTTTATGTCAAATAAATAATGTATATATATAAACAACGTTTGCCGGGCCAGCTAGTAATATTATGTACTGTTAGGTAGATACTATTAAGATAGGTACCTACCTTAAAATACTATGGAAAGTAATAAGTTTATTATAATAATGTTCATGCAAGCTGCATGCGACTGTTGTTGTTGTTGATCGTTGACATGTCTGGTGTATATTGTGTGACTGTGTGTGTAGCCCTTAATAATGTAAGGTGACCATAAAACTAAAAGAAATATTTTTTTTAAATTTTCTTTAATTATGATTTTTTAATTCCGTTTCTAATCATTGTTGGATGCATCTTCATTAGCATCCCTCCCATTTTTGTCTTCTGTCAATGTCTTTCTTTCTTTTCAAATATAATTGGATTTTTTACAGCTTGTGCAAACTCCCTTTAGTAGGAAACAGAAAAAGTGGTCCAATGCTTAAGAATCAGCTTTTGCTGATTTAAATGCGCATTACCCATGGTACGTTCAGCAATCTCACGAATTCGACGCGACGTTGTTCACACCTTGACAGCTGTTGAGCACATGTGTCTCTTTATGATTGTGTTCGAGGTTGT
Source organism: Athripsodes cinereus (assembly GCA_947579605.1). NCBI lineage: Eukaryota > Metazoa > Arthropoda > Insecta > Trichoptera > Leptoceridae > Athripsodes > Athripsodes cinereus. Next base: position 24,016,689 of record OX388318.1, read on the forward strand.
TGACAATAAATCTTTGATTGTTGACAGAACTCGAACACAATTACAAAGGTAGTTGACATGTATGCTTAACAGATTTAATAGATTGAAACATTGGTGATATTTTTTTAAGATATATCTGGTTTTTTGTTATAAACCCAAATAAAACCTTTTACACCCTTCACAGTTAGCTAAAAGCTTGTGTCGCAAACCTCTTGTGCATGACACCGATTTTACCTCCAGTAGACCTAGTCAAAACACATTTAAGCGTTACGTTTTCGTTTCGTTTTCGTTCAAACAAGACGTGGTTGCGAGAACGCGTCAATTTTCGTCGCTAAAATACACAAGTAGCTACGGAAATTGATGCGTTCTCGCAACGTCGTCCGCGTTTGAACAAAAACGAAACGAAAACGTAACGCTTAAATGTGTTTTGACTAGGCCTACAGGCTACCGATGAACTCAATGAAATCAATGTTACAATATTCTACCTGCATAATAGAGATATCTCTAGTATAGGGAGGCAGCACTAAAAAATCTCTTATTTTTATTTTATTATTCTGAGTGATTTTGCGAAAATCTCTTAATACATAAAAATCTTATGAAATTACAGTACCCAACTATACTTATTAGAATACAATATTGTGTAAAACTATATATAAGAATGCATTTACGTTAAAAAAAACATGAATTATAATAATTTATCGACGGTCACCCCACTTATACAATCGTTCAATCGAATCGGTACAGAAATTCCGAGACATTTCTTGTCAAACTTATCGCATCAGACAACAAATCATATGATTTTATTACTACGAATCAAAGTGCGGAGTGCACGCGGCACGACTGTTATAATAATATGGTGTGGCTGATGGTACATATTATATTATATTAAGTATGTAGAATATTATTAAAATACCTGCTGCCTTATAGCATTATCAGATTGGATTTGTTCATGCCCGTCTTGCTTTATACTCACTCACTTACCAACATATATAGGTAAATACAATCTCTCTAGTTTGATTATCACAAAATAATATGATCAAGTACAAACATAGGTAGGTACATAGCTCGCTGTTTTTCCATACTGTTGCGTTAATCGATTGATAGCCACAACTAACCTGTCGCCAGCTTCAGGAGAAAATTAAAGACTGCACTTTTAACCAACCCTGCCCTTCAAGGGTAAAAAACAAAATCACCCGAAATCATAATCTTTCTGGACGCGTCTAGGCTTCTGAGTCAGAATGATAATAATAATAACTGGACAATTATTTTGAGATGCATCGTTTTGTGGAAAAATCGCAGAATTGAATTAAGCAAATTATATTTTAGATGGAAAGAAACATTACAATTATCAAACATTACAATCACATTACAGTTATCAAACATTACAATTGCAGATCGAAGTATTGTATTAAGCAAATTACATAGTACGTGGAAAGAAACATTACAATTATCAATTACAATTATCAAACATTACAATCATCACCCATTGTGCATTTGTCGTCTCCTATTTCCCGATTCCACGCCTAGGTCCATTGCTTTCCATGTCTGATAGTCGAAGCCATCTTCAGAAAGGAAGCACTATTTAGCTTAAAAAGCCTCAGTTATTACAAGACGCTCTGTCCACCTCATGAATCGTCGACTTGGCGTAAGAGTGTTGTGAACGATCTCAGATATGTACACAGAATGAGATTGTCGTTGGCCTGATAGAGCAATCTAAAGTTTCAAAAGGTAATTGTTTGGTTCAAATACTATGTACAGTCGGCTTACAATACCAGCACGATGTATTTAAACTACGATGTGGTATTAAGGGATGTAAGAACAACAAAAAATCCGAATGTTTAAAAGTCAAACATAATCGCAAATTCTCACTAATTTGTGTAAATTGAATAAACCGAATTCGTTAACCTTGCGCTGGGAGGTCTTAAGAAAGTCGTGTCTCAGTTTTTCAAATAAGTACATAAATGAAAATAAACAAATAAGATAATCTTTATTGCAGGAGAAAAAAATACATTTACAAATGGTGGCTTCACAACACATGCGGTTAGTGGGTTGGACTAGTAGAGAGCAATGGAATTATTAAAAACATTCGTTCAAATAGAAAATATCGATTTCTTTTCTATATTTTTATCTCAGGTAACCAATGCCTAGAGATGTAGTTACTGTTTTGTTTAATATGAACCAGATAAAAAACTGCGACATGTAGAAAACTAGGAGCTACTGATGCCGTCAAAAGGGTGGCAAAGGTGAAGTGGTCATGTTGCTAGATTTGAAAAATAGAGATGAATAAAAATGGTAGTGGAGTGGATACCTCATGAAGACAATACAGTTCTTAGAGGAAGGCCTCCTGCACAATTTGCTGATAACATTAGAAGATTTGCTGGTGAGTGGTTGCAGAAAGCCTAGCAGGGTTACCTTGATATAATTTAAATATGATCTTATTCTTGTATTGATATTAATCATACGACGCGCGATGGGACTATTATAGTCAAAATTACCACGCTACCACAAATAAAATTGAGGAAGACAGCAGACCAGCCACATGCAAGCTGTCCTCTCCATTTCAACAAAAACTTAAGACATTCCGGATGGATGGCAAACCTTATCTCTTAATTGGGGGACCTCCCGGAGCTTTCGGGTTCTGGAGTTTCTCTTGAATTATTAAATATATTTATTGATTTTGTAAAAGCAGTGCGCCATATGAACGCTCCTAAAGAAGAACCGCCGATATTTAATAGTTTGATAGCAATTTCTTCCAACCATTTTACAGAAGATTAGTGAATATGTTTGTAAGTAAGTAAGTGATGTTTTTAAAAGATTAGTCGAGTGCTTTTAACTCTACATAAATAATATAAAATAATATTAATAAATAATATTAGACGGTGGATTTTCTTTTATTTTTTAACATAAATAATATAAAATAATAATTTTAATAATAATAATATACACCACACTTTAATGCAGGTGCAGCTGATAATCTCCTGAATTTAATATAAAGACAATCTTTATAATCAAAAATGTCTTTTATGTTATTAATAAAGAGTTGAAATAAAAAGCAGAAATGAATATCAAAAACTTATTGAATATTTCACATATCTCAACATTTTTATTACATTGAATCAGATGTAATCAACAAACCTTATTTTTTTATTATTATAAACAAAATACACTAATTAATAACAAACATCCCGTGGAGCACCCGGTAAAGAATTGGTCTCCCACTCTTCTGCGTAAGTTTTCGAGTGTCCTGTAAAAGGCAGGTGTTCGAAAAAATAAGACATTTTACATCTTAAATTCAGCGTTGAGGTTTGCCACCCATCCTGAATGTCTTGATTTTATACTGGCACAAAGAGGACAGTTTGCATGTTTCTTACATGCAGCTGATCTGCTGGCTACCCCATTTGTGGGATATGCCGTGATGGTATAGTAGTAGTAGTAGTAGTAGTAGTAGTAATAACAAACATAAAATATTCCGTGAAGCACCCAGAAAATAATTGGTCTCTCACTTTTTTCCGTAAGTTTTAGATTGTCCTGTAAATATAGTTTAAAATTCAGCGATGAGGTATGCCACCTATAAACTGGAAATTCATTTACGAAATTGGTTATGCGACTAATATAATTTTATTAATCAATGTCATTCGACCCTAGAAGAAGCAGGCGAGGGCAGGTGTCGAACTTGTGTGTTGTAAGGCTTGGTTTGAAGTGCACAGAGGTCCTGGAAGCAGTGGTGGACAGGGATCTCTGGAGGATGTACCTAGGCGCAATGGGCCCCCGACCCAACTGAGATAAGGGGAAGAAGGTAAGTAAGTGTCATAAGAGCATGGGTTCAAAAAATACATTAATATCTCTCTCCAGTCTTTTTTTGTAGATGCATTTATAAAAGTACGTTACTATTGATACTAAATATATGGATAATCTATACATTAGAAATGAGCCTTTGTTCAACAATCGCCATTGCTAATTGTTCATAGTACATTCATATAGGTACGGAATATATTTTGTGTTGCAGACTTGAAGGACATTCACTGTTTTTTTTATTGTAAGGCTATTTCTATTGCCTTTAAAGGTATATTGATGTGCAATACTTTAGTATGAGTAGAAAAGAGAAAATTAGCATCTTTATGTTATGGAGTGAGACAGTATATATTATTAATTTTTTGACATGTTTTACAGAGAAAAAATTACTGCGTTATCAGTCTATTACGCTAATGACTTCAAAGCTATAGATAAATATTCCAGGTGCCGGCAGACTCCACTTTTACGACACAAACTTTTAGCTTACTGTGATAGGTGTAAGTAAGGTTGTATTTGGGTTTTATAACAAAATTTCAACGATTCGGAGTACACTGTGAGGAGATGTGCTGTGAGCAGGTTTATTCGAGGGTACATGCTTTCCGTTGAGAATCCCCTGTAGTTACTATTGTCATTTTATTGTATTCGTTGTCACTTATGTGTTGATTGTGTTTGTTTCAAGTGTGTTTTTGTAAGTTATTGTACTTTAAAGGCTATAGACCATTAAAGGTCACGTGGTCTTGTCTATGGATTTGCTTTTGCTTGGGGGGCAAACAGTCAGATTGCGCAAATCATCCTTGTAGGATGTTATGCCATAAGAGAAAAAAAAGAAAGTCAGACGACAAAATAATAACAAAATCGACACTGACAGTTTTTTTGATTATTAGGTATTCTTTAGGCGTTCCACCTAATATTACACCGTAATCGTCTGTTGTGTTGGGATGCCTGATGCCCCTCAATGATTTTTCTGTGACGTCATCCTTTAATAGTCTATTCAGCCGTATATTATGTTAATAAATAAATAAATAAATATATTTTTTTATTTATAATGTAACATTTTTCTAAATAAAAACACTGGTGTCCTTAATATTTTCACTTTTTTTATAAACAAATAAATTCCATATAAACTATCCAACATTTATTGAAGATTACCGGTAAGGTTTTAAAGAAGAAAAAAAATTTACATGTTCACCAAAATGGCATTACCTACGCTTAACACAATTTCTGTAATTTTTGATAAAAATTAAATAACATTTATAGTTTATAAGGTTTCGGTCCTCGAATTTATAGCAACTGCTCAAAGTGGTTGACTCAAAGAATTCCTGTGCAATTGACAACTTTCCGAGCCATGAACCCTGGGCCCTTAAACACGTTACAAACAAAACATAAAATATCCATTTTATTACTAAAGTTTTCAACATACATTATTTTTACTTTTTCACTTTTTATTCTGTTTGCACGTAGGCATGTTATGTACAGTGGTATTGCATTTTATATAAAAACTAGCAATGATAACCGATGATACTCGGTGTCTTTGCTTAAAATATACACTCTCTGCTAGCCGTCTTCTCTCCACTGCTGGATATGGGCCTCTTTAATACTTTTCCACGCTTTTCGATCTCGAGCAACACAACACCACTGTTTCCTAATCATCTGGACAATACCGTCAGACCCATCTTTTTTGGGGTCTACACTTATTTTATCCTCCCACGGCCTGAATTCAAGAATTCTGGAAGTCCATCTGCCGTCCTCTCACCTTATCACATGACCAGTCAATTATCATTTCAGCTTGGAGACTTTATCAAAAATGTCGACAAAATATGCACATTTTCTCACAAATTGATAGTCAAATTAGGGTGAACTCTACACGACGTATTAATACGCAACATTTTTGTCGCATCCACTCATTCTTCTAATATCCTCATTTCTTACTCTATCACGCAATGTTTTACCTACCATTCTTCTCAGTGATTGCATCTTCACTGCATTTATTCCATTATCGTTCTTCTTCAACCAAGTCCAAGTTTCGCATGTATACATAAGTGTCGGTACCAGAATGGTATTGTGCACTAGCATTTTAGCCATGTTTGACACATTACTATTGCTAACAATGGATCGAAGTGCACCATTCACTCTAGCACCGGCCACTTTTCTTCTTTCGATGTAGATACTGACAATACTTAAGTATGTTTATAACATTTCCTAATATAAATTATAGGTATATTTTTTATGGCACAGAGAGGATATTCTATGATTCAGTCGAAAATAAGATTATTATAAAAATCGGACATATCAACTTTTACCAAAATTATTACTACAGAAATTATTATTCTATACGTAAAAGTAGGATCGAATATCAGGTCGCCCAAGGCCCACATGACTTAGTAGATATTCAGAATGAATAGCATACATCACCGCTGAATTAAAGGTCTTAATTCACTCGATATTTTACGTAGGTAGATTAGCCTGCCTTTTTCAGTTAGACACTCGAAAAGTCATATAAAATAATATTTTTTCTTTTCCAAGGGCCCCACATATCACAATTCCTGATTATAATAGATACTTTGATGGCCCAGAGTTGATATTTGTGATTTACAGTGCCTCTCAACCCCCGATCTGCGGAAGGAATATCAATGGCTGTCGTTTATTGTCGTGTCCTCCTTTTCGATATTAATTAAACCAAGTACCTATCTACTCGTTAAGCAAATTTTTGAAATATTCCTTAAGTCTTGAAGAAAATGTAGCATGTCAAATTGTTATACCTTTTCGAAAATCTGGCGACGGTGGGTAGAAATTTAATATGTTAGGGAAATTATCAAATATTGTCAATCTGAGACCAAAAACAAATTCACGTTGTAAACAATCAACGTAAAATTATAAACATCGACCATCGATACTGTATAAAGCTCTCATGTGTGAGTTCCGCTTTACCTACAAGAGATAGCACTCGTCCGAGGACTTGACAGTGAATTAGTACCTATTTGTACATAGACCATAATAGTATCTTCATAATATATCGACTGTCCAGTTCTAGAACTCAACAAGTAGATTTTTTAAAGTTGATATTTTTAACCGACGGTTCTTGGTGGTATTTCATGTTGAATTAATTATAAATAAAACACTTCTCTAGTATATCCACTGTGACTTTTTATTGGACGTGAGCCGGCTTTTACGCTAGCCTGATGATGAGAGCGGAAGCTCTTGAAAGCCGGCTCGCGTCCAATAAAAGGTCACAGTGGAGAAGTGGTTTATTTATAATAAACTTAGATTTTTTTTATATTGTGTGTGTTATTAAAAATAATAACTTACACAATTTACCACACTCTTTCAAATTCACAAACAAATTACTAAAAAAAATACACGGTTCTAATATTAAATATCTATTTATGTCAAAAAATGGACTTATTTAAAATTCCACAAATAAATATTTCGAATTGTTTAACTATTGAATGGAACATTCCAGATGCCGGCTAACTCCCCTTTCACGACACAAGCTATAAGCTTTCTGTGAGAAGTGTATAAGGTTGTATTAGGGTGTGTAACAAAACCCAGATATATCTTTTTTTTTTAATAGACAACCCATGTCTTTAATAGAGCCATTATTATGAAGTATATTTCAATTTCTGTTGTGTTTTTAAAGCATAATATAAATATATATGTAGGTACACCAAAATTACAAAAACGGCGATTTCTCGATTATACGTAAGACATTTCTACTTGTTGACTTATGGAACTAAAGAGTCAATATGTAGTTACGTTTTATATAAGTACACCAATTACCATACGGAAATCTCGTTGTAAACGATTAGATGCAAATAATTAGGTGGTTCTTAGTAGTGATGCATGAAAAAAATCTCTATTTAAACGATTTATTTTTGTTATACAAAACCAATATCATTCATTGCAGACTAAATCCACTAGAAATCTAATATATTATTTGATCTCCTATTAATCGCAATTTCTCATTTTTTCATGTTATTTACTTATTTTAAAGTGACCATAAAATTCATTCATTTGACATATACCTACCTGTAATAAAATATGTTATTGACATACTCGTATACTGCCTTGCTAAGTAAAAACACAGTAATTACCAAACACATATGGGTCAGAATCGCAGACCAAGTTTAAAACTAATTTTTAGTGTGTATTTTTTCAAGTATCAAAAAACAAACTTTCCACAGTCGTCACAAATATCTATTATAAATTAGCTCATTAAAAGGAAGCATGTTTCAAAAATTATTGAATATCTTATAATTATATATGTGACGACTGTGGTATGTTTTTTTAATACTTGAAAAAATACACACAAAAGGTAGTTTTAAACTTGGTCTGCGATTCTGACACATATGTGTTTGGTAATTACTGTGTTTTTACTTAGCAGGGCAGTATACCTCTAATGAAATTTGTTATTTATTTTCACTATTATTGTTATACCTACCTACTGTTCCGATTTCTGTGTAATAGAGTTTTGTTGTGTCTATTGTATATATTTTTTAATGTTAGTTACTGCTGTGTACATTAAATATAATTGTCTCTTTATAAAATGTTAAGCTTAATCAATTTTAGATTTCCTTCTCAGACAAGAACTTGCTTTCTTTATTACCTCCACAAAACCAATGATAACATTGCAGGCTCTAGAAATCTAATTATAGCATGTGTGACATTTATAACAAGAACTTTTCACAATGTGGATTGATTGAGACCACAGGTCATAAATTCAAAAAGCAAATTGGGAGTCTTATTTTCAGTTCTGGTGCTGTTCTAGGGGTGAATTGAGAGTAGGATTATTTGAGTTTCCACTTCATCGGTTATGATTTTAGTCGAAATATGTTTTTTTTAAATGCTCGTGATAAATATTCCTATTCCAATTCTATATACGATATTCCTATTCCAATCTTATATACGATATTCCTATTCCAATCCTATATACGATACTCCTATTCCAATCCTATATACGATATTCCTATTCCAATCCTATATACGATATTCCTATTCCCAATCCTATATACGATATTCCTATTCCAATCCCATATACGATATTCCTATTCCAATCCTATAAACGATATTCCTATTCCAATCCTATATACGATATTCCTATTCCTTTTAAGACGAGTTCGTCGGTAGCCTAGAGGTAGAGTCTAACCATGGGTCGATCCCAGGTGCTGGCAAACTCCCCTTTCACGACACAAGCTTTTGGCTTACTGTGAAAGGTGGATAAGGTTATATTTGGGTTTATAACAAAACCCAGATATATATATTTTTTTAAATATAAGTATATATAGTCCCGTGGAAGCACTATTTAAATGTGTTCTGTTTTTTTCTAATTTAACATCAACTTTCACCTAGTACCTAAGTACCGTCGGTCGACAATAATGTCTACTTCAAAATATTTATTTATATGCACATCACGTATATTAGGAACCGTGTAAAATTAAGGATAACAGTAATTTCATCTCACATACAGTAAAATAATTTAACAAAAATAATAATAATAATGATATGAAACAGCCATAATCATAGTTACAAAGTAATCCCTAGTTTCTCACGATGTTTGTATATTTACATACTGTTGAAATGTATGTAACTGCAACATTGTAATGATGGCTTTGTAATAGGGAGACAAGCATTACAAAATAGTATACGAGGGCAGGTCAGTAAATCCGCATCCTCTTGTAATTTATTATTACTTACGACTTCCTTCTATAAATTATATTTATATTTATAATCGTTAAAGCTTTTCCAGCGTCTGTTTTATCAAATGTTGATTTTTATTTTATTTTAATTTCTTTATTCTTTATGGATCATACAGTTATAACAATAAATATAACAATTAATTACAAGAAAGGGAGTAATAATGTTATCTTGCTGTAAAAATTATTGTTTTTGAAAAAGACACGGACTAATGGATATATCCTCGATCATTATATATGTAACTGTATGTAACTAGCGTGTCCGGTATGGCAGAAGTCTGCCCACTCCAAACAGGTGGATGTAGCAGTCAACGAGATGGCACGGATTACATCAGGATGCCTAAAACCAACACCGATAGAAAAACTATACCCGATTATTGGAACCGCCCCACCCTATATTCGGCGACGAACAGCTGCAGATGCAGAAAGGTATAAACAAACTCATGACAACAGGCACCCTCTTTATCACCACCAGCCAGTGGTGTCCCGACTGATCTCCAGAAACAGCTTTCTTAAGAGCACTCTTCCTGTTGAGTCCTCACAACAACGAAGAGAAGAACTCTGGAGAGGGGACCCTGGAGTGACATTGTGGATGGACCCACATGAAGGTATCCGAGTGGGCGAACATCTGCCATACTCTTTGTGGAAAACCCTGAATAGACTAAGGGTTGGTGTCACAAGGTGCAAGAAAAACCTTCAGAAATGGGGATACCTATCTGCAGAGGACGACATACAATGTGAATGTGGCGCAGTTCAGGATGATAGCCACTTACTAATATGCCCACTGATGGGGGACGGCTGTAGTCCTGAAGACCTTATCATAGCTAACGACAAGGCGATGAATGTCGCCGCTTATTGGAGTGGGAAGATTTAAAAAAGACCGGACACGTAAAGTAAAGTAAGTATATATGTAACTAATAAGAGTGATATATTGAAAGTCAGATTTACTTGTATGAAGTATTTACTGACTCTAGGACATCACGGGTGTGCATTTTAACAAAGTGTCTGCCTTAGGCAATAAGAACATTTATAAGGATATATTATAGTATCGTGGAGTTCCCGGTATAGGATAAGTCTCCCACCCTTTTCTGTAATTTTTCGCGTGTCGTGTAAATGGCAAGCTTATGAAAAACATTCCTATATGATATTAAAAATCTACGATTCCACGATGACGCATGCCAACAAATTTTATCGGCAAGAAGAAGACAGCCTGCTTTTATGCTATTTCATGCGATAAGCCTACTACTGGCTACCTTAATTATGGGAGAAAATATGTATGGTAATTCGTAATAAACCTAAAAACACCCTGATACCTTCATATTAAGCAATATGATGGCTGTGACCAAGACCTATGTATGGAGTATCCTGATGTACGGCTGCGAGACATGGTGCCTATCTGAAAGAGATAAACGAAGACTAGAGGCGTTTGAGATGTGGACCTATAGAAGACTATTAGGAATTTCCTGGAGAGACCACATCACAAACGAAGAAGTTCTACAAAGAATCGAAGGAGGAAGGCACCTGCTCAAGATTTTGTCAGAAAGGCGTGCAAGGTGGATCGGCCATGTAATACGACAAGAAGGCCTCTTGCATGCCGTAATGGAGGGTATGACCGAGGGGACAAACTCTAGGGGACGCCCACGCCGAGAGTACCTGGAGGACCTGCTGGTGGACATGCGCTGCTCATCATATGCAGAATTCAAAAGAACCGCACAAGACAGGGAGGAGTGGAGGAGAAGAATTAAAGAGATAATTGCTGCAAACCAATCCCAGGATTGAAACCAGAGAGAGAGAGAGAGATGGCTGTGTCGACTTTTGGCCAGCGGGCTCTTGAAGCCCCTCACTATAGCGCTTTTGGTGTGAACAAAATTTTCTAAGTATTAGAATTTCGAATACTGGTGCACAATACCATTCTGGTACCAACACTTGTGTATGCAGGCGAAACTTGGACGTGGTTGAATAAAGACGGAAGTAAAATAAATGCTGTGGAGATACGTTCACTGAGAAGAATGGTTGGTAAAACGTTACGAGAAAGAGTGAAGAATGAGGATATCAGGAGAATGAGCGGACACAAGAAGAGTGTTGTGCATAAAATAAGTTACGATGGTTTGGACATATTGAGCTAATGCACGATGAAAGGATGACAAAGAGGATGTATCTATTTGAAAGAAAGGGTGTAAGGAAGTGCCGACGTCCCAGAACAACGTGACTTGAGCATGTGGATCAAATTCAAAAGCACGGCCGCGTATTGAGTAAGAGAAACCGGCGTGCACAAGAAGTGTGTAAGGATAGATCTATATATGGCGTTCCGCTCTCTCTGTCTACCCCACCTGGGACACGACGTGAGGGTATAGTATAGTAGTAGTATAGTATAGAATTTCGAATAAATAGAAGTCCTTAGACTTCTGCGGTACCTATCCGGTTGGATGGTGAGTTTCCTTAAATGCAGTGTTTCCCAACTTTCTTTATGTCATGCCCCACCGTAATCTTTTCAAAAATCATATGCCCCACCGGCTTCTTTTTTAAGTAAGCAATTGGTAAATTTTCGATAATATGTGAAAGCGCGGTGTCCCACCTCTGAGGCGTGATGCCCCACCTTGGGAAACACTGCTGAGTATGTGTCGTGAAGGTGAAGTAGAATCGAACCTGGGATCTTTCATTTGAAAGTTCGAGACTCTAACATCATGCTACCGATCACATCATCCTATTTGGTACATACTTATACATTTTTTGTAAATTACGTATGGTTATATTGATGTATAAAATATATATATATTATTTATATTTGAGTGTTTACCTGTAGATATATGTGTAGTGCAGGTATAGGTGTATAGATAATTAGTATTCAGTCAGGTCATACATATAATTGTGTAAATAATATTGCTGTATTCATCTGATTTGCAAATAAACATACCAATGTTCATTATCCATCTTACGAAACTTTTACGTAACAGAATTACAAATTGAAATAAACACGGAAAATTTAAAATTTAAAATAAAACCAGCTTATCCAAATAGTGCACACACTTGGTTCGATATTTTTTTTGTATTCACTATTTCGTTGTAATAAAATAATGAATCAAACAATATAGACCTGAGACTGAGAATACTCCTCATCAAGATCTATGTATGGAGTATCCTGATGTACGGCTGCGAGACATGGTGCCTATCTGACAGAGATAAACGAAGACTAGAGGCGTTTGAGATGTGGACCTATAGAAGACTAATAGGAATTTCCTGGAGAGATCACATCACAAACGAAGAAGTTCTTCAAAGAATCGAAGGAGGAAGGCTCCTGCTCAAGATCTTGTCAGAAAGGCGTGCAAGGTGGATCGGCCATGTAATCCGACAAGAAGGAGTGATACGATTGCATGCCGTAATGGAGGGTATGACCGAGGGGACAAACTCTAGGGAACGTCCACGCCGAGAGTACCTAGAGGACCTGTTGGTGGACATGCGCTGCTCATTTTTCCCAATATGGGCTATTTTTGTTTCTTTTTGTTTATTGTCGAGGCGACAACGAGGCGACTTACGTTGATCTGTTCTTCGGGTCGCCCCTGAGGAAATGAAAGTGATGTGTGCAAATTCGGATAAATAGGAGTCTCCGACTCCTGAGATATCCGAGTGTGTAGAGGTTCTTTCAATGTATGCTCATCATATGCAGAATTCAAAAGAACCGCACAAGACAGGGAGGAGTGGAGGAGAAGAATTAAAGAGATAATTGCTGCAAACCAATCCCAGGATTGAAACCAGAGAGAGATTTCGTTGTCATTTACGGTGTGTGATAATTATACGACATATTTTACGTTGTAAAGCGACACGTATGCCCCGAGCGGCACGCTCCTCAAACAAGCTTGACAGATTTAATTCAATTTCAAACAAATTAGTACGGGAGAATTTTGATCACCTAATAAATTGTGTTATTTGATCACAAACAAACCCTTAAATTTTCACTCACTGTCACGATATATGGTCCACTAATCGACAAATATTTGAAGAAGCAAACATTTTTTTGGGATTTTATCTCATCGTGGGAATAGCAAAATTGGTGAATATTGTCCATCTATACCGAAAGTGATAACTTAAATCAGCCTAGAGCCAATTAGTAAGCCTTGGGATGCCTTTCTCACTTTTTCAGGTTAGATTTTGCAAAATGTTATAAGTATTGTGTTCTTCTATCGAGATGTCTGGTTCGATTTGTCATCCGCGCGTTGTGTTAAAATCCTGATTAAACAATAAAAAAAACAGATATTAATAACTTAAGGATACATACAAGAATAACCTGACAAATATTTTGCTCTATTTTGATATTTTGCTCGAATGTCAAATATTTTACTATAAGGTCAAATAATTAGTATATGAATTGTTTTGCCAGATTGTTATATTGCACGCCTCTGACACGAGCAACCTTGGTTCCTGTTTTGAGGTATTCATCATCATCGCCCTCAATGCTCCTCTCGGGAGCACAAGGCAAAAACCAGCCTCCTCCATTCAGAGCGTCTCTGTGCCAATTGCGTCACCTCTTTCCACGACATTCCTTGCGCTCTGATATCGTTGTCATAGGAACGGTGTATTGTGACAGAGGGACGCCCGGGCCGACGGAACCCCTGCGGACGGAAGAACAGTGCTCTTTTTGGCCATCCATCATTGGGCATTCTCAAAACATGTCCCAGCCAGGACCATCGTCTCTCCTGTATTACGGAGATTACAGGTCTCTGCTGGGTGCGCCGGCGCACAGCATCATTTGTAACATGTTCATACCATTTGACATCCAAAATCCTTCTAAGACACTTGTTTTCAAAGCTTTGTATCTTTGAGGTATTATTTATTATTAAATAAATAAAAAAATATGACATTATTAGATTGTTCACTATTCTTCAGCGAGATTCCAGATATAATTTTATTGTGTCTAGACGTGAACCTGTGTTTTGTGATGTGATGTGTTTTAGCACAGCTATACTACCAATATGTACAATATATATTTACTCTACAGCGGTGTGATGATGTGCTGTGCTGCAATAGTATAACTAACATACCTGCAAATTATTTCAAATACACAATTATTATATTTATTATACCTTAAAATATTGAGATGTGCTATGCTGCAACAAAATATTTGAAATATAAGCCAAGCGTTATAGAGCTTTAAATATTAAAATACACTGTGCTTACATATCCTTAAGAAAAAAGGACATTGATGACGTTGGACGATGATGATTCTGAATGATTTTGTTTTGACGCGATTTAACAGGCGCAGATGAAGAGTGCAGTTTTCAATTGGCTTCTGAAGCTGGTGACAGTCTGATTGTCTCTCAATGGCACCAGTAGGCGATTGCACGTAACCACGTTTATGATGAAGGGTGATTATTTTATTTCCTTCGGCGTCTTTTTACGATTCTTCAACCAATGAAAGAGATCCATAGTCCACCCGGTAACCACGGAAGTCTAGAAACTTCCATTATTCGAAATTATATACATAACAAATGGTGCCAGGGGTGCCATAGTACTCATCCCGAAGTACTGAGTGGCCAAAATACATTTTTGTATCTTTTTGAATCTTTTAACTATACTCCATCAAAAATGGCGAACTTTCAATCGTCTTAAGGACGCAAACCAAAAGAAAATCTTTCATTCATTCATACCATCACGGCATAACCCATTTTGCTTCTTAATCTAGATTGCAGATCGGAATACAGGCTTTTTCACGTCACTGTACCTGTAACAACCCATGCTCTGTTTTTTATGTATTTATTTATATCTAATGATACACTTCAGATAATACATAAAAATATTTACAGATTACAATTACCATACATGAAGCAACGCATTGCCCAATACATAAGTGCATATAAGTAAACCAATCAATAACCCATAAGGATGTCATAAATCGTTAGAAGAATGACAACATTTTTGATTTCTATTTGTGATCAGTTTTGCTCTATTTAGTGATGTCTGTTCATGTGTAATTGTTTTGTACCATATTTATTTTATCGAATGACATTTATATCCTCATTATTGTTAATTTTTATGTGTAAACCTTTCCTAGTTAAATTTTATTTCCTTGACATATTTCTTACATGCTTATGTACTTGTTTGTATTGACTTATTTATATTGACATACCAAAATTGAATTATTATTATAGACCTTATTCATTACTATTGTTACATTATCTTAATATTAATTTTGACTTGTGGTTTTGTGGTGTGTTATTTTGTTTTTTTTTTGTTTGGTTTTGTTGTTTTTGTCCCTTTGGTACACTTTTTGTTGAACATGTAAAAGGCTCACGCCGTATATTGTGTAAATAAATAAATAATAACAATAGCTCATGAAAGAATTATAAAAGTTTACAACGAGCCAGTTTTGGGCATCCAGCTCCTAAAGCAGTCCTTTGCGAGCCGTCCGTGATGTAAAAGTTTTACTCCGAAAAGGGAATAAGTTGGCATAAGTTTCCAGACTACTTTAATATCCGGGTATGGAAAGGATTCTTGTTTGTCATGACTTATTTATATTTTATCTGCTCATATCATTGATGATAGAGACTTGTTTTTTTTCTATGTATAATAATATTTTAAACTGTGTAGGTTGTATTCTTCATACCGGAAATGAAATAGACGAAAACAATTCGCGAAAATAATAAAAAAAAAACATCTAAATATAAATCTCTTCAAGTAAGTAAATAGCACGACAATATGTTTTTAAAACTTTGAAACATTCTTGGAATTGTAATATTATTAATGCTTCCTTTGCTTATTCTCTTTCCTTGTTCTATTTTTTAATCCTTGGCTTATGTTTGGTGCGTTACCAACCACCGGTCTAGTACCGAGTAGAGGATTCGATCCCGGCCCTTTTTTTATTTTCTATTATTCGACAGTTAATCCCGGGATCCCGCGATAGCCCCGGGATTTTATTGGTAATGAAAATTGGTAACAAAAGGACAGTAAACCATGTCAAAATCAGTTTTTTTATTTATCGTTTGACAATGTTAAATTTAAGCTATAAATTATTTTTCTATACAATAAATCACAAACGCAAAGAGAAAACCTTGTGCAAAACAAACTTGGTGCTCTGCAACAACAAGTTTACCAACTTTCAGCATAACATTTGGACCATCAGTGGCTATTGCCACAATATCGGTATCTAGTGAGATATCAAACTCAGAAAGGTGCTGTTTTTAGATTCAGACACAAGTTTCGGCTGTCAGTAATTCATTAATGCGAATGAGTCCCAAATTCCTGACTCATTTAAAATTGTATTAATCCTGAATATTTCGGAACTAGTTAAATTTAATCCCGAAAATTTCGGGACTAAAATACGACCGGGATCGAATCCACTAGAACCGAGGTTCTGTCTTTGAGTCAGGTGATAACAGGTTTGATTCCTGGCCATGTTAAAGTGTAAAACAACCGTTTTCAAATTGTTCTGGATTGTGGTGTTACTTTTTTACGTGTGTAGAGTATCGCTGTAAATTATACAAAATTCATCTCTCAGCTTAGGACTAATTCTATCTGTGTGATTATTGTCTATACATTTTATGTTATGTCTACATAGATAGATACTGCACTTTATTCACCTCCGAATTTGGTGTTAGATATTCATCTTATTCTTTGATTTATCAAACAGTAGAGTCTTAAGACTAATAAATAAATTGCCCATACCGTTGTGCAGGAAGGATATAGCACAGCGGCACTATTCATACCTAGGAATAAAACATTTCAATGAACTACCCAGTGAAGTGCGATCCGTTCTTTGTTATGAGAGGTTCAGGGGATGTGTAAAGGAATATGTTGTAAAGACAAATATGAATACAATGTGAAATGCGATTGATAGTGATGTGATTCTAGGGTGGGAAATGATTTATAAGAAGTGAAATTTTGCATGTCTTGTATTTTTGGTTTATTTTTTCTGATAGATATGTGTGTGTGTGTGTGTGTGTGTGTGTGTGTGTGTGTGTGTGTGTGTGTGAGGGTGTGTTTGTGTGGGTGTGTGAGAGGGTGAGTGTGTGTGTGTGTGTGTGTGTTGGATGGTGTGTTTTTGGGTTAGAATGAATTGTGGTATGTGTTGGTGAGTCTTTGTGAATGATGGATGGTGAGATAATATAGTTAAGTATAGTTATAATGTGTAGGTTATGATAGGTATATAAATAGATAAATATAAGTAAATGAAAAAGTATATAATGTTTAATAGGTGTGTTTTAATTGGTTTATACTCCCTCTCTATACACGAGATATCTCTAATAGGGAGGTAGTTGTAATATTATTGTGATTGTTTTTCATTGTTTATTGAAAATAATATTGTTTGTGTACCTACTTTTAAATATATTTATTATTATTATTATTATTATTTATCTTCGTTGGACAATTGTCCTTCAGGACTTTCAGGAGATGGATTATTACACTGACACACTCGGCAGATAACTTATTGTCCCATTTCATATTGTCCCATGTAGGCTTAAACTATTTTGCTGATTTCAGAATATTCGGGGATCTTTTTATATCGTTGAATTCATTGACAATGAAAACACGTTTGGTGTCCTTATTTTTATATCAATTTGTATACCTATTTTCATAACTAATTTAGTGGAAATATTTTTAATTTTTAGTTTTCTAACAACGAGTAAACTGGATTGGCCACAACATCAGGCACCCAGGACTGCTCATCGCCATCGCGGAAGGTAGGACCGAAGGCACAAATAGCAGAGCCCAACCAAGAGACGTTTATATGGACCAACTGAAGAGGAACATGAACTGTGGCTCACACGTAAAGCTGAAGAGATTGACTGAGAATAGGGAAGAATGGACAAGAAAATCCAAACACGTTGCAGACCAATCCAATGGATTTTAACACATTATATAGGTATATATCACCGATTGATAGGACAAATTGATAGGAAAAGGTTTTTTGCTACAGGCGGTGATATAGAAGTAGTAGTAGGACAGTATATTTTTCTTTTTCTGTTGAAGCAAATCTCTTAAAGTTTACTGACCAAATGCAGAATATATATTCGTTGGCAAAACTACAATGTCATTGCTTAAATATACAATCAATCAAATAATATTCATAAAAATAAATTAAATGATACAATGTTGCACATAATGTGATTCTAAAAATGCACCATAACGGTGGCTTCTTATTATCACTGAATGGCGCCATATAAATCATCTCTCTATAAATATAATCGCCAAACAAATATTTCAATATGTTTATATGTGTTTGTATATTCACTGTTCCGTTTCAAAACTCAACATGCTGAAAATTTCGAATATTTGGTAACGATTGGTAATACGAGTACATACAATCAACGCCACTCTCTCAAATCCACAAGTTAATAACTATGTATATAAAAGATATACGGATCCCTTTATAAATTAAATATTTAGTTAGATTCGTAAAAAAAGATTGTACCTATTTTAAATTCCACAAATAAATATTTCGAATTGTTTACCTAGTGCAGTGATCGGCAAACTTATTCGCCAAAGAGCCAAATATGTACATTACACTGATCAAAAAAAAAATGAGAGCCAAATATGTACATTACACTGATCAACAAAAAAAATTGAGAGACAAAATATGTACCTACATTACACTGATCAAAAAAAAATTTAGAGCCAAATATGGACATTACACTGATCAAAAAAAAAATTAGAGCCAAATATGTACATTAGGTACACTGATCAAAAAAAAATTTAGAGCCAAATATGTAGGTACTTTACACTGATCAAAAAAAAATTGAGAGCCAAATATGTACATTACAACGATCAAAAAAAAATTGAGAGCCAAATCTATTTATTAATTAAGTAAACCTTTATTATAATTTTAGACCTTCGCTAAATTAGGGAAATTAGGAATTATGTATGGTGAATTTCTTTTTTGTTGTAACGAATTTTTCAAAATTTATTTTCTAATTTCACGTTTTCTAATTTTTCGTTCTCTAACTAATTTGACTCTAGGCTAGGCCGTGAGAGCCGCACTTACTGGGCCAAAGAGCCACATGCGGCTCCGGAGCCGCACTTTGCCGACCACTGACCTAGTGAATGGAACAAAAAAAACGTTCATACCTATGTCTTTTACAGCGCAATTATTATCTGGTGCATAATATAAATATATCAAAATTACAAAGACGACGATTTCTTGAACATAAGACATTACTAATTGTTGAGTAATGCAATTGGACAGTCGATACGTATGTGGTTATGTTTTACAAATATAGGTGCACCAATTTTCATACGTAAATCTCAACCCGCGAAGTGACTACCTACTTAGCCAAAAATACGTCCCTTCGCGCGACGTATGATTAAGATCGAGGCTATGTTATGTAAGATTGCATCTCGTAGATTTTGTCAAGTGTTACCCTGCTGATGTTTATTTCCTGAGAAATACCGGGTATAGCTACACTAGTATAATAATAATATTATAATCTTTATTATGGTTTTACATTGGAAACCTGTGTGACACGAGACAAAGTTTTATTATTATTATGAATAGTAATACTGTAGTATTACCAATAATGTTATCGACACTGTAGTGTTTATAATAAACAAATATACTTATATACCCAGATGCGGGTGACGTTTTTAGACGACAGGGCGATGAAAGGGTGACAAAAAATATAAAAAAATGAGGATCGAACCCAGACTAGGCAAAAATATTAATGTCCATTTTTCTGAGCAATTCAATGTGTGCGAGTCATCTATAGTAGTTCAAAACTTAATTTGATTGACATCCACACTTCTTAGCAAGTAAAAAATCCAGTTTTCAAAACACAACAGACTGTGTTACATACAATAGTCATATAAAAAAATCTCTGTTATCTTCAAAACGTAGTGAAGAAACCGTTAGCCATTCAGAGAGGCTTTACTGTAAATGTGTTACTCTGAAATGTGTTGTTTATTTTTTTATTTTATTTTACAAAATTCGGCATAAGGCTATTAAATGTTGAAACATATTATATATTTTATACAAACACTTACAAGATCAACAGTGACAATAAATTATCATAAAATATTATAACAGTAAAAATTAAGAAACCAATAATGATCAACAGTAAACAGAGAACCAATTTTGTAAGATACAATGCAACGTGAAACAATAATTATAAAAATATACACGCATACACACATATATTGTTACAGGGATGATGCATTTTGAAAGAGGGATGTCCCGGCTGTCAGATACCGTTTTGATCAAAAACAGTAGGCAACTATCTTTATACATACTCATCAAATTCTGACCTAGTAAGGAACATAGTCTAACCTTTAGTGGAAGGATCGTAAAGGTCTCTTCAGATGGGTTACTTCCTACCCAATCTTAATCTACAATAATTAATCCTCAACACTCCTCTCGGAAGCACAAGGCAGAAACCAGCCTCTACAATTAAGAGCGTGTCAATTGAGCCATTTCTTTCGACGACAATTTTTTTATGAGTCTTGCATTGGTTGAATTGACGTATTTTTAATAAACAAAAACTGTTAGAGTTTTACTATATTTAACAATAGTAACAGTAACCTGGTTTCGACTTACAAAGCCATTGGCAAACTAATTAGTTACTTTTTAATTACATAATGACTGTGTCAAATATAGTAGAATTTAAACAGTTTGTATTTATTTCCATAAATGAATTATTTCATTTTATAATTAAAAAGAGAATTGTAAACTAATGATTGAGTTTGTCGGTAGTCTGGGGGTTGATTGCTTCAAGACCATCGTCTCTCCTGTATAATGTGGTGTTCTCACTTTGGCGAATATCGCCAGGGCACCAAAATATCGCCAGCCATTTGAACCGTGTGAACAAAATGACAGCTAGTCTGAAACGATAAAAACCAGTAGAAACGATATCGTCTCGAGTTGACCACCTTCCAACTTTCTCGGCCGATTGAACGATTTGCGCATGCGCAGATACGCGCGGCGTTCGTATCTATGGTAAAAGCTTTATAACCTATAAATTTTATAATGTTTCCCGCTTCGTGACAGCTGTTATCTTTTTTGTTGGTTTGTGGCGTTTGTTTCCTTATTTAAAAGGCGCCTTACTGTGGTGACAAGGTAAAGGGGCGTGAGTCAGTTTTGCAGTTTTGAGTTATTCCCTCCACATAAATGTAGGTGTATGTCGAAAGTGAGACGAAAGTGTATTGTTGACTCAGGCCTCAGCTCCGTATAAAAATATGCTGAATACCAAGGTCTTGACTAGTCTTATCTTAAAAGGTCTTTAATTTATAGAGCATAAATTTGACCTTGCTAAGAAACTTAATTACTGTTCTTAATACTTCAAGATTGCTTAAAGATCAACATCCCTGAAAAGAGAACTCATCCATTTGTTAAAATAAAAAAAAAACAACAACATTATCGACCAAATTATTAAAATTATCACCCGGATATTTTATGGTTATTAACAACTAACAATGCGACCAAACAGTTGAATACATTAAAAAAACAATGTTATTCTTTTTCAAAAAAACTTTGGAATGTTGTCTGGGCGATAATAGTATTATTAATGGTATGTAATAGGAATAATATAAAAAAAACCTGCTGAGCATGTTATTATTACTGTATCGTCATAATAAATAATATAACTCTTACGGCTCGATTGCAGTTGGTTACGTAACTCTGTCTGAGACCTCGACCATCAGGTTGTTGAGGGGAAATGTGAATGAGGTGAGGTACAGAGGTCGCCTTCAAGATGTTCGCGAGATGAGAGGGGGGAGGTATGTCCAGTCTAGACACGAACCAGACTAACGCCGCGCGCCGGGACAGAGATGATAAACTGTCGATACATCATACAAAACAACATCCAACTATTTTTAGAATGTGCTTATGATTGATTGCCAAATTGACGTTGAACTAACAACAGATAAGATTAATGAGCTTTTCTATAAAAGTTTGCTATGGTTTGTTGTGATTTTAAGTTGTTTTACTAACGCCAATTTATCATGAGAAATTTCTTGATACTATTAATTTCTCTTATAGAATATCACGGAAAAAGGTCACTTGAATATCATTGGAATTTCATAAAATTATATAGATTTTTTCTATAATATGTATATTGAAATACGATTTGTTATCAACAAAAACTCTAAGGCGAAAGAAGAAATGTAGATTTGTTAATTTATTTTAAGCGATAAAATAGCGATTTTTTTATCATATTATGTTAGACCTTGTCATGTTTCCTTCATAGTTTTTTTTCTTGAGCAAATACACAATGGAAAGAAGTTATTTAGGCCATCAGAAACATCATCCTCTTATTCTCAGACTACTCCCGTCTACTCCTGGATGATGACCATTCAATTTTTCTTCAATTGTCCAATCTTGAGTCATTTGCATAAACACATCCCAATAGATCGTTGATAATAGAGGTTGTAGAAAAAACCAAACCATTTTCATAAATAGATTTACCTGTTTTTAATGTTAACCCTTTCAGGACCGTATATAACATTTTTTGGAATGTCCTCTGTGTGGTTTTGAATTTGGTTGGGCGGACCTACATTAGGTGACCGCTGATCCAGTCATCTAGCTTAGAAATTAACCATTGAATCTATAGGGCCAGAATGCCAAATGAATCAATAAAAAGGACCTTATGGTTTTTACAATTTTAAATGTCCATATTTTTCAAAATGTCAGAATTATAACTAAAAAATACACCAAAATAATAAACATTTATTATGGTTATGGTTTTAGATAAATGTACCCGAAAAATATGTTCCTTGTTCACATCAAACAATAAATATTTGATTTACGTATTAGCGATAAATTACGACCCGTACTAAGTTAATTTTTTTTTTTTCAAAATATGTTGATGTTTCGAATTAAAATAAATTAATGTAGGTACCTAAAACAAAAAAAAAATAGATTTTCCTGCTGTGCATTTTTTGAGAAAATATTGTAATACTAAGGAAGAATAAATATCACCAGATAGTAAAAATTATGATTGATTGAACACCAGTTATTCATTTTATGACAAAAATTAATAATATTTTTAATTAAAATCTGCGACAATTGTGGTAACTACTTTGAGAAGTATTCTTCCCTTAGACGTTACAGGGTTAAACATTCCAATACTGTCGCTCTAACGTTTATGACGTTTCACTATGCAGAAATTGATATGAACAGATTATTCACCTATCTATTACGTTTTTCTTGGAATATTACTAAATCGTATTCAATAGAAACGGGAAATATTTAAGTGAGCGGTTGAAAAACAAATGGCCAACTAAAAATGAACTGTCTCTATACATAACACAATAATTTGTGCGACCACATGACTAATTGGTGACCAATATCGAGGGACCGAGTTGAAAAGAAATGAGTTAAGTTGTAGTTAAGTTTTTTTTTTGTGTATTCATACACAATGAGCAGTTCTGCCCCATTCCTACCACTTTATCCCATCCCCGTATCCTATCATCCGGAATTGTTAATATTGTTTTTATATTTAAAAGTAGTTTTTTATTTTATATGTATATTTGTTTTAGTATCTATATATATGTGTATATTTTTTATTATTTTATTTATTTATTTTATTTATTTACTTACGATTTTTATTTTATTTTATTTTTTTGTTTAATGGGTTAGTTGGAAAATATCGCGCTTCCGCGATAAACTCGCCCATTGCACAAATTTATTTGTCTGGTTCTACAATGTTTATATTTTATTAATGTTTGTTTTTTGTGCAACAAAGATTTTTATTATTATTATTATTATTATTGTACTTGACGAGTTTACAAAATTACAACACCTTGCGTTATGTTTTTGTTTTGTTTTACTGTTTGTATTATTTTGTCTCACATTATTTATTTTTCACCTTATTTTTTAACTCTCATTTTTTTAATTTTCACCTTTTTTTTTTAGTTGTCCGTATAATATTTTACTAAATAAACATTAGCAATAAACAGGGCTGCCAGCGGACAAGCTACGTGTAATAAACATGCAAGCCGTCTTCTCTGCGCCAACAAAAAATTAAGACATTCTGGATGGGTGGCAAACCTCACCGCTAATTTTATCGAATAACTTGCATTGAAAAAATAAAGACATTTTATATCCAAATTCAGGACTGAGATTTGGCACTATTTTTTTTTTATTTATTTGAAAAATATCACAAAAATACATATAATTATATTACACATTTACTACAATACACTTAAAAATCTATTGTTTACTATCCCATCAAAAGAGTGATACTTGTGAATGGGAATTGTGTAATCCTACATGTCTTAATTTTTTGTTGGCACGGAGAGGACAGCTTGCATCTTTTATACACGCTGCTGGTCTGCTGCCGTGATGGTATAGTAGTAGTAGTAGTAATAGAAACGAAATAAATAAAACAAGCGTTTCATTCTACTAATGACTTATTCGATGAGAGAGACGTTTTTCGTCCGATAAGGACATTGTCAATCTCCTTGACAATGTCCTTATCAGACGAAAGACGTCTCTCTCATCGAGTAAATCATTAGTAGAATAAAACGCTTGTTTTATTTATTTCGATATGGAATTCTACTCCCTAAACACCGACACAGTGAGTAGTAATAGTGGTATAGCTTGCAAGTTATCTTCTCCGTACCAATAAAAAAAGGATATTATCATTGATTTACTAAAATGTTAAATATATCTATGAAAAAAACAGCACAATTGGTTTTAGTTTTACTTGATATTTGAATAGTTACCTGGTTTCGACTTATAAAATCATTTTCAAATTTTATAAGTCGAAACCAGGTCACTATTCAATTAAATATTAAGGGCCCCGTTTAGCAAAAACGGTAAAATATTCTATTTTCAACAAATTTGATAGAAAAACTGCCAAAACTTATTGACCCTTGCGAACATATTGATTTGATAAAATAAAAAATCAAAAATTTATTTCCAATATTAGTTTTTTACTAAAAAATAAATAAATCGCAGACTGACGAGATTTATTTAGGTACTCTTTGATATATCAAAATACAAATTATTTGTAAAATATATATATATATTTTATTCATCCAATCAAGCATATAAATACTATAGATTTTAGCAAACTTTTTTTAGTATACAAAAAATTGAGTTCATGTGGTGATTTTTGGTTTCAAAAATGAGAAATTTTATCAAAAAAAATATTTTTTAAGTCGGTCAATATCTATGAAAAAAACAAAAAAAATAGATATTTTTTGTTCTATAATTGTAATAACTATCTAAATATTCTCAATATTAAAATAAATATATGAAAATTTGTAGGGTTCTCGTGCATTTATGTACCAAACACACCCCCGAATTCGATTTTTAGAAATTTGCTTTTTATAAACGAATACTATGAAGTTAAAATCGAGTTTTTTTTTAAGTTAAAGTTTGATATTGGTAATTAACATTTGTTTTCATATTTTATCAAATCAAAATGTTCGTAGAGTCAACAAGTTTTGAGAGTTTGTGTTCCAAACTTGTTAAAAATTGAATGTTTTATCGTTTTTGCTAAAGGGGCCCCTTAAGTTAAACTAAAACCAATTGTGTTTTTTCTTCCATCTATAAGTTTGAGTTTTACAAAATAATCGTCGACTCAATAAATAAAATGTTAAATGATTTATTCGGGATGTTTTATGATCGCCCGTCTTTTACAGGACACTCGAAAACTAACAAAAAATTATAAATACAAACGGACTCAATTAGTTATGAAAATTTGCAATGAATCTAAGATTTTTTTTCTTGGGTTATAATTATGTGAGACGGATGAATGAAAAATAGATTAAAGAAAAATATCTCGTAGGAGGTAGATTCCTAAAATGATGGATCATTGCGATGAATCATCGTTATCATCACTTGCCGAAAGATCTACAGCATCAACTTGTTTAGTTAGATCTTTAGATCCACCGAAAAGGAAGGTAATAATTATATGTATGTAGGCATATATATCTCTGTCACCGATGAATCAAAATCATCCAATTGTTTTGCTTTTAAAGATTATTTTACAGAAATAAATATTTTATTATTATACCTACCATTAAGGCATATCCCACGATTCCCACGAGTGGGCAGTCAGCACACCAGCTGTTTGGGTAACATACCTCATCACTGAATTCAAGATATTAACTGTCTTGTATTGGATAAATATGAGATATCTCTTTGTAATTTTGTGAGCTTATTTGAAACATTTTCTTTGAAATCCACACATAAATATTTGAGTCCGTTCGTATGTATGTATGTATGTCCTTAATGGACTCGGAAATTAGGAAAGACCGAAGTAAAATAATACACTCTATACAAGGTCTCATCTTCTGGGCAGGTTTAAGGCTAAAAACATTTTAAATATCTTACGTATTGATAAAGATATTTTAATTTAAATGCGACCATGTCACAAAATTAGCAACAAAATGTATGTAAAATTAATGCAAGATTGAGTAAATAGCAATATTCACAGTCAAACATTTTTCATTGTATTGAATTAATATCAAAATGGATGTAACAATAAATACAACAATTCTGAAACTAAATATTTAGGGTTTATTTTCGTAATAAAATATCGTGTTTGCTAATGAGAAAAGCTCTTGAATTACGTGAATAAAAATTGCATATTTTT
The DNA here is from genome assembly GCA_947579605.1 of Athripsodes cinereus. Lineage (NCBI taxonomy): Eukaryota > Metazoa > Arthropoda > Insecta > Trichoptera > Leptoceridae > Athripsodes > Athripsodes cinereus. The sequence goes on from OX388318.1 coordinate 24,043,675, forward strand.
GACATATTGGGCTATTTTCATAATGGAAGACATTATGAAACCATAGAAAACTATACTGTAGAATAATAATAGTTTTACCTATAAAATCCATAAACAATGTTAAATGATTTTCAATGAGTGGGAACCTATTTATTTTCACCTAATATTTTTTACATAAATTATGAAATATTTGATAGTAAAATATTCTGAAATATTGAAGGATGCAGATAATCCATTTTTAAGGTTTTTTGGGAATAAAGAGTAAATACTTAGGCGACAATTTATTCTTGACTTTTTTAATTTCATAGCAAATACCCATTTATGCACTGCAAACCAAAAATACAAATTCGAATATGGACAATTATAATATTTTAACATTTATGTGCCTACAATTTTTTCACGAAATGGGATGTTTACCCTTTTTTCTTATAGAAATTTGGGATGACAATCTTCGAGTTTTTACACATTTGGAAGAGGTTTTTAGCACTTTTTCCATGTAGGTACCTACCAATATGTGGGATTTCTTAACTTCAAGCTTTTTCATCGGGACGAGGTTCTTAGTACTTTTTTTCCATGTAGGTTCCTACTTATTATTTTTTTACATAAATGTGAACATCTGAGGTGCCAAACTTCAAGATTTTTCAATGGGAAGAGGTTTTTAGCACTTTTTTCGATATAGGTACCTACCTATTTTTTTTACCTAAGTATGGGCATGTGAGGTATCAAACTTCATGATTTTTCATTGGGAAGAGTTTTTCAGCACTTTTTTCGATGTAGGTACCTACCTATTTTTTTTTACCTAAATATGGGCATGTGAGGTATCAAACTTCATGATTTTTTATTGGGAAGAGTTTTTCAGCACTTTTTTCGATGTAGGTACCTACCTATTTTTTTTAACTTAATATGGGCATGTGAGGTATCAAACTTCAAGATTTTTCATTAAGAAGAGATTTGCAATGCTTTTTATGATGTAGGTACCTACCTATTTATTGTTACTAAGATATAGGCATGTAGGGAGTCAAAAATTAAGTTTTCTCATTGGGAAGAGCTTTTTACTTCTTTTATCCACGTAAGTGCTTACTCCTTTTTTTTCAATAAGATTTTGTTGTTTTAACCCATGTATTTGCAAGGTTTTCTATTTAATTAAACCCGAGCGATGCCGGGTTACATACGCTTGTATCAATTAATCCTATTTGAATAGGTATTAACTAGGTAGGTATGTTGTATATGATACACATACATATGTGAACTTCCTTAAGGAGTGCACAACACAGAGTTTCGACGCTTATGTTACATAATTATATACAACTTTCATAAATTTCAAGTCATGTGATAAGCATGACACAGAGGAATTGGGAATGTTACCTAGGTTTAAAGAGTACTCTTAACCAAGCCTAAAGGCGATTCATAAGCGTCGAAACTCTGTGTTGTGCACTCCTTAAGGAAGTTCACATATATATATATATATATGTATGTGTATCATATACAACATACCTACCTAGTTAATACCTATTCGAATAGGTTGACTATGGATGAGTGTGATCAGTTGGAATGATTAATCTGTAGTAGTTCAAAATATGTTTGACATCTACACTTGTAGTAGGTAAGTAAAAAATCCAATCCCCGACATCCAATTGTGTCAAAAAATTCATAACATAAATATTAATTTTGCGCTTCTATTGCGCTTCAGCAATAAACTCGCCCATTGCACAAAATTATGTATTTTATTGTTATGTTACCATGTTTTTTTCTTCTTTGTATAATAATTTTGTGCAATAAAGATTATTATTATTATTATTATTATTATTATTAATTAATGTTTTGTATATCGGTAATTTTATCATATTTCTAACTTTGATTGACACAAATATGAAAATTTGCATGTTTATTACATACAGCTGGTCTTCTGGCTACCCCATAATGATCTTTTTAGAAATACTCTAAAAAGAAGGACTATCTGACGCGAAAGGAACGCTCTTATTTTTAAGTCATACGTAAGTACCCGTGTATTGGACTGTCAGATACCCCAGTCTGCAGATTTTGTTCAGAGGATAATGGAACACCTATCCATATTCTCTATAAATCCATAGTCACAATATTTTTTTTTTTAAAAGATATATCTGGGTTTTTGTTATAAACCCAAATACAACCTTATACACCATTCACAGTAAGCTATTAAAAGCTTGTGTCGTGAAAGGGGAGTTTGCCGGCACCTGGTATCGAACCACGGACCCCTTGTTCACGAGGCCGAGACTCTACCTCCAGGCTACCGACGAACTCTAATAGATCTACTATGGTTGCAGTGACACAAGGGATGCAAGATCCCTTGACCTTTACTTAAAAAAAATGATGCAATATTCATTATCAGGGCTTACCACAAACTTGATTTATGAATGTAGAAGTAGGTGAAAGAAGAAGGTATGTAAGCATAGATCTTTATGGAACTTCATTATCTTTGCCTACTCCACTTGGGATATGGCGTGAGGGTTCGGTAAAGTAAAGTAGGTATTGTGAAAAAAGAACCCGTTGGAATATACTTGATGAATGAAAGAATGAATGATTTTCCGGTTAAATTTGTCGGCTAAATTAAATATTTTAAGCGTTTTGTCCTACATGCAGCTGGTCTGCTGGTTACCCCACTTGTGGGATATGCCGTGATGGTATAGTAGTAGTAGTAGTTTTGTCCTATCCTATTAAATTTGTTTACAAAATTAAATATTTTAAGCGTTTTGCCCTAGAGGACAGCTTGCATGTTTCTTACATGCAGCTGGTCCGCTGGTTACCCCACTTGTGGGATATGCCGTGATGGTATAGTAGTAGTAGTAGTTTTGTCCTATCCTATTAAATTTGTTTACAAAATTAAATATTTTAAGTGTTTTTGTCTTATCCTATAAAATTAGTTTGTAAAATCAAATAACCATAGTTGATTTTTTTCTGCAGTCACTAATAATTATTGTTTAAACAGTTTTTGATTCATGGCTTTTAGACAGTCAAAACATATTTTTTTAACGATTTCGACTTCATATCTGTTGATATATTCATGTGTAATATGGACGGATCTGATTGTTTCGAAGAAGCAATAACGATATTTTTCTGCCAGACTCGACAAATGTGCAACAATAAAAACAATTGGAGAATTTAAACCTTTGCCTCGTGGCAACGTAGCGATCGCATCACATTGTATCTGCAAAAATTATTCATAATAATATTGATATAAGACTAAGCGTTATGGGAAAGACCTTTTTTTATTTAATACCAATGTACATATTTGTGTATTTTTTTGCAATTCTTGAACACTTTTGATTTTATTTTATTTTAACACAATATGCGGCAATTGCCTTTATAAATAGGTATACAGATAAACTTTACAATATCACATAATCATTCAACACATGTACAAAAATATAAAAACAAAAGAAATATGACTATACACCAGTTCAAGTCAAAAAATATATTCCAAATTTAAATTTCAATACGAATACAGTAGATTAATTAAAAAAATAGATTCATTAATCACATACTCAAATCCATCATATTCAAACATACATCCAATTATAAGAAAAATAAAATAAAAATAAAAAGAGGAACGCCACAGCTACCACACAACAAATCATTTCTACAATTTTCAGTCACCGGCCAAACACAGTCAAGATACTCATATATAGTAAAAATTTGATCCATCAAGTATAATTATTACGCCAGCAATAAGTTCAATATTTTATAAATAATTATTATGCTAAATAAAACAATAGTTCGCATTGAAATCAATTTTGAACAGAAGAGTTTGTTTTTGGAAAATATATTAATGTGCTTGCATGCTACACTTATGAAATTTGCCTTTTCGATACTAAATAACTATTTTAGACAAATAATATCAACTAATAAATTATCTGTACATTTTGCGTAATAAAATTAAAAATAGAAACAAAAAAAAATACTTTAGATTTGCATTAAATATGCTTTGTTTAATTTTTTTTAAAAGTTTATAACAAAACCCAGATGTATCTTTTTTTTAGAAAAATTGTTATTAGATTTTAAAAAAATGAAAAAAGAATGTAGCTTGTCATTTTTTTTACAAAATTTTGTAATTATGCAGATGAAGTATTTTTCGAGGAGTGGCTCTCAAATATAAAATCAATTTGCAAAAATTCCTAATTAGCAATACCAAGACTCAACCAAAGTCAAATCCTTAATGGAATATTTTGTGCAAAAACAAACCGACAAATCACCAAAGTCATTCGATAATAGTCCTTAAATCCTCTCGCATAAAGGTCACATGTATCATGTGTCGGTTATCTTCGATATGACGTTGCGTTTCTTTTGACAAATTAGCGTTGAGAATGTTTGATTGGTCTGTCCTGGAAAATGAATATACGAATTATTTATTTAACTTTATGTGTGTGAGGTTTTTTTTCAAAAAAAGACTAATATGTAAATCCGAATGCAGGTAGAATGTTGTGAAGTGTACAGGATGTGTTTTTTAAGAAGATTTATATGGTTCAAAATGTGGGTGAGTTGAATCGGTCTATCGTTAAGGTCCCAAAATAATCGGCGTCTAGAATTTCCACCTCATAGTACATCTTTTTACTCATTATCTTTCATCGTACATGCTACCAGAATCTGGAACAACCTCATCAATGATATTCGGTCCTCTTCAACTATAGGCTCATTCAAAATAATATAAAGTAAAATCCCTCATAAACAACCCACCGTCTTATTAATAGTAGATAGTACTCACTTAGATACATATATATATATATATATATATATTTAGGTATAGGTTTATGGTTGTGAATGCTTGCATTTTTTTTTTAAAACTTATATTTATATACAAAAGTATTCTTGTTTTATATTATGTTCTATTTTCTGTTTATATGTCATGTGTACTATTGATCTAAACTCACTTTATACTAAAACATACTTATTAAACATTGTAGTAGGTTTACTGGAAGACATTGCCTCAAGGCATTGCCTTTTGTAAAAAAAATATTTAGACAATAAAGTGTTTATTATTATTATTATCGCTCGCAAAGTCTCTGACGACGAAGACTAGAACGAAATTCTTTTACAACTCAAAGATTTTTATGATTGAATATAAATTTATGGAAAACTTTGTTAAAGTTGATTTTAAAAGAATTAAGAAAGATCTTAGCCGTGAAACAATCTGGAAAGAATTGGTTTCCCGTGAAGATTTTTCCTGAGGGGGCCCCATCCGATGAATTTGTTAAGGCCTCAGATGATATAGTTACGCCACTGATATTGTAGGTTTTATTTCTTTTACTTTTACTGCCTCTTAAAAATGTTTTTCCTCGTTATTTTTTTTTATTGTATTTGTTTGCTTCCTTCGGTTGGAAGGAGATAGAATGAATGTAGTTGAAAGATTGCACACGCAGTGGTTTAGGCCAGGCCTTCAGGGTACTTTGGGCTACCCTCTCGTATATGCACATTGTGGAAAAATTTGGTAGTGTAGAAATTAGAATCGTTCCGAAATTAGAATAGAAATTATGTTCCGTGGAGCACCCGGTAAAGAATTGGTCTCCCAATCTTCTGCGTAAGTTTTCGAGTGTCCTGTAAAAGGCAGGTGTTCGAAAAAATTGAGACATTTTACATCTTAAATTCAGCGATGAGGTTTGCCACCCATCCTGAATGTCTTGATTTTATATTGGCACGGAGAGGACAGTTTGCATGTTTCTTACATGCAGCTGATCTGCTGGCTACCCCACTTGTGGTATGTGCCGTGATGGTATAATAATAATAAAATTAGAATCGGTTAAATGGAAATCCCCACACTATCCGGTGGGTCCTTCAATGAAGTTCTGGGTCTGAATGCGGGTCACAATGCCAGACAATGAACCATATTGCGGAGTGTCCTCTGTATGGCTTTGAGTTTGAGTTTGGTTAAGGGGGGGGGGGGTAGATATGTAAGGACCAACGATGCACTAACTGGTTGAGAAATTTACTGTTAAATAAAGGTATACTCGGTTTTTCGTCTTTGTGTTGTCCTGTCTCCCTTGTTATAGAGCATTAGGTCTGGTTGGGATATTCCTTGGGGTGGGAAGCGTCTCTGTAACAGCCCCGGTAACGGCGACCCTCGGCTTCGCCGGCCTGAAAACCTAGAAAAATCTCTCTGGACACCTCAACTCAGCTTTTGCTCCAAAATATATGCAATTTTTGTAAATATTTTACGTACCTAGTTTTATTTCTTTATTATTTTTTTTTTTTACTTTTGTAACCTAGGTTAAGAAAACTTGTTTGTTTGATTTATTTTGTATAGATATATGTATTATTACTATGTTTGCTTCTTTCGGCTAGAGAGACATCGAGTGTAGTCAAAAAATTCCACACACGGGGGTTTTTTGGCTGGCCAGTCTTTAAGGCTGCACACTATGGCACCTTCGGTTAGACAAGATTTGTTGTCTAGAATTTCGGATAAATAGAAGTCCCCAGACTTTTGCGGTATCTGGGTGGACGGTGGGTCCTTCAATGTACCTACTATGTTAAATATATAATAGAGCCAGAATGCCAAATCCATTAAAAAAATATATTGTCTGAGATGCACTTTTTGAAATGTCTGAAGTACCGTCTGCCTGCAGTCATTCAAAGCATATTGATACAAAAAAAAAATATCTATATCTTCTACATTATAATTATTTTGTAGCAGTACCAGCGATTTTACTTTAGTCATGGTTTGGAAGAATTTGATTGTCATTCAAATGTCTGACGGCCACCAAATGATTTCATAATATATCGACACGTCGACAATCACCGTTTTGTAATACATAAACTCAATGCAATGAAAAGAAAAAAAAAAACAATATTTCGACAATGTGATCTTAGGCATCCCGTAAATATTTTTTTATTTTATTTTATTTCATAAAATATAAAAATATACATACATATCATCATCTCATCTCGCCCTCAACGCTCTTCTCGGGAGCACAGGGCAGAAACCAGCCTCCTCCATTCAGAGCGTCTCTGCGCCAATTGCGTCACCTCTTTCCACGGCATTCCCTGCGCCCTGATATCGTTGTCATAGGAACGGCGTATTGCGAAAGAGGGACGCCCGGGCCGACGGAACCCTTGCGGACGGAGGAATAGTGCTCTTTTTAGCCAACTTTCATTGGGCATTCTCAAAACATCTCCCAGCCAGGACCATCGTCTCTCCTGTATTACGGAGATTACAGGTCTCTGCTGGATGCGCCGGCGCACAGCATCATTTGTAACATGTTTATACCATTTTACAACCAAAATCCTTCTAAGACACTTGTTTTCAAAGCTTAGTATCTTCCGCTCTTGAGCCTTGGTTAAGTGCCAAGACTCACATACATATATAACACATTTAAAGGGTTTGACTTGTGTATGAGATAGAATACACATATTTCTAACTACACATCTAAAATATAATAAATTCTACCGATTTTTAAAAAATTAATTAATTTAATTTAAAAGTGATTATTGTTTAAGATTACTATTGAGTGTAACGCCGCTTGGTTTCGCTGACTGCTAGTTCGTGTGAGATATTCTTTGGTGGAATTGTCAAAAATTTATGAAAAAGAGTGAACGGACGTCACGGAAAGAATATTTGACAACATAATATTGTAAGTCGAATATGTTACAACATATTATTGTATTTTGTCGAGATATTATTATCTGCAATCTTCATCAACAACAACTAAACTGTCGATCTCCAACATTTCGATATTACAATAGTGTCTCAATCACCCGATAGGTTCTCGATGAGAACGTCACGATGATTCGGTATAAATGATAAATGCATATTATTATTATTGTTGTAGTTGAAGAGAAGACAGCACTTTATAATATTATTGAGTATGTAGGTACGTATCGTATATTAGGTATGATATTGATCATTGTCAGAAGGTTAGAGGACGCGTGTAGAGGTTAAGTTTTTCATTCTAGGAATACACTCGAATAATGAAAGCGAGTTTTATACTATACCTACATACATACATACTCGTACCATCACGCCGCTTCCCTCGCGGGGTAGGCAAAAAGGATCGAGCGCCACTTCCTTCTATCATTGCATACTTATTTCGCTTCCGTTACTGTCATACATTTCCCCATGCATGCTCTCTTGTTCAATGTGCTCAACACGTGACCGTCCTGTAGGATTTGATTTAAATGATCTTGCCATTTAATCCTCGGATCTCCACGTCTCCGAGCACCATTCCTCTCAGCCAAATATATCTTCTTGGTCATTTTGTCCTCATTCATTCTTTCCACGTACCCAAACCATCTTAACTTATTTACAATCATCCTTGTAATTACACCAATATTCATTCCACATTCCTTTCGTATATCACTGTTACGCACACGATCTCTCAGACTTTTACCACACATCCTTCTCAACGATCTCATTTCTACTGCATTTATGCCACTTTCATCCATCTTTGACCATGTCCACGTCTCATTTGCATACATAAGTGTAGGCAATCAGATAGCAGAGTGCACCAATCTTTTAGCTTTTAGTGTTTTATACTTCTTTATAATAAAACATTATAAAATAGTACCTATCATTCGAGTGCCCTGGAAAAAGCAAGGTACCTAGACAAATTGCATTTGGCGATCGACTACAAACGAACTTTTCGACAATGTAGGTACATATGTAGGTATATAATGTTATGGTACATTGTCGAAAAGTTCATTTGTAGTCGATCGCCAAATGCAATTTGTCTAGGTACCCGGTTGTTTTATTATATTTTATTTATTTACATATTTTGTTCTTAACTGGTATTATTTTAAATCAATACAAAGTATCATTAAAATACCAGTAATTCAATTAAAGTACCTAGAAAGGGCGAGTTTATCGCTAGAATGCGATGTTTTCCAACTAATCCGGTAATAAAATTATATATAATGAGTTACGATTGTAACTCATTATATTGGATTGGTCTGCAACGAGCTTGGTTTTTCTTCTCCATTCGTCTCTATTCTCAGCCAGTCTTTTCAGCTCTACGTATGAGCCACAGTTCATGTCCCTCTTCAGTTGGTCCATATATATGCGTCTCTTGGTCGGCCTCTGCCATTTGTCCCCTCGGTCTTACCCTCCGCGATGGCGATGAGTAGTCCTGGGTGCCTGATGTTGTGGCCAATCCAGTTAGCTCGTTGTTGGCTGATTCTCTTAAGGAGTTGCCTTTTTTCGCCTACCCTGGTTAATAATAAAATTATAATCAATGAAACGTACATAAGAAATAAATATGTATATTAAAAATAATAAAACTTTTTTTGTTTTGTTTGTTTACTACTGTTTCTTACATGCAGCTGATCTGCTGGCTACCCCAGTTGTGGGATATGCCGTGATGGTATACTATAGTATAGTATAAAACTTTTTTCACAGTAAAGAGCATACCTACATAGTTACAAAGCTACATAAGGCTTCAAAACTAACTAGGTTTATGAATGACAGGTTCGTGTATTAAATTTACTATGATTATTATTACTATTATTATCTTAAAAATGGCACCTTGCACTGAGACCGTAACAACTTTTGGCAAAGGCAATCTCAGAAGAAAAAAAAACAAATCAAAATAAAAAAAAGCATTATGTAATAATATCAATAGAGTCGCACGTAGGTATTATATTTTGTTAGTAATATTTTGTGCCTACGTCGATAGCAGCTGAGTCTGGTGTCTGCCGATGCAACACGTAAACACAATATATATTGTAATATCAAGCAGGTATATCTTCATAAATATATTATTATGTTTATATGTGGCAGTTGCGTGCCTTCAATACATGCAAAAAAATACCGCGTGCCAACAGATTCTAAATAGGTTCTCCTTAAAATGAAACACATAATATAATTTATTATGTACATCGTAATAACTACTGACTTTTGTTATTTAAAAGTTTATTACAGTTTTTTTTGTGTTCTATTTAATATTTTACTTTATTGCTGATATAATACATATCTACGAGTGTGTAACTTTTTGTATAAATTTTACATCTTCGTAGGAAGTAAAATAGATACCTACTTAACTTTATTGAATACACACACTTTTTTAACCCATGTTTTGTCTCTTACTAAGACAAAGTTTAGTGTATTACTTCCTACTTATATTTTATTATTTTTAAAATATTTAGTTATAGTTATTATGTACTACACCACATAAATTTATGTGCCAATAAAATCAAACAAGTTTTATTCTTTACTTTCTTTACTTTACTCTTCGTATGGCCTGGTGTTGATAATTAATCTTAACCCATGTGGGCTGCATCGTATCCTCTACACTTTACAGTCTTGGCTCCAGTGCTGAGAGCCAGTTCACCGCCTCCGGTCCTGCTTCATGGATGTTCTGCAGATCCCCACTGAATTTTTCGAGATGGCAGTCCTGCATTTTGTATCTTTTCTTTACTGTACAGTGAACACGAGTACGAGAACATTGTATTGTATGAAAAAAGATGAAGCATGGCCAATATAACAAGTCTAGTTCCGCCATTGCTACGAGGTATTATTACTAACTGAATATACAGGAAGGCGGCGAACGACCTATGAGATATGTCCGAAATGTGGTTTATGATTTCGATATTCAATAATAATATATATAAGTATAAAATAATTCATATATTATCTGCACTGGATGATTCGAAATAACAGTTCGATTCATTCGGTGGTGTTGGTACATTGATTTTAAATATTTTTTTATTACTATACTATACTATACTATACCCTCACGCCGTGTCCCAAGTGGGGTAGGCAGAGAGAACGGAACGCCAAACAGATCTATCTTTACACACTTCCTTCGCTTCCTCCACATTCATACAGTTCCTCATACACGCACGTCGGTTCCTCTTACTCAACACGCGGCCGTCCTTGAGAATTTGATCCACGTGATCAAGCCACGTGGTTCTCGGACGCCCGCGTTTCCTCACACCCTTTCTTTCAGATAAGTATATCCTCTTTGTCATTCTTTCCTCTTTCATTCGTTCCACATGACCAAACCATCTCAATTTATTTACACGCATTCTGTCCACAACAGTCTTCTTGCATCCGCTTATTCTTCTAATATCCTCATTCTTCACTCTATCACGCAGCGTTTTACCAACCATTCTTCTCAACGATCGCATCTCTACTGCATTTATTCCACTTTCGTCCTTCTTCAACCACGTCCATGTCTCGCTTGCATACGTAAGTGACGGTACCAGAATGGTATTGTGCACCAGCATTTTAGCCATGTTCGACACACTGTCATTGCTGACAATGGGTCGAAGTGCACCGTTTACTCTAGCACCGGCCACTTTCCTTCTTTCAATGTCCCTATCGCATCTTCCATCCCTCGTAAACATACTTCCCAAATATACATACTCACTTACTTGCTCCAAACATTCGTCACCAACTTTAATCTCGCAAATCGTTTTTTCATTCTCTCTTTCAAAAACAAGAACTTTCGTCTTCATAACGTTCATTTTCAAACCATTCAAATTGCAACTATCATACACACACGTAACAATCTCTTGTAAGTCCCTTTCACTCTCAGCCATTAACACCAAATCATCTGCGTACATCAATGCATTCACCCGAAACCCATTCAGCTCGACACCAACATCCATCTTTCACCATTTTTATTAATTCTTATAAATTATATTATTATTGCAATTACGTTCTTATATAATATAAACATAACATAACATGCATAGACAATTCACACAGATTGAGCTAGTCCCAAACCACGATAATTTTGTATTAATATTTCTAAGACAAATAGGTAAATTATTGAAATACTGTATAGCAGTAGTTGTATGTCTTTCGTTTTGAAGAAGGATTCCACCCAATCTACTTCTACTAGTAGCTGTAATTCTATTTTCACCCCTGTATTAGTGTATCTGAAGTATTGCAGCTTTTGTAAAAAAAGTTTCTATGTTCATCACTTGGAAATTTTCGAAGATCTTTTCCGTCGGGTGCATGATATGTTTTTTCAATATTTTTTTGATCAATATTCTCTGGATGATTTTTAAAGGCAACAATATGATTTGATACGCACCTCCCCACGCCACTATCCCACCCTTAAATATAGATTGTGCCAAGACATACTATACCATCTTTAGTTTTTCATGTAGGATATGCCGTGATACCGTCTGGACACAAGTTATACGAGTATTAGCTTCGCCAGATGAGTGAATTTTTTCCTTGTGAACTTTTTTTATATTTTGTATGTTATATATATTTTTTGAAACATTTTTTTATTAAATAAATAAATATAAAAAAATAGTATTGATTATTTATTCTTTTTGTTATATAACATTATTATACAGTAGAGTTGAAAATAATAATAAAAAAAAAATATCGAAATAACATGCAGTGGCGAGTTTATCACTATAAAGTGATTTCTTCCATCATACCACGTCATAATAATAATAATGAGCTCTTTATTGTTAAATTGGGCACCACGTGAAAAGAATGGGATGTGGGTTCAAGTCCCGTTCAGGGCACTACCAAATATGTTGTCTTTATGATAGTTTCATAAGTTCGATTTACAAAAGATTATAAGATTGTTTCAGAGCCATGTGGTTTGATATTTAGATAAGATTAATAAGACGAATATGACCAAATAACACCGTGCTAGTGTGTTGAGCGGCGAACTGTTGTCAATTGTGTTTCGATGGTAATTGTTGAGATAGTTGGAGTTGGAGGTAAGGTTCACACTGAAATTACTTTGGGAACTAGAGAGGAGGAACGAAAAACACGATGTCTTCTCTAAAAGTCAAACAATAAGGACAAAACAATTTTTTTTCAGTTAATGTGTTGGTCTATTGTTTAGATATATTTTTCTTTCGTGTCAGTTTCTCATTGTTCATAATCATAATCGCTTTGTTCAAAATCATAATAATTGTGTCATTAAATCTCTCCCCTGTGTTCTGCCAACTTGTCTCAAAGTGTTCGGAACTTCTTTCACGCTTTATGCAATTCCTTCGACTCTTTATCAAGTTGTCAATAATTTCTTGGTGATGATTTTAGATGATTTTATTTTGACGCCGCTTAACAGTCCCTAGACCATCTCAAGGGCGCCGGCGAAGGGTGCAGTTTTCAATTCGCTTTTGAAGCTGGTGACAGTCTGATTTTCTCTCAATGGCACCGGTAGGCGATTCCACGTAACCGGCCCAAAAACACCAAAAGCCCTCTTATAGACGTTAGACTTACCGTCTTAGATAAATTACTATTTTAACGACAAATCATAAGTCTCTATTTATTCACAGTTTGAACAAAATCAGCAACAAGTTTTAAAGAATCATCGGTTACATTTTAATTAGATGTGAATATGATGAAATTGAAGAGCATATTATCTAAGTCATTATATATCCGTCTAGCGTTCAATCATCTTTGTCTAGTTCATGAGCGTACCCAGGGGTGGGCATACTACGGCAAATCTCCCTCTTGGGATCCCAAAACTGGTAGTAAAGTTGATAAAATTTGCTATAAAATTTGGGAACATTTATGGAAAATTGGCATCGAAGTGAGAAACTGCCCTTAAGAGTGAATAAAAGTTGGCTCTAAAATAGTTGAATAAAAACGAGGACTATGTGAAACAATTTAAATTACTATACCGAAATAAGAAAATAGCGACAGAAGGGGTTAGATATTTTATGTATATACCAAATCGCGAAAACTGAGACTACAAAAATAAGATTTACACAAACATTAAGGGTTCAACCCTCCCTCACCCAGGGATATTGCAGGAATGTCAATTCCTATGTCATCGATACTCTTCATGCAAATTCTTCTCTAGGAAGGGTTCAAGGTTCGCCTGAAGGGCGACACCCGACAAAATCCTTACATATTTTTTAAGATTCAATTAACTTACAGTTACGTATTTTTTAAGATTTAAGATTCCCGCAGCTATAACAATGAAAAAAATACCATAACAATTTCTACTTTTACACCATCACGGTAGGTATACCATAAAAATGTGTAGCAAACAGACCAGAGGCCTGAGTCAACAACACACTTTCGTCTCACGTTCCCGCTCCGTTAGCGTTCGGGTGCAGACGATGGTGCGCCAAAGTGTTAATTTTCGTAACTATTGTGTATCTTAGCAACGAAATTGACACTTGCTTGCAACATCGTCTGCACCCGAACGCTAACGGAGCGGGAACGTGAGACGAAAGTGTGTTGTTGACTCAGGCCTCTGGGGTCGAAGTCGGATTACTTGAGGTGTGTCGGTCTGCGTGTCTAACACATGAACAAGACCGAGGTCACGGTCCCATCCCGTTGGTAGTCAACTACATATTTAATAGCTCACACTGTCACTTCACAAATCCAAGCGTCGTTCATACAACGCATGCGCAGAAATCATCTTAAACTACCAACATGAAGTTGCACCATGCAACAGCTGGTATTCCTTTGTTGACAACATGGATGTATGTAGGTAGGGGATGGAACGTTTATAGTAATTTGTATGAATGACAGCGAAGCCAAAAAGTGAGGAAGGGAAATCGACGGTGGCCATTTTGTAGGAAATACTTTATTTAACATTTGTATGGGCAATGTATGTAAATTATTCACACAGTATCAGAAAACATTATATTTACTTCTTAAAATAATGACAATGCCACATAACTTAATGTTTTCATATATTTGATGAAATAGGGAATAGGATGAGTAAATAAAATGGAGTCATTTCTAAATCATTCAGTATTTATTTTTAAACTTTGTTTTCATATACACACAATATGGAGAGAATGAATGACAATTGAAGGATATAATATCTAAATGAATAATATAAAACACACGAACTTGCAAATGAGCGGGAAACTCAGGATATTTCGTAAGAATGACGTTTTTCTCCAACCTTGCAGAAAAACGAGATGTTTTTGAACACAAAACACTACGTTTACTTGGTGTCAAATATTGGATAATGTCCAGTTTCTCCTTTCTGGATCCTTTGGAAAACTACAAAAAATGATTTTGTTTATAAACATGCGATAATATCATTAACCTGATCAGATTTGTATGCATGAAACATTTCATTCTAACGGGTAAACAAACCAAACATCAGATTGTAGGTTCTTTGTATTGTCAGATGACAGAATGGAAAACAAGTTATATGTGTAGATATAGGAGAATAAGGACAGATAATTATATAGAACGTTTATAACATTATTATGATCATTTATATGTATACGAATTATAATATAAACGACTTTAAAATCGCAATATATTAAGATAAAAACTACAATACAAAACAACTTACCGAAAATATGACAATCCTGTTTCCTGCGAAAGTTGGATTGGATTTATAACCACAACCATTTATAGCGCACATCACCATGTTAATCATAAGATGATTCCTATTCTTCTAGATATAAAAACAAAAACCGATATGAAAAATTCAACTGATGTGCAAAAACTTGAAACATTTTTAAAACAACTAAACATACAAATACAAGGGTTGGTTCATGGGAGCATAAATGTCACTCGGCGTCGTTTGACCTGAACGACCATGAAGTTGCAGTGAGTGGTGAATATAATCCGGATAATCGTGAATAACTTAGAGCGTTTTATGACCCAATGTTATCGTAATGGCGCCATTATTTTTTACGTCTTTTTATTATTTTTTTTATTGCTTTTATAACTTAAAAAAAAATTTTTTTTTTGGATTTACTTTTTGTTATAATTTCTTAAATTCGCCGACGTGTAAAAGACGTAAATTATGAATATATTTAAATAATTAATATTTTTATTATTATTTGACTGGCGCCTTTTTATAGTAGCATTCAAGTACTTTTGTGTTTCTTTTAAATGATAAAAATATTTTTGTCTCTAACGAAGGAATAAATTATTTTAATAGGTATCTTTAAAATTAACAGTTAAAGTAATAACTACTTGATTAGTTTATAACTAATTGCTTTATACTTTTTTTTTAAATTATTCCATTATCTAACTTTCTGAGCTTGTATACTTCCCAAATACTTGTTACAAGTTTATATCCTAAATTTATCCAAACGAATTCACTGAATTAGCGTCAGAAATTATAAATGACAATTACGCAGAAATCGAGTATATTTTCTGAGACTATAATTCTTATTTTGTTACACATTTTGAAAACATAGTAACATACAGTACATGAACACTATGAATGCGTACTGGCATTGTATAGGTACTTTCAAAATATGCGTCGTCGACTGATCACTCGGTGACTGTCTGAACGCAGCCCAAATGCGACGCACCGAACAAAATTTATTTCTTACAAAATGGTCGTCATTCCCCTCCCCGCGCAGCTACAAAATGTTTACCAAAGTGTCTGTCCATTACTCTATTTAGGTCCATGGTTGACAATCAATTGTAAATATACAAAAATGGCCGGTAAGCAGGTGACAAGCGCTAGTCAGGTAATTATACTTGTAGAATTTATGGAAAGGTATGTACAATTTCTTTTTTATTTTGCACAATTACATAAAACTAAGTGTCTATTTATGATTATTTTTTGACTTAACTGAAATAAAGTGCAGCGCGAGACAAAAATCAAACTGCAATGTCGTCCTCATATAAATGAATAGTTTTCGACAAGTTTTCTGCGTCGTGAAGATTTTAGTGAATAATTTTTGTTGCTTTATGTGTATAAACATTCATAACAACGGTGAATATTAACCTCGCGGTATTTAACTTTATATCACTTACAAAATGTCGAACGTTTCGTTGACCTTCGCGGTAAATATTGAGAGGTGAACTTTTCAACAAAGAATTAATAATCACAACACAGTGACCATAATTTATATTATCAATAGCAGTAAATACATATGCCGATAAGCGATGTACCTGCTATTATTATTCTGTTTGAGTTATTTACCCAGTAAAGTGTTGCAGCCATAACTTGAAAAATATAATATGATTGTATGTGGCCCAAAGAAAAAAAGGTTGACTTTCCTTGTACAAGGCAATTTAATAACAAATATAATTGATAGATAGCTAAATTTTATTTCAATTCGTCATTTCCTATATCCACAATACTATTTTACAGACATGGAGATTTATCCCGGCCCCAAGTGGGGTCTCAGGGACGGGCGCTGTCCGACAGGTTGTGGTCGGATCTCGCCACAACCCTAAATGCTGATGGCAGTGGATCAGCAAGGCCACCCGATAAGTGGAAAAGGGTTTGTCATTCATTTTACATTTTGTTTTTCAAACTAGAATCAATGAGAATGCCAAATTTGTATAATGTGCATCATCTTTAAATTAAATTCTTTGAGAATGATTTTGTGAAGTGACAATTCACAGTTTCTTGCGACCTGAGGATGAAAATCGATTTATTTGTCTATTAATATTTCATTTCTTGTTCCTTGTGTAATATGTTTTTAAAATGTAGTCTGGATTGACACCCCCAAGTGCCCATTGCGGAGCCTATGGAGGTCGAAGAAAATAAATAAAATAAATAAATAGAATGAAACAGACCCCAAGTGATCTTACCCAAAGCTAATTTGTTTCCAGGTGTGGTCCGACCTAAAAACAAGAGTAAAAAAGAAGGCCGCGACCATAAACGTCCACAGAGGAGGAACTGGTGGAGGTCCCGCCTGTGCCCTCATCCTAACACCCTTGGAAGATAGGGTGTTAGGGTTAATGGGTATACGAAATCGCCTAGGCGGGACTCACGAGGCGCACGAGACGCCGATTTTCCCAGTTAGTATAATTTATTATGTATTAATATAATTAGTTTTGATTTCAAGGGAACACAGTCTGTCGTGTTACTACTACTACTACTATACCATCACGGCATATCCCACAAGTGGGGTAGCCAGCAGACCAGCTGCATATAAAACATGCAAGCTGACTTCTCCGTGCCAATATAAAATTAAGACATTCAGGATGGGTGGCAAACCTCATCGCCGAATTTAAGATGTAAAATGTCTTATTTTTTCGAACACCTGCCTTTTACAGGACACTCGAAAACTTACGGAGAAGAGTGGGAGACCAATTCTTTACCGGGTGCTCCACGGGATATACAATAGTAAACTAAGCCAAACTTATTAGATAGGTTATATTATTTTTACATAAATAATAATAGATTTTCTAATATTTATCTTAGGAATAATATTTAGTTATGTACATATAATTTACAAAATAAAAAACAATGTGATATGAAAATGGAATACAATAATTAAACCGTAAATACATTTTACATTATGAACTGTGTGTACTTTCACTGAATTGATTTTCTTTTTTATTTATTGATAAAAAATACAAAACAGACAACTATAAATATTATTTACAAAAATAAAAATAAGTTATTCATAACTCAGCTGTCATCCACAAACATGTACCACAGTTAAGTCAGTTTGCCCGGAAAATAGAAATATTTACCAATAAATTTGCTGTTACATTTATATAAAATAACACAATAATTTTACTTGCTCTGATTAATGTTAATTTTTCTGAGCTAATTCAATGTGTAGGAGTCGTCTATAGTGGTTTTAACTTTATATGATTGATAATTAATTTTCTTATTTATCTTAGACATTGTGATTAGAAGAGAAATATATTTCTACTATTACTGCTTTATTATAAATTATACCTATGTACCTGTTGAAAATATGTTAGTGGATAATATGGAGTCGTGGTAAGTTTAATGTACAACATAACTCGAAAAATATAATTATGAACCTAAATTATTCTTATTTCAGTCAAGTTGCACACCCCAAAACAATGTGGTGATCGAGGTCTTGGATGCCCCCACCACTTCTGGCCAGCATGAGTCGCCGGATTACAGTAAGTGCTGTGATGTGTGATAATGAGTTGTAAAATGTATTCTTGAACATGTAAAAGGCTCACGCCGTGGAATGTGAAATAAAATAGACTAATGTTAAGCTTTCTAGGAATCTCTCTTTTGCATTTATTTATTAACATCAATAGCACACTACAGACAAAATATATTCATAAAAACAAACAATGCAGACAAAAAAAGTATCAATTTTTTTATTTTATTTTATTTAACATAATTAATACAGACATAACAATACATAGACTATTTGATAAAAACTCATTTCTAAACATCCTCCTTATAGAGACAAGTCTCGTGCAAAGGAGAATATATCACCCTGTTTATAAGTGTACACAAAATAAAAGTTTAACCGTTCCTTTAATATGTTAGAAGCCCATAAGGCTGTCACATTGAAATAAAAGAATAGTAAAATGATAAAAAAAAACAAGTACTATAATCAGAAAGTGATAAATGACAAAATTCCTTTAATCAGTGTAATATTATTTCAAAATGTAATATGTTTATGACATTTTTACAGACAATGTATCGTGGTTGTCAACAAGAACCAGTGCTCCAGAGACTGTAGTCAGGGCTCCAGAGACACCCGTAAGGGCTTCAGAGCCCACAAGATCTCCGCAGCGGAGCCCTAGGAGAAGTCCACGAATTCCTAGAAGTCCACCCACTCCTAGGAGTGCGCGGACTCCTAGGAGGAGTGCGCGGACTCCTAGGAGGAGTGCGCGGACTCCTAGGAGAAGTCCACGAATTCCTAGAAGTCCACAAATTCCTAGAAGTACACCCACTCCTAGGAGTGCGCGGACTCCTCAGAGGAGTCATAGGGTGTCCGGAAATCTGCCAAGCCGGGTTAGTGGGACCCGGCAAACCCATTTTGAACGGACAGCGGAATTTGTCGGTCAAATCGAGCTCCAGAGACTGGAGCTCGACAGACACAGGGAAGACAATAGAAGGGATGAAGTGTTGCAGAGGCTGGCCTTAGAGTCAAGGAGGCTGGACGTAGAGTCAAGCAGGCTGGCCATAGACTCTAGGCTAGTCGATGTGTATGAGAGATTTGCCACAGTTTTTGAACGTGGCTTGGTATTCAGACAAAGTTAATAATATTATTAACTTTGTCTGAATAACGACCACTGAAGATACAAAGTTGTGTTAAATTTTAAGTGTATCGTCGTTGGTTCGATGAAACCTCTTATGTGCTCCAAACTAAATTTTACAGGGGACGCAAAAAATCTGTTTTAAAGTCCACAGATCTACAAATGTAATCAAATTTATTATCAATTTCATGTAAAATGTCTAAAATTTCACATGAATTTGATAATAATTTTGATTACATTTGTTGATCTGTGGACTTTAAAACAGTTTTTTTGCGTCCCATGTAAAATTTGGTTTGGAGCACATAAGAGGTTTCATTGAACCAACGACGGTATATTCTTCTTTTTTCACACATTGTGACTGTGGCTCTTCTTTCATCACCTCATTCCTCTGTTGTCTTCCCTGCTTTGTCTCACCAACGAATGATGCTTTTAATTTTCTTTTTTTTTTACTTTTTCTATTTATATAATATAACCTATGTCACCCGGGGATAGTGTAGCTTCCCAATAGTGAAAGAATTTTTCAAATCGGTTCAGTAGTTTCGGAGCCTATCCAATGCAAACAATCAATTCTTTTATTATTATTATTATTTGGATGATTTGTAAAGCGCCGTTTTTTGAAAAAATCCACCTCAAAGGCTTTCCTCTTTATAATATAAGTATAGATAATTTCGCACAATTGGCGAGTTTATCGCAGAGACAGATATCTTCCAACTAACCCAATATTTATATATTTTTATGAAAATGACCAAATTTTTACATTGCAATATATTCCATAAGTAGTTTAAAAATATAAACAATCTTTACAAATGTAGTAAATATATACATATATAGACTTCCTGCGATCATTTAATAAATTTATGAAACAAATTGTTCAATTTGCTTCTTTCTTATTTTAGGCGTTACTTGATAAGTCAAAACTCGAGTAACGCTTAAAACAAAAAAGGAGTTAAACGAACAATTTGTATTTTACTTATACTAAATGATTATGAAGTTTTACAAAGTAAACCTTGATACAATCAGTGACCAAAGCTTTACATTGCCATATATTCCATAAGAATTTTATAATACATATGTGTCAATTTTTACAATTTAAAAGAGGGCTGATGAAGCACCTATATGTGTTTAGTGCATTGTATATGTGTGTATCATCGCATTCGTATCCATAATACAAGATTCATCTTAGTTTGGGACTAGCTTGATCTGTGTGATCTCGATTACCTACTATTGTTATATTATTTTAATATCGTTTTTGACTTGTGGTTTTGTAAGTTAATTACTTTGCATTTGTTTTATTTTTGTTGTCCGTTAGGTTTACTTTTTGTTGAACATATAAAAGGCTCAAGCCGTGTTTTGTGTTAAATAGAAATAAAATAAAGAATAAAAAATAAATAGGTATAGTCAAAACGATCTCAAAGTTTACTACATAATTTTATAATTTAATGTTAGGATCTCAAAGTACATTACATACAATTGGCGAGTTTATCGCAGAGACGAATATCTTCCAACTAACCCAATATTTATATATTTTTATGAAAATGACCAAATTTTTACATTGCAATATATTCCATAAGTAGTTTAAAAATATAAACAATCTTTACAAATGTAGTAAATATATACATATATAGACTTCCTGCGATCATTTAATAAATTTATGAAACAAATTGTTCAATTTGCTACTTTCTTATTTTAGGCGTTACTTGATAAGTCAAAACTCGAGTAACGCTTAAAACAAAAAAGGAATTAAACGAACAATTTGTATTTTACTTATACTAAATGATTATGAAGTTTTACAAAGTAAACCTTGATACAATCAGTGACCAAAGCTTTACATTGCCATATATTCCATAAGAATTTTATAATACATATGTGTCAATTTTTACAATTTAAAAGAGGGCTGATGAAGCACCTATATGTGTTTAGTGCATTGTATATGTGTGTATCATCGCATTCGTATCCATAATACAAGATTCATCTTAGTTTGGGACTAGCTTGATCTGTGTGATCTCGATTACCTACTATTGTTATATTATTTTAATATCGTTTTTGACTTGTGGTTTTGTAAGTTAATTACTTTGCATTTGTTTTATTTTTGTTGTCCGTTAGGTTTACTTTTTGTTGAACATATAAAAGGCTCAAGCCGTGTTTTGTGTTAAATAGAAATAAAATAAAGAATAAAAAATAAATAGGTATAGTCAAAACGATCTCAAAGTTTACTACATAATTTTATAATTTAATGTTAGGATCTCAAAGTACATTACATACAATTGGCGAGTTTATCGCAGAGACGAATATCTTCCAACTAACCCAATATTTATATATTTTTATGAAAATGACCAAATTTTTACATTGCAATATATTCCATAAGTAGTTTAAAAATATAAACAATCTTTACAAATGTAGTAAATATATACATATATAGACTTCCTGCGATCATTTAATAAATTTATGAAACAAATTGTTCAATTTGCTACTTTCTTATTTTAGGCGTTACTTGATAAGTCAAAACTCGAGTAACGCTTAAAACAAAAAAGGAATTAAACGAACAATTTGTATTTTACTTATACTAAATGATTATGAAGTTTTACAAAGTAAACCTTGATACAATCAGTGACCAAAGCTTTACATTTCCATATATTCCATAAGAATTTTATAATACATATGTGTCAATTTTTACAATTTAAAAGAGGGCTGATGAAGCACCTATATGTGTTTAGTGCATTGTATATGTGTGTATCATCGCATTCGTATCCATAATACAAGATTCATCTTAGTTTGGGACTAGCTTGATCTGTGTGATCTCGATTACCTACTATTGTTATATTATTTTAATATCGTTTTTGACTTGTGGTTTTGTAAGTTAATTACTTTGCATTTGTTTTATTTTTGTTGTCCGTTAGGTTTACTTTTTGTTGAACATATAAAAGGCTCAAGCCGTGTTTTGTGTTAAATAGAAATAAAATAAAGAATAAAAAATAAATAGGTATAGTCAAAACGATCTCAAAGTTTACTACATAATTTTATAATTTAATGTTAGGATCTCAAAGTACATTACATACAATTGGCGAGTTTATCGCAGAGACGAATATCTTCCAACTAACCCAATATTTATATATTTTTATGAAAATGACCAAATTTTTACATTGCAATATATTCCATAAGTAGTTTAAAAATATAAACAATCTTTACAAATGTAGTAAATATATACATATATAGACTTCCTGCGATCATTTAATAAATTTATGAAACAAATTGTTCAATTTGCTACTTTCTTATTTTAGGCGTTACTTGATAAGTCAAAACTCGAGTAACGCTTAAAACAAAAAAGGAGTTAAACGAACAATTTGTATTTTACTTATACTAAATGATTATGAAGTTTTACAAAGTAAACCTTGATACAATCAGTGACCAAAGCTTTACATTGCCATATATTCCATAAGAATTTTATAATACATATGTGTCAATTTTTACAATTTAAAAGAGGGCCGATGACGCACCTATATGTGTTTAGTACATTGTATATGTGTGTATCATCGCATTAGTATCCATAATACAAGATTCATCTTAGTTTGGGACTAGCTTGATCTGTGTGATCTCGATTACCTACTATTGTTATATTATTTTAATATCGATTTTGACTTGTGGTTTTGTAAGTAAATTACTGTGCATTTGTTTTATTTTTGTTGTCCGTTAGGTTTACTTTTTTTTGAACATATAAAAGGCTCAAGCCGTGTATTGTGTTAAATAGAAATAAAAAAAAGAATAGAAAATAAATAGGTATAGTCAAAACGATCTCAAAGTTTACTACATACTTTTATAATTTAATGTTATGATCTCAAAGTTTTTATTACATACTTTCAAAGTTTATTACATACTTTTACATTTAATGTTACATGTATAATAAAGAAATAAAGCAAAATGAAAAGGTTTTTATTTTCTCTCACTGTCACTTCAATAATTGTGCAACAATTGTAAAAAGTGCACAGAAACATTGTTTTTCAGACTTTGTAAAATATCGTAGTTGCATATTCAAAAAGATACATGTGGCCACATTTTTATTTAGGCATACTCTTTTAAATCTGTTCATTAAGGCATTAAAATTGTAGTTTGGACTTTTTATTGACATGTGATATTATTCTTTAAGTATTGAATTTTAATATTTAATACTAAGAATGACTTTATAAAATGATTATGATATCATTATAAGTGGTTTATTCTATAAATGTCAAAACATTTATGAATTCACATGTCCCTTTTTGAATATCGTCGATGCATATAGTATACAAAATTCTTCAGTTAAAGTGTATTCAATAATAAATTGTTAAAAGATTTTCAATTATATTATTACAATTATTTCAATGATAGTAATAAACACTTTATTAATTGACATGAATAACACATTGCATTCATAGTTTATTTATGTATGTTTTGCTTGTAAAGCAAAGTGTATGGTGTTGTCTATCATCCTTAACCAAGTTTTTCGTACTCCGATTCTTCACTTAAGAAAATACAATATTATTGCTAAGCAGAGTGTAAAGTGCTCTGTTAACATTTTGTCAAACAGTATTAAATGTAGATTCAATCATTTGATATATATGGTTTAAAAGTTGCTTTTTGGACTTGATTGTGTTTTTGTACGTTGAACGTTTCGGCTAACCTACTATTTCCTTGATCACAAGTCTGTAGCCAGAGTAATAATAGGTATGCCGAACCATTGGGAGTAGGTACAAATACTTCCAACATTATCAAGTCTGCAAATTCAGGCTTCAAAATCTACCTAACATGTTTATCAATGCTATTTTTACAATTAAATAAATATAACCTGAGAGTATGTAGAGCGTCATCTTTGTGCCATAGCACCTCGAGGACGCTGTACATGATATTGTTTTATCTTCAACAAAGTTGTCTGTGTCCTGAATTTAAATTTAAATACAAAAACATAACACATAATTTCAGAATTAACCATTGTAACATGTGTATATTTAACACACGAAACTACCATATAAGGCTGAGAAAAGACAATGTCACCTTATTCGTAGTGCCCCGGACGGGACTTGAACCCGCATCCCTACCTTGTCCAATTAAGTTACCGGATGACCGGAAGGCTCCGATAATCTGTCTTATAAACCCCGATGACTGCATCACGTTTAGGTATTGTGCTGAGACACCTAGTATATAAGACAGAATATCAGAGCCTTCGGCTAGTCACCCGGTAACTGAATTGGACAAGGTAGGGATGCGGGTTCAAGACCCGTCCGGGGCACTATGAATGAGGTGAAATTGTATTTTCTCAGCCTTATGTGGTAGTTTCATGTATTAAATCTACTCAAAATGTTTTGAAGGGCTGCCAAACCTTGGGCCCTTTCTACGCTTTCAATAGCTATTTCTGCGGGGACGTTTACTGGTGGCATATTTAGATCATCTGTATCTGAGAGCGCATTTGGATCGATGGGTGGTGGTGGCAGCCTCAAGTGCTGGGAAATATTGTGTAGCACAGCACATGCTAATACAATCTCGGACGCAACTGCAGGTGTATAATGGAGGGTCCTGTCCTTAAGTAGGCACCTCCAACGAGATTTGAGGAGCCCGTAACACCGCTCGATGCAGTTGCGTGCCTGGACATGTTTTGCTGTGTACAAATATTCCCTCGATCCTGGTTGTGCATGGAGAACGGGTGTCATCAGCCATGGCCGCCGAGGGTAACCAGAATCACCTGAAAGAGAAAAAAAT
This sequence comes from Athripsodes cinereus, assembly GCA_947579605.1. Taxonomy (NCBI): domain Eukaryota; kingdom Metazoa; phylum Arthropoda; class Insecta; order Trichoptera; family Leptoceridae; genus Athripsodes; species Athripsodes cinereus. Next base: position 24,069,197 of record OX388318.1, read on the forward strand.
CATTCATCCTCATTACTAATCTCAACCATCAAAAGGTGTAAGGAAGGGCGACCCTCCCCAAATTCTCAAGGACGGTTGCGTGATGAGTAAGTAAATTAGGCGCGCACGGAGGAAGAAGCGATATTTATGTAAGGATATACCAATTTGGCATTCCGTCCTTCTGCCTACCCCACTTGGGATACGGCGTGAGGGTATTGTATGAATAATTATGATTTGTGCATATGGTGCATTATTTACATTGAATTTATATATTTGTTTCTTGAAAGGTAACAGATAAATACATAATCATTATTCTATTCTATTCTATTCTTCTCAAGGCCATCCACTCGTTTGCGAGTGATTTAGTACATAATCATTAAGTATAATGCTCTATGTATTCAATTTGTTTAGGTCATTCTTCACATGTGCCAACTGCTTTGATAGACCTTAAACCGAGTCAAAACTGAATTAAAAATAAATTTATTTACCTAGTAAATGTGAATGCTCTCCATTTTGGTGGAGCCCACGCATGAATGGGAGAACGTTGCTCTGCGACCATATCATAGAGTCATGTGTGTTCCCACCAAACTTAGGATTCACATTTATGATCTTCATGTCGCTATCACAAATCTGGAATTTGAATAGCATACGTTGTTAATGACCGATAATATAACATAATTAATTATTGTAACAAGAACTGAATCAATCTACACAATACCATTTGCACATTTATTGAATGCGTCCCCTTTCTGTTATAATACAAATGTTCCTCCTCACTCGGTCGTACTATATTGATATGCGTGCAGTCTATGCAACCGATCACCCCAGGCAGTTGAAATTTCATTAGAAATCTGAAAAAAAATAACAGCATAATTTGCATTTTGAAGATACTCTTTCATTGTCCATCCATCCATAGCATCACGAAATCTCCCACCGGTGGGGTAATCAGCGTTACTCGTAATTCACAATCATACTTACTTGTTTTTGATCACGTTTCTTTCATGAGGAGTAGTGGGGAATGTGATCCATTTCTGCAACATTTTCAGGCATCCCAATGCTCCCACTACTTCCTTCACAAACCTACTAACTGTCTTCTGAGGTGTGTGGTGAGAAAGCCCAACAATTTTCTGGTACGACCCAGTGGCGAGGAAACTTAATGTAAGTAGCACCTGAAATTAATTTCACACATTAAAATTTAAAAAACAGCTGCCTTTGAGATACATTGTAAATATTTGAATAGGTATTATAATACCCACACTGTAACAAAAACACAAACCTTTAACTCCAGCGGGTACAATTTTGTCCCCTTCAAAGTGGTATGTTTCCGCAAATCTTCACAGACGAGGCGAAATCCACGTTTATCCAGTCTGAAATGCCGAATAAATTCAACACCAGACAGGATCCTCGTGAAATCACCTCGCCTTTGACGAGTGCGGAAACGAGCTTTTTTTCGTTCCTCCTTATCAGCATAAAATGCAGCAACAAGGTGGACGAAGTGATGCATGATGCTAAAACAAATATTAAAGAGTTACGAGTAATTCTTGTTTAGAATTATCTTACTATTACGACTTCATCATCACAATATAACATAGGAGTAACCAATAAATGATGTATGTGTGGAATTTTCCTTTTAAATTCATAGTTTAAAAGAAATATAGCGAGATGTCACTGACTATGGGACGCATTATGAGGTTATGTAATATTTTCTCCGCAAATATTAATCTAATTATACTCACAAGCACTTATAATACATTAAAAACAAATACTTACTATTTTTTTATGTAAAATACTTAACAAAAAGCAAAAACTATACAAAGAAAGTAGATTGGCGAGACGAAAATACCGCGGAACAGCAACTATTTGGTGATGTTGAATTAAACACGCAAAGCACGACAATTCCACGCAAAGCACGACAATTCCACGCAGTGCAGCTGTCAAAAATGTGTTTTGACTACCGAATTATAGTTACGACGCCACTCTGCCATACGAAAAACTCAAACGTGCTGCTTTGCGTGCTGTTAGAAAAGTAAAGATGGCGGTGGCCTTCAATTTCGGATATTTTGACTCGGAAGTATGTGTAACGCGTGCGTTTCCATTGCAGAACAGTGGATTTAGTCACGCTTCTAGTGTTTTGACTCAGGCCCCAGCACCATGTAATAAAAAATGCAAGCTGTTCTCTCCGTACCAATAAAATAATATTCAGAACAAACCTCATCGCTGAATTTAAAATGTAAAAATGTTTTTATTTTTTCCAACACCTGCTTTTTATAGAACACTAAACAGTTTACAGCAAAGAGTGGAAGACCAATTCTCTGCGGGGTGTTCCACGGAGAAAAAAAATTCTTCGCTGCTGCCAATTCCCCCCTAGAGTAAAACTTGTTTACGCCCTTGGTTCAGTCTATAAGGCACGTGGAGATAGATAAATAAAGAGGTTGTTATACAGATAGATAGATAAATCAAACGGAAGGCAACCATCTTAAAATCACGTAGCTCAATTACATGGACTACATCTTCAAGGTTGTATGACGACTTCTAGAAGGAATTTCGTGCCAAGATCTGCCTTTTTTTCTCACCGTATTTACTTCTCTTCTATGAATTTAGTTATTTATAGATGAAATGTTATTTTGGATCTTTCCTAAGTGTTGGAATGATTAAAAATATATCGAATAAGAAGCAATGTTACACGTGGAACGAAACGGATGATAAATAAAGTATATTTATTTACTTATTTACATCCACGGTGTGAGCCTTTACATGTTGTATTATACATAAACAACAAATCATAATTATCGTTCACAACACAGTTGGAGCAAGACGAGAACACCAATTGGCAAAGAACAAAATACAATTGGGAATCAAATCATAACAATTATAAAATTAGTCAAATAAAATCATGAAAAATGAAAATATGGGAGTAAGAGTACAAAATGTTTGTAATAATATGTCAAGATTAAAAAATTTCATAAAGTAAGGAGATGCCAGATTTTTTAAATTAAAATTGTAATAGATAATTAAAATGACAAAAGAGTTCATCTGTTATACATTAAGATGTCAATAAATAAAAGAGGTAGGTAGGTATGTCAAATTATATTATAAATTGTCACTGATAATACATAGATGGCTTGACGAAGGAATTATATCTACTACTTCTAATACTACTACTACTACCGTACCATCACGGCATATCCCACAAGTGGGGAAGCCAGCAGACCAGTCGCATATAACAAACATGCAAGTTGTCTTCTTCGTGCCAATATAACATCAAAACATTCAGGATGGGTGGCCAACTTCATCGCTGAATTTAAGATGTAAAATGTCTTAGGCAATTTTTTCGAACACCAGGACACTCGAAAACTTACGGAGAAGAGTGGGAAACCAATTCTTTACCGGGTGCTCCACGGGATATCCTCATATTTTATTGTAGAATTTACTATTATATTATAAGTTGTTTGTTAGCAGACAGACATTTTAGGTCAAGGTGACACCAGCTGGCAGGTGAGCCACCACCAGGACAGGAATGTAAGAGGTTACGTTATTTTGTTCTCTAGAGAGGAGAATTTTTACTCAATCATCATTGTGATGCTTCAGCTCGAAGGCATAGGGAATACCAAACATCGATGGTTGTGGATACATCGATTCTTCAATTTTTTTAACTCATAACAAATACCAATAATATTTATCATGCGGCACCTATACTATGTAGGTATCCCAGAACAATACTTGCACGCAAAGCTGTCATTGCAGTTAATAAGAGAGAAGGTATATCGGAATCTTTATTGTCACCCGGTAGGTCAGGGAAGCACAGACTTATAGGGAACAGGGGCCACTCTGGAAGATTATGAGCCCAAGACGGGCCGCTATAAGAAAATTAATACTAAAAGTTTTAATTTCTAGAAATGATTACACATTAAAATGTATACCCCCCCCCCGTCTATTCCCCTCGTCACGGTATGGGAATTTTTAAATATTTCAAAAACTCTTCGGTTTTCTTAAAGAATATTTTCTCGCACTACCTTTTCTACAATGTACCGGACATTGGTACCGATTGTTTGTGTCAATACCGGTTAAGTACTAAAAATGTAACGTGTTTGAATTTCTACCCCCCCCCCGTCACCGAATTTCCAAAATGGTATGGGAATTTGAAATATTTCAAAACTCCTTAGTTTTCTTAAACAATGTTTACTCGAATTATATCCGCTACTTTTACCGATTACCGAATATCCGATTATCACTGGTATTGACACTTTTTTTTTAAATATATTTTATAGTTTGCTGGCGGGCCGCAGATATACAGACCGAGGGCCGCACGCGGCCCGCGAGCCGCGGTTTGTGCATCGCTGCGGTAGGTTAATTAGACAAAGGACTAGCAAAAAAGATGGGTTGCAGATTCAAATCCCATTTAGGGGACTAATAGGTGACGTTTTCTTTTCTAAGCCTGATATGGTAGTTTCACGTGTTAAAATTAAATAGGTATCAATAATGTTTGGCAATTAAAATGTGTTTAGGTTGATTAAAGGGTTATAACATTTTCTTCTATCCAATTTGACAAAAGTGTTTGGGACGTGTAATTAGAACAGTAGGGTAACTCTTAACAAAATCTAAATGCGATCTTAATCTTTATCATACGACGCGCGCAGTGGCTATTATTTTAGTCAAAAATATGTATATACCAATCTCGCGGTAGCGGTAGCATGGTATTTTTAACTATGGTCCCTTCGCGCGTCGTATGATTAAGATCAAGACTAGATTAAGATCGTATTTAGATTGTGTCAAGAGTAGCCTTGCAGTATTTTATTTACTTATTCATATTTTTTGAATAACACAGAACACAAAATATTGAAATGATAAGCAGTGGCAAGTTTGACACAATGCGACAGGATGTTATAGAGAAATGACCAAGATAAAGATGAGATATAAAACAGAAGAATTCGGAACCTCAGGACAAGAAGAGACGAGCCCAGCAGTCACCATAGGCAGTAAGTGGGGACCGCGCCCGGAAGAAGATGAAGAAGAAGCAGTGGCGAGATTATCCTTGTGGAGTAATTTAGAATAGTCACGTTATTTTCTTCTTCTTCTCAAAGTGCCATGTCAGGTCCCCCCGACGTCGGTTATCACCCTGGCGTAGGCCTCTCTGTCCTGTGACAGCCGGAACAACTCCTCCACCCTCCGAACTCCGGTCCACTCTCGGATATTTCTCAGCCAGGACATCTGCCGCCTTCCCACACCACGACTACCCTCAATTTTTCCCTTCAAAATGAATTGGAGCAAACTATATTTCTTTTACGTGTCATTTTCTTAATAGATCGAAATAATAAAACAAATGTTTTATTCTACTAATGGTTTATTATGTGAGAGAGACGTCTTTCGTCTGATGAGGACATTGTCAATCAAGATTGACAATGTCCTCATCAGACGAAAGACGTCTCTCTCACATAATAAACCATTAGTAGAATAAAACATTTGTTTTATTATTTCGATATGGAATTCTACTACCTAAACACCGACACAATTCTTAATAGATGATTAATATAAATATTTACTACTGTAACATCAAGGCAAATCCCACTTGTAATTATTGTGTAGTTGGTTATTTTCAAATACTTACGTTCTGATTTTTGAAATACAAACAAACGACTATTCTTATACAAGTAGGTACATTCTTGTGTCTTTACATCGTCATCGAATTAAGAACGCTAATATCAATCGATTATTGCTCGACGCGAAGTCCCTATGAAAGTATAACAATTGGTTTTTATGATGTGTTGACGGGTATACAAGTGTGGTTTTTATTTATTTATTTATTTATATTAATGATCGCCCGCCACGTCAAGATAATGTTATTTGTTCGGGTAAACATTAGAGTAATTGTTAAATACGATTTTTGCATTTTATTGGATTTTTTACACATAGAGCCCGTAGACAAACCGTACTTAGCGATCGATTACTGGCAAACTTTTCGACAATCTACCTACATGTACCGTGTAATTATGCGTTATTTTTGCAGTTATTGTCGAAAATTCGTTTGTAGTCGATCGCCAAGTGCGTGTTTGTCAAGGGGGTCAGGTGAGAACAGATAATATTAAGAATATTACTCCACTTCAAAATTTTATAGAAGAAGCAAAAAAATGTTGGATAAAGAAAATGTCAAATTATTGTCCTTATCATATCCAACCATCTTTTTGTAATGTAGTTTTTTTTTTATTATGTCATAAAAATTTAAGAGAAAATATTCAGGAATAATCAAGTTATAAACAAAAAATTAAAAAAAAAGTTGATTAAATCCTTTGTTTTGACAAACTTTAGCAACATGTAAAAGATATAATGTATGTCGCATGTTTGGGGTTAAGTGGTTTGATGCCTTTTACCTCGCCATAAAATTATGACTGGATGAAATTTTTTGGCGTTAATAATGACACTCATGCTGTTTGAGTCCTTTATCGGTTATCCTTTTAGATATTTGCAATTAAGTCCTAGCTAAAAAATATATTTTGCTTTTTCTTTAAAAACTAGACGTTTGGGGATTGAATCCTTTTACAAGTATGTGTACAAGACACAAATGATTGACTTAAAAACATAAAACGACTTTTGCCAAAATTGTGGTTTGATGTCTTTGTCCTGAGCACAGTCGATTATAATAAATTGTCGTTTATTAAAACAGACCAAGCCATTCATAATAATATGTACAAGTAGGTATTTTATACGATTTATGCATAAAATAAAAAAACCTACTTTTTAGTTTTAAATTTAGTTTATCTTGATTTGTTTAGATATGTATATATTTTTGTAATAAAGGTATTATCCTAGAACAGGTCTACCTAGTTGGGTAATCTTATTTTTACTAGAATTAATTGATTATGTGTTTATATTTGTTAAATAATTAATATAATATACAAAAAAAAATAAGTGAATTGTTTGGCCGGTTTTTAACTGTATATTTTACCCTATTGAGATTATTTTTAATTCTTATTTATTGATGAAATGCAAGCATCTTTATTAATAATAAAAATAATATCTGGCAAAAATAAAACACTAGCAAATATTCGTCTGCAAATGCTCAATTAATGAATTCTCATATTGTAGCTACCTAAAACTGTGAGCGAATTCACACAACTATACTATACTATATCCTCACGCCTTGTCCCAAGTGGGGTAGGCAGAGATAACGGTCCGCCAAATAGATCTATCCTTCCAGATAGATACCCAAGTCCCTCACATGATTGACAAGTTCAATAAAAGAGTTGTTTAACAGTAACAAAATGGAATAGAGGAAGTATCCACCCGGGATAAAAGCCTTGAACTACCTAACAAAATTGCTTGTGGCTTAGTTGGATTTATGAGTAGACCGTTGTGCTCAGACCAACGCCCAATGCGATCTAAGTTCTGGTTCATAGAGTTTACAGCTGAGAAAATATAATCGGTTTTAAAGTGAGAATATAACTGTAAGTCGTCGGCATAAACATGGTATGCACATGAAAGATCACGAGTCATTGAAGCGATAAAAATAGAAAAAAAGTAAGGGAGATAAAATACCTCCTTGAGGAACTCCCGCTTCAAGACCTACCCAGTCAGAAACACCCTCCGATGTAACAACTTTTTGAGAGCGATGAGTGAGATATGATTGAAACCACTGGAGAGGTAATCCAGAAATATTAAAAGACCTCAGTCTGGCCAAGAGCAGATCGAAGTCAACACTATTAAAAGCGCTACTGAAGTCCAATAAAATTAAAAAACAAAGTTGACCATTTGACAGAGCAAATAAGTAACTTTTAACAGAGCGGAAGTATTACTATGCCCTTTCTTAAATCCCTATATATCCCGTTATAGCTCTAAGATTTCAAAGCTTGGAGACTCCTGTTCTTGAAGACTATAATATGTTATGTCACATAGTGTTTAGGTGGGTATGTACGATAATATGTCGCGTATATACATATTCTAAGATGTGGATATGTCGCATATTATGGATGTTGTGTCGGGAAACCCCAAAAATAACAATTTCCTGAATAACAGGTTGTGTCTGAGTGTCTGAGAGACCGTAATATTATTATACTAAAATAACTAATATGTTCGCATTGTCGTGTATTTTGTGGAAGAGTGTCTCCTAACTTATTTACCTACATATTATTAAAACAATATTCATTCATACCATCACGGCAGTTCCCACAAATGCTGAGGTACTGTATGTACTAAATACGCCAATCATAAGTGGAGTAGACAGTAGACTGACTTCACGTTATGGACATACACTTAATTGTCCTCTCTGTGCAATAAAAATAAAAATGTTCAGAATGGGTGGCATACCTCATCGCAGAATTAAAGATGTTAAATGCCCTACTTCGAATACCTATCTGCCTAAAAATAAAAATAAACGAGAATTCGTAAAAATGAAAAAGAGGATAATAGGCATTTGTAGAAAGAAGGGGTATAAGGAAGTTTGGGCGTCGAACGAGAAGCACGTGGCTTGAATTCTTAAGAACAGTTCTGTGTTATGTAAGAGAAATCGGAGTGCGTGCGTTAGAAATTTAGAGTAGAAGAAGCGAAATGGGAACAAACTAAAATATTGAAAATTGGAAAGGTGGAGCGACCAAATTAAGGAGGCCACACAGAGCTCACTTCATGGGGCCTTGCACATGGCGGAGGATCGTTCAACATGGAGACAGATAGTCTACAGAACGAAGCGTGATGGTCACGATCCTCAGGATTGAGGGACCGACGCGACGGAGATGATGATGATGAGTATCACTTCAAAAAGTGACGGGCACAGAATTCAACTCGATGTTCTAATGTTTTTATCTATTTATCTTCATAATTTTTGTCTTGTTTTTTGTTTTTGATTTTTAAGTGTATATTATCACTGTTTGCTAGCAACGTGTTCGTCATACGCTTTGGTAATTTGCGGGACCTTGATTGGTTTATTTACTGAAGAAATTTGAATGTAGACATTTGTTTGTGTCCCTTAAGACAATAAATAAAAAAATGTATTATATCTATGAAATAATTACATTACATGGATTGATTACATAGGTTTTACCCTCACATGTTCTCCTTGGGAACACGACGATTGACTAATACGCAACTTCTTAAACTATGAAGAATCTTTATCCTCAGAATTATTAGAAGATTAAGAGAGTGATGTAATGACGAATGTGAAATTCACAGAATACAATAAATTAATAATATTCAAGTTCTGATTATTTTTTTAAGTATGTGTCAGTGGCGTGCCTTAAGTTTTCATATATATATGGAAAATTTGTAAAGCGCCGTGTACTCATAACATGACCTCAAGGGCGCCGTATATCGTATCCATCACCCGAAACTCCCAGCAAAAAGGTGTGTTTTCAGCCCTCTTTTAAAACTCTCTCCATTCATCTCCTCTCGCAGACACATAGGCAGCTTGTTCCACCATACCCGTTCATACCCGTTGTCTGGGTAGGCCAGTTGTCAATAATTAATAAAGATATATTATTTAATAAAATATTGTTATGGTTTGTTTGACGGTTCAGACGAATTTACCGAATAAAAATGATAAAAAAACGCTTCGGACGACATCGCGTCGAATTCGATTCGATCAGCGATTGTGCTCAAAATTTCAAACGATCGAACTGTTAACTGCACGTAACATTTTTTAATTATTTCTTAGCTAGAAAACCTCAGACAAAGTCAGGATTTTCCATCGATTTTTATATATAATACCTAGATGGAGTACTCGTATGTATTTTCATTGTAATAAAGTGAGGCACCATTTTTCGGCACTTTTGACAGATCGGTTGGCGAAAACAAGTGTGGTAAATCGCTTAAGACGTCGACAAGAACTTCAAACGTTTACGTTACGTTTTTATAAATGTAAAAATGATATGTTTTTTTTCATGTGGGAAACACCACACGCTTTCGCCAACCGTTCTGTCAAAATATCATAGATTTTTTGCCTCACTTTTGTAAATGAGTCAGGGTTCTAGGTTTTGTATGGAATTCTGTGGGATTTTCGGTTTGCATAGAAGACACGCTACTGATATATATCTATGCATGTATATATTGAGTTTTATTTTTCCATGACTAGATATAGACTAGGTGCGCTATTCACGTCATCGCAACGTAAAAACTATACCTACTTTTTTCATTAGCACTCCATGACGCGCAATCGATAATAATATCTAATATATTTGTAAGAAAGTACCTAGGTAGATACTTACCGTAGTAAGTTACTTTGTAAGATTATTTTTATTTTAAAATGAAAAAAGGGAATGAGAATTCATAATTTTTTTGACATTTCTGCTTATAATGATATCAAGACCATTATTTAAGTGATTCTTAGTATCAAATATTAAAATTCAATACTTAAAGAATAAAATCACATGCCAATAAAAAGTCCAAACTACAATTTTAATGCCTTAATGAACAGTTTTAAAAGAGTGTGCCTAAATAAAAAAGGTGCGCTCTTCTCTTCTCTTTTTGAATATGGAACGACGATATGTAAAACAAAAGGTAAACAACAGAAACAGAATTAGGTACAAAGATGGGCCCCATTACAGGCGTAATTTGTTAATCTCTGAGTCAGCCGTAGGTCTAGGCAAATCTAACATCCCAAATCACCTTGAAAAAATTCAAAGACCACCAAAGTACTCTCAAGAGTTAATCTCTACTACGTATTACATATATTTATAAAATAAAGCTTATAAGTATAATATTCAAATAAATTAAATCAAAAACAGGAACAAAAAGAATAGATATAGGTACTCTATTTTAATAATATTTTTATAACAGGAACAGTGTAACATACAGTAGGTATATGAGATAGCATTTACATTGTAATAGTGTTATGTGAAATGATGGACTTGATGCAAAGCAACGTCTTCCAGCCACTTGCTTTTCTATAAAGAAAAATTACACTTTTTAATAACATTTAACTCGTTGTTACCCAATGCTAATAATAATTCATACATGAACGTTTGCGAGATGTCTGTATGAAGATGAATGTATAATATATCTATTGATGTAGTGTGCATGGTTTGGATATTTGGATGTTAATTGTGTGAATTTTCCTTGTTTAATTTCTTTTTTTTTTTTAAAAAGATATATCTGGGTTTTGTTATAAACCCAAATACAACTCTATACACCTTCCACAGTAAGCTAAAAGCTTGTGTCGTGAAAGGGGAGTTTGCCGGCACCTGGGATCGAACCGCGGACCCCTTGTTCAAGAGGCCGAGACTCTACCTCCAGGCTACCGACGAACTCAATTATGAATTCTGTCAAATTATGATTATGAATTCTGTCAAACATCTGTATTGCACCTAAACAAAACTGTATTCAAGGCTCAAATTTAATATTAATGTAGAGAATGATAAATTCAAAAGCATTGTCAAAGAATTTATTAGGAACAACAGTTTGATGTTTTTATTGTTATTTTTCAGACTATATTAATCATGTTCAGGTGTTGAATTTGACATGCAGAATGGAAAGCAGAATATGTATTGTCAAAAAATTAATTCACGAACGACAGTGGAATGGTTTAAGTGTTTTTAATTTTTGTTTTTGAAAAGAATAAATTAATGATACTGGAGAATGATTAAAACCTGTCCCAGAACACAAGCCACGCTGAATTCTGGGACGAGTATTTGACTAAATAAATATTGATGACATATTATTTATTATTAGAATTATATTTGAGTCACTACGATAAAAAAAACTTAGTGAATTGTATTTTTTTTTTCGAACTCCTGCCTCTTACAGAACACTAAAAAACTAATGGAAAAGAGTGGGAGATCTTTTCTTTGCCATTTATTTTTAATTTATTTATTTTAATAGATACAACAGCTTTCACAATGAATAATACAATAATATATCTACATTTAATTATTTACATCGCCAATTAAAGTATCTAAACTATGAACAATTTAATAAAAAGCAAAATATTTAAAATATAATAATAGAAAGAAGAAGAGGAAGGAAGGAAGAGAGAAGAGAATACAACCTAGTTCAATGTACAATGGTAGGTACATCACATACATAGTAACTTGCTATATACATACAATGTACTGCAGCTATGCCCAAAAAATCAAATAATATGATTTCTCTACTGGACAACACAACGTTTTTTTAGCACTTATGTGACCTTTTTTTCAATTTTATTTGAAACACACCCTGTGTAAGATTGAACCTTGAGGATTTGTCTTTGATTAATAGAAGTTTTAAAAAATTATGTCATAGTTAAAGAATGCATACGTGTCATCGAGTGTTAACAATTAACGAATGGCCGCTTCTTCTTCCAGACGGATATTTTTTTCACCAAGAAACAATCAATAATAATACTTTTATACACAGGTGCATGATATTCTATGTAACTAAAGTGAAGTATAGTATAATATAGCACAACAGTCGCTTCCAGCACTGGCGATAGACAAACGAAGGAATGTGAGTAACATAACTCGAGGTACAAGCGGCGAATACAAAAAAAAAGTTATTGAAACACTTAATATACTTAAAGGGGTATTCACATTTATCACTTTGAGTGATAATGCGGGATGGATCATCAAAAGTGAAAAGTGTTAACGGACGTTTCTTTCCAAGTGACCACTCGGGATGACAGATAAAGCGATTACCGTCCGACATATTAACGAATTACTTACATAATGAGAGGATTATTTCATTGAAACGACCATAAACAAGCGTAACCTACATATTATTTGTCCCTATTCTCTACGAATTAGAATAAAGTGTCAGAATCATATGAGTGGTATAATAGCAAAAACAGCTAAAAGCCAGCATACTAATTAAGCGTGAAGTGAAAAAAACATATTCTAAACTTACTGTTAGCTGTGTTTGGTCCTAATCAAAATATTTAAATGAAATTTTCATAGGTTTATGTTGGTTTTGAAACCAATGTAACAGTTTCCTACATTTTTGCATCAAAATTCCGGAATGTATGACACTTAGCTGTTTTTGTTATACCCCTATTATACCCCTCATACAAACAAAACGGATACATTGTGTACTTACGACAGTTGGATTAATTTTTAATATAATTTTTTTTAAAACACGTCAAACCAGAGACAACATGTCTCCGAGACATGGCAGTGAAAGCTCATGATGAAAATTGAGAACAGACGTATTATTCACTTTCGATGAACAGCTTCGATTCATTTACTCTGGATGATCATCCAAAGTGAAACAATGTGAATGTATCTTTATTTAGTGTTATTGTGTATTTGTTATTTTGACAAGCGACCTTGATGAAGGTCTTTGAAATAAAATAGAAATAAAAAGAAACACTTCATATTTATTTTATCTAAGTACTCGTATACAAAACAAACATTTACACAATTCTAAAACAAAGCAAATCACAAGTGTAATTACAAAAAAAGAATAGATACATATGTAGTTTAATAGGTATATCATTAATCATATTCAGCAACTTAGACTCAATTTCACATACATGCAATCTTATCCATAATGTAAAATACTCCAATCCTCCACATTCATCTCCATCCACTTTGATCAGATTATACTATCACTTTGTATTATTTAGAGAAATACATTTTCTCATATCGATTCTAAATTACATTCTCAAGAATGCAATTTGTTAAGTTTGTTTAATGATATTACTAAATAGCCTATATTCTTTTACTTACCCCTTAACCACATCTCTTCACTGTTCGGGTATAGACCTCTACAACAGTTTTCCATTTCCTTTTAAAACCAATTAGGCATTTCGATCGGAGAACCAAAATATTTACATAATGTAACATAGTACAAAATTTAATCGAATACAGTTGGAAGCAGTAGCATATTTACCAGAGTTTTTATAAGCTTTTTATAATTAAAAAAAAAAAAATGATAAAAGTATACGTACACAATCCGAGAATTTAAAATGTTGTGTGAATATTTTGTGTAACTCACCCGTTACTATATATTATTGTGTATGTCCAGCTGGCCGTACTGAATAGTTCATAGGCAAGAGTTCGTCGGTAGCCTTGGAGGTAGAGTCTCGGCCTTCAGAACAAGGGGTCCGTGGTTCGATCCCAGGTGCCGGCAAACTCCCCTTTCACGGCACAAGCTTTTAGCTTAGTGTGAAAGGTGTATAAGGTTGTATTTGGGTTTATAACAAACTCAGATATATTTTTTTTTTTAAAAAAAGAAGTAAGTCACAGCATTTTGTCTTCCTTGCACGTACATGTATAGTTGCTTGCGTGGCTTATTTTGGTTATCTTTTTATTTCACTCATCGCGCACTACTTGTACCGAAGTTTGGCATTTAAGAATGACTTGCTAATGTAGTACGTTTATACTTCGCGGATTCAATATGGAAAAATAATCCGAGATTATGATCATAGTGACTGCATTCGCATCATTTCTCGTCCGATTTATACCTTATACTTTCACATACTTTTGTATAATTTCGTCCATTCTTTAAATTACTTAGTATTGAAAGCATAATAAACAGTCTGTTCCATAACGAATCAGATATCTCGATTGGAGAACAATGTTTACAAATTAATTGGCGACGTAAATTATTAAATGTATATTATTGTATTGTTAAAGCTGTTGTATCTATTAACATTGTGAAAAATCTAATCGGAAGAAGTGAGAAAGTCATCCCAAAGGTTACGAATTGGCTCTAGGCTGGTTTAAGTAATCACTTTCGATGTCCATGGACAATTTTCACCTATTCCGCCATTCTCACTGTCATAATTTAAGGTTCAACAATCGAGAAACACTTTTTGCTAACCTTAGAAGCAACCATCTTTTGGGATCTCATATTTAAAATCTCAAATGGATCGCGAACTCCCGTTAATGATTCATGTCACTTGGTCCGATTAGATTTTGCACAATGTGACATTGTGTTAACATGGTTCTCCAATCGAGGTGTCAGATTGGTTTTGTCATCTGCATGTTGTACCTAAATCCGGTAAAAAATAATAATAATAAGTTTCTGGGATCGACCAATTCAAACTGATCGAACTCATACTATAATTATTATTGTCCAGTATCGGTACTTGAAAACAATGACACTAAACTCTACTGGGATCGACCAATTCAAACTGATCGAACTATTAGAGCTAATCGACCAGATATTGTGTTGGTTGATCGCAGATGCCGTAAAACATACATCATAGACATCACTATAATACCACACGATGAAAATTTAAATAAAGCTGAGCAAGATAAGATAATAAAATATCTTGATCTTGCTCATGAAATCAAAGATATGTGGAGAACACCTACCACAATCATCGTGCCTATAGTGTTGTCTGTGAATGGTTTAATACCTAAGAGTCTGTCAAGCAATCTCAGAAAACTGGGAGTAGATGACAGGCTCAAATACAGCATGCAGAAGGCCGTACTTCTATCGTCTACCAGGATAGTAAGAAGGTTTTTATCCCTGTAGCTCTGTAAGTGATCTCCCATGATTGTACTATTTCATAGAACATCATGGAAGAATCAACTCGAATAATGTTGGGGTTCTACATTTTGAATATAAATTTATTTTAAAATTTTCATGGTTTTTGTTATTTAATGTTATATTTAAATTTTATTGTTAATCTTATATTGTGTTCAAAATGTAGAATCTAATATTGTTTTGTTTAATAAATGAGATATGAGATAATAATAAGTATACTACACAGTCTTTTCCACTTTTACAGAACCCGCAACATGTTGCAATCTTGTAGTCTCGAGAATAATTTTGCAGGCGATAAAATGCATACAAAATATTGAATCAAATTTATTTTCATAACTGTTTGTGCTACGAATTGTCAAACATTAATTCAGAAGTCATGGAAACTATAAATTTGATCCAGGTACCTATCTATTAAAAAGTGATTAGGATAGAAATGAGATGCGATAATTATGTAGTTATAATATAATAATATTTATATAAAACAGTGATGCCTGTGTGTTGATTACCCCTGGCTGGACGGTTGTATGGTACAATAACAATCTCCTTGCGTCCGCATTCCAACCAGTCTAAGTATCGCCGGGACAGGTGTAAGCAACTGACGGGTTTGAAATGTATTTTTGATGATTTTTGCGAGGTTATTTTTATCACGCTTCTCAGCATTATACAATCAGATAAGTCTCCATATGATCAGTCAAGATCACACAAAAATTTAACAGTCTAATTCCGGGAAAAATTCACCTATCCAGATATACAGGATATCAAAGGATATAGGCAAAAAAGGCGAGTTCAAAATATCAGCATTGTACTTGAAATATATGTGTTCAAAATCTTTCTAACAATATTATAAGTATTTATTTTTGAATTTTTATTTATAAATTTACCGGGAAATCTAATTTTTGTAAATTATTTATTAAAGATTACGGAGTTTACCCCTGTAGCTGACATGACTAAAGGTATTATATAAACGGGCCTAGAATGCCAAATATTTTTTTATTTCTCCTGCTAGTTCTGTATAGTCCACGAAGAGGACAGTTTGCATGTTTCTTACATGCAGCTGATTTACTGGCTACCCCACTTGTGGGATATGCCGTGATGGTATAACTAACTAACTAACTTCTGTATATTTACGTTTTTTTCGGCTATGGTTGTTTGTATATTATGTGTATTTGGGACAGCGATGTCTCTATTAGGTACGTGATTTTATTATGTTTGTCATGTATTACTTTTAAATAAATTAACTGGTAAATCTAATTTTTATTTTTTTACCAAAGTTTTTGCAGTTACCCCTTTATCTGACCTGACTTAAGGTATTATGATATAAAGAGATCTAGAATAACAAATAATTTTTGTTTATTATTATTTAGTTTATAATTATTTTACCACGAAATTCTGGAATAGATTAAAACTCCCAATCTTTTTAGTGATTTTTATTAGATTCAAGGTGATATTCAACACAGTATTTAGCTATTGGTTAACAAAAATATATATTTTTATATTGGACATTGAAGTTTCCTAGACATATTTTTATCATTTATGAAAAAAACACATGGAAAAACACGAAATTGGTAGGTAGGTAGGTACCCGTATTTACCAAAACACTTTGAGGGTTAATCCCGATGCGGTTTTAATTTTGAAAATCTTAATACTTATAAATATTATAATGTTTAGAATATTAACTATTATTTTTTGTTTAACTGGGTTTAGTCACAAAAAGCAGATAAATTCATTGATAAAATTTAATTTTAAGTTTAATTAATCGAAGGATCTTGAGGGAAGTTTATTATAATGAGAGATTAAAACTAATCAAAATATTTAGTTATTCCACTGTTGGTTCTTAAGGATCTAGAGGAGCTCAATTCTAAAGTCAACCGGCAGTCAATTGCTCAAGAAAGAAAGGCTTGAAGATCTATTGTTTCGGAGGCAAAGGTCCTGCAAGGGCTGTTCGGCCATCGGAAATGTGTGAAGTGAAGAGTGACTCTTAATTTGAAATCAATAAGATACCTCGACCTATAATTTATTGAGGCTATCAGGGCAAAAGTGGTGTAACCCACAATTTTTATTGGTTACGGTTCAAGTGTAAAATACATTCCTTACATTATGAACTTTTAATGCAATAGTGGAGCAAGCCATCTTTGATAGTAAATAAATCAATTAAATAATGTTCACAAAAAAAATCATTACATTTAATCATTTTTTTATTCCTTATTACCTCATTATCTCCTAAAAAAGTAGTCTGGGGTTATTGGTATAGTCTTTATTCAAATTTGTAACATTTTTCACAATAAATTAATACAGTCACATTAAATTAAACCATATTTTAATTTATCAATGGGTTCTGACAATACTGACAAATATTTTTTATAACTATAGGCTAGTTTTTTGATAAGTGATGCTTACACACTACAATAATTTACAATAAGTTTTAAATAAACAAAGTAATATACAATTGGGTGACACTATTTTTGCACCGATAGCCTCAAATATGTCTTTACCGATATTTTTATTTTATTTAAAGCACTTTTAAATGGGAATCAGTTAATTTAATGTTAAAATTGTGTTAATCATATTTTGAAGTAGGTACTCTAGATTAATCATTCCAGTTGATTACACTCACCGATAGTCAACCTATTTGAATAGGTATTAACTAGGTAGGTATGTTGTATTTGATACACATACTATGTGAACTTCACACATCCAATTGTGTCAAAAATTCATATCATACATTTAAGTTAAAATTATGATAATAACATATTTTTACTTCATAATTATCCTACATAGGTCATACCGAGTCATGCCACCTAAATACCTGGTAAACATACACTAAACATAAAATTATATTATATTAGAAATATTAATTTATTTTGCTCAGGTATTTTATTTAACTTTTTTTATCAGTCTGTCGATCTTTTTAATTAGTGACATATATTATAAATATATGAATTCATTAATGTTATTTATGTGAGTTTCCGAGAAATAAA
Organism: Athripsodes cinereus; assembly: GCA_947579605.1. Taxonomy (NCBI): domain Eukaryota; kingdom Metazoa; phylum Arthropoda; class Insecta; order Trichoptera; family Leptoceridae; genus Athripsodes; species Athripsodes cinereus. Next base: position 24,087,544 of record OX388318.1, read on the forward strand.
GATATTAAATTTAAAAATACATGTAGGTACTTAGGTATACAAATTTGAGAGATTTTAAAATATTTTTTATTATGTGATTTTCTAATGTTGCTTCGTGGAGCACTCGACAAAAATTTGGTTTCCTTCTCTTTTACGCAAGTTTTTGAGTATTCTGTAAAAGACGGGTGTTGGAAAGAAAAAAAGACAATTTCCATTTTAAATTCAGCGATGAGGTTTACCAATCAAGAAAGTCTTAATTTTTTTGTTGGTTCAGAGTGGATAGTTTGCACGCTTATTATAATATGTGGGGTGATCTGCTGGCAGCCCCACTTGTGGGATCATTATTAATATTATTATTATGAGGATACCATATTCTACTGGGACTATTACAACCTTCGGCCAATGCGATCCCAGAGAAAACAAATATTTGAAATAGTGTTTCCAGTTTCCTCACAAATTCAGCGTACCTATAGTAGGTATGTGGAATATGTCCTCATTCGGGAAATAATATTATTGAATAGTCGCGATGGTTTAGTACTACAGTAGTAGCTGAGATTGATATGTGGGATTTCTCTGGGATCGCACTGGCCGAAAGCTGTAATGGTCCCAGTAGAATATGATGTCTTTTCACTAATAACAATAATGGGTGCATGTGTGAGGAATATGGATAAATGTTATCCCTTTTCACGACACAAGCTTTTAGTAGCTTACTGTGAAAGGTGTATAAGGTTGTATTTGGGTTTATAACAAAAACCCAGATAGGTATATCTTTAAAAAAAAAAATCATGTAAATAAATATATGCTGATCATGAATAATCTAATAAGAAACGATAAAATAAAACTTTTCATTAATTATTTTCATTTCAAAAGTCCATATTTTCTGTTATTGAATTAGCTCGTTGTGACGTCGCTAGGCGCTATGTTGTATTGGTACACATTTCACTCTTAGTACCTACTGTTTGTAGCGGCTGATGACGTCACACGATGCTCCGCCACGAGTGGACCTTTTTGCGGCGAAGTGCGAAAATTGCTTTTTCAAATGGTTATCAAAGCCTTAAAATGCACATTTAAAAATATAAAAAGCACCATAATTTTTCTAATTTTCTGTACTATTTTTTGAACTGAATTTTTTTTTGTGAAAGTTCCCCATTACATCATAGGTAGAATAAACCATTATCTATCCTTTGAAGGTATTATTTTCATAACGTTCTCACAAATGGGGTAGCCATCAATGATCTAGTTCAAATTTGTGATTGAATTATTCCACTGAAGATTGATTAGGTATGGCTTAAACAACAAAATACTGTTCGTTAAATTTCATAAGTGAATATGTCGAATGTTCAGTTCCACAACTCGATATGTCGAAAATTTCATAAATCGTTGCCGTGGAGGTGATCCAAGCCACACTTTTTTGAAAAATGAGTTAAGTATGCAGTTTTGTTCAGAAAACCACGGAGAACATAGTGGTGAAGAGAAATAAGTGATTTGATATTCCTAAAGGGCATTTTTGGAAGATTGTGAAGAGATGTTAAGTGTTTTTACATCATTTCAAGTGTGTGTTAGAGCATTTCACTAACGCATATAGGAACAAATAGTTCAATTAAATAATAGAAGTGAAAAGATCCAAGCCGCATAGCGCATAACTTTCCAACAACTTTTTTACAGGTGGATCTTTCTCAGCTACAGTGGTGAAGTAACACAAGTGATAAATTCGTATTTACTTCTAAAATATAAAAATTCTTTAATATTTTGTTATTTATATTAGTGGAGTATGTGATCAGGAATATTGTGTAAAAAAATTAGCGAAATCCATGCAAAATAACTTAGTTATTGTCAGATTAGTATTTTCGGATGTGACAGCGTAACTTCAACACCCATTTTCTCGGAATGTCTGTTTTGTGGGTTGGATCACTTCACATCCACGGCAACGAAATATTGATAGGATTGGTAATACATACACACAATCAACGTCATTATTCTAATTCCACAAACAAATAACTATAAAAATAGACGGTTTTCTTTATAAATCAAAAATAAAAGCATAGAAAAAATAATGTAGGTACGTATCTACCTTTTTTCAGTTCCACAGTTAAATATTTCGAATTGTTTAACTATTGAACGGAACGAAAACAACGCATGTCTTTAACAGTGCGATTATTATATACTTAGTATACATAGTTCTTAATAAAAACTCACTGATGATGGGTGTCTATCCGAAAGGCCTCTGAGTCAAATATTGTTCATAGTGAAAGTAATACAGTGTTTTATTTTAAATCTATTTTAATTATATTAGTATATTTCACTTTCTGTTGATATTTATTTGAACTCGTTTTTTTTTTTTTTTTTTTTTTTTTTTTTTTTTTTTTTTTTTTTTTTTTTCGTCTTTGTGTTGTCCTGTCTCCCTTGGTGGAGAGTATTAGGTCTGGTTGGGATGTCCCTTGGGGAGGGAAGCGTCTCTGCAACAGCCCCGGTAACGGCGACCCTCGGGTTCGCCGGCCTGAATAACCTAGGAAAAGTCTCTGGACACCTCAACTCAGCTTTTGTTCCAGAATATTATGCAATTATTTTGTAACTATATTACGCACTTTTACTTATTATTATTTCGTAACTTTTGTAACCTAGGTTAAGATAACTTGTTTATTTGATTCCTTTTTTTTTTTTGTATAGATATATGTAGTATTACTATGTTTGCTTCTCTCGTATAAAGGTACATCGAAGGAGTTTAGTCAAAAGATTTCACACGGAGGTTTTGGCGGTTTGGTGGTTTGGCCGGCCAGCCCTTCAGGCTGCCCACTATGGCGCCTCTGGTGTGGACAAGATTTGTTAAGTGTAGAATTTCGGATAAATGGAAGTCCCCAGACTTCTGCGGTATCCGGGTGGACGGTGGGTCCTTCAATGTATGTTGATATTTTAAAGCTTAATATAAATATAGCCCGACAAAGAATTGGTCTCTCACACTTGTCCGTAAGTTTTCAAGTGTCCTGTAAAAGGCAGGTGTGAAAAAATAATAATATTTTACATCTCAAATTCAGGGATGAGGTTTGCCACCCATCCTGAATGTCTTAATTTTTTTGTTGGCGCAGAGAGACGACTTCCATACTTATTACATGCAGATGGTCTGCTGGCCACCCCATTTGTGGGATATGCTTTGATGGTGTAGTGTAGCGTAGTAAATATAAATATACCAAAATTATAAAAATGTCGATTTCTAGAATAAAAGACATTTCTATTGTATATGTTAATATTGTTAATAAACACAATTGGTTTTAGTTTAACTTAAGGGGCCCCTTTAGCAAAAACGATAAATTATTCAATTTTTAACAAGTTTGGTACACAAACTCTCAAAACTTGTTGACCCTACGAACATTTTGATTTGATGAAATATGAAAACAAATATTAATTACCAATATCAAACTTTAAATTTAAAAAAAAACTCGATTCTAGCTTCAAAGTATTCGTTTATAAAAAAGCATATTTCTAAAAATCGTATTCGGGGGTGTGTTTGGTACATAAATGCACGAGAACCCTACAAATTTTCATATATTTGTTTTAACATTGAGAATATTTAGAAAGTATTACAATATTATAGAACAAAAAAATCTATTTTTTTTTGTTTTTTTCATAGATATTGACCGACACATTTTGATAAAATTTCTCATATTTTGAAACCAAAAATCACCACATGAACTCAATTTTTTGTATACTAAAAAAAGTTTGCTAAAATCTATAGTACCTATTTATATGTTTGATTGGATGAATAAAAAATATATATAGTTTACAAATAATTTGTATTTTGATATAACAAAGAGTACCTAAATAAATCTCGTCAGTCTACGATTCATTTATTTTTTAGTAAAAAACTAATATTGGTAATAGATATTTGTTTTTTTATTTTACCAAATCAATATGTTCGCAAGGGTCAACAAGTTTTGACAGTTTTTCTATCAAATTTGTTGAAAATATAAAATTTTACCGTTTTTGCTAAACGGGGGCCATAACTCAGTTTGACTAAAATTTGAACTTAAGATAGTTTTGCATTAAGGTAACGCAATATTGTAAGTATGTGATTGCAGTGAGTGTGTTTAATTTACATATAACAATAAAATAAAGTAAACTGTGACAGCGGAGGGGCAGAAGGAAGAGAAGGACATGTTACAAACATACAGACAAACAGACAGACGTCGAATCCTCTCTGCCATTCTAATTGACCTCAACACCACCACAATCTCCGTGAGATGCCGGGTAACACTGTCATGATACGGGGAACAATATCTTACAAGGTAATTCAATATGTTGTGTGATTACCATATTCTTGCATCGTATTCCAAGTACGATAGGCAGAGAGGACGAATCGCCACATTTTTGGGAACTATGTGAGATGGTAGGCCCCATTGTTGTCAAATGTGAGATTTCATAGGAAAGTAATATTCACGAAATAGTAGCCATATGTAGAATTTTGGTCACCACGTTAAATTAATTTTGGACACCAAGTTTTTCAACACCGGCGAAGTTTACATACGAGTTAGATTTTATTGTTGCCGGTTTTATTTTTTTTTGCCGGCAAAAATAAAATAAAACTAGCAAAAATAAAATCTAACTCGAATACAAATTTCTTAAAGTTTATATTCGAATTAGATTTTATTTTTGCCTTTTTTTTTTTTAAAGGGCAGCGCCCGCCACATACCTCGTGCCGTACCTGGAGATATGTTTCTCCATAACGACACACACATGCACAAACAGGATTTAAGGTCGCATTAAAGCGAGAAATGCTGCCCCGAGGGAGCACTCTAGACTCTACCTCCAGGCTACCGACGAACTCAAATGTTTTTTTAATTTTATAGCCGGCTTAGTTGGAAGACATCGCATTCTAGCGATAAACTCGCCCTCTGTACATTGAATTGTACATATAACTGTTATTTTTACGATACTTTGTATTGATTTGAAATATTGTAACCAATGTACAGTGAAGAATAAAATAAAGATGGGTCTCTCTTCGATGTTATCTGACTGAAGTTAAGTTCACTTTTGAATCGAAGGATCACAAATTTTACAAAATCCATAGTTAACTCGCTATCGGTCATCATGTGGCTTAGTCCACTTTTGCTTTTAATGCCTGAATTAAGGAATTCTGTTTTCTGAAAAAAATAAAAACTATAGAGGGCGGTGATTAAATTTAAAAAATGAAAATTCGTTATACCTAACATCCAACAAAAAAGTTTAAATTAAAACCTAAAAAAATCAAGGATGTAAATGTCATTGACAAAAACAACATGTTATTTCAAAATCATTTATAAAAATATCGTGGTTTTTAGTTCTAAAAATAAACTTGAAAAATATATTTTTAGGTATTCATTTCATTCCGCTTCTTGCTGATTTTTTTTGTTTTAATCTAAGTTTAATAAGTACCTTGATACTTGAAAAATAAATAAATCTGCTAAACATTTCCTGATTCCGCATACGTACATGTCGCATGTTCTTGCTTAACTTTTTATCAACAAAAAAATATTGCGAAGCCTGCTCTAATAATAATAGTGTTGTCAAAGTACAACATGAAAATAAATAAAGACAAAACAAAATGTATGGTCGTTGGAAAAGAGGAAGCGACTGCGAACATTGCCTTAAATGGAGTGAGCATCAAACAAGTAAGAGAATTCGTGTACTTGGGCAGCAGAATAAACCAGGATGGACGCTCCAAATCGGAAATTGTGAGCAGAATAAACCAGGCAATCATTGCTTCTAACAAAAAATCTAAGATATTGGAATCCCCAAATATTGATTTAAGAACCTTACTAAAGCCTTTGTATGGAGCATTCTGCTTTATGGTTGCGAGACGTGGACCATCAGCAAGAGTGAAAGCGGACGGTTGGCGGCCTTTGAAATGTGGTGCTACAGACGCATGCCGAAGATCCATTGGTCGGAACACATCGAAAACGAAGAAGTATTAACCAGGGTATGCGAAAAAAGGCAACTTCTTAAGAGAATTAGACAACAACGAGCTAACTGGATTGGCCACAACATCAGGCACCCAGGACTACTCATCGCCATTGCGGAGGGTAAGACCGAGGGGACAAATGGCAGAGGCCGACCAAGAGATGCGTATATGGACCAACTGAAGAGGGACATGAACTGTGGCTCATACGTAGAGCTGAAAAGACTGGCTGAGAATAGGGAGGAATGGAGAAGAAAGTCAAAACTCGTTGCAGACCAATCCAGTGGATAATTATATAATAATAATATCGGAATATTTATATGTGGCGCCGTTTAATGATCCGTGACCATCTCAAGGGCGCCGTGACTTCTCCCGAACAGCAGCGTCTTCAACTTGGTTCTAAATGTGGTTGTAGACTGATTCTCTCTCAGCTCAGTGGGCAGTCTATTCCAGGCAGTTGGCGCGGCGGCCCTGAAACTCTTTTCTGGAAATTTGGAGATGTTCGTCATATTGGATTTTTCGAGTTTGTTGACAGCAGAAGAGGCTGAGTGCAGTGGTCGTCTTGGAGTTTCGTCATCGGAACAGAGTTCGGTGAGACATGTGGGTGCCGTGCCGTTTAACCGCCATCCGTTTTTTGGGGCCTCCGCGGCAAAAATCGATTAAAAATCAATAAAAATACTACTAAATATCATTTTATCGCCAAATAATTTTCAGTATTCCTGGAATGATTTGTCAGTAAACTATTTATGAAAAAAAAGTTGGATTTTAGTTCTTAGAATCGATTTTAATTGACTTTTTCAAAAATCATACGGAGAACGTTCTCTAGGGCCGCTAAAATCACCAACACATTTCAGCTGTTTTGAGTAAAGTATTCATTTATATTTTATGAATTCCAGCTGTGATGACTTCTACAAAGTGTTTAAATTATGTTTGTAAGAATTGTTTTTTTTTTTTATTGTATATAGTCACATTATTATAGGTAATAATTTTACAGCGAAAAATAGGTTTTGTAGTCATTAGTGATATAATAAATCTTTCACAGAATCTATAGAATCTCAACCTAGTCATTATTAGACCTTTTTTCAGTGTTACTGACAAAAATGTGGAAAAAAAACATAATTTATTAAATGTGGACATAATATATTAAATGTATTTACCTACATAATACATATTTACATGTGCATATTCATAAATAAATAAAATTATTCAAATAATATTACGTATTTGTCTGCATTGATTTCAATATAATATATCATTATTTATCAAGATTTTATGTTCAATAAGATCTCATTTTGTTGAATTAGAATTTTTCTTCTCACGCTAATTTCACATGGAATAGATAGAGAGGACCGAATGGCAGACATTTACTTTGAAACATAGTTTTTTTGATCTGTTTCCTTGCATGAAATGGCTAGAAGAAGCAATACTTGCAATGAAAATGGATTTTCTCATATGAAATCGTGATACAACATTTGTACAAAATTCAGCGCCCTTTTCGCTAAGTAAAAATGATTTGGTAAAAAAATGCTAAATTTTACTAATAAAATTGATATTGCAAATACTATAAGTATCACCCGTTATGATGGAGATTTTTTAAAAATAAATAATAATAAATGTGTTATAATTCAGGTGATGAAATACTAAGTGTTTGTATGTAGATACTCAAGAAACGTTTTATTTAGGTGGATCGTAGATACATAAATAGAGAGGTATTGCAGGTGTTAGAAAACATATATATTTATAGGTGCTATCAAAATATATCTCACAAGTAGGGTAATCAGCAGATGAACTGTGTGTAGTAAATATACAAGTCGCCCTCTCCGTGTCAGTACAAAATTACAAACAACTTATGAATCATGTAATATAAAATACTTATATGATAATGTGTATTATTTTACGGTTACTTGCTAAATTAACTGCATGAAATTATTATATAGGTTGTCCTTCCCGTGCCGTAAAAACTACATTATGGGTATCATACCTTATAGTCAAATCAATAGTATAATGAAATACGGGTAACACGTAGTAACTCGCACTTTTTATTTCAATAATAATAAAAAAAAACTCAAAGACTACCGTTTAAGTTACTATGTAGAATGTATTTTTAGATACACAAATTATAATCTACGATAATAACAATAGACTATTCTTTTTTTAAACACTGAAGTGTGCATTATTTTTGAATAATAGTTTTACAATGGTTTTTTGAATGCTATTGGATAATCATTTTTGGGTGATCTCTAAATTGCGTAACCACGAAGAATTATTTTGAAAACCATAATAAACACTTCACTAGTGCATTTAACAATTGCACATTATTGTTTCATTTCTTTGTTTCATATTAGTTCTTTATTTTTATTGTCATCATTGTTTTCCGTCTGCATGGTATTTCATTCATTATTATGTTTTTTTTTATTTGAGTAGATACCCTTTTTTATAAAAAATGCCAAAAACAATGAATCAATCTTTTCCACATTATTCTTCTATATCTATTGTCATTTACAAATTTTGTACTGCGTATTATTTAAACTTGAGTCAAATGATATAGGTATACTGTATTGTGTTTTTGTCTATTTAACGCATTGTTTTTTTATTCATCTAAAGATCTTTGTGATGTTTAAAACCAATAACATAGCACTATCCCAAATTTTGAAAGTGTCCTTTATATTATTGAAACACAATCGTTGAATTATGATGTAATTAAATAGGTAAAATGACGATAAATAAATCACGCGGAATATGAGCATTTGCATAGTATTTGTATGAAGGCCGCGCAGGGTGTAGAGATCGTCTGACTGACTTTATCCTAGGGAACGGATAAGAGTTAAGGCCTTATGGACAGCGAGACTCCACCCTCTTTGGGACTCTGAGCAAGTGTAGGTCTCTCAGTAGTAGAGTGATGTGGCAACGCATGTTCTCTCTGTAAACGGTCTCTATAATAAATAAATAAAATTATAGGTAAGTAGTTGACAAGATTATAAGAAGTTGAAAAATGTTTAATGATCATTGACCTAATAGTAAATAGACTAGTAACGCGATATGATTTTGTTGTAATATTATGTTCCAAAAAAAAATATTAAGCTGTATCACTGCATAATCTAAAAATGGTTATGCTCTCTTTATATGTTGGATGATTAATTCGGCGCCGTTTATTAAACCATCCATCTAAGGGCGAGCGACATTATGCTTGAAGAACGATGCCTTCAATTTGCTCCCAAACGTTGCTATCGATTGGTTTTTACGAAGGACTTCGGCTACCTGTTACAGGACACTCAAAAACTTACAAAAAAGAGCAGGAGGCCTTTTCTTCATCGGGACTTCACGGGATTAAACAAAAATAATATGTTAAGAAGATATCTCTTTTTTAATACAGTTTCAATTTCGGAAACGATTCTCAATAATATATCAGCAACAAACTAACAACACAAACACATAAGTCATGTGCAACATTGTTGCATTACGTCCAGTAGCAAGTCAGCATATAGAATTATAGATATGTACATAGCTATGTATAATACAGAGATACTATCGACAGTCCAGTTCCAAAACTCAACAAGTAGAAATGTCTTATATTGGAGAAATCGTCATTTTTGTAATTTTGCTATACCTACTATATTTATGTAATACTACTATATTAATGTATGCAAGCGAAACTTGGACGTGGTTGAAAAAGGATGAGAGTGAAATAAATGCTGTGGAGATGCGTCCACTAAGAATAATGGTTGGCAAAACGTTGCGAGATAGAGTGAAGAATGAGGATATCAGGAGAATGAGCGGATGTGAGAGGAGTGTTGTGAACAGAATGCGTGTAAACAAGTTGAGATGGTTTGGACATGTTGAGCGAATGCATCAAGATGAAAGGATGGCGAAGAGGATGTATTTATCTGAAAGAAGGGGTGTGAGGAAGCGCGGACGTCCAAGAACCGCGTGGCTTGATCACGTGGACCGAATTCTTAAGGACGGACGCGTGCTGAGTAAGAGAAATCGGCGTGCATGTATGAGAAACTGGATGAATGTATAGGAAGCGAAAGAAGTATGTAAGCATAGATCTATATGGCGTTCCGTTCTCTCTGCCTACCCCTCCTGGGACATGGCGTGAGGATATAGTAATAGTATAGTACTATATTTATATTATGCTATAAAAACACAACAGAATGTTAAATATAATCTTATAATATAAAATTGTCATGTCACGATGTTCGTAACCATTTTCCTCCGAAACGGCTGGACCGTTTTTGATGAAATTTTGTGTGCTTATCGGGTAGGTCTGAGAATCGGCCAACATCTATCTTTCATACCCCCAAATGTTAAACGTTTTCCACCCCGTTTTTTTTTGTAATTTTTTTTATTTTTATTTTTTATGTTGAGATATTGAAAAATACATACAGGCCTAAATTTTCACTCTTCTACCATCAACCCCTATTTTTTAATAGCGATATTAGTATAAATGGCAAATTAATGTATGGCAAAACAGTGTTTGCCGCGTCAGCTAGTACCTACTACATATTTATAATAATCGTACTGTTAAAGGGCCCCTTTAGCAAAAACGATAAAACATCATTGCAAAAAGAGTGTTGTGGACAGAATGCGCGTGAATATGTAAACTACGGTGGTTTGGGCATGTTGAACGAATGAACGAGGTAAGAATGACAAAGAGAATATACTTATCTGAAAGAAAGGGTGTGAGGAAACGCGGGCATCTGAGAACCACGTGGATCAAATTCTCAAGGACGGCCGCGTGTTGAGTAAGAGGAACGACTTGCGTGTATGAGAAACTGTATGAATGTGGAGGAAGCGAAGGAAGTGTGTAAAGATAGATCTTAAAAAAAACTTGATTTTAGCTTCATGGTATTCGTTTGTAAAATAGCATATTTTTAAAAATCGAATTCGGGCGTGTGTTTGGTGCATAAATGCACGAGAATCCTACAAATTTTCATATATTTTTTTAATATTACGAATACTTAGATAGTCATTACAATTATAGAACAAATAAATTCATTTTTTTGTGATTTTTTCATGGATATTGACCAAAAATCACCACATGAACTCGATTTTTTATATACTAAGTATTTTAAATACTACTACTACTACTACTACTAATACTAAAAGATAAGACAATTAGGATGGGTGGCAAACTTCAGAGCGGTTGACTGCACTAATCGCTGTCTGTTAGCTGGCTACCCTACTTGTGGTTAATGCTGTGATTGTATAAGTGAATGAATGAATATTGATGAGACTTGTTTTATTTTTATTTTCTTAAGAGAAACGTTAAAGGGCAAATATAAGAGAGAAGCAGTGGCGTAACTATAGGGTGGTAGGGCTGGCTAAAGACGATATACATAATATTCAAATCAATTAATAAGCTTTAAACGGATTCATAAGAAAAACACTTTTGCGGAACAGAAAACTGGGAGAAAAGAATTTTATTAATAAATATCTTGTTAATATTAAATTGTTGTTACATTAAAATTATGTTATACCTATATAGGCTTGTAAAAATAAAATTTATTAGATATTTAACTAAAATGCACACAATATTAGTAATAGGTACTGTTGGGTAACAACTTAAGTATTTTTTTAAGGGTAGCGCGCACCACATACCTCGAGCCGTACCTGGAGATATGTATCTCCATAACGACATACACATGCACAAACAGGATTTAATGTCACATTAAAGCGGGAAATGCTGCCCCGAGGGAGCACTCTAAATTTAGCGGCCACACATCAAAAATTTTGGTGCAAAAAGGGAAGGGAAGAAATGGGAATATTCCTTCTTCTCTATGCAGAATCGTTAGTTACTTGAAGGGGATATTAACCCTTTTCCAGGCCTATACACTTTTTTCAAGACAACTATTTCAAAAGCAATTTTTTGGGCTTCAACCCTGTTAAATAAACAAAATCTGTTGGAATTTTACTCCTATGTTCCTCGGTTTCCTCTACAACGATGTGGGACATATTCTCCTTCTGCCTGATACTGTCTAGTAGAGGTACAAATATCCAGTACTATAAAAGAACTCATTTCCATTAAAAAAAAGACAAATTCATAATGGAAATAGCAATTATCTGAAATAAATTAATTTCTTTTTTTTCCTTCATATTAATTTTAGTGGTATTATTATTATTATTTGGATGATTTGTAAAGCGCCGTTTTGTGAAAAAAATCCACCTCAAGGGCGCTCTTTGCTAACTAAGGTTGTGCCTGAATTATTCCGTGAGATTTCTTGAATAGATAAGTCTTCAGTTGGCTCTTGAAACGAGATATGTCCTGCGTTTCTCTGATCATTTGTGGAAGCCTGTTCCAGACTACAGGTGCAGATATTGCAAAAGCACGCTCCACGTACACTGGTTTCGATACAGTACAGTATGGTAGTGGGATATTATCAAGAAAGGGGCATAAAAAACACACAAAATTTAATATAAACAATTTTTATTTTTAAAATTTCTACAAATAGACCAAAATAAAATGAACTTATAAATGAAATTGATAGAAACAAGGGCTAGCACATAAATTTACCAAACAAGTTTTGCACCTAATTTTAGATCTTTTTTCTTTTGCCTTTCTCATCTTCACCTTCTGAGGAATCCCAAGTAGAGATAACATCTTCTATATCTCTGATAGACTGTAATAATAAAAAATAAACATTCAATCAGGACGAATAATCAATATTACTTATCAGGCAGCAGGCGATATGTTCCCACAAATAAATTAAACATGAGCCTGTGCCGGGCTGTGGTAGGATATTTACCACAAGTTTCAAAGTCTATTATTTACGTAAAAATAAGATAATCTATTATTATTTTATGTAAATCTCGTATATAAACTCAAAATGTTATGTAATAAATACAAAAATACCACTTACCAGATTTTTTCTAGACATTATGAACGTTTTTCACTACTCGATACTTCAAAACCACGCTATGACGCACCCAACGGATGTTTGACAGTTCATACAATACAATGTTTTGCCATTTGGTAAAAAATTTGGCGCCAAGTGAAAGCTTAGATAATACCATAGATAGTTTGACATATTGTGTGATGTATAATACTTCTGCCTGCACAGGAATATGAATAAAATTATGTGGGATGTATTCACCCACAGCCTGGAAAAGGGTTAAGCTACCAAAGAAAGTACAGAAGGTATGAAGTAAACACTTAACTTTTTTATAAATACACACTATATTTTATAAATGAGTAGACAATTGTTTCGTCTTTTACCAAGACATTATCAATACAAGACATTATCAATATCAGTATTGATAATGTCTTGTATTGATAATGTCTTGGTAAAAGACGAAACAATTGTCTACTCATTTATAAAATATAGTGAGTATTTATAAAAAAGTTAAGTGTTTACTTCATACCATAATGGATAATACGCAAAAAGTTACGGATTATATTAGAAATATTATAAATAAATAAAAAAAAATAAAGTAGAGAAGTTTTTGAAGGCGGAGAAGTTTTTCCTAGAGTAGCTTATTAAAATTAAATTACAACGTGACGATTTTAACTGGGGGTCCCATCCAGTGAATTCGCCACGGGCATCAGATTATATAGTTACGCCATTGGAGAGATGTAATAAAATAACAAAACATTGTACCATGAAGGCGTTGCGATAAGGAGGAGGGAGCATTATCGTATTATTAATATTATTATTATTCATTTTAACAAAAAATATGTAATATAGGTGAGGTCATGAAATAAACCTTTTGCAGTTGACGCATATTGCCCTAGTGAATTACATTATGAATATTATTTCAAGACTTTTGACACAATTTGTAACTAAGTATAACTTCAGTGATGTGGAACCCTTGCGAGGCTAGATATTGTCTAATATTGGAGAAAGTCCAGGGGGCCTAAAATGCCCACATTTAGCAATTCCTCTACAATTATTCATATTTGGTGAAATGTTAGCGAAAAATCGTTTTACAATTTTTATTATAATTCATATAAAGTGGCCTTTTTAACCCCCCCAGAAAAGGTGTTTAAGAATCATTTACTTCTATAAATTTGGGTACTATCCTTATTTGTTCCCATCTGCTTTCATACTTGGTTGTCTGGGATATGTTACGTTGATGCACCGTCGAGATGTATACATATGTATTGTGTAAGGCATTTTTTAAAACTCTTAAGTGGCTTTATAAGTAATCCAATGATATTGAGTGAGTTTTGTATCTCGTCCCAGTATCGTACAATCGTTCTCGACAGCATGTACTTTGTTACCCTCCTGGTAGCAGAACAGACATAATACCAAACTCTCCTGTTGAAAAGGCTATGAAATTGTTTTATAATTTGAATGTTCATGTCGATATTTTCAACATGACATACAATGACTTTATCGCCAGGATAGAGACTCCTTTGAATCTTATTTTTTTTGGATGATATCTTTTGTTTTTTTTCTGTCTCGCTATTTTTTTTAACTTGGCATTTCTTTTTTCCTGCTGCGATCGCCTTAGCCAAAAACTGTTGCCGGTACCATCACGCCGCTTCCCTCGCGGGGCAGGCAGAAATGATCGAGCGCCACTTCCTTCTATCCTCGCAGAGATCTTTCGCTTCCGTCACTGTCATACAATTCCTCATGCATGTTCTCCTGTTCAATGTTCCTCAACACGTGGCCATCCAGTAGAATTTGCTTTGGATGATCTTGGCATTTGGTCATCGGCCGTTCACGACTATGAGCACCATAGTCGTGACAGACCCGTTTGGTCTGGGGAATTAATGATTTGTCCGAGAAATTTCAGACCTCTCTTGGAGTTTGCGGATGTCTGGGTGTCTCGGTGGGACCTTCTGCGTGAGCCGGGCTCACCCCCGGCTTACCTGGATGAGCTTGATGGTTGATTTTGCCTTGTGTGATCGTGGCTGTCGCGGGCGAACTCGTTTCTTCGTTTTTTGTGCTGTCCTGTCTCCCTTGGTGGAGAGTCTTAGGTTAGGGAGGGATGTCCCTTGGGGAGGGAAGCGTGTCTACAAAGACTCCGGCACCGGCGACCCTCGGGTTCACCGGCATGAATACCAAAAGAAGTTTCCGGACACCTCAACTCGGCTCTTTGCTCATTTTTATTTTCTCTTTGTTTTCTTAAATTTTTATTTGTTGTTTTTTATTTCTATTTTATTTGAATATTGATTTGTTTTTCTAGGTTAAGGAAATGCCTTTGTAAATATATTGTTAGTTTTATATTGTGAATGTATTTGCTTCTCTCGGCTAGAGGGACATCGAAGGAGTGTAGTCAAAAGATTCCACACATGGAGGTTTCTGGCCGGCCAGCCCCTCAGGCTGCCCACTATGGCGCCTCCGGTATGGACAAAATTTGTGTAGTGTAGAATTCGGATAAATGGAAGTCCCCAGACTTCTGCGCTATCCGGGTGGTCGGTGGGTCTCCTTCAATGTCAGTTATTTGTTTGTGGAATTGATAGAGTGGTGTTAATTATGCGTTCCATTAGTTAATAATAATAACTAGACAACTTATTTATGATGCGCCGTTTTGTGGAAAAACCACCGCAATGGCCCATTCAAGAATCATAACACAAGTTAAATCAAAATTGACGAAATTTTCGACTTGTTTTTTTTTTTATGATGTTTTATTTTTTATTTATTTAAGTACATAAGACAAACTATAACAATAAGTAATTCATAACCTTAATATATCTAATAAGTAACAATTTTTTTTTCTCACTCTCCAAACAGTAAAAAGTTTACTGGTATTAGGAGAGTAGGGACATATTAAATATAAAACAAATCAAATGCATACAAATTTGAAAACTATTTCTACAAACTATTCTTTTACAAATTACATTATACCTACTGTTATTTATACAAAACCTAAATAATAAACTTTAAGAAAATATATCCAATGCTAATACATTTGAAAGCTATTTCATTAAAAACACAACACACCCGCATACTCTCTCACACACGCCCTCGCACACATATTTATGTGAATTTATAAAGATTTATGCTAATTTATATTATGATTTTGTATTAAGGTAGTTTTCATATGTTTTTTAAGTTCTTTTTTGAAATTGTACAAAGAAGGGCTATTTTGTAATTTAGTTGGTAGGCTGTTGAAAATTTTGATTGCCGAATGAAGAAAACCAAATCTTTTTCTGTTTGTTCGAGGAATGTTAACTCGTAAGTCGTTTATGTTTCTTGTATTGTATGTATGTACGTCATTACTAGTCGTAAGTGTTTGTTCTGATTTTATTAAATGATTCTTAATTTTGAAGAGATGTTTTGCTTTTTCAGCAAATATAAAGTTGAGTTGTGGAACTGGAAAGTGGATACGTGAATACAAGTGGTGAGCTATTATCTCGTGTTAAATAAAAAAAAATTTCGTTTAAAATAGTATGCAGGCACTTTTATACATAAATGTCAACATGTAAAAAAATATTGATACTACGTCTGCTGATTGGATGTCAAAATATCGACTCTATTATTGAAACTGAAATATCAAAAAGACGATTTGAAGACGATATTACAATTTTTTTCTTCTTATTTTAGGTTACCGAGACGCCACTATTTGAATGCAAGAAATTTTAGTGAAAATATCCCGATTGTTGTTGAATTTAATGCGCAATGATAATATTATTATTTATAAAATAATTAATAATAATGAAATGAAATACCTATATCTAAATAGGTACAATATCATAATATAGCATTAAGGTGTTGTGAATATTGTAGGTATATATTATTATTTTGATAAAGTGGTATAATCTGTTAATCCTTACTGTGGGCGGATATATTAAATTACTTTTACACGACCGACAACAACAACAGCCAACAACAGTAATACATAATTAAATAGTGCATAACGTACCTATAACAAATCTGAAATATTGCTATGCCTTCTCCCGAGTTTATAGTATTATATTCTTGATCATTATATATTATCTTCCGTTCTATGACTATGTAGTTTAAGGATGGCATATTTTTCTCATCTCATTCTGACCAAAATATGAAGTTTTACGGAGCTTGATTGTTGTGAACAAGTCTAGTCATAGAAGGGAAAATTGAGGGTCGTAGAGGGGTTGGAAGAAGGCGGCTTTCATGGCTCCAGAACATTCAGGAGTGGACCGGGATGAGAGGTGTGGAGGAGCTGTTTCGTGCTGTCCAGAACAGGAAGGATTTCTCCCGGGTGGTCGTCAACGTCGGGGGACCCGACAGGACACGTAGAGAAGAAGAAGAAGATTTTTTTTAAAGATATATCTGGATTTTTGTTATAAACCCAAATACAACCTTATACACCTTTCACACTAAGCTAAAAGCTTGTGCCCTGAAAGGGGAGTTTGCGGGCACTTGGGATCGAACCACAGACCCCTTGTTCTGGAGGCCGAGACTCTACCTCTAGGCTAGATTTTCAGTGTCGATTTGATCTTATATTTTTTTTATCGACACGGAGAAGATAATTTGCATGTTTATTACACGTACATAGTTAGTCTGCCGGTCATCCCACTCATAATTTTATAATATAATGTCTCGGCCTCGTGAACAAGGGGTCCGTGGTTCGATACCAGGTGCCGGCAAATTTCCCTTTCACGACACAAGCTTTTAGTAGCTTAATGTGAAAGGTGTATAAGGTTGTATTTGGGTTTATAACAAACAAAACCCAGATATATCTTTAAAAAAAAAAACAATATTTCACATTATATATGCAGCAAAGAAATAATATACCTACAATTTTATATAAAACAAATTAAGGTAAAATATATTGTCAAAGATTTGTTAAATTTATTTATTTATTTAGTTTAACAGATGAAAAACATTATACAAAATATAAACATGTAAGCTATAAAAACCTTGAAACTAAATTAAATCAAATCCTACAGGACGGTCACGTGTTGAGCACATTGAACAGGAGAGCATACATGAGGAATTGTATGACAGTGACTGAAGCGAAAGATGTATGCAAGGATAGAAGGAAGTGGCGCTCGATCCTTTCTGCCTACCCCGCGAGGGAAGCAGCGTGATGGTATGAATGTGATAAAAACATTCCAACAGACTAAAATGCACCGTTTAGACGAGTCGATCATCGCCTGGCCATGTAAAGAGCTCAGGGTGACCAAATTTAAACCTTAGATCCTGTTAGACGCGTGATGAAATCTGCTAAAATCTGAAGTTTTCAGAAAAACGTGCTAAAAAAATATTATAAAATAAATCGTTTAATATTAAAAAAAACAACGTTTGCCGGGTCAGCTAGCAATAATAATAACAATAAACTTTATTGCACAATAAGAAGCATACATAATTACCAAGTTACAAGCTACAAAACAATGTGAAGTAAGTAGCCAGGTCGGTCGGTGGATGGCGCTGGTAGTAGCTGCCTGAAACCTCTGACGTCTCATTTTTCAAAATTTAATATTATTATCTTATACCTAATAAATTGTTCAAATTAACAAAATTTTAATTTTTTAGTGTCAATAGTTTTATAAAGTTTAATTTTTGGGTGTTATTATTCTTAAACCAGTTAAAAATTTCAAATTTAAAAATGTGAATTAGTGAATTTGTGACAATTAATAATATCTACCTTCAATTGGAACTCACATAAAATTCTCGTAGTCAAATTTGTGACAATCAAGTGTTTTCAAAATTTTATAATAGTTAAATAAAATAGTAGGCGCCCTTGAGACGGTCTAGAGACTGTTAAACGGCGTCAAAACAAAATCATCCATAATCATCATCATCATCATCATCATCATCATCATACAAATAAATGATAGGTATTGTGCAATATACTATAGAATTTCTACGACACCTTCCACGTAATGAATCAGACACAAAGAAAATGATATCCAGCAAAACTGTTTTTTATCCCCAGTTATGTAAATCTAATAGAAAATGATATCCAGCAAAACTGTTTTTCATCCCCAGTTATGTAAATCTAATAGAAAATGATATCCAGCAAAACTGTTTTTTTATCCCCAGTTATGTAAATCTAATAGAAATCTAATAGAAAATGATATCCAGCAAAACTATTTTTTATCCCCAGTTATGTAAATCTAATAGAAATCGAAAAAATAAAACAGGTGTTTTATTCTACTAAAGATACTAAAGATCTTTAGTAGAATAAAACACCTGTTTTATTTTTTCGATATGGAATTCTACTACCTAAACACTGACACAGTGAATCTAATAGAAATCTAATAGAAAATGATATCCAGCAAAACTGATTTTTATCCCCAGTTATGTAAATCTAATAGAAAATGATATCCAGCAAAACTGTTTTTTATCCCCAGTTATGTAAATCTAAAAGAAATCTAATAGAAAATGATATCCAGCAAAACTGTTTTTTATCTCCTGTTAAATCTTGATTAATTCTTAGAGAAGATTTCATGAATCCACCTACGACATTTCTATGTAAATATTTAGTAATTTAAAAAATATAAGTATGTATATTTTTAAGGTACCCTACCCCAGACCTTTCAAGTCCATTACGTAATAGACAATGCACAGAAGAATGAGTAAGATTCTTATAAAACTAATGCAAGATATACTAAATGAATCAATCATTTGAGAAACAACATGAGTCAGTCAATACAAACTATTCAGAAATAACAAAAAACTGTTGTAAAATTTTGAATGAAATGTTGATATAATATATTTCAAATCAAAATATAACTTATTGTGTATTTTTTATAACAAACCTTTATTTTTTGTCAAAATATTTTATTAGAATGTTGATTTGTCAATTCAAAACCTTTGACTTGTGTTATTTCTCAAATGAACACCATTCCAGGGAATAAATATCAATAAATTTCATCCCAGATTATTTATTGAACGACCAAAAAAACCCTAATTTTCATCATTTTCATCTACGTTAATGGTTGGGATATAAAATTGTTTCCTAAAAATCTTATATTGCCGTGTGTGTCGAAACTTTGATATTGTCAGAATTATTTTCTGATCTTATAGAAACCCTCTTTGATTTTTTACTGACAACATAGTTTTGGGTTATAATACTCGGGTCACCACTCTTTGAAATTAGGAATATCTGTTACATTTGGACATATGACAGTTGTAAACCTTTCTTTATCGTTTGAAGATGCCTGTATTAGCTCCACATATTCTTGAAGAAGATTTTGTATATAATCAATTACAATACCTGCCATTTCTGGGTCCTACTGACATAATTGACTGCAGACAGTTTATCATATTTTTTGAACTTTAGTATAATGCACAAGCTTTTCAGTAACAGCTGTTCTTTTGGTATTATCGTTCAGAACCTTGCTTTTTATTTTTTCTTCCAGTTCTTTAGAATAACAACATGTTTCGAATCGAGGATGGACAAAAAGGAGACAAAACTGCTCCTAAAAAATCTTCAAATATACTTTGTTATTAATATTTACAACTGGATAAGATGAGCAAAACAATTAATGCATTATATGCACATTCAGTTCCTAATCAACTTGGCCAGTAGAGAAACAACATAAGTCAAAGGCCAGTGTCAGTGACTAATGTTGTTTCTCTACTGACTCACAATTTTCCTACTCTTGATCGTGCTCAATTTGTACGAAATAGATAAAAATTACGTGGTTTCGAAACGAAATAAAGTGTATTTCAAGAAAAAGAAACCAAATAATTAAAAAAAATCATATTCGCTAAAAATTTGACTTATGTTGTTTCTCAAATGACCGATTCAAATTAAGTATGTAGGATATAAACACAATGATCTCTTGTTTTGCTTCCGAGAAGTGATGCATTTCATGTTTTCTATTAAATTATAATAGTACAATAAATAATGTATTTTATTCATTCAAATTATGTGAATAATTCAATCCTAATAGTCCCTACCATAACATGTAATGTGTCTATCACCCGTATGGTAATTTATATGCACCGATGGAGTTTGTCCCTTAACCCTTAATTCCGAATGTGAATGCGGCTTACGTCTTTCAACCTTCAAAACAGCGACTACAGTCCAGAAAACCCGTATGGACAGAAAAACTAGAAGATTTTAATCTGACCAGGGCATGGAGAGAGATGGAACAATGTAGCCTCGCTGACAAACAAAAACATCATCGTAGACCCTACTTTCAGGGTCCCGGGCTACAATCTTCCCCGAAAAGTCTGGGTTCAACAAAATAGAATTCGCACGGGTCAGGGTTGCTGCAACTACCAAATGTGGAAATGGGGTAGGAGGGAGTCTCCGGAATGCGACTGTGGAGCTCAGTTCCAAACGATTCAAAATCTGGTGGAAGAGTGTCCAGGTAGAAGATACGTGGGCGACTGGATGGACATCCATGAATCAACCCCAGAGGCGATGCGGTGGCTTTCTGAACGAGAACCAAGAATTTGATATGGAATAACTATTATTAATGCAAGCCGAAGCCATACAAAAAGTAAAGTAAGTAGTGTCAAATAATGTACGTAACTAATGGATTTAAAACCCAGAGAAACATGTAAGATTGCCTTCAGTGAACTGGGAGTGCTTACATTGCCAAGTCTGTACATATACGAGTGCCTACTTTATTTCTAAAAGAACATTTATTATGATCTAACACTCCCCTGAACACAAAACCTTCACAATTACAATACTCGTAGTAAGCGAGATGTACGACCTTTATGTAGGGTAGCCAGCAGATCAGCAACATGTAATAAACATACAAGCTAAAGATATACAAGAATTAAATCATATTAACCAGATCCCACATGCATGAAGAACTGTATGACTGTGGTAGAAGCCGATAGTGTATGCAAGGAGTTAAGGACTTGAGTAAGTGGTGCTCTATTTTTTCTGCCTACCCCGCAAGGGAAGTGGCGTGATGGACTGATGATGATGGCCCTATTTTGTTTAGCACCGCCTTCTTTATGTAAATTAGATCCTCACTAGAGAGATCCAGAGGCGGCTGGTAAATTGACCTAGTGGAGGTGCGGTGTTATAAAAAAAACTTTATATTATTAAATTATAGGATCATTTATATTGCGCCTTTTTTGTAATTCAAATTACATCAAGAGCGCATTTACACTGTTATTTCATGTTTTATCATATTTTTTGAATAAACAAAACAAACTAGGTAAAATATTATTAAGTAAATCCTTAAAACGTTTTTGAGATAAACTCACCCTCTACATGTGAATTAAATTAAATGTTAATGTAATTTTTTTGTGTTATTAGTTGTAATCAACGTACAGTAAAGAATAAATAAATAAAACACTATCAATTAATAAAATTGAAAAAAAAAAACACAATATGTAGGTACCTAGTTAACTTCCAAATGACTTTTATTAACTTCGCGTACTAGTATTCGGAGACTCTTGACTCCATCATCGGCAATTAGTAAAAATCGTGATTAGTAAAAATTGTGTTTTTTTTTTCAATTTTATCTTGAAATGGACTTCCAACAATTACCTTCGCTCAACAACATTAATGCTATCAATTAATGAATCACATTATATTTTAGTCGGAAAATAATAATCAAGACTCAAATTTGTGTCATGTGAGGAAGAATTATTTTGGTGTGAGGAAGAATTATTTATTATTTCTAAAAATAAGCATATTTCAACTCGTATGCGACGAGTATAGAATTACAACTTTCCCACCAAAAACCAACTTGCAAAGTAAAATCAAGCTAAATTTTGTTATGAATAAGAAAAACTAATATGTGATATAAGTAAATTAATAGTTTTGGACTTAATTAGTAACACCAATTAATTTAAAGTTACAAAAATTTACAACGTTTGAAAAAAAAGTACAAGAAATATTGAAGTAGAACTATACTAAAACGATTTTATCAGTTGACTGACAGGAAATCTATTCTGGCTAAGTTCATAGATTGTGGCACCCTGTTGAAATGTTCTACAAATTTCTTCCTGTTCATCTAAGGCAGTGATGCTCAAACCGCAACCCGCGGGCCGCATGCGGCCCTTGGTCTGTATATCTGCGGCCCGCCAGCGAATTATATAATTAAAAAAAAATGTCAATACCAGTGGCAATCGGATACTTAACAATTCGAGTATATATTCTTAAAGAAAACTGAAGAGTTTTTTGAAATATTTCAAATTCCTATACCATTTTGCGAAATTCTTTACTTACAGCAGCCCGTCTTTGGCTGATAATCTTCCCGAGTGGTCCCTGTTCTTTATAAGTCTGTACATCCTTGTTCTAAGGGTAACATTGCAAGCTTCCAATTCAATTTCAGAGATGCCAAATTATCAAATAAAATAAATACTTATTATTTTGTTTTGTGTTTCAGTTGAGTAAGACTAACGCACTTTTAAATTATCAAATAAAATAAAATAAATATTTATTTCACTTGATAATTTAAAATGAAGTGTTACAAAGTTAATGCCGATACAATTAATTCATAGATGTCGTTTGGTTTTCATGAATTATTTCAAGCAGAAACATTAATTTTCAAGATCTTCCTAAAAATACATACATACATACCATCACGCCGCTTCCCTCGCGGGGTAGGCAGAAAGGATCGAGCGCCACTTCCTTCTATCCTTGCATACATCTTTCGCTTCCGTCACTGTCATACAATTCCTCATGCATGCTCTCCTGTTCAATGTGCTCAACACGTGACCGTCCTGTAGGATTTGATTTAAATGATCTTGCCATTTAATCCTCGGACGTCCGCGTCTCCGAGCACCATTCCTCTCAGCCAAATATATCTTCTTAGTCATTCTGTCCTCATTCATTCTTTCCACGTGCCCAAACCACCTTAACTTATTTACATTCATCTTTGTTATTACACCAACTTTCATTCCACATTCCTTTCGTATATCACTGTTACGCACACGATCTCTCAGACTCTTGCCACACATCCTTCTCAACGATCTCATTTCCACTGCATTTATGCCACTTTCATCCTTTTCATCCTAAAAATAAATAAAAAATAAAAAACAGACATTTGTAGTATTCGCTACATAAGTATTATTTTTACTTTGAAAGGAAGGGTTATAGGTTAAGGCAGCTGCAAGTGCGCCATTTCATCAAATATTCAATTTATAAAGTGAGAGCGCCGCATAAAAGCTGCTAAGACGGAACCGCCACCGCAAAGAGATTGTATAACTGTAAGACAGTACCTACTCAGTGGTATCCTACCAAGAAGTCATTATGTAATTGAATCCACACAATGGTGTACCATTCAATAGACAATATTGTTTATTATTTTATAGATGCATAGATTAATGAGCAAGTCCAAGAAATCATTAATTATTTAAAAGTCGACACACACTATACATAACATCTCATTATGTTTAGATGCATGTATGTACCTATGTCGGTTGATTTTTTCGGCGCCGTTTAATGGAGCATCCATCTCAAGGGCTTAGGAAACTATATTGGCAGAGCGATGTCTTAAATTTGCTCCTGAGCGTTGTTATTGGTTGGTTTTTAAGAATGTCCTCGGGGAATTGATGATCCAGATGACGAGCCCTGCGACACCAAAAGCTTTTTTGGGTTAGTTGGAAGACATCGCACCTTTGCGATTAACTCGCCCTCTGTATTTAATTTGAATGTAAGGCTTCAATGGACTTTTTCGTTTTAAATGTATGTAAGAAATAAATAAATAAGTACCTAAAAGCCCTGTCGTAGATACATTACTTCTTCGCTCTCTTGATTTCGTCCATCATATTGGTGGATGTCATTGCTGAGAGTAGGCGGGGTCTACTTGCAAAGTGGTGTTTGGTGTTTTGTTATAGTTCATAAGGAACAGATTGTGTTGGACCGTCTCTCCCAATCTTATCCAGAGCAACTTTTTCAGCTAAGGTGTGATGTGACAACCCTTTACGGAAAATAAGCCTTGCAGCGCCATTGAATGCCATTTGTAGGCGGTGCAGTTCGATGTAATTAGAAAAATAAAACTCTCTTAATATATTGTATAACATCCATATACTGTATTAGGTCCCAGGGTATAAATGGGTAGACTGGGAATTTGCCTAGGTTGCTTAAAATCAGAGGCTGCAGAATTAAAAAACCTACGTTGGGTGACCAATTTTCTCCCCGAAAAATTCAAAAATATTCCTTAAACAAACAACCATTTCATTAAATTTTATTCAATTATGTATTAACGTTCAATGATTCACTTTCAATTAATCAGCAATTGTGTCAAATTAAATATTATTTAACCACTTTTTTGTTTGATTTATAATTATAATAAAGTGTAGGTACTATTTTTCACCTATGGAAATATTACGCATATATAAATATACCATCACGGCATATATCACAAGTAGGGTAGCTAACTACCTATTTATTTTTTCCAACTAACAAAAAGTTAATAAAAACAAAATAAAGTTATACCATGTAAGATATTTAATTACCTATTATATAGGTAGGTACATATTCGTATAGATATTTATGATAGTTATATACCTACACAATAAATAAATATATACATTAAATGTAATATCTAAATATACAAATAACAAAAACAATATCGGCATCGATACCGTGACACGACACAAATTTTGAGTAGAGAGAGACGGAATAAAGGGCTATCTCGAAGGCAGGATTGCTCATTGTGTCTAAATACATGAGAAAAATTCGATATAAAATAGAGGGAACCTAAAACATGTAAATGCAACAGAAGAATAACGACCGTTAACTCCTTCTTGATGGCTTAAAATGAAGAAGATATCTGTGGAATATTGCTGGATACTGGTTCCACAACCTAGCACCATGAACAATGAAAGAATCGGTGTAACAGCTCGAATGACGGGACGGAATTACTAGAAGATTAATGGAAGCTGATTGTAGTGGTAGTCCATGAGAGTATAAAAACTCAAACCTTTCTTTAAGATTCAATGGAGT
This sequence comes from Athripsodes cinereus, assembly GCA_947579605.1. Taxonomy (NCBI): domain Eukaryota; kingdom Metazoa; phylum Arthropoda; class Insecta; order Trichoptera; family Leptoceridae; genus Athripsodes; species Athripsodes cinereus. The sequence continues at coordinate 24,113,201 of OX388318.1, forward strand.
ACTGAGATTAAACAAAACATAATCTCTCTCAAACACAAATTATGTTGCAGAAAAACACTTATTTTATTAATTCTAATGTTTGTACATTAACAGAGTGAAAATTCATGATTACAAATATCAGTATTAATAAACACAGTAAGTTTTTCGCTATTTTTCTAATAAAACTAGAGCGCTTTCATCAAAAGCTCAGTTTGACATTTTCAAGAGGACTGATTGGAAAAAATATACATCTTAAAGGGCGTTCACATTTGTTCACTGATCAGTGGTCACTCTGGATGATCCTCCAAAATGAAAAGGTGTGAACAGGCGTTTCATCAATAGTGATCACTAGCGATGACGGAGGAAAGAGATTACCTACCACTCGTCATAATTTTGATGAATGGTCCTTTCACTGAAACGACCATAAACAAGTTTTATTCTATTATTTGTCTTATTATCTATGAATTTGTATTGAAAGTCAGAATCTTGTACATACTCATCATGCAGTCGAGAACTATATTAAAGTAAGTGTTATTTTTATTTTTTTAAATTCATTTAATTATTTTTTACGAAAGTACGCCAAACTACATACAACATGACTGTGAGTGTTGATATGGCAGTGAAAGCATATGATGAACATGTGTGAACAGACGTGTGAACAGACGTGTTCACTTTCGATGAACAGGTTTGACCCTGACACTCTGGATGATCTTCCAAAGTGAAGCAATGTGAATGCTACTTAAGTTAAGAAGGAGGAATTATTAGGTACATTAATTTACTTATGTTGAGACGTGGTTATGTGACCTTCTCCACAAGTTTTCAGCTTCTTCTATATATTCTGTCTTTTCCAGAAATAATCCAATATCTACACCATTACTGACAAGAGCCTTTTTAAGGTTAGCAATACTCATACTCCTCACGTCTTCTATGGTTCCACAATTCTCTAAAAGTAATCCATTAGTCGATTGATAACGTATTCTCTTCTGCCCATCTCCATTTGAATCGTTCTCGTATTGCTTCATGTTATATTCTCTTCCAGTGTCACAATATTTTGTTTCCATTGGATTCCCTCTGCCTGTTGGATTAAATAACTTTGAACTGTGGTAGTCTGTCTCTTCCTCCATGTCTTCTACTGAAATAACAATAATACACAATGTTATAACATATATGGTAACAAAGTAGTAGATTTGAAATTCGATGACAGGAATTATTAGATACCTATGTATTTCCAGTTTTGTAAGTCAACTAACTCAAAATATCATTAACTACTTAATTTATCTATCTATGATATTAATTAAGTAGTTAATGATATTAACTACTAAATTAATATCATTAACTACTTTTAAGAACATAGATTAGCTAAAATGTCAAAAAGTTTTATATGTCTCAGTGTACGTCCATATAATAAATTGCCCAACAATATTAAGGCACTCAATTACAAAATGTATCGGAGAGAGGTGAAGAAGTATCTTGTTGGAAAAGCTTTTTACAACATTGACGAAATGCTAAATGGGACTGTTCACCCTATTTAGCACTGACCGATTTATATTCAATTCGTGAAGTTATTTTTGAGCCCTTTACACTTGAAATAACTTTGATATACTACATAATTCTTTTTTGTATTTTTTTTTGTCGTTTCCTATATGTATGATGTTACTGAAAGTGATTTTTTTCAATTTGTTAAAAAAAGAAAGAAAAAAAATTGTAAAAACTGACGACTCCAAGTGCCCAAATAGTGGCCTACGGATGATGGAAAAGAATAAAGAATATGTAGATTTTGAGAATATTTAAGAATTAATTCATATACTTGTATTAATCCCGAAACTCAATTAAGAAAACATATTTCAAACATTGTGTGTAGAAATTTGTTAGGGAATAAAGTACCTACATAGTATGTCACTATTCTAAACATTACCTGCATCATGGTAGCTAGACTGTGAAGAGCTATCTGAAAAAGTTTCAGACTGGGCTACTTGTTGTACATCTAGTTGTATGTCAAATACATTGTCACTACTGTGGACATTACTTGTGTCTTGGTTCCTACGCTGTAAATAACTACATGAAGAGGACTCAGGCTGAGATACTTGCTGTATTGGTTGATGTAAAGTGACAGTGGACATATTCTGTTCATACCCATGTGTATCATATTGCTTCAAGTTGTCAGTGTCACAATGTTCTGCTTCTTTTGGATTCCCTTCGGGTGTTGAGTGTCCCATACTGGGACTATCCGCAGGGTTACCATGACTCTCCACAGGGTTACCACGACTCTCCGCAGGGTTACAGCTTGCATTTATGTACTCTTGAATTTGCTTCTTCATGTCCTCCACTGAAATGACAATAACTCACGAGTTATGTTTAAATAATGATTATTTATCTGACAATGAACAAAAATTGTCTGACAAATAGACAGTTTTGTGAAACCAAAAAGAAAGTTTTTACAATTAACCATTGTATTAGGTTACATAATATTATGTAATTTTAACACATGAAACTATGATATAAGGCTTAGAAAAGAAAGCGTCACGTTTTTTGTTAGTGTCCTGGATGGGACTCAAACCCGCTGTCCATTCTTATCGCAAGGTGTGCTTTGTCCAATAAAGCTACCAGACCCCCTAGACCTAGACAAACTGTATTTGTCGATCGACTACAAAACGAATTTTCGACTATAACCGCAACAATAATGCATAATTACACGGTACACGTAGGTAGATTGTCGAAAAATACGTCAGTAGTCGATCGCTAAGTACGGTTTGTCTACGGCCCCTGAAGTATGCCTCCGATGGTTTCGAAATTCTCTCTTAAACCACAATGACACCATCATATGTAGGTATTGTTCAAACATACATATTTAAGTATGAGTATCTCATGTGGTTTTTTTCTAATTCTAAGCCTTATATAATAGTTTCATGTTTTAAATTCACATGAGTGAATTGCTTCGCAATTGTATTTTTTGTGACCGCCTAGGTGTATCCCCTGAAATGATAGTGACTAGGACTTAATATGACTTGTTGAATAACGGTTCCGTGCCTCGCTGAAGACGACGAACGGCCACAATAATTATATAAATTAATAAAAAAAAAAAAAACAAAAAAGGCTAAGAGCCGTTACATGGATAAAAAGTACAAATATATAACTCACCACTTCGTTCATTGTGTAATGATAGTGCCTCGTAACAATATTTCACATTTTCTACGGGTTTGTGATCCCATTTTATGTTTATTTGAATTTTACGTTCTACTGCAAATTTTACAAAGCAGCCAATGCAATAACTCATGACATTGTTATGTATGAATTTACAACTTCCACACACATGTTTGAAACAAGTGTTGCATTTCCAGGAAAGGGGGAAAACAGATGGTGTAGTTAATAATATAAATAGTGGTGGAATTCGTTTGTTACAAACATCACAGAAAGGCATGGTGTCAGTGAGTGTAAGCTTAGAGCTCAAGACGATTGCATAGAGTTATTTTTAAAAAAAAGTTCCGAGGAAACAGAATGTCCTGGATCCGATGTTGTCTTTGTCGACTGTCGACTCAAGTTCAGTATTTGCCTGCAACATACAGATTATAATACTTAGTACATTGTTATTCGTTGTGAACCATTGTTAGACATTGACTTACTTGTAAGCTTGTAACATGCATGGGGCCGTAGACAAACCGTCCTTTGCGATCGACTAATAACTGGTGAACTTTTCGATGTACCGTGTAATTATGCGTTATTGTTGCGGTTATTGTCAAAAATTCGTTTGTAGTCGATCGCCAATACGGTTTGTCTAGGGGGTCCATGCTTATTTTTGAAATGTGGGTTGTAAGAAGATTTATGTTGATTACATCCAATCGTACGATGAACAAAGTAATACATAGGTATTTAACTATATATAGAGTACACCTTACACATCACATTACTTTAGATACCTATCTAATAGGTAAATACTTTATTTTTTATGAATTTTTGACAGTCAAATGTCGTAAAATTATTGGTAAAACGTTTAAACAACAATCAAATTAAAACGGCGACAAACTACGTCAAGGAGCCATTTATGCTCAAATGTTCTGCCTGCTGTGTAGTGTTCCGATGTAAAGACTTTTATTTTTTCAATTTTTGTTGTTTTTTATGTTATTTTTTTTTTGTAGTAGTTACAATAAATATTAACTCGATACGGGTGCAAATCCAGTGAGGTAGTATTGAGTGCATAAATGTGAATTTAAATTGTGAAAAATGTTATACTTTATGATGTTACACGGCGGCACAATTGCCATCCACACTTCTCAGCATTAAACAACCAGATAAGTCTCCATATGATCAGTCATGGTCACAAAAAAACTTAACAGTCTAATGCCGGGAAAAATTCACCTATCCAGATATACAGGATATCAAAGGATTAGGCTCAGAACGCGGGTTCAAAATACCAGCATTGTGTCTGAAATATCTGTGTTCAAAAACTTTTTTACAATATCGCAAGTGTTTATTATAATAGATTTTTAAATTTTAATGTACAAATTAACCGGTAAATCAAATTTTTGTAAATCATTTATTAAAGATTTCGGAGTCACCCCTGTAGCTGACATGACTAAAGGTATTATATAAACGGACCTACGTTTTTTTTCTGCGAAGATTGTTTGTATATTATGTGTATTTGGGACAGCGATGTCTATTAGGTACGTTATTTTATTACGTTTATCATGTAATACTAAATCGGGTCTATTGTAATGCATTTGTCTATCTCTTATTATTGTTTTATCATAATAGAACCTGTAATTTTCATTTTCTAAAACCTGTTCCGGGTTGTATTTATAATAAGGTATTATATTTTGCGAGTTTAATAGATTATGTTTAATTGCTAAATTTTGATGTATTATTTTTGCGACAAATAAACTATTCTTAGATATTATTATAACTATTATACACCAAGAGATCAATAAAGATAATAAATAAATAAAATAAACACACCGCACACAGACATGCACTAACGGAAACACATTGTAAGTGTCATAAGGTGATTGCTATCTTATGACCTATACCTACGTGTATTAGGGATTAGTGATGTAACGAATGTGTGATTTTGGATATTCGCGAATACGAATGCGAATATTTGTTGCATTCGCGAATGCGAATAGCGAATATTGACTTGCTTAAATTTCTACAATTGCAAAAACATTTAATTTTCTACCCCCCCCCCCGTCACCGAATTTTCAAAATGGTATAGGAATTTAATATATTTCAAAACTCCTCGGTTTTCTTAAAGAATATTATCTTGCAGTATCTTTTTCTACAATGTACACATACATACATACATACCATCACGCCGCTTCCCTCGCGGGGTAGGCAGAAAGGATCGAGCGCCACTTCCTTCTATCCTTGTATACATCTTTCGCTTCCGTCATTGTCATACAATTCCTCATGCATGCTCTCCTTTTCAATGTGCTCAACACGTGACCGTCATGTACAATGTATCTGGTAAGTACCCGGTACTTTTACCGAATTACCGATACATTATTACCAAAATTATATTCGCAAAACAGTCGCATATTTTTTTGCGAATACGAATACTTTGAAATATGCGAATACGAATATTCGTTACATCACTATAAGGGATGTCTGTCTGATGAGCCGAATATTTTTGCAGTTTTTAAATATTCACATTCAAAATTAAAAAAAAAAAAAACACGACGAAGTCGTGTAATCAATTAAATTCCTTAATAAAATCGAAAATTTGGCGACAAAAAAAATCGTAAAATAAATTGAAAGAAAAAAAGATTTCCTGCACATAACACCAATTTCTATTCTCAATCATTCTCAGTATGTGGTGCTCGTTGCTGGAATAATCTCCATTCTTCTCATAGAATATCTCAATAGTTTAATAGATTTAAATACGCCGTCAAGAAGTTTTAATAAATTGTCTTCTAACTCAGCATCCGTCTCCTAACCCCTTCATATAGTTCCTATAGTTCCCGGTCCATGTGGAGTGTTAGGTGTGTGGGTTGTAGATTTATTTTAATTTATGTAGAGATTTTTCTCATTGTTTGTGTTTTTCTTTTTTTTGTGTTTAGTGTTAATGTGACGTAATTAGATGGAAGAAATCACTAGGTATATAATGATAATCTTGCCACTGCATATCATCACATTTTTACTTATGTAAACTGATTTATTGATTTTTTCATGCGAATGATGATGTGCAAGAAGAATATTCTTTTTTTTATGGCGGCTCATCCCGTTGGATGTTATGGCCCAAATATTACATAATAATTGCAATATGAAAGACATGCCTTGTCTTTGTTCCGTTTCGTTCTTAAACAATTTTTATGTGTCGCGATCGAACGTATCTTGACGTGGGGCAGAGTGAATAGGCTCGTTTTCTCACCGAGCAAGACCTCCGCTATGTGGTTGAAGGGTGTGCTTGGAAGAGGTAGAAACCCGGTTCTTCGGATGGACGGACAATCCGTGAGGGTTGTCGAAGAAGTCCGGTACTTGGGTGTTGTCTTGGACAGAGGGCTTACTTTTCTTCCACATGTGAGAGCGACTGCCGATCGAGCGAGGGTGCTATTTTTCACCCTTCGTAAACTTAGCCGTGGAACCTGGGGCCTTAGAACGAGGACTGTGCGCATCATATATCGGGCGACCTATGTGGCTCAGGTCACCTATGCTGCCCGGGTTTGGTCGCACCGTCTTGCGGTTGGCTCTGTATCTGCGGCAGTTCTGAGGGGACAGAGACTTCCTTTGCTTGCCGTCACAGGTGCGTATCGAACGGCTGCCAGTGATGGCCTTCCAGTCATAGCTGGTGTGCTTCCTTCGGACTTAGAAATTCTTGACAGTGTAGCCAGACGTAAGCTCAAGGCGGATGGTCGGGTCAATCATCTCGGAATATCCGTTCAAGCGGAGTCCGGGATAAGAGGTTTGAATAGGGCAATCGGCAAAATACGTGAAAGAACGATGGAAGTTTGGCAAGAGAGATGGGATGCGGGGGGGACTGCCAGGTTAGTCCACAAGTTCCTCCCGGATGTTAGCGAGAGAATGAAGCGGCGTTTTCTGTCTCTCAACCACCATGCTGTACAATTAGTGACAGGCCACGGTGATCTAAAGGGCAAGCTCTTTGAGCTTGGACTAGTGGAGAATCCGTGGTGTGTTTGTGGGACGGGTGCGCAAAGTGCGGAGCATATCCTCTGGGAGTGCCCCGAGATGATGGATGCTAGGGATAGAATGATAGGTAATATGAGCGAGAGCACTCCCCGACCTGTTTGGTTCGGGGAGGTGCTGCAATGTCCACGGAATCTCAGGGCATTTTTGGAATTTGTGGAGACATGGGTTTCTCGGTGGGATCTCCTGCGTCAGCCGGGTTTACCCCCGACTGAGGTAGGAGTGCTCTAGGATTGATTGTTGCCCTTTGCGGCGGGATCTGTTGAGCGAACTCATTATTTGTTGTGTTTCGTCCTGTCTCCCTTGGTGGAGAGTAGATATGGGAGGGATGTTCCTGTTGGGAGGGAAATGTCTTTTCATTGCGCTGGTAACGGCGACTCTCGAGTCTCGCCTTCTGAAAGCCCAATAACAAATCTCTGGACACCTTATTTCGGCCTCTGGTCCAAATTAGATACTGTATTGTTATAATCATTGATAATTATTGTGCTTGCTTGTCATTTTTGTTTTTTGGGTTTTTCTTGTTGAGCTTTGTTTGTTTGTTGTTATTCATTGTGTTTGATTCGGTTGTGATTGCATTTTATCCTCCTGAGAGGGGCATCGAAGACGTAAATGTAGCATAAAAGATTCCCACGAGGCGGTATTGGCCGGCCAGCCCTTCAGGCTGCCAATAGGGCCCGCCCGTGAGGACAAAAGTTTTGCTTAGAAGAGCGGATAAATAGAAGTCCCCCGACTTCTGAGATATCCGGGTATGGGAGGGAGTCTTCAATATATCTTAAACAATATGAAATATTTCTTTGGGGAATCTAAGATATGTACATTTTTTTCTTCGTTAAAACTTAATATATTTTTACTTTATTTTGTTGACATTTTTCTTTCTTTGTTTTTATAACAAACATTTTATACTATTCTATTTTTTTATAATCTAATTATATCTATTTGTTTTGTACTATATTTATTGACATTCTAACCATCCTAATAGCATATTATCAACATAATATCTTTGTTTTTCTGATCGGAATTTTTATAATTTTTTTTATTTGACATATTCATACTTGTTTGAATTGACATGATTAATGTAATTTATTTATCGTAGACCTTTTGTTTCCTTTTGACTTCTTTTGTTTTGCTATGTTTTTTTTAGACTGTTGCTTCATTAATTTATTACTTCAAATATATACAAAAATTGTATTCTTGACTATTATGTCTGTTTGTGTTTGTTGCATATACTGCTAGATTAACATGTAAAAGGCTCACGCCATGTGTTAATAAATAAATTTATATAAAGGGAACCATGTACTTTTTAAAGTTAATTTGTTTGTGATATTAATGAAAGAGTAGCGTTGATTGTTTGTTTTAACAATTAAACAAAAAAAAAAATCGTACAAAAACATTCGCAATCGTGAATATTTAAAAAAAAAGTTTGAACACTTCACTAACGTAGATAATATTTTCACTATATCTTCTTATCATATCAATGTATGTAGATACCGCTCCCATCTGCGAATTAAAAATATTATCTATCAAAAGTGTTACCAAATATTGATAAGATATTATTTTTAGTCACTTGCGACATTTTTGTGTAAATCTAATATATAAAAGAAAGTCGTGTGTGTTACACCATTTATAACTCAAGAATGGCTGTACCGATTTGAATGATCTCTGATTTGTTGGATTCTTCTCCGTCCGGAATAGCCGATAGGCTATTAAAATATCTTACAAATTCATGGGAAGAAAAAATTACGAAGAAAATTATTTACGCCATACATTTTGAATTTCAGTTTGAGAGTCAAGTGGTCTATGAGAAAAAAAAAAGTTTGGGAACCTCTGCACTATACGATGACACACTTGAACAATTACGGAAGTTAGTAAAGAGATTAAAAATATAAATCATTCATTGATTCTTCGGCGGTACGAATTTCGCTGGGTCAGCTAGTATATATGTAATATACTGACATAATTCACTCGATGTCGGGTGCCTTGCCTCAAGAAATGAAGAAGATATTGTACAACTCAGCAGTAGAGGTTTGAACCCATCATCTCCTGATCGAAAATACTCTCCGGCTACCAATCACCATTATTATCACAATATATTTTTATTTTATAAGTGTGGCGGTTGGCTATACCGCCAACACGCTAAAATTTAAATCAAAAACATTTTAGACCATTGCAAGAAAAACAATATTTGATTTTTTTTTCATTAATCGTTCGATTTAATTATATATTTTTCCAAAAGAGTTTTACGCAAATGTCGTAATAACCACTAAATAAGCACCTCATCTGAAATAAAATGCAGCTTGTTTTTTTTTATTATTACTTTTTTTTTTTGAGGGGAAATCCTAGTCATGGACACCCGGCCTTTCTGGCCAGGTAGTGCCGGACTCCAACCGGCTAAAACCCCTCATCTTCTACCACGTCTCGGTTCCTGCCTTTCGGCCTACCCAGAGACGTGGCGTTGTCTTATTATCATCTTCTTTCCTGACAATAAGACGATTCTTACAAGGATCAATACAGCTGAAGGCCAATGCGATCCCAGAAGAAAACCTTAAACAATATCCAAAAGATAACACAACTAAAATAATATCCTCGATTTTTCTTATAAATTCGGCATACGTCATGTTAAAGATATCAATTATTTCTCCAGCAGGACCATTAAACATTTGAATAGCTCTTCCCACTGGGGAGTTTGCCAATATGTTTGTTCTGCTTTGAGGCTGTTAAAAAAAATCGTGATTCCGACAACGTCCATATGCATCGGGAACATAAATATTGAAATTTTCCAGTATGATTGGATTAGATTGACGAGCACAGTATACATCTCGGTGATGTTCCAAAGTATTATAACCAAGGCAAGCCATTACGAATGAAGATGGAAACAGGTAGGGATAATATCCATATATTTTCAAAAATTGTGACCTCAAAAATCTTCTTTGTACCTATTCTACCTATGTGTCTTCCGATGGACACCAAATAATCGAACCTGACTCCAGAACACTCTGAACCAATGACTAATACAAAAGCTTCAACGTGTTTGGATTTTGAAAGTTGTTGGTTTTAAATAATAATAATCAATTGTCTGACAATAAATTTTCGATATTTTCGTTCGCCACAATGCCGTCACCTAAATAGTTATAATTTGGTCGCACATACTGCACATATTAAGTGGACGTCCCTTACAGTGTTATGTCGTCGGTCTCGCCATAAACAGCAACCCGACTGGTTCAACGAGAACAAACAGACATTGGAACCTCTATTAAGTCGGAAGCATCAGCTGTTTCAGAAAACCATCGAACAACCATCAGACTCAATCGCCCAATCTGAATATAAATCATACAACACGGAATTGCGTAATACGATACGGACATTGAAAAACCAATGGTGGACAAATAAGGCAAAAGAAATCCAACACCATGCTGATCGACACGATCAAAGAAACTTCTACCAAGCAATCAAGTCAGTGTATGGTCCCAGTAAGAAAAAGAACAGCCCTATCTTAGACAGCGAAGGAAATCTACTGAAGGACGAAAGTGGCGTGAGGGAAAGATGGAAACAACACTACTCAAATATACTGAATTGTCACACCCATGTCGACTCGGAGACTGTGCAAATAATTCCCCAGTACCCAATCATGACACACCTAGACAAGCCCATCGAAAGAAGCGAAGTTATAACTGCCATAAAGAACCTTAAGAACGGTAAAGCCACTGGTGGTGACGAAATCCCCGCCGAGATCCTAAAAGCGCTAGCAGAAGACATCGTGGACAGTCTCCTTCATTGCTTCAACGTCATTTGGGAAACCCGCACAGTTCCTCAGGACTTCCGAGATGCTATAATTGTCAACCTGTATAAAAATAAGGGTAGTTCTTCAGACTGTAATAACTACAGAGGCATATCTCTCTTGTCGGTCGCAGGAAAGGTCTTGGCGAGGATCATGGCGAACAGACTTGTACCGGCTATCGAACCCCTCTTACCAGAATCACAATGCGGGTTCCGACCTGGCCGCGGCACGGTGGACCAAATCTTTTCTCTAAGACAGCTACAAGAAAAGACGGTTGAACAACAGACATCCATGTTCGTGGCATTCATCGACCTCGCCAAGGCCTTCGACACTGTCAACAGGGACCTACTTTGGATCGTGATGAGCCGACTGGGAGTGCCTCCTGTCTTTTTGGAAGTGTGCAAGAGTCTTCACACTAACAACACAGCAAAAGTATTATACAGTGGGTCGCTGACGGACTCCTTCACCACAAATACCGGCGTCCGCCAGGGGTGCGTGCTGGCCCCCATACTCTTTAATTTGTTCACTACGGCACTCGCGATCGTTGTTGATATGAGACTGACATCAAGGGGAATTCCAGTGAGGTGCAGATTTGATGGTGGACTGTTCAATCTGAGCCGATTCCGTGCTAAGGCTAAAACAGAAACAAAATATGTCACGGACTTACAATATGCCGATGATTGTGCGCTGATCTCCCACACTGCTGAGGACCTACAGACCATGCTGGACACTTACTCATGGGCTTATAATGTCCTTGGTCTGAAATTGAATGCGTCCAAGACGAAAATATTAACTACTCCAGATATACAAAATATACAAATATTATCTGATGGCCAAACACTGGAAAAAGTGGATCATTTCAATTATCTGGGAAGCATTGTGAACAGCCGATCAAATATTGATGACGAAATCCAGAACAGACTAAACGCAGCCTCTCGCGCATTCTGGAAGTTACGGGATCGAGTGTTCGGAAACCACGACCTGTCACTAAAAACCAAGACAGCAGTGTACCGCGCAGTTGTGATGCCTACCCTTTTATATGGATGTGAAGCCTGGGTTCCTTATAGACGCCACATCAGGTCTCTGGCAAAGTTACAGCAACGCCACCTGAGGCAAATCATGAAAATAAGGTGGTACCACAAAATAAGTAACAAAGAAATCCTAGATAGAGCGAGCTGCCAGAGCATCGAGGTGTTGTTGGCCCGTGCTCACCTTCGCTGGTCGGGTCATGTCGTCCGTATGTCGGACAATAGACTTCCAAAGAAGCTCATGTACTCCGAGTTGGCTGAAGGTAGAAGAAAACATGGCGGGCAACGGAAAAGATACAAGGACGTTCTGCACAACACGCTGAAGGACACAAACTGCCAAAATGACTGGGAAAGCTTGGCGGGTGATCGGAAAAATTGGCGGAAGACCATAAATAACTACAGCGGCCCGCAGAATAGAACCACCCGCAGACCCATCACAAATGAAGAGCAGCCCTGTCCAAAGTGCGACAAAGTGTGCTTGTCCAGAATCGGCCTCCACAGTCACCTTCGATGGCATCACCGGCAGGAACAACTACGTAGCAACGATTCTTCGGATGCTTCATAAATATGCTCGGCAACGGGCTCTAGGCATTATGTCGTCGGTCACATTATTTCTATTTATTTCTGGATTATCAAACGGTTGAACAAGTCCAAGGACTCCAATTTATCCGTTTAGGTGACGATTTATTAATATTTTAAATCTCTCTAGTTTAATACCACTATATCAGAATTGAAGGTTGAACAGAAATAGTTTGCAAAACACAAAATATAAAAAATGCATTATCCTATTTTAAATGTACCCAAATTCATATTTGCTATATTATTGCAATACGCCCACAAGGTTGTCATTTACGAGATAACAAAAATAACAATTAAACAAAACATTACTTTGTAATTTTCTTTAAAGAAAACACAAAAAAAACACACACCATGCCAGACTACGCGGGTGCAAATGCAGCACGCCTTTTTAGTCGCCTTGTCAGTAATTCTGTATGCTCATATTTTTTGCAACCTTCAATTTGAATTTTCTGTCACTTGTACTGCAAACAGAGCAAACTATCTTTATTTAAATTACACTCGTACATGATTAATGATTACTTATGTTTATACCCATGATTTACATAATCATCATTGGCTACTGAGAAAATATTAAAATATCTAACTTATATTCTTATTAAGTATTATTTAAGTAAGACATAACTTAAGTGCGTTTTATTTCTAAACTCAAATAACTGGCGAAGTTCAGCGTACGTGTAGTAACAAATAATATTTTATTGACGGCTCGAGTTGGAGCAGAAGTAAAGTTCTTGCCTTTGAACCACAAGGTCCCGGTTTCGATTCCCGGCCAGGGCAAAATGAAAAATAACTTTTTTCAAATTGTTCTGGTTCTGGGTCTAATCTTCAGGCCTCCTCAATGGCCCGCCCGTGATATGTGGGGATAAGTAGGAGTTAACGATTCCTGAAATATCCGGGTGTGAGGTGGGTCTCTGGGATGTATATGCTTTAAGTGCACTGTTTCCGAGTTGGCTGGAAGAAATCGTATATGCGATGAGTCCGCTTTTTGATATTCTCTGTAAACATAATATGATTGTATTCCCCTTTCACGACACAAGCTTTTAGCTTTCTGTGAAAGGTGTATAAGGTTGTATTTGGGTTTATAACAAAAACCCAGATATATCTTTTTTTAAATAAAAAAAAATTATTTGATGCCAAGAAAGTTTCATTTATTTATTCATATAGGTAATGTGTATCGTAGCAGAAGTACCTACTCATAATAATAGATTCGCATCTTAGTTTGGAACTAGCTCGACAAGTGTGTGAATTTTCCATTGTTAATGTGTGTTACATGTTATAAAGACATTCAGAACGAGTGGCACACCTCATTGCTGAATTGAACATGTTAATTAATGTCTAATAATATAATAATGATGTTTTACTAATATCTGCCTTCTACACGAAAACTAATAGAAAAAGTGGGACATCTATTCTTTGCCGGGAACTCCAAGGAACTATTTTCAAAATTGGGTATTTTTTTATAAACAAGCACAGATGCTTACAAACATATTTTTTTAATTATAAAAATACTTATAATTATCAGTAGTACATTGAAACCTATGTAAATATGGTAATTTAGTAGATCAGATTTCGTAGAAACCATAATGCTCTATATTTCAGTATGCCCTTATGGTAACGCTTATCCTGAACTAGCCCTTAATTTGGTTAAATTCACATAACCAAATTAAGGGCTAGCTCAGGATAAGAGACTTGGTGCCTATCTGAAAGAAATAAAACGAGATTCTAAGCACTTAAAATGTGGTTTTATAGAACAATAGTTCGTCGGTAGCCTGGAGGTAGAGTCTCCGCCTCCAGAACAAGGGGTCCGTGGTTCGATCCCAGGTGCCGGCAAACTCCCCTTTCACGGCACAAGCTTTTAGCTTAGTGTGAAAGGTATTGTATACTGGGTCAAGTATAACAATATTAGGTTCTTTTTGAATAACGACACGGATTTTATATTTACACAATATATTCAATAAATAATTATAATTTGTCGAACACAATTTGTCAAAACACGCAGCCTAACAGTGCAAGTCAAGGTTCTATCAATTAATGAGCGTTCCCTGTAGTGAGCTAACCTATATAGACTACATAGTATTGCTACTCACTCATCATAACTACTGTTTACTTGAAAACAAGGTTCAAGGTTCACTTAACCTGTACTGTGTCTCAAAGTCCAAACACTACACTCTCCCCTCACAACCTTGAAAATCTTTCTATACTACATATTTAAATATTTATACAATTCTATGTGATTGACAGTGTTCTCTACTTATTTCAAGACTCTATACATATAAAACAAAACATTACAAATACACGCAGACATGTTCTTCCTTCCGTCCAGGGCCACCAGATGAAGTCTTCCACCAGCCTAAGTCCTGGGTCTCAGCTGTCCCCGCCAATGGCCTCCAATCTGACCTGAAAAATTCAGAACCGGTGAGAGCTTTGCCTTCAAACAGGGGGAGGGGACCTAAACTCCTACCATTAATCAGAGGGACTGTCATCCCAATGCACAGATCTCACATCTATCCGATCCATATGTCTTTTCCAGAGCTGATCAGTACCTTTGATTCTAATAAGAAAAGTTCTATTTCCTAATATCTTTTCAATTTTACCTAAAACCATATTTTCACTCCTGAGATCTTTGACAAGTACTGATGTACCCAAATTAAATTCCTTTTTCCTCCCCGAGACAAATTTCGAACCCCTGGAACTATCTTTATAAGTTTCCTTATTTACATACCTTTCCTCATATCTATACCTATTTAAACATTTACATCCATTGTTATTCCGCTTTTTCACTAAATTCTTAACTATATTCTCAATGTCTATATTAAAATTAACCCAATAAAAATAACTTCTAACAAATGATTTCATTTTCCCAATAACTGAATAATTTTTACACAAATAATTTATCACAATACCTTTAACTGATTCCGGAATAACAATTCTATCTCTGTAGAATAAATAATCCTTGTACACAGTCAAATGTTCCTTCACATTAAACAACTTCGCAATAGATTCATTTAACTGTCTTTTGCACGGCCAATTATTTTTTTCCACATATTTAACAACTTTTTCCAATGTATAATCACTTTTACTTCTCTCTAAAATTAATTTCGAATTAAAACTATTATTTTTATTTACAAAATCTAATTTTTGTTGTTTCACATTACACGCAAGCGATGCGTTCGCACTGAAATTCGAAATATTTTCAATGGGCTTCCATGCAACAATATTGTTTAATTCACTGCCTTCCGTGCTATGTACTTTGTACCCTATATTATACCTACGCATAAAATCTGTACCCAATATTATTTTATTCCCGCTCTCTGTTACAACAAATTTAATATTTTTTTCCATTCCATTATGATTTATTTTACAATGTTTAATACCTAACACATTCAAACTGTGCCCGCTATACGTAGATAAATTAATTTCATCACACTTCTCTATTATATTATTTTCGTTGAATATTTCTTGCAATTTTTGAATAGATATACAGCTAATATTCGCTCCCGAATCTAAAATACATTCAACATTTTTATTCTCAATTCTTACATTTAATTTTATAAAATCGTTTTCGGTGTCTTGCGAATTATAAATACCTTGTATCTTATAACAATTTTCACTCAAATGCCCTTTAGATCTACATTTTCTACAAAAAAATTCTCTATTAAATTTACATTCACTTTTATAGTGATTTCCCTTACAAATAAAACATGAAACATTTTTATTATGCTTATACCTACTCGTATTTACATTTGAATTTAACCTTGAAAATTTTGACGGTCGATTATTTTTCTTATAATCTGTATCTGTACTACTTGAACTACTGAAACTATTATTGTTTCGCCTGGAAATCTGGCTAATTTCCTCAAAATTTTCTTCCTCTTTTTCTATTTTTCTCTCTAGTATGTGCTCATAACTAGAAGCCAAAGCAACTGCTTCGTTCAAAGATACCCTATCTTTATCACATTTCAAAAATAACTGTTGTTTAATCTCTTTATTTCTAATTCCGATTATAAACAAATCTTTTATATTACTTTCTAATCTAGTACCAAACTTACAATTTATACTTAATTCTCTTAATCTTAAAGCAAAATCTTTAACATTTTCCGAATGACCCTGAGTAGCCTTGAAAAAAATTTCACGCGACTCAAATACACTTTTTTCCTCTTCAAAATAACCATTAAATAACTGAATCAACTCTTTATAAGACTGTTTTTCCACAGAAGCTGGAAAACACAGATCAGACAGTAGCTTGAAACTGCCCTGGGACAACGATGTTATGAAGAAAGCACGCTTCTTCACATCAGTCCAACTTTCATCATTTAATAGCAAGGCGTTCTCCCACCTTGTTCTGTAAGAAGGCCAACTCATTGTCTTGTGACAAAACGGCTCTAAACTTCTCGAAGTCATTTCGGAAAATACCACAAGCAACAACAACCAAGAATAAAAAATAGACTTAGCTGATGAGAGTCTCCTCCAATCGCCCCGGTCTTCTGGATTTCCTTGCAACTGCAATGGACTCCGCCTGGCTGACTTGCAAGACCTCTCCTCTCTCCTGGCTTCCTGGATCCACCAACTGGCTCCGCCTGGATGCTGGGTGACTCCTGTTACCCACTGCTGCCTGCACCTTGCCTCAAACTGGCTCCTGAGACTTCCTGTCTCCCTGCTGCTACCTGCAACTTGTCCAACTGGCTCTTGAGACTCCTGTCTCCCTGCTGCTACCTGCAACCTTGCCCAACTGGCTTCTGAGACTCCTGTCTCTTTGCTGCTACCTGCACTGCTGGCTAATCTGGCTTTGGAGACTCCTGCCTCCTTTCTACTCCTGTAGACTGCCTTACAACTCTTTATTTCCGCGTACCGCCGACAAAACTTTCGGCGCGCAAAAAAAGACTATTGTTGTATGTTTACGACAATTTTGAACTACCGAACTGCGCCACGTATTGTATACTGGGTCAAGTATAACAATATTAGGTTCTTTTTGAATAACGACACGGATTTTATATTTACACAATATATTCAATAAATAATTATAATTTGTCGAACACAATTTGTCAAAACACGCAGCCTAACAGTGCAAGTCAAGGTTCTATCAATTAATGAGCGTTCCCTGTAGTGAGCTAACCTATATAGACTACATAGTATTGCTACTCACTCATCATAACTACTGTTTACTTGAAAACAAGGTTCAAGGTTCACTTAACCTGTACTGTGTCTCAAAGTCCAAACACTACAAAAGGTGTATAAGGTTGTATTTGGGTTTATAACAAGACCCAGATATATCATTTTTAAAAAAAAAATCTGGGAATATCCTAGAGCCACATCTCAAATGACGAAGTTCTTAGCATTATCGATGAAGGAAATCACAGCAGATGGATTGGACATGTCACGATAATCTTCTACAAGAAATAGTTTAAGGGTCGGCTGAGTGGACAAATCATAGAGGGCGACCACGCCAAGATGACCTCGACGTTCTTTAAGGCTTGCCACAACTTCAAACTAAAATATAGAGTAGTAAATACTCCGGTCGAAAAGTCAAATTATGTTTACAATGAAGACAACACCTTCACTCGCCCACTTTGAGACACCCAATATCCTATAATCATTGCGTTTCCCCAGCAACATGGAAGGTCAGATCTATTTATAATAGGGTGGAGGAACTTGAAGATATAAACACATTTTCTATGGGAGTTTTGCATAATGAACACACAAAATGGCGCCCTTGAGGTCATGTTATGTGTAAACAGTGCTCAACAAATTGTCTATGTATTAAATGTATATAAAAGGAACTGAGCTGCGGATCGTACGAAGAGCTGAAAAGGGTCGGATAGCATAGAGCTTAATGGAAGAAAGATGCATGTTTTTGCAGCAAACCGAAACCAGGGAGAGAAAGAAAGAGACTAGGGGATTTTTTGTGGGCGTTCCACCCAACAGAGGGTGATTTTGCCAGAGTAGGGGATATTGAAATATTGGGCATAAGTCTTAATAATATAGCCAATAACTTGTTAACAGTGTATATTTATGTATCATGAAATATATACATAAGTATGGTATCTGAAACACAGCAGGTATTATAATTAGAAAATTAACTGAATATGTACGTGTTCATTACAACTGATGACAACGTCTAGAACTTACAAACAAGAGATTGAAAGTTGATATTTCTTCTCTGGTTTAATCTTTTTTAATTTCTATTAACGTACAATACACGACACTAAGCCTATTACAGTTATACAAAGTTGACATAAATTATTTAAGAGTAAGTGAAAGGGTCCAATACAAACTGTGCCATATAGTCTACATCTATACAAGGCTCTGAATAATATGCCACCTCAGTCACTTTCTGAGTTCTGTGTTTTCAAAACACCAAACTGCAAGTAGACCCCTACGCTCAGCACTGACATCCACCAATTTGATGCCAAGACTCACAGCCATATTGGGAAGAATTGAGATAGTACAGACATTGAACGGGTGGTATTTTGAATTATGATATTATTTATTATTAAACAGATGTTTTGCAAGACAGCTCTGGATTCCTCGGTAGTATAGTGGTCAGTATCCCCGCCTGTCACGCGGGAGACCGGGGTTCGATTCCCCGCCGGGGAGGTCTTTTTTTATTAAAATAATTTCATCACTACTACTACTACTACTACTATACCATCACGGCATATCCCACAAGTGGGGTAGCCAGCAGATCAGCTGCATGTAAGAAACATGCAAACTGTCCTCTTCGTGCCAATATAAAATCAAGACATTCAGGATGGGTGGCAAATTTCATCACACTTGAATGATTTGCATTTTTGAACAAAAACAAAATCTGCCTGCACAAGACATTCAAAAACTTTTGCAGAAAAGGATGTGGATTAAATTTTATTTAACAAGTTTTAATGTCAGTAGATAAATATGAAACATGCATTGAAGAAAAATGGTTGGGTTAGTTGGAAGAAATTGCGCCTCGGCGATAAACTCGCCCTGTGTATATTGATTGTATTTAATATTAATGTATTTCTGTGTAAAATTGCTTGTAAACAATGTACATAGTAAAGAATTAATAAAATCTAAGCTATGAATCAATAGTTCCATAACAGTTTAATATTTTCCGGAAAATCTATGACGTGTTTTTCAGGAAAACCATAAGAGGTGTCCCCCTCCCTACTTTTTCAAGGGTATTTTACTACCTACATTTATAACTTTATTTGCTCTTATACCAATTTTTGTTGAAGATTAAACACGCATAAGTACTATGTCGAACCAATAAATTGTTTAATTTTCATCGTATGAAAGTGAATAAGGTTATCAAAACTTTATCGGAATTGAGATTATAATATACAATGTGTGTGTATATTTTTACCTATTGTTTCTTCAGATACTTCTTAGTACGGTTTAGTACACAATTAAAAAGTTCATATACTAAAATATCGACAGTAGCCCGTGGATTCCTCGGTAGTATAGTGGTCAGTATCCCCGCCTGTCACGCGGGAGACCGGGGTTCGATTCCCCGCCGGGGAGGATTTTTTTTTATATTATATTTTTTACATTGCATTACTTAAAATTGTTTACTGTAAATACTAATAGCTCTTATCTCTTTAATTTTTCAATAGTCATTTTTAAATTTTGTTTTTAGTTGCATAAATATTTTCTTCTCTTTCTTCCTTCTATTTTACTACTATACTACCACTACTATATCATCACGGCATGTCCCACAAGTGGAGAAGCCAGAGACCCTAACTTCAGCTAATACATACATGCCATCACGCCGCAGAAAGAATCGAGCGCAGCTTCCTTCTATCCTTGCATACATCTTTCGCTTCCGTCACTGTCATACCATTCCTCAAGCATACTCTCGTGTTCAATGTGCTCAACACGTGACCGTCCTGTAGCATTTTATTTAAATGATCTTGCCATTTGATCCTCGAGCGTCCACGTCTCCGAGAACGATCTCATTTATGGCACTTTCATCTTTCTTTAACCATGTCCATGTCTCACTTGCATACATAAGTGTTGGCATTAATATAGCAGAGTGCACCAATATTTTAGCTGTGGTAGATATGTTTCTTTTTGCAATTATTGGTCGGATTGCACCATTTTTTTTTTTTTTTTTTTTTTTTTTTTTTTTTTTTTTTTTTTTTTTTTTTTTTTTTTTTTTTTTTTTTTTTTTTTTTAAAAAGATATATCTGGGTTTTGTTATAAACCCAAATACAACCTTATACACCTTTCACAGTAAGCTACTAAAAGCTTGTGTCGTGAAAGGGGAGTTTGCCGGCACCTGGGATCGAACCCCGGACCCCTTGATCACAAGGCCGCGACTCTACCTCCAGACTACCGACGAACTCAATTTACTTCAGGTAATAAACATGCGTTTAATCCTTTTCGTACCAATAAAAAAAAACTAATACATTCAGGATGGGTGGCAAACCTGATCGCTGAATTGTAGGTGTTAATAATATTTTTTCTATATTATATAAATGTACCCTCAAAGCACGAGCACTGCTCAATTTAGAGATTGCTCGATTTTTATTTCAAAGATATAGGTACCTAGGTACTATATGTCTATGTTTTTTATACATATTTTACTTGTTAGACTTTATTTTTAGTTTTTGACATTATTTTAATAATTGATTCTACATTAACTTAGGTACTTACTTCATGTGAAGATTCCTTATCTTTATTATTGTTTTTATGCTTGTGTCATAAAGTGGGGTAGCTAGCAAATCAGCTGCATATAATGTCCTCTGTCCATGCAAACTGTCCTCTTCGTGCCAATATAAAGTCAAGACATTCAGGATGGGTGGCAAACCACATCGCTGAATTTAAGATGTAAAATGTCTTAACTCTTTCGAATACCTGCCTTTAACAGAACACTCGAAAACTTACGGAGAAGAGTGGGAGATCAATTCTTTACCGGATGCTCCACGGGATATAATACGTATGTTAAAATTGTTTTAAACTGTTTTAACTCTGTAAAAAGCGAAAGCCGTGATTGATTTTATCTACAATAATATTATAAAGAGGAAAGTTTTGATTGTTTGCATTGAATAGGTTCCGAAACTACTGATCCGATTTGAAAATTTCTTTCACTATTGGGTAGCTACACTATCCCCGGGTGACATAGGCTATATTATATTTTCAAAAAAAATTGGGATCCTTCTTCTTCTTCTTTCTGTGCCATGTCAGGTCCCCCCGACGTTGGCGATCACTCCGGCGAAAACCTCCATGTCCTGTGCTGCTCTGAACAGGGATCCTTACTAAAACTATTTTTTTTAAATACCTCTCTACCCGTGCGAAGTCGGTGCTTGTAATTAATAAAGGAATAAATAAATATAAAAGATAGTGATGTAACGAATGTGTGATATTGGATATTCGCGAATGCGAATAGCGAATATTGACTTGCCTAGATTTCTACAATATTGCTCAATCATTAAAATTTCTACCCCCCGTCGCCGAATTTTCAAAATGGTACAGGAATTTAAAATATTTTAAAACTCCTCGGTTTTCTAAAAGAATGTTTTCTTGTATTACCTTTTTCTACAATGTACCGGGTAAGTATCCGGTACATTTATTGAATATCCGATACTTTACTACCGAAATAATATTCGCAAAACATTCGCATATTTTTTTGCGAATACGAATGCGAATGCGAATACTTTGAAATATGCGAATACGAATATTCGTTACATCACTAATAAAAGATTACAACATAATTTAAAGTTACATAACAAGGTTTTAATTTGCGATATTATTCCTTTAAGCATTTCTTGTATTTTACGTAGGTAAAGGTAATTATTATTGTTATGATTTTCTCTAGGATATATTAAATATTAAATAAAATTAATCCTAGACACAACAGGAAACTCAGCAGACATACTCATTAACCATTCTTTCAGATAGCCATCATCAACCAGCGGAAATGGATTCAGAAAATTTTGTTTCATAGTTAATATTACATTCCAGCGATCTTGAAGATCTCGAGAAGTTTGGAACCCATCCTAGTTTTTTTTGGCACAGAGAAGACAGCTTGCATACTTATTGCATGCAGCAAGTCTGATAGCTACCCTACTTGTGGGATATGCCGAGATGATGAAGTGTAGTGAGTGTACTAAAATATACTGTTATTTTTTAAATTATTTTTTTAATAATAGGTACTATTTGCGAAGCATATAAAAATAAAACGTTGATATTTATTTATTAACTTTATTCTTCTTGCACATCATTATTATAACAAATTGAACAAAACAGTATAAGTAAGAAAAAATGTGATGATGTGCAGTGGCGAGATTATCACTATATAGTGATTTCTTCCATCTAACCACGTCACATTAACACTAAAAAGAAATAAAAATAATAATAACAAAAACACAAACAATAAGAAAAATAGCTACATAGATTAGATTGAAAAAAAAAACTACAATCCACACACCTAACACTCCAAAGGGATCGGGAACTATAATAGGAAGGGGTTAGGGGACGGATTCTGAGTTGGAAACAATAAATACTTTTTGACGGCGTATTTAAACCCATTAAAAGATTGAGATTTTCTATGAGAAGAGTATTACAACCATAGCGACTTTATAAATCGCGAACGGGCTTTCAAGAGCTTCCGCTCCCATCATCAGGCTAACGTGAAGTTTGCACAAAGGCAAATGATGGAGATGTTTTGTTTAACAACCAAATAGGAAGATTAAAGAAGATACCAAGAGCTTCCGCTCCCATCATCAGGCTATCGTGAAGTTTGCACAAAGGCAAATGATGGAGATGTTTTGTTTAACAACCAAATAGGAAGATTAAAGAAGATACCCCGATTGGACGTTTTTATAGAGTACAATCACACTAACCCGTTAACGCACTTGCCCTAACTGACTTTAACATATTTTTCATGTCGATTTTCAACTCGTTATGGAAACATAACACAATAAGCAACTCAGTTCACTCGATAGCTGGTGCTTTGTTGTGAATAAAAAATAAAATAAAATGAATAGATATGAAAGATCTTTGCTATATCCAGATTGAGAATTGAGTGAAAAAGCGGAATATGAAGATATTTTCAAATTTAATTGGATGTAATCAACCTCATTCTATAAATTCCACAAACAATTACTTTAAAAAAATACACGGTTCCTTTTATACATTAAATATTTAGTTAGTTAATGAAAAAAAATAACGTACCTATTCTCTATTGCACAAATAAATATTTCTAATTATTCAGTTATTGAACGGAACAAAGACAATATTATAATGCCTCTAACAGTGCGATTATTATTTAGTATATTTCACTTTCTGTTGTGTTTCTAAAGCAAAATATAAATTTACCAAAATGACAAAAATGCCAATTTCTCAAATGTATGACATTTCGACTTGCTGAGTAATGGTGGACAATCGAATTATATTTCCAGCATCCGTCAACGCATCGTTCATCTTATTACTGGCATGTAGAGGATAATCTGCGTGTTTATTACTTATATTTAATCCGCTGGCTACCCACTTTTGGGATATGCCATATTTTTAGCAGCAATTTTTATTTTAAAAGATATATCTGAGTTTTTCTACTAACCCAAATACAACCTTATACACCTTTCACAGTAAGCTTGTGTCGTGAAAGTGCAGATTGCCGACACCTACTGAGATCGAACCGCAGACCCCTTGTTCACAAGGTCGATACTCTACTTCCAGGGTACCGACGAACTCAATATAAAACTATGTGACATATTTTTTTATTTTTTTTAAAAGATATAACTGGGTTTTGTTATAAATCCAAATACAACCTTATACACCTTTCACAGTAAGCTAGAAGATTGTGTCATGAAAGTGGAGTTTGCCGACACCTACTGAGATCGAACCACGGACCCCTTGTTCTAGAAGTCGAGACTCTACCTCCAGGCTACCGACGAACTCAGTATAAAACTTTATGCCGTATAAAATATATAATTTAAATTTTATTATTTATATAAATTTAAAAATACATTTGTTAATGGTTGACCATCTCTGTTTAAATAAGTACCTATTAGTATTTATGTCTAATTACTTATTAATATGACATTGCAGTACAACAGAGGTTACCCCAGGTTCACCTATTAATGTTATTACCTCTGCGGTAATATTTACCCTTACAAACAACCTACAAAACTAACAAAAAACTAATCAACTACTTGTCTGCTGAAAAAAACAAGAAATGTCATGTTGTGATCATCGACTTTAATCATATAGAAGCAGTATCAATTTTCTCAGAAAGCTGGTTCCTTTTACAACAATTTTCGGTCAATTTCTACTATAGGTTATCCAATAGTATCCAGTTAAAAAATATATATTGATGATCATAATTTTACGTATTTTTATTATCTTTTACTGTGTACCGTAACAAGATATCACAGAAGACATATGGGGGGCGAGGGGGTGCATCTTGTCCAGTGATTGTAATTTAATGTAAATGCATAATTATGCCATGAAATTCGACTATGCACAGGAATAAATTATTACAAATACAAATATTATATTATAAATATAATCTACACTCCTCCTACCTCATCTGGATGCCCCATGATATCTTGTAACATGTACAGTGAAAGATAATAAAAATAAATACAACAATGATCATCAATATATATTTTCTAACTGAATACTATTGGATAACCTACAGTAGAAATTGACCCAACTTTCTAAGCTCTGTGTTCTCAAAACAGCTGAAGGTATATCCCTACGCTCTGCAAAGACATCCACAAATATGTAACACCGACATCTTCAATTTTATTATCTAGAATGTCTTAGTGCAAAAAATATTATATATTCAATGGTGGAATTTCATTCCTTGAAACAGTATATCTAATATATAAAATTCACGTGTCACGGTGTTCGTTATCATACTCTTCCGAAACGGCCGGACCGATTTTGATGAAATTTTGTGTGCCTTTTGGGTAGGTCTGAGAATCGGCCAACATCTATTTTTCATACCCCTAAAAGTTAAGGGTGGTCCACCCCGATTTTTACTATTTTTTGGACATTTTTTTTATTTTATTTATAGTGAGGCATTAAAAAATACATCCAGCCCTAAATTTTCTCCCTTCTACCATCAAACCCTATTTTTTAGGGTTTGATAGTAGAAGGGTGATTTAGCGATATTAATAATTTAATCATTTTCAACTCCATATAATGTATATGGCAAAACAACGTCTGCCGGGTCATCTTGTACCCATATTTATATGTTATCCAATCTCGTCACAGCAGCAAGTTTAAAACTGTGACTTCTAACATTTAGCTGATAATATTTCCATTAGTTACAATACATGCGCTCTTTACAGTACACGTGCCTTTATTTCACATTTAGCATCCGGTCTGCGTTTAAAATGTATGTCACGTTTCTGAATACCCTTTCACTTAAGAAATATGCCTGTATATTTGGTTCATTTTATACCGCCGCTGTTGATTTGTAAATAATAATTGTGTACTTATTGATATTAATTCATTCCAGGAAGACATTATGAAGACTGCCTGTTGTATTATTATGATTAGGCGTATCCAGGTTTTTATTTATTTATTTATTCATTCTCTACTGTACATTACATAAAAGGTTGGTGAGAAGAATGGTTGGAAATCGGCGTGCATGTATAACAAACTGGATGAATGTAGAGGAAGCGAAAGAAGTATGTAAGGATAGATCTATATGGCGTTCCGTTCTCTCTGTCTACGCCACCTGGGACATGGCGTGAGGGTATAGTATAGTATAGTTTATTATTTATATTTTTTTAAACACAAGCTTTAATATAGCACCTGGCAAAGAATTGGTCTCCAAGTGTCTTGTAAAAGGTGTGAGGAAATGTAAAAACATTTTACATCTAAAATTCAGCGATGATGTTTGACACAGCTTTGTTAATTTATGTTAATTTTTGTTGGCATGGAGAGGATAGATTAAATGTTAACTGCATGCAATTTAGCTACCGGACGACACGCCGAAAGCTCCGATATTCTTTCTTATAAACCCTAATGACAGCTTCACGTGAAGTTAAATTTACGTTTTAACAACCATTTTTCAGCGACCGCTTTTGTGGGAGATTAGAATAAGTATAAATAAAGGCGAATTCGCTCAGTAATGTGGTGTTCACACGAGACGACATCAAGGCCTGACGATTTCGATTGCATCAAAAAGGAAATCCGTAGGTCGTCCGTTGATCGTGAAACGTGTTCACACAGTTCACCGCCATAGATTCAATCTGTCAAATGCGCTATGATTTTGAAATTGTTTTTAAAATGGTGGAGATCGCGGAGTTTTTATTATTTGTTGAAAATGTTATAGTAGAGGATATAAGACTCCTTTTGATAAAGGATACAAACGCCGCAAACTCCCAACAAAGAACTGTCGCGAAATGGGAACCGTTTATAAAGATTTTTACTATAGATACAGATGCAGCGCATACGTATCTACGTATGCACCTGTCGTAGGTACTACCAACGAACAAAAGTTGAAAAGTGGTTAACTTGAGATGATGTCGTTTTTACTGGTTTTTATCGTTTCAGATTTATCGGCAATCTGGGCTCGTAGTCTAAACACATTTTACCGTTACTTTTTCGTTCGAATATAGACGACGTTGCGAGAAGTGTCAATTTTCGTAGCTAAAACACACAATAGTTATGAAAATTGTCACTTTGGCGCAACATCGTCTGTATTCGAACGATTGCGACACGAAAACGTAACGCTAAAATGTGTTTTGACTACAGACCCTGTTCACACGGTTCAAATGATTGACGGTATTTTGGTTTCCTGACGATATTCGTCTAGTGTGAACACCCCATAATATAAAACACGACATTCGCAATCATATCAACGTGTGTACCTACCTATATGCTTATGACGTAATTGAGGTATTTGCTATTAGGTCGGTAAATATGTATGTTGAGACAAGGCACTTATAATGTGTATATAAATTCATGTAATTATGTGTGTAGACACAGGCCAGACATAAACTAGACGATCAACGTGTTGTAATGTAGGGGGCTGAGAGGGGACAGGAGGGGACTTCCGTTTGTAGGACGACCATGAGATTAACAGATTATTAATTTTATTCTGAACTTTTGAGTATTTATTAAATTTATATTTCCTTGAATATAATAAATAGTATGCACACATTGTTGTGATTTTTTAATTTATTTTTATGTTCTGTCTTCACGAGAATATTACTTATCTGTATGAACAAAAGATTTTGCGAACTCTCTTTAAAAGGAAACAGCAAAGGTGTTCCGATACTTACGAATCGGCTTAGGTTGGTTTATGTGCTCTTTACCCGCGGTGTACGTTCACCAATCCCACCGAATTCTGTTTCACACATTTATGTTCGATATCTGTTGAGCATACCTACATGTCAATTAACAGCAACCATCTTTATGACTGTTTTCGAGTCTATTGACAATAATCTATCATTGAAACAGGAATTGGTGGGATTGGTGCACGCGTGGAAAAAGTGAACTTAAACTAGCGTAAGCCGATTTGTGAGCATCGACACACCTTTAGAGGGAGTCCGCAAAATCTCAAAGATATACTAGATAGGTAATTCAAAGAAAAAATCGGTCCTACAGCCGATCAAATTTTACAGCCAGTTTTAAACCAGCGTCCGTTGAGACGGTTTGTTAGACAGCGCATAACCATTATCATCTTAATGATAAAGAGTGAGACAGCATAATATTATTATTGTTATTATTAATGCGTTAAGTTGGAACACGAATATTCCGCAATAATGTATTGAATTGCAGGTCTAGTATGTCTATGCAAAATCTATTGGTTGTGCAGTTGAGGTATCAGACCCCCTAGACAAACCGCACTTGGCGATCGACTACAAACGAATTATTGACAAAAACCGCAACAATAACGCATAATTACACGGTACATTGTAGGTGAAGATTGTCGAAAAGTTCGCCAATAGTCGATCGCTAAGTGCGTATTACGTTCATTAAGTAATATTTTAAGTAAAAAATCTTCGTTTTAAATTTTCTTCGGGGTATTTGGATGGTCACCTTGTGCCTTGATATTGATAGCGATTGTTATGACTACCTTTTATACATAATTTTATTTTAATATTATATACTTCATAATAATAAATATCTAGTGACATGCAGTAGTAGCAGTATTGTATAATGATTGATGGCAGGTTTATTACCTACTATAATAATTACACCTATGGACGTGTTTAATGTCATCAGCCTAGCCATTATACTACACACCTAATAATATTCGCACTAGGCATAAGCTCATACAATACACGCAGTTCAGTTCTCATTGAACAATTGAAAAACTAAAAAGTTGGAAACGAATTGAATCGCCTAAGAAAGGTTGTAAACGATTTGAATCTTAAAAAGTTGCAAACGAATTAAATATTCTATTACAAGTAGGAATAAAGTTTTAAAGAAAATTGATAAAAACCAAAGAAAAATAAAGTTTTTCGACCAACGGTTCTGGGTGGAAGTTCTTATTAATATTTTTTAAAATGAAACACGATATAGTTATTCCACTATTGACTAAATTAGTTTTGCGAGCCGGCTTTCAAGAGCTTCCGCTCTCATTGTCAGGCAAAAGTAAATCTTTACTTATTACTACTATTATTGAACAGTTTTCGGAAATATATACTACCATATCATCACGGCATATCCCACAAGTGTGTTAGCCAGCAGACCAGCTGCATTTAATTAACATGCAAGCTATCCTCTCCATGCCAACAAAGATTAAGACATTCAGGATGGGCGGCAAACCTCATCCCTGAATTTAAATATAAGATGTTTTTGTTTTTTCCGAACACCTGTCTTTCACAGGACATTCGTAAATATAAATATTTGTTTAATGTTAGAACATTAATTAATCTCCAAGTCAATCTGTCATTTTCAATAGATTGATAATTTGAAGGTTAAAAAAATAATGCTCCAACGAACACATTTTTTTAGAAATAACTTTCGTATGAAAAAAATCTTGATTTAAAATCTAGCTGACGTTTAATGCGATATATTTCAGAAAAAAAATGTTAGTCGTGTATAATATTTGAAAATTTTGGCCCCAAAAATCGTGGTAATGACGCTAAAAATTCTAGAAGATGTATTTTCGTCGTTACAACCTATTTACGTTGGAGATATATTTATGTAGATTGTTACGTTACTTGCTCAATCACGGTTGATCAACTACTATTGAACAGTTTTCTAGTAGGACAATACATCTAAATGTTGATGATAGTTTGTTGATAGGTGATTTTAATTATTGAATGCACACGTTCCATGCATGGATTTAAAATGCTAGATTTTGTACCCATCAATACACGTATACGTGTATCGCCCAAAACCAAAATCGTTGCTTATTGTAAAAATAACCGATGGTTCCTCACTTTCATATTAAATTAAAAAATATACGAATATCATTGCGAAAAAACTTATGGCTTAATCTCAATTTGCATATATTTTTGAATACTTTATTTGGAGATATTAATTTTTAATTACTTTATAACTATTAAATTTGTTTTTAAAAATATCCTTCATTCTGCGCTCCATACAAATTTGACATTGTTCCTCAACACTTTGATAGCTTTTTTAAGCAAAATGTAAAAATGCCATTGTATTTCAACGAAAAAAAGTGTCTAGTTTAATAAAACTATAGTTAATTTCGTTATTTTTCTATTTATTACACTTTTTATTACCACCAAAAAATAAAAAAAAGCAAAAATATCTGCGTGTTCCTGCGTTATGCACAATTGTGCATAACGATATTTTATATAAAATTCTTTTTCTATTTTGCATAAAACGATATTTTTTTTTGTTTAAAGTATGCTGTCAACTTTTATTTCTTCATTTAAATACATATAAATATCATTCAAGTGGAAAAAAGACCGCAAAAGCTTATTATATTAGAGGTAGTATAATTAAGACATTTCTTTTTGTATCAAAAAAGTTACATTTCTGGCAAGGAAAATGAGTATATCGCTAAAATAATATATTTAACACTA
Source organism: Athripsodes cinereus (assembly GCA_947579605.1). Taxonomy (NCBI): domain Eukaryota; kingdom Metazoa; phylum Arthropoda; class Insecta; order Trichoptera; family Leptoceridae; genus Athripsodes; species Athripsodes cinereus. The sequence goes on from OX388318.1 coordinate 24,143,641, forward strand.
AGATAATACTCCCAACTTGTATTTAATTATAAAAAACACTAAGAAATTGCGCGAAGTTTCAAGTAAAAAACAAATTCACATTATAAATCACGTGTTTTTTGTTATGCACATAAGGATTTTGTATGTAAAGGACAGTTCACATTGTGGACCGCGGAATTACAACGGTGATAGATATAAATACCACAATGCATGCGCATAAATTTTAAACACTTTTTATTTGAAAAATAAGTTATTTTATTCATAATATATTATATTTTATTCACATTCCTATATAATATAATATTTTTTTGCCATAGCTGCAATACAAATATGTAAACTTATCTATATAATAAGTATACTATGTGATATACCATTGTGCTCTGAACTAAAGTCAAGTTTGAGAGATCTACAGGAGTCTGATATATAAAAATGTTAATAAACAATAAGGTGACACTGGCACTTGTCTTATTTTTATTCCCTAAATTTTAAATCCGAGCTATAAAAGTTCAATATCTTCAGTAATTTGCGCAAGGTTCCCATATGTACGGGGCCCCCGGCGGTTGTTCTATTTCTCTGTCGTAAAAACAGTTAATTTATTTCTGTGTTAATATAAATATTCTCATAGAATCATTTACTTCATCATTAATTTCTAACTACCTGTGCAGGTACATTGAAAACTTGAATCAAAATTTGGACGAGATGTGAAATTATCGCATTGCCGTGATGTCGATAATTTAGTCATTATTTTCCATATAGGTATACCCACCTATTTTGTTTTATGAGAATTTTTATGCCTGCGGAAGTCTTAGAAGGGTTTTATTTATTATTATTTGTTCACGGCTCGAGTATTTTACATGCAGAAGATTTACATACATAATTTATATAAGGTAAGTATATGTATAATGGATTAAGACACAGCAAGTTATATTAAAAGTCACCAATAAAGTAAAAAAATAACAATGAAATTGTCTCAGCAATAATAATTATTGATATTAAGAAAAAACATACTGAGCATGTAAACTGCGCTTTATAAATCTTGTGCATAACGACGTGTCTATGGTTTATAAGCAAAGATTTTGGTTTTAGGCGGTATGATATATTATAGTTGTCAAACTATAGTCGACCACAAAACAAATAATAGGTATTTCTATATAATAAATAAACTATTTATTTATCGGGCTGATGGTGTGGCGCAGAGGGATCGCTCTTGCTTTTGGGTCACTAAGTAGTCCCTGGTTCGAATCCCGGCCAGGGCAAAATGAAAAATGGCTAATTTTCTAAGTGTGCTGGGTCTGAAAATTTAAATTTACTCTAGTAGTTGAAAAAATAAAGAAATCGTCACCTAAACGGATAAATAGAAGTCCTTGGACTCCTGAAATATCCGGGAATTAAAGTTGTCCTGAGTCTGGATTTTGAGTAAAAGAAATCGATGTTCATACAGTTCTTGACGCATGTACGTCGATTTCTTTTACTCAATACCCATCTGTCCTTAAAAGTATCCTACTCATAGTTGAACTTTGTGATTTTCTCACATTTTTACATCCCTTCTTTCAGACAGACACGTTCTTCGTCGTTTTTCGTCATCTGTTCGCTCCTCCACATATCTTGACCATCTCCATCGCAAAGTGTATAACTCATAAGGGGCCGACCAAGAGACATCTATAATATGATAATTTTTCAAATGTGTGATCATTTATATCGTGGAATTCCATTTTAATAAACTATTTTTGAAAAAACAAACACTGTATTTTCCACTTTTACATGTATTTTCCACTTTTACATGTAAAAGTGGAAAATACAGTGTTTGTTTTTTCAAAAATAGTTTATCTATAATATGGACCAACTGAAAAACAAAAATAACTGTGGTACCTACGTAGAATGAAAGAGACTGGCAGAAAATAGGGAGGAATGGAGAAGAAAATCCAAACTCGTTGCAGACCAATCCAATGGATTGTAACTCTATATACTAAGTAGAATATGACCCAACCAGGACCATAGTCTCTCGTGATTGAAAGCATTTTAATGCAAAGAATTTAATCTTTTTTTACGGATACGAGTCTTGGCACTTAACCAAGGCTCAATAGCGCATATTATATAGGTATAGCTAATTAAATATGTGAATATTATTCTTTTTTGAATGATAAGGATTTTGTTTAATTTATAAAATAATTATGCATTTTAATGAGAAACCCTGGTGAGCGAAGTGCGAGACGGTAATAAAATTATTTAAAAAGTGTTGAGACACACTTAAATTCAAGATATAACAATAAAATATTGATTTTATTGAATGCCTATATAACCTACAAGTGTTAAACCCTTCCTTATTTATACTCAAAGAAAGAATTATTATAAATAACAAAGAAGTTATTGGAAGAAGTTTCTGTATTTTGTCTCAAAATTCCATAATCATTATTTTTGTTTTGTTTCGACATTTTTTAATAATTTGACGTTTCTCAGTGTTCTATTGGCACTAACTATTAATAATTTTACATAATCCATTTTTAAAGACTGTGAGCAACTTGACATCCCATTTATTTTAAATAGGTACTCACATAAATACTCCTCCTTATTTATTGAAAATTTGACAAGATTACCTACTATTGAATTGACTTTTTTTCTCTATTCATAATATTTGTGTTGTGACCAGTGATATGTTACAACTAGATTCGCAATGTCATACAAATATTCTCTAAAAATGTGTACCCACCCGTCGAGGTACAATACCTGAGTAATATATATTCATCTCTTTTCTTTTGTATATATTCATCTCTTTCTACCGGGCTTTGTCGTCTGTTATAATCCCCATTCTCATATTGTCTATCTCTTGTTATTTACAAACAATTTATATGTGTGTCGCTTTTTTCAAACTAAAAATTGCGGCACCAAGGACCGCAAAGAGATTTTATTGATGGTCATGTTTGAGATTGATATTGCAAATCTAGGTATAACATATCACTGGTTGTGACATTGATAATTATATAGTTCTTTTTAAGTTGTTTTTTGCGACATTTTATTACAATTTTTGCGTCTTAATTTTTTATACTTGTGTGTACATTATATGAATTATGTATGTTATTATATAACATGTAGGCTAGCGTAAATAAATATTGAAGTTTCAAAGGACTGATAAATACGAACAATCAATTTCAAGAAAAAAAGTATTGAGCTGGACTTTGTTTGGCATCTTTTGAAATTGCAAATAACTTTTACGTTAATCTATATTTTTTTTAACTATAACGGTTATTTTTATTCAAAAAGCTCCATCAAATTAAGTCCATTACATTATCCCACTTTCACTCTACATATAGGGTTTTAGAAAAAGCGCCGAAAATGGTATATTCTGTTATCATTTTCGTTCTAATATGAAAATGGCAGCCAGTTTCTTACTACAGTTGATTTGAGAAATTTAATACTAAACAAAGATAAAAAACAATATCTTTAACACTACAATTTTTAATTGTTTTTTTTTTATTGCATCTTCACAAAATTTTCGTAAATGGTACTCGAAAATGAGGATTGGGAAGGGAGGGGGGTTGTAAAAGTATGTTTATATAAATAAAATCTTCTCTGTTGAGTACGCACATGTTTTCATTGCCAAATATTTACCATTATAAATTAATATTCGAACATGCAAAATTATTATACTTGTAGAATCACTTTTAGGGTTATTGGGTTGATTACTACAAATATCTGTAGAAGTTAATATGATGAAACATAACGATTGTCCAGTTCCATAGGGCAACATGTGGAAAATTTTGATTTAATTAAGTACCTACTTTTAAATTGAATATAAAGAAGGTAATTCAGTAAGAAAGTGGTGTATAGATACATGAGGTGAAATAATTATGTCGTTGATAGTAAGTATGTTGATTTTTTTTAAATTTATTTTATATTTGATAAATTTTTTCATGTGTGTAATATTCTATATTGATAAGTTTAGTCGAATTTGTAGAATATAAGTAAAAGCCTTTTTAATCCCTCAAAGCACGAACTCTGCTCAATTTTGAGGAAAAAATAGTTATATAAAGAATTGTATAATTGTGTTTATAATATTTAATGTGTTTATTATTGTCTCAATAAAAATATTTGAATTTGAATATTTTTTTTTAAATGGCAATATACAATCCATGCCACTCTGTCAATTCCACAAGCAAATAACTATAAAAAATGCACTGTTCCCTAAATATAAACGAGAATATACTAGCATATTTTCAATTCCACAAATAAATAATTCGAGTTGTTTAGTTATTAGCAATAACGAAGACAACATAATGCCTCTAACAGTGCGATTATTAATATTATTATATGGTATATTTCACTTTTTGTCGTGCTTTTAAAGCATAAATATAACAAAATCACAACAATGGCCATTTTTCGAATTTTAAATCATTTCGACTTATTCACTGTGTTGGTGTTTAGGTAGTAGAATTCCATAGCGAAATAAATAAAACAAATGTTTTATTCTATTTGTTTATTTGACGAGAGAGACGTCTTTCGTCTTGTCAATCTTCTATTGTCAATGTCCTAATATGACGAAAGACGTCTCTCTCGTCAAATAAACAAACAGTAGAATAAATAATTTGTTTTACAGTTGTACTTGTTGGGCTATAGAACTGAGCTGTCGAATTATTAACTTATAGATATCTTGATACGGTGTGTAATGCAAATCGGTCGTAAAAATTATCCTCGAAGTAATAATATAAACGTCAAAATTAATATTTTATCAATAATTTTATATAATTATTAATTCAATATTATCGCAAGCAAGTCAATATCGAATAAAATATTGTTATATCTATACCTAGATTTCGATAGATCGCCAAACTGCTTCAAAACGTGACATAATATTTTATGAATTTTTGACACAATTGGATTGGACTGGATTTTACTTACTAGATGTGTAGATGTTAATTATATTTTTTTTGAACCACTCTAGATTAATCATTCCACTTGGTTTTTATTCACCAATAGTCAACCCATTTGAATAGGTATTAACTAGGTAGGTATGTTGTATATGATACACCTACATAATTATGTGAACTACCTAGTTAATACATATTCAAATAGGTTAACTATCGGTGAATAAAAACCAAGTGGAATGATTAATCTAGAGTGGTTCAAAAAAAATATAAGTGACATAATATTTTAGAATATTATAATTTTGAGTTGTTTGGTTTATAGTAATAGAGGATCAATATGTCAAATGAAGAAACAATAAAAGGCATTTTTGGAGTGTATACACTTTTAATTAACTAATTTATGACAATAATATTTATATTTCATAATAAATAAAAAAATAACACAAATAGTTACAACATGATATAATCAATATACACAATAGTCAATATTATAATATTAATACATAAATAAGGTAGTATGCATGTCATAAAATTATATATTTTTGCATTGGCAACACTTGATTCAAAAGGAGAAACATCAAGAATGCTACAGTTTCCATAATATCTGTACGCAATATCGACTTAAATCAGACTAGTAACATAGTACTAATTTTCTCAGACAGAAGGTTTCAAAATCAACAAAAGGAACTCTCCAACATTGAAGGAGACCCACCGTCCACCCGGATACCGCAGAAGTCTGGGGACTTCCATTTATCCGTTTTTTTTTTTATATAAATAAACATTTTTAGTAGCTTACTGTGAAAGGTGTATAAGGCTATATTTGGGTTTATAACAAAAACCCAGATATATCTTTTTAAAAATAAAAATATTATTTTGTATGCTTCTCTCGGCTAGAGGGACATCGAAGGAGTGTAGTCAAAAGATTCCACACACGGGGTTGTTTTTGGCCGGCCAGCCCTTCAGGCTGCCCACAATGGCACCTTCGGTGTGGACAAGATTTGTTAAGTATAGAATTCGGAACTCTCCAACAAAGAATAAGTCTCGAACCCTTGGTGTTCAGGGTAGCTCGTTGCTGAAATAATCTCCCATCAGAGAGAAAATTATTATTTCCAACACAGCCTCTGAAACCTTAAGTCCATCAAGGATCTGGTTTGTACGATCTTGCCATTTGATCCTCGTCTCAGTCAAATATATTTTCTTGGTCAATCTGTTCTCATTCATTCTTTCCAGATGCTCAAATCATCGTAATTTTACATCCATCTTGATTATAGCCTATACCAGTGGTTCCCAAAAGTGGACTGGGCTCCGACCCATTTGGGAAAAATTTCCAATCTTGGGACCCGCCTTTTAAATTTTTTTCTCCAAACATTGCTCCAACAACATTTTTTTATTCATGTCTTATACGGTGGTGAATCGTCCATTAGGGTCCACTCAATATTCGTTCACGACCCACTGGTGGGTCGCGACCCATAGTTTGGGAAACACTGGCCTATACCAACTATTCTCTTGGAAAATTAAATTTTAACGCACTTAGTACTTTTTTCTCTGAACATCAATGATTTAATTTACAACTATCACGACATTTCTCAGAAGTAGGGTAATCAGCGAAGCCTTGCACATAAAAATTACCTAAGAGTAATTTGTTAAAGGATGTGTGACTAATGTTTTCGCTGTACAAGTAATTATTAATAATATGTATCTGAACGAGTCAAGATGTAATGGTCTAGTAATGATCATTCTTTGACGGTCTTATATGACGAGGTTCTACGTCGAATCAGGTACTACTACTAAAATACCAACACGTCATAACCCATAAAGACCCAAAAGCTTTGCAAAGAATCAAGACAGCATTTGGATTAGTTGGAAGAGATCGCGTCTTTGCGATACACTCGCCACTTGTATATTGATTGTATTTGATTAGAATGTATGCCTTCTATGGTAAAGTAAAGTATAGTAAATAATGAATAATTAATTGATCACCATCTGCCTAATATTCTTGTATGAGTGTATGTCAGATGATTTATTCGGCTCCGTTTAATGGGGCATCCGTCTCAAGGGCAGACAATAATCAGCCAACTGGTCTCCAACAAAAGTCGACGACAAAAATTCAAGATTCATAAAATATAGCGAGGAGCGAAATTTGAACTTAAAAACACTATCAATAGAACCCGAGAGAAAAGTAACGAGCTAACTGACAAAAATAATTAGCAGTTGCGATGGCTGGGTCGCGTGCTCCGCATGCCAGAAGACAGACTACCACTTAGATTTTTAAAGGCTGCGGGAGAGGGCAGAAGACCTGTGGGCCGCCCTAGGAGAAGCTGGCAAGGGCAGGTGTCGAACATGTGTGTTGAAAGACTTGGTTTGGAGTGGGCAGAGGTCCTGGAAACAGCGATGGACAGGAATCTCTGGAGGAGGTACCTACGCGCAATGAGCCCCCGACATAACTACGAAGTTACGGAGCATCTTAACAATTTCTCCAGTTCGAATTCCGTATTACTTCTCTCAATCATCATTCTCACTGTCATCCTCTTCCGCGAAAGCTTTCGGTGTTGGCAGCATGTTGAACCTCTTCTGAGTCGCTATCCACATGTTGGTCTTTTGTCTGTCCCTTTTGCTTCCGCTGGAAGCAGCTGCGGCAGCCGAAGACAGGTCACAGCCTAATCCAGTTGTGCCGACGTTAGAGATCAGCGGGACCTGGGAAAGAAGAGAACAAAAACACTTGAACAAATCTTCAAAAAATCATGGTCATTTGCAAAGCTTTCAATAAGTATAGTTCATGTACTAGTATAGAGCAAAGTTATCATGGATTCCAAAGTGCATAGACGTTTGCATATTTGGGGAGTGGTCCATGGGAATAAAAATCCTCTGCTTTTATCATTAGAAAAGAATAATCGAAGGTCATCAAGAAGTAGCAAGAAGGCAGATGCCATAGCTGTGAAAAATACATAGAAAAAAATTGGAATAGAACGAGTGGAGAAAATGCTCAAATTAGCACATGATAGCGAGACTTAAGGATATAAAAGTATGTATTAACAAAAATGATTAATTATAAGTTGATTGACTCCCGAAATATTCAGGAGTAAGATGAGAACTTGCTCTGATAATCAGAAAAAAATTGGAAAAGAACGAGTGGAGAGAATGCTCAAATTAGCACATGATAGCGAGACTTAAGGATATAAAAGTATGTATTAACAAAAATGATTAATTATAAGTTGATTGACTCCCGAAATATTCAGGAGTAAGATGAGAACTTGCTCTGATAATCATCGATAAATATAAGAACAATTTTAGTGGATTTAGCATTCTAGCTCCATAAATTCAACGGTAAGTTTCTCAGCCCTTTGGCTGCATCGACAATTATTGCTCATATAACCTCCACAATATGGTTCATTGTCTGGCATTATGACTAAGTAGGTAAACATCGCGAAAAACAGTAAATTATTAAACAAGAATATTTAAATGAGCACTGGATATCGAAATGGACTTAGGAAGGGGTGATGAATGATATCTATTTACCAATCTCTCTGAACGAATAAAAAATGGTTCGTTGTATTATAGATTACAAGTTAAGATTTTTCTGGCAAAATCTGGTATTGACGAAATTAAAAAGAGGTACTTTTAAAGGATGCGTGTGGCTTTGTAGCAATTTCACTATCGAATTCAATTAAACACCAAATTGAACCCGCTATCTTTAGCTGGTAAGGATCAGTGGATAAAATGAACCACTGCACCACCGTGTTGCGGTGATCCGACGACCCAATAGCAGTATAATGCAGTTTCACGATGTTTGTAGGAATAAATTATAAAGTGGATTAAACAGGTGATAGGCGATGCAAAACGCCTTCGATTAACGTCAGAATATATAATATAAAAAATTACTCGATAGAAAAAAAGAAAAATATCTCACAAATGAGGTAGCCAGCGGACTAACTGTATTAATTAACATGCAAATCATCCTCTCCACACCATAAACCGTTAATGAGATGAAGATGGTGATATGCCTTATCGCTGAACTGAAGATGCTAACTAGAAAAGTGAAATAATATTTCACAAATGAGGTAGCCAGCGGGATAACAGTATTAATTAACATGCAAATCGTCCTCTAAAATAAAAAGGCATCAAGGAGATGGGGATAGATGATATACCTTATCGCTGAACTGAAGATGATAACTGTCTTAAACGTGGTACTTTACGGGTAAGATAAATTCAAAGAAAAAACTCAACAACTCACAAAATCATACAATAATTCTCAATAAAGTATGAAAGACGAAAATCACACGCGATCAAAGCATAGATGAAGATCATTCAAAAGCAAAACCAGAAAGGAACGGAGTTTTCGCATCTGTCAGAAACTTTCATGAGAGTAACATATCTGCATAATTTTTGTGCTTTCGCGAATGAAGATCTATCAGAAAACCAGGACAATATTGAGCTCATATTAAGTACCTACTTGTAAAATACACAACAATATAACTTTGTGACTTTTAGAAACACGTCCAGCTAAAGCTTAAAAATCGGCTTGTGGATGTGGATAAAAAATAAGCGAGTATTATTTTGGGACACAGACTATAACGTCTCTTTCCACATGATACGCATACAGCGATTCCACATTTTTTGATCTACGGAGTTGTGCGAGAACTCAAATGTATCCGAGATAGGCAATTACTATTTCGATAGTGACTCGACATTTACCTTCTATTTTGTATAGCCTATTGCGAAACACCGCAAAGACTAGATTGGATTGCACTTAAATTACAATGTTGCACAGTGACGCCTTGCTCACAATATTAGCATTATAGCGCTTTTTATATCAATGATAGTGTTGCCATATGTTATTTTTTTAAATTTATTTTTAAGTTGACGCGTTTAGTCCATGGGGCATAAATCAGAAAAACAATAAGGAGAACAAACTTATAGTAATAATGATAAAATAAAAAATAAGATTAAAATAACACTGTATTATGGACAGTATATTAATCGCCTTATTATTAAGAGGCATCGTTCTACATACCGCTATTTAGATTCGGGTAAGGACAGATCAAGAAGTTAAAATTTCAAGAAACGATTAGACAAAAGGACCAATTGTTTGGAGACCACGGACAAAAGTTAGAAGTAGAAGGCTACACGCTCAAAAGTGAAAGAAAGTGTGAATAAAGGAGAGAAATGTCAATTTCCTCAACAAATGTCGAACATAATGGTTTGAAACAGGAATTGGTGATCAGTGAATGGACGGATTTGGTCACCAACGATGGGGTGTTGCGAAGAGCTGGAACAGAAAGAAAGATGTTGTCCAGTATAAAGATGAGGAAAATGGCATATTTGGGGCACGTATTCCAAAATGAAAAATATGGTTGACTACAACTCATCTTGAAGGACAAAATTGAAGGTAGTCGCGGTGTGGGAAGACGGCAGATGTCCTGGCTAAGAAACATTAGAGAGTGGACCAGAATCCAGAGGGTGGAAGAGCTGTTCCGGCTAGCACAGGACAGAGAAGCCTGCGCCCGGGTGATAGCCGACGTCGGGGGACATGACATGGCAATCTAAGAAGAAGTTAATGTACCATGGATATAGTGCACTTCAATCAGCCTAAGCCGATTCGTAAGCACCGGAACACCTTTCTTGTTTCAGTCTTCCGCATCGACCGCAAAGCTACTGCAGCGTGATACGTCTTAGGGTGCTAACACAAAGAAGCGGGTTACCTGCTTTCAGATGCCTGCGTCTACCAGCGCCGAGAATGTTTACATGCATTTCAATGGACACGAACATAGTAAAAGCAGGAACGCCGATTGCGATTTACTTTGCCAGCGCTTACCAGCACTTATCGGCGCTGGCAACCTGCTTTCTTTGTGTTTGCATACTTACGAAGGTACCCCGTCAATAACAAATTAAATTCATAAAAAAAATAATAAGATAGGTGATATGATATTATGCAGGTCGTAAATAACGCGAAAATAAAGTCATAAATTAGAAGTTTGGTTGGGAGGAGGCCCGAGGGCACTTTATCGAAACGTCGCGTCACGTCGGTGGTAATCCGATATAATTATCATAATAACAATATGTAACCTATTATAATTTATAACATGACCGTGTTTTATTTAAATACCTTCATAATATTGTATCTAACCGTTTATAGGTAACATTATGATAATGTTATATTAAACTAGCTGACCCGGCAAACGATGTTTTGCCATATACTAATATTGCTATTAAGAAATAGGATTTGATGGTAGATGGGTGAAAATTTAGGGCTGTATGTATTATTTAATGCCTCACCATAAAAAATAAAAAAAAAACATAAAAAAAATCGAGGTGGACCACCATTAACTTTTAGGGGTATGAAACATAGATGTTGGCCGATTTTCAGACCTACCCGATAAGTATACAAAATTTCATCAAAATCGGTCCAGCCGTTTCGGAGGAGTACGATAACAAACACCGTGACACGAGAATTTTATATATTAGATCAGCGTTTCCTAACCTGTGGTCCGCGGACCCCTGGGGGTCCGCGAATGTATGTGTGGGGGTCCGCGGTCTCATCTCTGGACCATTATTAATAAAATATATGGCACCAAAAGTCTCGTAATCGCTACGCTTACTCATCACGACGAACGTGCGACAGCGCCGACAGCGGGCGGAGTACTTGACTTACCGAAGTGAGTGAAAGAAGTGCGTGCGGGCAGTGCGGGACGTGACTCTTCTCTTCTCCCTAGGCACCGCCCTCGCCCCGCGCCCTACACTTGCATCCGGCGCTCGCCCGCGACTTGTTAGTGCGTGTTTTGTTTTGTGTTGCGTTGGACGTTGAAGATAAGTGCAACGAAATTACGTTGCACTTATCTTCAACGTCTTATCAAAATGCTACGAAATTCCGATTTGAGATTACAACTTAGTACTAACATCAATCCGAATATTACTAATTTAGTTGCAAAAAAACAACACCAACCTTCACATTAATCAACGTGAATCTTGATGTTGATGTTGTATTTTTGTATTTGTAATATTAAAATAAATGGTCCGAAATTTATTTCTGTTTTTTTATTAAGGGGGTCCGTGAAAAGTCTGCTTGATTTCCTAGGGGTCCGTGGCTGAAAAAGGTTAGGAAACGCTGTATTAGATGTATCTAGTTGTATGTATATGTATTATAGACCTCAAAGGTTTGCAACAAATCAAGACAGCATTAATCAACATCTGCCTAATATTGTTGCAGACAATTAGTCAGATGTCTGCGGGCGTGACACTCAAATTGAACATACCTACATAATAATAATAATCTCTAAATGTACAGGATACACAATACGAACTGAGAACAAATACCGAAAACGGACATTGGCAACTTAAAAAAAATATGTAAAAATACAAAAGTAGGTATATATTTTTACTCTTCACACAAAAAAATAATCTTACAAGAATTAGATGACAACAAATTAAGTCTACTCGTACTATCTTTATTGCACAAAACAATTAATAATAGAAAAAAAATTGTGCAATGGGCGAGTTTATCGCAGAAGCGCGATATCTTCCAACTGACCCATCTATACCATTATGGCATATCCCACAAGTGGGGTAGCCAGCATACCAGCTGCATGTTATAAACAATCATGCTGTCCTCTCCGTGCCAACAAAAAATAAGAGATTCAGGATGGTTGGCAGATCTCCTCGTTGAATTTAAGATGTGTAATATTTTTATGTTTTGCGAACACCTGCCTTTTACAGGACACTCGAAAAATTACGGAAAAGTGGGAGACTAATTCTTTGCCGGATGCTCCACGGAACTACGATAATATAAGAACAACATATTTTGAACACTCACGAATATCTCCTCAGACAGCATTCTAGTAAAACTGTCTCGAAAATTTGACCTTGAAAACAAATTCGGACTTCGGCCATGTCGACACGGCCAATGTACGAATTGAGAGTTTTGATTTTGATGCACATAAATTATAATAAAACATACATAATACGAAATAATAATAATGCTGTTAATAAAAAGAATGCAATGGAATCAAAACACGGGTAATTAATAAGGGTGTCTGGAGGACCTCAAAACACACTGCGGGCGTTACGAGATTTATTTACGACTGGTCTAGAAACAAACAATACTTCTCAACAATTATTATTATTTATAACAAAATCATTTATTTAAAATAAAGGTTTACCAAAGAAATGATAAACTGTATTATTAAATGAATTTGGATGTCTGATATTTTTAATATAAATGTTTTTTTTTGCTGAAGTTTTATTTTATTTATTTATTCTAAACTGTTGATTAAAAGCAAATTTACACAAAAATACATTCAAATAAAATACATTCATAATACAATCAATAGATATACAGAGGGCGAGTTTATCGCAGAGGCGCGATTTCTTCCAACTAACCCGTATTGTGCTTTTATTTTTAATTTTTTACTGAATGAATTAGGATGTGTCTGATTTTCAAATTGTTTTTTTTTATTGTTCTACTTTTATCATTATACCTCTTCAAATAGGTTGACTATCGGTGAATAAAAACCAAGTGGAATGATTAATCTATAGAGTGGTTCAAAATATAACATACATAGACAATTCACACAGATCGAGCTAGTCCCAAACTAAGATCAATCTTGTATTATGGGTACTAACGCGACGATACACACATACAAATACAATGCACTTAACACTACACACACTATATAAAGATTATAAAAAATATGCCTGGCTCTGGGAGATTCAATCCTAAGAAATTCAATTCAAATGTTAAAAATGCATTGTAAAAAGTCCATTTAAATACCTCGATAGGGGTGCAAATCCAGTGAGGTAGTATTGAATGTACAAATATGAATTTAAATTTAAAAAAATGTTAATAAACTGCAAAAATATTTTGGGAAATAAAAAAAAAAATTAATAGTTTATTAGCTGCCAAGTAGGTAATTGCTAAAAAATAATTTTTCATAGAACATTAAACCTAACTGCAGAATTGAAATTCAAATAAATACATAAATAACGAAACAGATGTTTTTGATGGACGTGTTGTGCTGCCCTTCGCGTATAACGTATGCTCAAAAAGCATAACCATGCTCTATTTTCAAGTTCATTTCTCCGGTTTCATCCAACGGTCCTTAACCTTTTACATACCCCATGATCCTCCAGTCTCCGTGATATAGGAGAGATTATGATAATTTATTTATTTATTCATTCTTTACTGTACATTGATTAAAAACAATTACATAAAAGGTATACATTCAAATTAAATACAATCAATGTACAGAGGCCGAGTTTATCGCAAAGGCGCGATCTCTTCCAACTAACCCAAATAATCTTGGCTGGGTTATATTTTGAAAATGTCCAATAACAGTTGAACGATAACTATGCTGTTTTTTCACCCATCATCAGTCTGACAGTCAGGAAAATACTACTACTATACTATCACTGCATGTAATAAACATGCAGATTGTCCTCTCCGTGCTAATTAAAAATAAGACATTCAGAATATACGGTCGACCTCATGGCTGAATTGTAAAATGTCAATTATCTTATAAGTGAGGTATTACGAAGACCTGATTTCATTCATATGAAAAAAAAAAGTGGAACCTAAATTGCAGCATGCACATTCAAAAAGGAAAGGAGTTTAAAAGACAGATGCTACATTCAATGAGAGAAAATGATTTTTGACAGCTTGTCTGAAAGAATCGAAGGTTGTTATCATCCTGATTTTCGAAGGAAAATTTATTGTTCCAACAGCGAGCACCATGAACAAGAAATGAGTTAGACAGAACCCTGTGCATACCTAAGAGGAAGAGAGGAACGTAATCATAAGCATATGGGTCACTGTTAGTGGTGATCTGGGTTAATTTCAAACTCAGATTCGTTTAAAAAAAATACATCAGGATGTAGGCTACTAAATGCTGGAACCATTTTTATAAACAATACATTTTGACCAAACTTGAGTAGCCACAATATCAGGCACTCAAACCTGCTCATTCTCATGTCGGAGGGCACAACCAAATGCAGGAGTTATAGACGTCGAGCAAGAGACGCTACCTACATGGATCAAGTGATGAAGGACACATGCTGAAGCGCATATCCACGGCTTAATCCGCAAACAAGATAACTCCCTTAAACCAAACTTTTCAGGAGCAACATAAAACCTTATCATATATCAATAAATACATTAAAATGATTTTTCATTGCTGTTTTTTATTGTTTTTAAGTTCAAAATCATTAATAAATAATAATAATGTAGTATTAATAACGTGATTTTTCAAAATTTCTTCTAAAAAAGGAGTTAACATTTTTGCTAATCATATTTTCATACAATTTCAATGGAGTTAGCGTTATTTCAGTTTCATGGGTGCATGTTTTCTAACAAAAACGTCACCGTACATTGACAGCCACCATACAAATGGCGGTAAAATGACGGAGTTAGCGTTTTTACCAAATTGCCAGATGTTTGCATGGGGCTATCTTATTTTTGTGTAGCATTTTTTTTTTAGTTTTTAAAAATATTTGCAAGAAGAGAGCATGACAACTTAGAAAAAGTGATTATGACTGGGGTTGTAGAAGGGAGGAGAGGAAGGGGCAGAGTGCCAATAAGATGGAGCGACCAAATTAAGGAGGCCACACAGAGCTCACTTCACGGGGCCTTACACATGGCAGAGGATCGCTCAATATGGAGACAGATGGTCTACAGAACGAGGCATGATGGTCACGATCCTCAGGATTGAGGGACCGACAGAAATGATGATGATGAAAAATATTTGGGAGTTATCATTTTACAGGATTATGTGTTAAATCTAATAAAACCTGTTAGCGCAATAAAATCAATTTGACAAAAAAAAGGAGTTATCTTGTTTGCGGATTAAGCCGTCGATATGTAGAATTGAAGAGACTGATGGAAGATAGGGAGGAATGGAGAAGAAAAATCAAGATTGTTGTAGGCCAATTATAATAATAGAGATGATATCGACTGTTCAGTTCCACAACTAAACAAGTCGAAATTTTCCAAAGATTTGATTTGATTGGTAAAACATGTAATCAACTCCACACAATCAATTCCACAAACAAATAACCATAAAAAATACACAGCTCCCTTTATATATTAAATATTGAGTTAATGAAAAAAAATTAATGTAGGTACCTACCTACTTACTATTCCACAAATAAATATTTCTAATTGTTCAACTATTGAACGGAACAAAGACAACATATCGCCTCAAACAGTGCGTCGGCAAGTATGGTGAGGAGGTAACGCTCTTGCCTTTGAGTCGCGAGGTCCCGGGTTCGATTCCCGGTCAGGGCAAAGCGAAGAATGACCATTTTCAAGTTGTCCTGGGTCTGGGTGTTACATGTATATATGTTTAGTGCATTGTAAATTATATGTGTATCGTCGCGTTAGTACCCATAATACAAGATTCATCTGAGTTTGGGACTAGCTCGATCTGTGTGAATTGTCTTTGTATGCATGTATTATAATATAGTATATTTCACATCCTGTTGTATTTTTAAAGCATAATATAAATAGGTATACCAAAATTACAAAAATGACAATTTCTCGAATGTATGACATTTCGACTTGTCGAGTAATGGAACTGTACAGCTCATAATAATATAGGGACATAATAATAATAACAATATGTAAACATAATAGATTTCTGGAAGACAGACGGGCCGGGCGGGTGACCAGACAGACAGCCACAATGTTACACAACAAAGTAATTAATTAAATTATTATTATCAACACTATAACTCAGTGGTTCCCAAAGTTGATTGGGCTCCGACCCATCTGGAAAAATTTCCAATCTTGGGGCCCGCCTTTTAGCTTTTTTCTCCAAACATTGCTCCAACATTTTCTTATTCATGTCTTATATGGTGGCGAATCATCTAGTGCCCACTCAATATTCGCCCATGACCCACTGGTAGGTCACGACCCATAGTTTGGGAAATTTTGCTATAACTACCTACTTCATCTTGAGTCAACCTTATGTAATAGGAACACAGCATTCAAATATAAAATAAATATTTTAACTAGCCAGTATGTTTGTAATACTCCACCCCTTTCTTATTATCTTGTATCATCTGTCCATTGTATTTAGTTTTAAGTATTGTTTCACTAATGATGGAATTGAATCAAATTAAATATTTAATTATAACGAACTTTCACAGTGTTTGCGCTTCAAAAATAAATAAATTATAACAACATGACCTTTATGGCTGAATGAGTGTAAAATTGAGATGGTTGGGTCATGTGGAACGAATGACAAAGAGGATATACTTGTCTGAAAGAAAGGGTGTGAGTAAGCACGGGTGTCCGAGAACTAATTGGCTCGACAACATTAATCAAATTCTCAAAGTGGGCCGTTTGTTGAGTAAGAGGAACCGACGTGCGTGCATGAGAAATTGTATGAATGTGGAGGAATCGAAGGAAGTGTATAAAGATAGATCTATTTGGTGTTCCGTTCTCTCTGCCTACTCCACTTGGGACACAGCGTGAGGTTATAGTATAGTAGAAGTATCCTTACTTAGTACCTAGCTTAAGTCTGTATTTTGTTTTAGTTTCTAAGTTGACGGCACTGACGATGGACTAAGTCCGAAAGGCCTCTGCCAAAATAAAAATGTATACAAGTGAAAGTAACAGTGTTTAACAATCATTTCAATAATAAAATCATTTTAATATTAATAAAAATGAACTTTCATAAGGTTACCACCGAAAAAATAGAATACATATTGTAGAAGTATCCTTCTGATGACAATTTTATTGATAGATACTATGTTATTTTAAAAATGGACGTGGATGTTGATCCTAGATGTTGTAAAGCGCCCTTGAAATGATATATTTATAAATTGTCAAATTATTATTAATGAGCCTAGATCAAAATTGAGTCCCAAATCATGGATATGGCAAGGAACATGGTCACTAATAGAAAGATGTCAAAGAAATGCAAGAAAGTAGCTTGAGAATCTGGAAAGATCAATAATTATATAATAACTGGGGCTGTGGAAGGCAGGCATGGAAGAGGCCAATTACCAGAAAGATGGAGCGACCAAATTAAGGAGGCCACACTGTATGGAGCTCTGTGCATTTGATTAATATTTTCTCAAGCACAATTTCATCATAACCTGAGTTATGCTGGGTTAAAAATCTCATATCTATTGAATCATTTTAAAAAAAAAAGTTTGTGAGACTCACAGTATAAGCATTATCATTAAAATATTATGAAGTATGCACTGTGTGGTAAACCAGACAGTTTTTTTGGCACAACGACATCGACGAATAAAAACAAAATCATAATTTGATTAAGTTCCTCACATGAGACGACGACGCAAACAGTCCCAGGATCAAATGAATGGACTAAATTGAAAATGATTCGACCGCGCAGTATTATTTGTTTAATAAAATAGATAATGATTTATTGTGCAGTATAGACCTGTTTCGCAGACTCTGAGTTGACATCGTCAGGTGCTAATAAAAACAATGAACAAATATAAAAGTTTGTTGAGATTTACAGTAGAGGTGTAGGGATAGGTAGGGTTATACCGTTTCAAGTGTAGAAGTTCATGGAATTACAGATAGGAAATAACTGTAGTATTGGAGATGGAGAATTTGACTGTCTTTTTTTATTTATTTATTTATTACATAGAGACACACACAGCAGGTTGACAAAACATATATGAGAAATAAAAAGAGAGAGAATAATGTTGATCTGATCAGGCCAACCCACCAATTAGACATGTCTACAGCATTTTAGTCAAGTTATTATTTTTATTAATCTCTATTGTTTCTAATACTGTTGAAATCGATTGTTTTATCTTTTTATGTTTTATTTTTTAAAAGTATAATTTTTGCCTACTACCAACTGACATTCTTGTTTTCTGTGCATTTTTCAAATCCTTTTCCATAATTATTTCGTTGAGGCAGTTTTTTTTTGTAAATCTGATAATTATTAAGGGCCTTGGTGAGGTGACAAGATACAACCAATAAAAAATTGTGATTTTTTGTTCACTGTTTGATTTATTTTTTTAAAAGATGAATCGATTTATCCACTCTATTACTGCATATTCCACAAGTATGGAATAACCTGTCAATTAACTGTATATAATAAAGCTTCAGGTCATCCTCTCCGAGTCATAAATATACTGATAAATCTAAGACGGCTGTTATACCTCAAAGTTGAGTTGAAAATGTTAATTGTCCTATATGTAATGTTTTAGGAATACAGGACAAGCAAAAATGATAAAAAGAGTCATGTAGATGGGGTATATACAGTGAGATTCAAACACAGGATCTTTTTATTAAAAGTTCAGATTCTACCGTCAGAATACTAATAACTATGAAGTTTGATTGTTTCCTGTATTTCCTAGAACGTGGGTTTAAAAAGCTAATGAGAAAATAATTATTAAAGCAAATATTCTAAACTCGCCTCTGTACCAGACGATGAAAAAGTTGATATGTGGAAAAAAAGAAACAAATGAGGTAGGTACCGATTAAACAAAATAAAAAAAACATAGACAAAGGATTGCAACAATGTAACAATACTGGGGATCCATTCACTCACGAGCAGGTGTGACTCCATACAATGTATTATTATTTATATAATTTATGTATATCCTTGAGTTACAAAAACAAAACAAACAGTTTTCAATGTCAATCCTTAAAAAAATGCATCAACGGTTATGTTATTAATAAATAAATAAAATGTTTACTACTACTACTACACTGTCACGGCATATCCCGCAAGTGGGGTAGCCGGCAGACCAGCTGCATGATATAAACATGCAAGCCGTCTTCTCTGTACTAACAAAAATCAAGATGTTCTGGATGGGTGGCAAACCTCATCGCTGAATTTGAGATAACATAACATAAATAGACAATTCACACAGATCGAGCTAGTCCCAAACTCAGATGAATCTTGTATTATGGGTACTAACGCGACGATACACACATATACAATGCACTGAACACATATACATACATGTAACACCCAGACCCAGGACAATTTGAAAAAGGTCATTCTTCACTTTGCCCTGGCCGGGAATTGAACCCGGGACATCGTGACTCAAAGACAACAGCATTACCTCCGCTCCACACCGGCCGACGTAAAATGTAAAATGTCTTTATTTTTCGAACACCTGCATTTTACAGGACACTCGAAAATTTACGGAGAAGAGTGGAAGATCAATTCTTTACCGGGTGTTCCACAGGATAAATAAAAATATAACAAAGCCAGAATGTGCTCTCGCAAAGAGCGTTAATGAGTGAAAAAATAAAAGCACATTTCTGATGGAAAAAAAAGAGAATCGTAACTCACTGGTTCTTGTTCTCCTTTTGCTTCCTTCCCCAACCCATCGCCAGCCTTCCAACCCATTTTCTCCAACATTTTAAACCCTTTATTTGTAGATGCTATTGACGTATCCAAGCTAGCCTGTTCAGTCTTGGCTCCGTGATGTATGGACCCTATCTCTTCTCTCCGCTTCCTTGCCTTATCCTCGTACCCTTCCGGCATCTGAGGCTCTACTTCCTCCTCTTTGGGAGGTGTGATCTTGTATTTTGTTTTCAGTCTTTGAATCTCTTTCCTATATTCCTTTTTGAGGTTTACAGACTTGTATTCTTTGGATTTGGCTGAGGGCGGTGGAGAATCTGTGAAATATGAATTGAAAATCAACAAATGAAAAATGTATTTAAACATTTACTAAGCTAATTTACAAATGATAGAACTTCAAAATGGATGAAATTCAAATTGATACATTTTATTGCGCTGAAATGTACCGACTCTCCAGTTCTATTAACCAACAACTTGAAATTCTAGTATTCAAATATATGGCATATTGAAGTTTTGATTTTTTTATCTGTGAAATTGAAAAAAAATAATACTTTCTACATGTAATCAGCCAAAAATCTAGGTTTTCAAAAATTTCTAGTTGTTGCCCTCTAGAACCGAATGGTCGATAAGTCTTTTACTTGATCTAAATTCACTATGATTATAATACTGGATATTACTATAGGTGTTCACATGTTTGTCAATGGCCGCATTCACACAGCTGGATGAGAACGTCAATCATCAATCATCAAGCAAAAATCTTAAATCTTTTGACGACAATTTGGAGCATTCTCGAAGAAATATTTGAATGAATGCCTTCGTTACGTCTCATGGACGGGTAACGAAGGCATTCATTCAAATATTTCTTTGGAGAATGCTCCAAATTGTCATCGAAAGATTTATGCTTGATGATTGACGTTCGCATCCAGCTGAGTGGACCCAGCTATTGTCTATCAATAGAAATAATTTCTTTTAATTTTGATAATTTAAATTTGATATTTTGAAATATTTACCTCTGATAAGTAGTCCCGGTTCACAATGTCCACATGTTGCTGTACCGCTATGTATGTGACATAGTAATTTAGTTCCACCCAATTGTATTATACTGCCATGTACGATCTATAAGAAATAAAACAAAAACAAAATGAAACATGCCTGTCTTCAGGCCAATAATTCAAATTAAACTCTTTTAAATTTTCTTCTTCGATACCATCACGGAATCGCTTAACAACTTCGCTGCCTTCTCCGCACATGTGCGGAGTACGATTTTCAATCCTATAGCCGACACCGCACTTGTGCGTGATCGAATCATGGTCTTTGAATGATTCAGTATAAAGTCGGCATTCGTAATGATATGTTTTTTGTAGTGTGGCACTGCTCACGACACATCTAAAATATTATTACGGTGTTTGGATTTTACTTTGCGAATTTCATACCGCCTGAAATTGCTTGCGAATATGGATGATGAAGAAAATTTGTCAAGACATAAAAGAGTGAGATTATGAATGATTTATCAATTAACTGACAGTGATATTGAAGTAGAACTATGTTCAGATGACACTGATAAAGATTATGATATCGACAATGAGATGTCTTCAGATGATGATGACGAATACCAAGGTCATGAACAACTAACCTTCAATCAAGTGGCAATAAATGTTCCTCCATCTACTGATCGTCCTGAAACCGTGGAACCTTCTCTCGAAGTTCTTATATGGTAAATAACATACTATTTACTAAGCAGAATGAATTTTTCAGCAATCCAGGAACAACTCCGATTGATTTTTTGATTATTTTTTTTGATGAAAAGTTTTAGTGATGGTTACGTTTAGAGACAAATACCCAAGTATTGATATTATTTCAAATATCTGGAGTTACAGAACAATCCAGAATCACTAAATGGAAGGATCTAATCATTCCAGTTTTTTTTTGGGATTACTTATTCATATTGGGACTATACAGCTTAGTCGTACGAGTATCTTAGTCGTATACAAGATTATTGGAAGACTAGAAGATTGTTTTCAATTAGAATATTCGGAGAAATAATGTTTAGGTATAGGCACAGTGAATTTTTCATAGAATTATTTTATTTAGGTTTATATTTTCGTTAATAAAGTAACTTTTTGTAAACAACATGATTTCCGCACATGTGCGTGATCGGCACTGAGGTAGAAATTTTCATTGTCAGTGCCAGGTCCGCACATATGCGGTTTTTTTTTATTTATTTTTTTCCAATCATAAAAAACAAAAAAAGTAAAAATGACAAATAATTTCCAAAAAAGAATATTTTTTATATAGAATAATACGAAAAACCGGGAGCGGATTTCCTCAAGATACTACTATGCTTGGGAGGCAGCGAAGTTGTTAACCCCTAAAAACGGAAGAATTAATACTAAGAAATATAATGAAG
Organism: Athripsodes cinereus; assembly: GCA_947579605.1. Classification (NCBI taxonomy): domain Eukaryota; kingdom Metazoa; phylum Arthropoda; class Insecta; order Trichoptera; family Leptoceridae; genus Athripsodes; species Athripsodes cinereus. Next base: position 24,166,176 of record OX388318.1, read on the forward strand.
CAAAATTAATTATTATGGTTCTAGAAACATACACAAAAAAATATTATCCTTGGAATGTGGAACAAATGGATGATAAGAGGATAATTTATCTGAGACAGGGAGCAAAGGGAGAGAGTTTCAGAAGAATAATACGGCACCCTTGAGGTCATATAATGAGTAAATGGCACTTTACAAATTGTCCATATATATATATGTAAAGTGTGGGAGTTTGAGAATCACATGGCTTGATAGTGAGATATTGCATGAATGTGTATGAAGCGAAAAAAGTATATAAATATAGGTTAATATGGCATTCAGTTCTTTCTGCCTACTCCACTTGGGATACGGCGTGAGGGTATAGATAGATAGATAGATAGAAATATTCTTTACCTCCATTGGCTCACTCTCTCTTTGTGCCGCTGACATCCTCTTTCCATTTAGCAGAGTACCGTTCCTAGATCCCATGTCTGTTATTAAATACAGCTGCTTGTCTTCATCATATGAGAATGTTAAATGGTGCTGCAACGTAAAATATTTCATAAATTGAAAAATATTATAGTATTTCATTTCTTATGAAATATAAATTATGTTATACAACAATTTTGTTACTACTATACCATCGAGACATTTTCCACATGTTTTATCGCTTGTACGATATATGTATGTTTGCAGTGTCTATCATAATTACAAAATAATATTAGTATATTACTGTTAATACTGGTAGGTACTATAACATCACGGCATATCCCAAAAGTGGGGTAGCCAGCAGACCAGCTACGTGTAATAAAAATTCAAGTTGTCATCTCCGTGCCAATAGAAGGTAAGAGATGCGAGAGATGAATGTCTACTGAACATACATTATTAATAATATTTTATCTTTCTGGTGACACTTTTTTTATTGACACTAGAGATGCAACGAATATTCGGCAACTATTCGGTATTCTGCCTATTCAGCAACATTTTGACTACTCAGCCGAATACCGAATATTTAGTCTATTATTCGGTATTCAACTGAATAGTTTAAATGTAAAAGTGGAAAGAACTAATAGCTTGTAGATTGTTGCTATTTCATTGTCAGCTGCAGATGCATAATTATTAATCCTCAAATATCTAATAAATTAATTCAATTTGATATGGAGTGAAACAATGTTGGAACAAAAAAAATTAAAAAAATGTACTGCTCTGCAAGTCTAGAACATAATATGGACATATTATGTCTATGATATAGGTACCTACACGAAGATGCGTGGTCGGGAGTACCGCACGCTGTCACCATTGTGTCGAGTGATTATGTAGTATTTTAGGGTTTTCTATATACTTGTTGAGGCAATTGTATAAAATAATCATACAAGCTAAAATTACCCTTGACACATTCTCTTCAGGAATGACTATTGAATGTGAAGTGCCTTCCCTTCCCAGAGTTCCACCATCTTTAGTCAGCAGGAACAGGGAACCAACCTTCAGTTTACAGACGGGTGTCTCTTGAACAATAATCCTCATGCAGGGTGGGTAATGGCTGGCGACACTTTCTGCAGAAGATACAGGCAATACTGAACATAGAATACATTATAAATTTGTTTATTGAAAAATTAACTAGAATACCTACTAACTATATACTATTAAACTTGACATGATCATCCATTGATTTTTTTTCTTTTCTTAATTTATGCTGCAATATTTATTTTTTGGTAAAAAGTACAAAACGGACAACAACTATAAATATGGTTTACATAAATAAAAATAGGTCGTTCATAACTCAGCTGCCATCCACAAACATGTACCACAGTTAAGTCAATTATTTAAGTATCGCACATTCCGCTCATTCATCTGTTTTCACTAGCATATCGCACAAGCAGCCATCGCTAACACACAAAAATATATTTCAAAACATATTATTATACCCAAGTACTTACAAAAAAAAGCTATTAAGAAAAGAAGAAAAAAACATACAAAAACTTATATTGATGATTATATTGTTCTTTATTTTGTTGACTATTAATTAAGATTGTTGTGTCTTAATTCATTATATTTATGTGTACATTATTTACATTACATGTAAAGAATGTACACCCAGTAAAGAATCAGTCTCCCACTCTTCTCCGTAAGTTTTCGCGTGTCCTGTAAAAGACTGGTGTTCGAAAAAATTAAGACATTTTACATTTTAAATTCAGCGACGAGGTTTGCCACCCATCCTGAATGTCTTAATTATATATTGGCACGGAGTGAATTGTAGATATTAATTGTTTAATGTGTTTGACATCTTACAATTGTTTAATGTGTAAGACATTTAACATCTTACATTCATCAATGAGGTTTGCCAACCATCCTGAATCGCCCACCCATCCTTTTGTTGGCGTGGGATAGCTAGCAGACCAATAAACATACAGGCCAGCTTGCATGTCTACTTGTCTGCTGGCTACCCTTCTTGTGGGATATACCATGATGGATAGGATAGGATAATTGTCTTATACACAAGGTTTTACAAACACCTGCCTTTTACAGGATACTCGAGAACTTACAGAAAAAAGTGAGAGCCTTATTTTCTACTGGAAATTCTACAGCGTACTTTATATGTGTAATAAGCTAATTGAATTTTGAAAATATCAAGTAATTGGGCTATGGACCTGGGTGATTTCAGAGGTGGAGTTCAGATTCTAATCTCAAATATGGGAATAGAAAAAGAAAACTGAAAAAAATTCCACATATTTGAGAAAACATTTTTACCATCCGATTCAGAACTAGAAGAGGACTCTGTATCAGAACTTGCAGGACATTCTCCATCTTCTAAAGATAGTGCTTCATCATTGTCAACATCCTTCGTAGAAGACTCAAAGATATCCACAAACGAAGGAGACATAAGTTTATTCTTCTTGTGTTCAGATTCAGAAGAATCTTTAGTAACCTTCATCTCACTATTGCAACTTTTTGATTCTTTGCTACTATCGGAAGTAATATCTTTAGATTTTTCTATGATTTTATTTTTAGATTTTTTCGCCGTCGAGCGTTCATCTTGTTCATCCCGGTCATCGTCGTCATGCGGCAATCTCTTCTTTGCCTCACCTCGCCTGCTTTCCTGTAAGGCAACAGAATAACGTGTTGGTTTTGTTGTCTAGACTGTTGATAGTTTTGCGTAAGGACATACCTAAAGCGTGGGATTTCTTATTTCTGTTGACGATGGCGCTAGTTGTAGTTTTATTTTTACTGTCGATGATGCTCATCGAGGCAACACGAGATGATAAACTGTCAAACAAATCATTGTTAACCTGAAAATAAAAAATATACAATGTCCATTAATCATAAATATAAATGTAGATACACCTATTTATTTATCTCTGTATACAATTACGACAGCTCCCACAAGTTTTGTAATTTTTTTGAATAGTAAAAAAAGGGTTAAATGATATAAAAAAGGTCTAAATCAACAATGTAAATTTCTAATAAATATAAAATAATAAAATTAATGTATTACAGAACACTGTTTTACTTCCACTTCACTTTATTTAAATGTCAGAACGTTTTCGAACATTAACAGTTAATGTTCGAAAACGTTCTGACATTTAAATAAAGTGAAGTGGAAGTAAAACAGTGTTCTGTAATACATTAATTTTATTATTTTATAAAATGACATTCCACAAAGTTTCTCTCGAAAATTTCGAAAATTTATTCTAATAAATATTCCCTGTCCCTTATTTTTACTAAATTTATATGAAGAAGCAGACACCGAATGTTTGTCAAACATTTGTTGAGTTAGTTTGAACTGAATACAAAAAAAGCCAGAATATCTCCTAAGGATTCACAGACTGGGAAATGAATATGGGTTCTTGGCTGATATTTTTGCCGATTCCATTACCACTTATAAAAATTCATCGACGAGCCATTTTCAGGATAAAATTCATTCATAATGTACCTACAGTTTTTTTTTTGTTATTTTATTTGTAAAATTTTATATAAATGAGGAAGTACTGATAGTAACACATGTTTAATTATTTGAGATTATAGGATCTTTGAATGTTTTATGTGTACCTAGTTTTAATTATTTTTTATGTTTGTATTCTATTTAAATATTTAAGTTTGTAAAAGGCGTAAGCCGATTATTTGTTAAAATAAAATAAAATATCTCAATCATCCGGGGTAGGAATGTTTATTAAAGAAACACAGCCCCTTTTTGTTATGAAATGAAATTAAGGGAGAAGTGGACTATTTTCTATGTGTAAAAAAAAGATGTTGAATGTTTTAAATGTGATGTTTTATGAGTACCTGCCTCTTACAGGACACTCAAAAACTAACAGAGAGAAGTGAGAGACCTACGATATTCAAAGGTCCTATTGGATATCACTTAATATTTGAGTTCGTCGGTAGCCTGGAAGTAGAGTCTCAGTCTCAGTCCGTGGTTCGATACCAGGTGCTGGCAAACTCCCCTTTCACAACAAAAGCTTTTAGTAGCTTACTATGAAAGGTGTATAAGGTTGTATTTGGGTTTATCACAAACAAAACCCAGATATATCTTTTATAAAAAAAAATGTATTTTGCATTTGCCAAACATAAAGGAAAAATAATACTCTGGATGTTTTCACACACAGTTTTCCAGTATCCTGTGGGCCTACAAGACAAGATATGGAAGAAGAAAGGTAAATGTTTAATAGAAGATAAAAGAGTGAAAATAAAATCCAAATACAAACTATAGTGGCATCCTTGAGATGGTCACGGATCATAAAACGGCGCCACATATAAATAGTCCGATTATTATTATTATACACAACACCTAATGACGTGTTAATACTTACATGATGTGCGTATTATAAAACATCATTTTTTTATCATTTCCTTTACCTTTCTGTGTTTTTTCTTTTCGCGCTGCACAGATGTGTGTTGCTGCTGGTACGTCTGGTGAGTTGTGTCTGGCTGGGAATGGAACACAAACTGATTCTGTTCCTTGTCAAAGTAGTAGTAGCACCTAGTGGACGAGTGGTAATACAGACCTAGTTCCTAGAATCGACAGACATTGGAATATGAATCGTATTATGACAAACAGAAAAGGTAGCGAAATATAAATTATTTCAAATCTGAGGTTTTTTACAAACTACTACTATACCATCACGGCATATCCCACAAGTGGGGTAACCAGCAGACCAGCTGCATGTAAGAAACATGCAAGCTGTCCTCTCCGTGCCAATATAAAATCAAGACATTCAGGATGGGTGGCAAACCTCATCACTGAATTTAAGATGTACAATGTCTTAATTTTTTCGAATACCTGCCTTTTACAGTTTTTTACAAACACCTGGATTCTATATTAAAGACTCAAAAACTTGAAGACAAAGTGGAATTTGAGGTTGTTATATTTATTAAGTTGCTGTTTTATTATTCAAAAGAATATATAGATAGTTCAACTAATGCATTCAGTGTGTCTTGTAATATTTCGAACACGTTGCAATAACGGCGCTTGAGAACCATTGAAGAAAGATCCAACTCACACCCGGATATCTCAGGAGTTGTTAACTCCTACTCATCTGCACATTCAAACCAAAATTGTCCTCACGGGCGGGTCATTGGGGAGGCCTGAAGATCCGGTCGGCCAAAACCGCCGCCGTGGGGATCTTTTATACTACTTCTCTCTTCAATGTCCCTTTTGTAATAATATTTATCGAGGACAATACAATATATAATATATAAGTGAAAAAAAGAAAGAAAAAAATAAACAAAATGAGACAAAATAATACAAAAGTGAAGCAAACTAAAAAAAAAACATGATAATAAAATATAGATATAAGTATTATGTACAGAAGGTACAGGTGAGGTGTCCAGAGACGTGCAGTTAAGCGTTTAAAGGGCGCGAGCTCGAGAGTCGTCTGAGAACCAGGAAAGAGTAATGATAATTGGGGCTGTGGAAGGAAGGTGTGGAAGGGGCTGAGTACTCACAAGATGGAGCGAACAAATTAAGAAAGCCATACAGAGCTCAATGCATGGGGCCCTGCACAAGGCGGAGGATTGCTCAAGGTGGACAGGTAGTCTATGGAGTAAGGCATGATGATGTGCAGTCCAGCTTAGTGAGAAGATGATTCATGAAGGGAAATCATAATAATGAGATTTAAAGACAAATGGTCAGCAATCAAATTTAATTCAGTGATGAGGTTGAATGTCTTTCTGATAAAAAAATTGTGATTTTCAAGTTCATTTCATGTAGTCAGCCTACTAACTAAGACGATATAATATAATAAATTTATTTTATTCTTTGTCAGGATGCAAACATCTGACATATGAAAATATAGGTTAAATGTCAAAAAAGATTTAAATTCCCCGCCTAAATTTTGTAAACCAGAGAATATTTAGTTCAAGTTGTCCATACTGTGAGCAAGTAAGGGACACCAACATAAAAAAAATGCCAAATTCAACTGTCGACACAGACGCTTCTTTCTTCTTCCGGTTCAGCCATTGTGCTAACAACACGTTGGTCCGTGTTCTCTGATAATTAATATTCTGAAAAGTTAGACTCCTAGTGTAAAATGGCTGGTAAGGAAGCCATAAGTGTCTAATTGAGTGCCCTGATCCAGACCTCCTTGAGGACAACTCTCTCTGACCTCGCGAACACTTACAGTAATACAAAAGCGATTAGGCGTGGTCAAGTTCATCGATAACCCTCGGCAAGGTTTGTCCGCCATGCTGATTGCTGGAAGTTGGGTAAATACATAACTTGCCTCATATAAACCCTAGTTCTCCTGTTGCTGAGACTAAGAGGATGCCTCTTTAAATATTGGTCAAACCAGACGCCCTTGATCTACACTATCGATCATATGGACCTCAGCGCATAACCCTTTGGGAACCCTTTACCAGGCCTTCGCCTGGAGTCCAGGAACTTCATCGTTATACTGTATTACCTTTTGTTACTTATCCTATCTCATTCTTATTGAAGACCTACATAGGGGTGCTTTCTCTCAGACGCCAATCAACTTTGTAATGTAATAGTAGTAAATTGCCATTGTATTGATTGTACATAATTTAGAAATCACAGTTTAAAATAGACCTGTTCATAACCGCATATTCTGTTCTTTATTTGTTCCCTCCAAACTCTTCACAGCGCACAGGGCAAGCAACAACACAAAAGGGGCACCGAACAACCACACCCTGTAGATTAAGAGTCACTCAGCCGGCACCGTAAAGAATCACACTTGAGATAACGGAAACTAACCGTTATTTATTTATTTATATGAGTGTGACATCTTCTTGCACATCATCATACAAATAACAAAATCAAAAAATCAGTATAAATAAGAAAGAATGTGATGATATGCAGTGGCGAGATTATTTTGTTTATTTTATTTACAAATCCTTTTACATGTTAAACCTCTGTATACATACAAAACATATATTATTAAAAAATATATTATCACTTTATAGTGATTTCTTCCACCTAACCACGTCAATATATTCAAAAATAAACTTACCGCATTGTAGTAATATCCAGTATTATAATCATAATACATCCCTGATGTAGCTTCATATACCATTCCAGTCTGTTGCAAAGCACTCTCCGCAGCCTCTTTAACTTGCTCTGCAATACTGAGACCAGTTCCAGCCGCAGCAGAACCACCCTCCGCATCTTTCTTATCCGAAGACAACGATTCCAAATTCCACGTGTCTATTGTCTCACTATTATCTTTACTATTTTCAGTCTTATTGCATTTTATATTGTCTTGTGAGTTATTTGATAATTCATCCGTTTGACTAGATGCATCTTTTTGTGATGATATTTTATTTGTCTACAAAAATTAACCAAATAAACTATAATCTTCCGAATACAATATATCTACCACTCTAATTTGAAAGTAATCTAGTGCCTTGTCTACACCATCATAGCATAATTATCCTACAAGTGGGGGAACCAATAGACTACCTGCATAAAATAAAATATGCAATTTACATAGTACATTTTTCAAAAACAACCACAATTTTTTTTAATAGGTGAAGCCATTAGATTGCCACCATCAAACTTTCAATTTCAGTTTTGAAAGTTATAGCACAAATATTATTTTGAAAATTTTCAAAGGGGCCATTTTGAAATAATCGAAATCAAAGCTTTTAATCTGAAATTGTTTTTATTTTCAGGAACACATGTCCAGTTACCTGTCAAATCAAAGGCTATAAAATGACACAATTTCAGCTCTCTATCTTAATAAGGAGAGCTAAAAAAGCAATTTGAATGCCACCATATCTGACCATGTTTTTTTTTGTCCAAAACAGGTTGACATATATTTCTATGTCTCTATGAAGAGTACAAATTTATCAAATTTTATCAAAATCTGAAATGTTAAAGACAAAAAGCGTGTCGATTTGACATTGACATAACTTTAAATTGTGCATATTATTTATCCAATGCAAGATAATGTAAGCCGATTTTGAGATGTACTAAAATACTTACATATTTATCTAACTTTAGCTTAAGTTTCTTAAGCTCTTTTTTTCTTTTTAAAAGGCATTCTTTTAGTTGCAGAATATAGTGAAGAACTTCGGGCTTCTTAGCCAACTCCTTCTTCAATCTTTTTATAGAATATTTTATAGCCACACGTTTACTTTTATGTTTTTTCTCTACATTATCAGTAAGCTCATTAATTTCTTCAGTTTTTACATCATCACTCATCTTAAAAGAGTTAATAATTCAAAACTAATAATGAGAAAACATTTTTCAGGTACTTTGAGGTTAAGAAAAAAATTGACGGTAGAGATTTGACAGTTATAAATTTTATTGCCAGTAAGAAAAGTGGAACTTGAAACCATAATCAATCAGAATAACTTTATTTTTAAAATAAAATTATGAAACAATCAAATTTTATTTACATCAAAATATCTATTTGAAGATTTATAAAGAGTATATTAAATCTAAAGTAAAAGTTTATCGGTGAAAATTTCTAAAATTCTAAAACTTCTTATGGCAATATGAAGTTTAGTGTCAAAATCATGTGGGAATGGGAAGTTGTTTTCAAATTTGCGTAAGAAATCGAACGCGACAGAGTTTGTAAACAAACGATCATAAAAGTCTTAATTTCGTATCGTACTTATTTGTTATCAATATACTAAAAAAAATACTAAAGTTCTTAATTTGTTTTTGTATTAACTGTTATTCGTGCAAAGTGCCGGTGTCTTTCAAGGCCATGGACCTAAATAGAGTAATACCTACATACATCCATGTTCAAGGCTATTGGATGTAACAGGTGAATGCATTATTTTTTTCAAATTCAAAATTTATTATTCCACTACGTATTGAATGAGATTATTTGAAATGTTTTAGGAATGTATTCGAATTTAATTTTAAACACGCTACAAATACGCAGTGCAGTAACTCAGTGAAATAATTTTTTGGTGGGGTTAATACTTGCAAAATCAAGAAATTAATTATATCCAATACAAGTTCAATAAAATATCACATTGTACGATGTTTTCGCATTTTTTATGAAGTGTTATTAGTAATGTTTTCCATTTGTTTAAGATCATCATTCAATGAAACAGATGTCTGGTTGAATTGTGTCAAAACAACCAAATATGTGGTCACAGCACCAATTGTCTAAAATCAAAATATAAACAAACTTTAGTAAAAAATGTATGAAGATAATATTTTAAGATGCCCAGTGGCGTAACTATTTCATCTGAGGCTCGTGGCAAATTCGTGGAATGCACCCCCCCCCCCTCCAGTAAAAATAGGGTATCATCACGGCATATCCCACAAGTGGGGTAGCCAGCAGACCAGCTGCATATAATAAACATGCAAGCTGTCCTCTCCGTGCGAATATAAAATCAAGTCATTCAGGATGGGTGGCAAACCTCATCGCTGAATTTAAGATGTAAAATGCCTTTATTTTTTGGAACACCTGCCTTTTACAGGACACTCGAAAACTTACGGAGAAAATTGGAAGACCAATTTTTTACTGGGTGCTCCATAGGATAAAATCGACACATTTTAAATTTAATTTGAATAAAATATTTAAGTAGTTACCCAATAGTATTATTAATATTGTGTACATTTTAGTAAAATATCTAAAAAATATATTTGAAAAAGCATAATTTTAAAGATATACTAAACAATTTAATGTTAATAAGATATTTATTAATAAAGTTATTTTCTCTGAGATTTCTGTTCCGCAAACGTGTAATTTATTTGAATTTATATATATTATGGTCTTTAGTTGTGTCTAACTTTAATTTATTTTAAAAACTTATACAAAATTTATGTATTTTACTAAATTTTGTTAGGTTACTTCTGAGCTCACAGCCCTTCAGACCAGGGCCGACATCGGTTCGGGGGCCCGTGGCATTTTGCCAGCCCTGTCACCCTATAGTTACACCACTGAAGATACTCAGAATATTTTGTATCAATATTTGTGACTTACAGAAAATACAATTTCATTATTGAAATTAAACATTCCACAAGCTGTAAAGACGACTTTCTGGTGCATCAGTTGTATTGAATACCCAACAATCTAAAAATGCAAAAAATATTCATTAAAATTATTATTCTGCAGGCTTCCATTTCCGACCATTGACAGAAGCAATATTATGCTGTTTCATTCAATAAAATTACGACTACCACTATACCATCACGGCATGTCCCACAAGAGGGGTAGCCAGCAGACCAGGGGCCGTAGACAAACCGTACTTAGCGATCGACTACTGGCAAATTTTTCGACAATCTACCTACATGTACCATATAATTATGCGTTATTGTTGCGGTTATTGTCGAAAATTCGTTTGTAGTCGATCGCCAAATGCGTGTTTGTCTAGGGGGTCAGCTGCATAAAATAAACATGCAAGCTGCCTTTTTGTGGCAATATAAAATCAAGACATTCATGATGGGTGGCAAACCTCATATCTTAATTTTTTCGAATACCTGCCTTTTACAGGACACTCGAAAACTTACGGAGAAGAGTGGGAGACCAATTTTTTACGGAGTGCTCCTAGTTAAATAATAATACTGTATCATTACCTGTTTTGCCCAAGGTTCATTGCTGTATTTGTTGTAAAATCTATGAAGGATTATGCTTGTTGTTCTGGACTAAAATAAAAAAAGGTGTTTCTTTAAGCAAGTTAGAGGCGCTTTCACATTGTTTCACTCTGGATGATCGTCCAAAGTGAAAAAAAGTATAGCAGTTCATTGGCAATGAACATGTCTGTTCACACTTTTCACTTTGTACTTTCATTACCACGGTTAAATTCACGTTCATTTTGTCTGTGGTTTTGACATACTTTTGGAAAAAAAGGTAAGTAAAGAAAAGTAACCATATCATTAAAAATAAATTAATAAAATTTTCTTGTGTGAATGTGGCTTTTTGGTTATTGATTATGACATTCGATACTAATTCATAGAGAATAGGGACAAACAATAGGAAAAAACTTTTTATAGTCATTTCAGTGAAAGGCATTTCATCAAAAATATGTCGGATGATAATCAATTTCATTACACTTTTCACTTGAGTTTCCTGAATAATAAACTTTTTTTAAAATTAATTTATTACATGTTCTTTATCAAATTAAGATGACATTTGTAAAGAAGCGAGTTCTTAACTTAGTAAAAAAAAATGTAACTGTTAACAGAATACTTTACCTTTTTTGTTACATCTTCAGAAAATTGTATGAGTATATAATAAAACAGTGCATTGAAAATGTAGAAAATTGTCTTGTCGTCGATAAAGTTATGTTTCGTTAACAAATACAAACAGCATACACTGTTCACAAAGGCTCCAGATGATATAACAAAGAAAACAACAGAATATATTGAATTAGCAATGCTGGCAGAGCAGTGGATAGCATTGTGGATATTGCAAATATTATGAATCGTCTCCAACATATGATCATCATTTTTCCTTCTCAAAATATCTTCAGTTTCAGTCTGAGATGATATTGTTTTAATTTCAGGACATTCTTTCTTTGATTGGGCTGTCTGTATTTTATGAACATTATAACTTAAAGATTTGAGTCGTTCGTTGAGGTATTTAAATCGTTGCGAAATCATTTTAAAAACAATCAAAATGTGTATTACAATGACAAAAGTGAATATGATGTGTATTTCACAGAGTAGTTCCCATAAATATACAAATAAATTTATGCGCCCATTATTTTTATAAGATATAAATAATTTTAGAAATTGATTTATTAAAATTATGAACACTGCTAAAAACATTAAAATAAATATAACCCGGCGAAGATATTTCTTTTCGGTTTTGTAATCAATTTCAATGAAGTTTTCTTTCATTTTCTTGTCGATATTGTTTATTGATTCGATAAACATGATTAACTTTTTGCTTCGGATTATAAAAACTAATCCACAAGCTACGCTGCTTATGATTGGGTAGTAGTATTTAATATATTCAATGATTTTATCCATTTCTGTTCTATTTTCTGGTGTCTTGAACATATTGATATTACGCCGAATGATGCATGTTATATTTGGGTTTAATGTCATTATGATTATCATTGCAAATGTGCTGTATACTATATCGGATCTGAGAACTTTTGTTGTAGTATTTCCTTTATTTTTGATCATTGTAAACGGTGCCAAACCCAATATTTTTGATATTTTATACAACGGAGCTAAGAAATCTCCAATATCCATCTTACTTTTAATGTCCACTTTCATTTTCAATAAAAATGATTAATCCAGGAATTTTAATAATCAAATCAGCTTAAAGCTTCAGCGAGTCTAACTGAAGCAAAATTAACAACCTTATCGCAAGTAGTGCTTACAGTAATGTTGGCAACAATAACTATATACACATAACATCTGATATTCTTGTAACTGAATGTTGTGTCATCAATTATTTTAATGTGCCATTATGTAGATTGAAAATTACAATGACAAAATGGAAAAGATATATTTTTTTGTTCGTAATGTGAAGTAAGGAATTTATAAAGTTTTCTATTATACAAATCAATTATCTCTTTGATAAATTAAATGATAATACAGTGGTACTTTGACATACGAGTGCCTCAACTTACGAATTTTTTGAGATACAAGCCGTCGAGCTAGTGATTTTTTGCTTTGAAATACGAGCAATTGGCTTAGCTTTCCTAACTCATTTCTGGAACAGTCTAAAGGGAGGAAGAAACAAACCTCCTTGGACATGTTTTTGTAACAAAAAAAGTGGTGAAAAAGGCAAAGATCAGTGAAGAGAAAAGCAGTGATGAAAATTAAGTGAAAGTAACACTTTATAAATCTAGTTTGTTTCTTTACATTCTCATATATATGTTATTTATAAATACATTTTTCTTATTCCAAATCACGTAATAAAAATAACTGGGGTGACATTTTGGGGGCTGGAATGGATTAATGGCACTTCAATTAATTTCAATCAAATTGATATGAGTTATTTGAAATACGAGCAAGATTGCGGAACAAATTAAACTCATATGTCGAGGTACCACTGTATTGTGGACAGTGTTGGGCAAAAATCAATTGTAGAAACAATTGACAATTAACAATTAAATTGCCAGTTTTTAATTGCAATTAACAATTGAAATTTCAATTGTTAATTGCGAGTAGCCGCAATTTACAATTGATTAGTTGTAATTGTAGAACTTTGCAATTACAATTGATTAATTGTTAATTGTAAAATGCATAAAAAAAATAAACAATTAACAATTAAAAAAAATTGAAGTAATGTGTATGTTTGAAACTAACCGGTATCCGGCCTTCCACATCTATGTATCTATACCATCATGACATTTCCCACATATGGGGTAGACACTTAGTCAGTAGACTAATTATATGCAATAAACATGTAAGTCGTCCTCTCCGTGCTAATATCCACAAGTTTATCACATTCCGTTAATCTACTGATTACTCCACTATCTATCCCATCACGGCATTCCCCACAAGTTTATTACATACAGTTTGTCTACTAATTATCCCACTCTATCTATCTATACCATCGCGACATCTCCCACAAGTTTATTAAATACAGTTGGTCTACTGACTATCCCACTCTATCTATCTATACCATCACGGCATCTCCCACAAGATTATTACATACAGTTGGTCTACTGACTATCCCACTCTATCTATCTATACCATCACGGCATCTCCCACAAGATTATTACATACAGTTGGTCTACTGACTATCCCACTTTATCTATCTATACCATCACGACATCTCCCACAAGATTATTACATACAGTGTTGGTCTACTGACTATCCCACTCTATCTATCTATACCATCTTTATTTCATATTTTAAAATAGGTGCCATTGAGATGGTCTAGAGTCTAGGCTATAGAATAATATGGAATAAATAATAATATTCATCCCTTTTAGTTGCATTACAGATTGCAATGGTCATCTCATTCTACTAATAAGGGTTATTGTCTTTTGTGTTTCCCTGTCCTGTGGTCTTTGTCTTATTGTCCAGAGTCCATCTATTGTTTGTCGCTCTCTTACAAAGTGAATAGTTGTTGTAAAATATGTAGACCAAACAAGAATTAGGGTTGTCAGTTGACATGAAAGTTATATAAAACAGTTTAATTTTAAAATGAATTTATTTTTACATATATGTATGTTTATTACAAATAATAACAGTAAGTTCTGTTAAATAATTGACTAAGTGATGAAATTTCTGATATCCTGTTATTTTGACTTCTGTTTAAGTGTTGATTTTGAATAAAAATACGCATTCACGAATACCACTATGAAATTCGCATTCGCGAATGTTAAAATTAGATATTCGAAACATTTATTATGAAAAATTAATTGACGTTCGGTTTTTTTTTTGCAGAAATGAATGAAACATTAACGTGCAAGATACATACGTGACTCCATAATTATCAAATAATTGCAAATACTCTTTTGGATGAGTATTGTACATTTTTTCTTTTAGGGCACCCACACATTTAAAATGCACCACTATACATGAAAATACTATAACCGATGAGAAAAATTCCAAGAGCATGTACTAAACACAATGCAATACACAAAAATTATGCATTTAATACAAATAATTAAGTGTATAACGAAATGCACAGCCCTGAAAAATGCGAATATGATAATGTTCTATGAGTTGTTTATGCTTTAGTCACCTTGGACCATTTCAAATAATACAAAAAATGTGAAAGTTACCCTTCTTACCTGTAAAATACTTTTATAATGCAGGAGTTGATTTTTAAGCCGTGATGGTATAGATAGATAGAGTGGGATAATCAGTAGACCAACTGTATTTAATAAACTTGTGAGAGATGCCGTGATGGTATAGATAGATAGAGTGAGATAGTCAGTAGACCAACTGTATTTAATAAACTTGTGAGAGATGCCGTGATGGTATAGATAGATAGAGTGGGATAGTCAGTAAACCAACTGTATGTAATAACCTTGTGAGAGATGCCGTGATGGTATAGATAGATAGAGTGGGATAATCAGTAGACCAACTGTATTTAATAAACTTGTGAGAGATGCCGTGATGGTATAGATAGATAGAGTGAGATAGTCAGTAAACCAACTGTATTTAATAAACTTGTGGGAGATGCCGTGATGGTATAGATAGATAGAGTGGGATAATCAGTAGACCAACTGTATTTAATAAACTTGTGAGAGATGCCGTGATGGTATAGATAGATAGAATGGGATATTCAGTAGACCAACTGTATGTAATAATCTTGAAACTTGTGGGAGATGTCGTGATGGTATAGATAGATTTTAGTTCAATATTTACTATTCGGCCAATACCGGATAGTTACTATGGAATATGCATACCGATCTTTGGTATTAATTGTGTTATTTACAATTGACAATTAAGTTAATTGTAAATAACACAATTAATTTTTCAATTGCAATTAAATCAATTGTAAAACCACAATTAATGGATTTAATTGCAATTAACTTTAACTGCAGCTCGCTACAATTAAATCAATTGCAATTGATTTAATTGCAATTGATTTAACTGCAATTGAAAATTTAATTGTTTGGGCCTACAATTGAAAAATCAATTGAATAACGCCCAACACTGATTGTGGAGTACCTAAAGTGGAGTGTAAAAATATATATCAATGTCAGTTATGGACATTTTAATCAATTTAAAATAATAATAAGTGCTTTTATGTTGATTATTGTTATGGGTGATTGAGTTATATTTGATAATTTATTAACTTTTTACTGTACATTGATTACAAACAGTTTCATAGAAGTATATATTTAAATTAAATACAATCAATGTACAGATAATGAGTATATTGCAAAGGCGCAATCTCTTCCAACTAATCTATAAGCTGATTCATGCAATCGATCTGGCAATGGCAAAAGTACAAAATACATATACCCAACATTATTTTCTATGTGGAGTAGCAGTTAAGTAAACGATCATCTTATTTTATCAGGGGGGTCTATGATGTCTTTTTTTCTAATTTTCTATAAACATAACATAACATACATAGACAATTCACACAGATCGAGCTAGTCCCAAACTAAGATGAATCTTGTATTATGGGTACTAACGCGACGATACTCACATATACAATGCACTACACACATTTTGGTTTGGTTTTTGTTATAAACCCAAATACAACCTTATACACCTTTCACAGTATGCTAAAAGCTTGTGTCGAGAATGGGGAGTTTGCCGGCACCTGGGATCGATCGAACCACGCACATCATGTGCACGAGGTTGAGACTGCCTCACTGCTCCAAGCAGACGGATTTGCGTAGGTAATTAAAATGAATTCAAAGATATATTTTGAATATTTTTTATTGCAACTTTTGGTATACATGATTAATAATAAGATCTGTGAAGAGAGATACAGAGATAAGCAGTAAAGATAGAGAGAGAGAGAGTATTACTATACTGAGAAATTACACAGTTTTACACATTAAATTTATTTAATATTGATGAAAACAGTAGATAGTCTTATAAATGTGATAGATTTAAATGATTTATTTAAGTGTTTCAATAGATAGGTACTAAAAATCAATAATTTTGATTTAGTTACATTAAAAATCGATAATGTTTTGTTATTTTGAAATATTAGTAGGTATGTAGTTACGTAGTAGATGATCAATAAATAGTAACTTATCGACTAGGTCATAAAAATTGAAAACTAAATCAATAGATGGTGCATTATATCACAACGTAGTTAAGTAAGTATTGTTTTGAAATTAAATTTATAATTCTAACAAAACTGAATCACTTAAGATAAATTATTATTGTTTTGTCACAAATCATTTTTGAAAGAAGAAGTATTTTATTTATCACAATGCAAGAGTCGTGGAATCAAAGCATATTTGACAGAAGTTAGTTAAAGATTTTTTCAATAGATGTACCGTTATATTAATTTCCATAGAGAAAATACTGCATTTCTTGCATTTTTGGAGGGAACCAACTACCTTGCTATTTTTGACAGTTTTGTTTTTTCTTCTATTTTCAATGATGCCAATTTAACATTACATAATAAATTACTTTATAAATTCATTAAATTGCTATGATATTAAAAAATAATTAATTTTTAACCTAATAAATCTATTCTTACTCACTAAAAATGATCACAGCATTTTCTATATCTAACATAAGTGTTTTAAATAAATTATTAATAGGCCGTTGTTTAGCTGGCAACACACTTGTTTGAAATTTCGAACCATACACATTCTGAATTTATTTAAAAAAAATGAAAATTCTGTAATCAGGGGGGATTTTTTATATTACCTTTAGGTTAGACAGAGATAAATGAATTCCATATGATTGCAATAATTCATCAGACATTTATCATATTTATTTAAGACATAGCTATCACTAAGATTCTGATCTATGCTATCAAATTAGGTCTTTTTCTCAATCATACATTGCATTGTCTTTTTTAGATTCAAAGATATTGTGGTGCAAAGATATTCTTTCTGTGTCTTCAAATAATTTTTATTCAAGGAATTCTCGAGTGAATATTTTTTAATATCGGGTACCTACCTATTTGAGGCTTAATCTTTTTGCCAACATCCGTGAGATGTTATGAATTTTTTGACACAATTGGATGTCGGGGACTGGATTTTTTACTTACTAGAAGTGTAGATGTCAAACATGCGATGGTTGAATCCGTGAGATGGTTGAATGTTTAGAATAATAGATTTATACCATCACATTACAATAATTGGTGACCTTGACATGCATCTGTCAATAGTGGGTATTGGGTAAAGTTGCTTGACTCTTATCTCACCATATACATTGTGTTTTAGATATTTTACTGTGCACAACTGGTTACTCTACTTAGTTAGTATAGTTAGTAGAATACTCAACATTATAAAATTTGAAATTCGTCACAAATATGTCGCCAACTAGAGATTTCTATTAAAAATTAACAAGAATTTGAAGATCATAATAAAAGTATGGGAGAACTACAGACAAGTGAGCAAAATTTTACTTAATATCTTCATTTAAGAGCTTTTAAAAGTAATTGATTTGGTAAGTTACGTTATTAACAAGAGTTATAATCATTTAGTAATATTTAGCCAATATTATAATTAGTAGTAGTTGATAGTAATTGAAATGTTTTTAATTAAGTATTATCCATAATAATAGTAGATAGTTAGTCAAAATAACAACATTATGATCAAATACCATATGAAGTCAAGTTGGATGTTACAAAGATCACTCAAATTGTGCTCATATAATTCAATCTTGTTGAATCATTTAATCTTTCAAGTAAAGTTAATAGTTTTGATTGATTTTCAAATGAGATAAAATACTAAATATGCCTTTAATCATTTAGTTATTGTAGACCAAATGACTCAGTCAAGTCAATCAGTTGCCCGATGTCTGAAACACTGGTACATCTTATTGTCTGATAGATTTTATCCAAGTGTTTTTGTTTTGAACTAGAGTCTTCTTCATGGAAATTCTCTTATATCAATTTTACTGAACTGAATTTTCGTACTTACTCTAGTGCATACGAATGTTCAAGGAGAGTATTTTAGAATCTTTTAAAATAAATGAAATCAAGTAACTGTGTTTGTAATTCAGTTCGCTCTTGTCTTTGGTTGAACAGTAATGGTGGATCAATCAAGACTGAATCATATGAACTTAGAATTTATTAATCATGCAAATTAATTTTGGCATATTGTTGAGTGAATTATTTATGTCAGAAACTAAAAAAACTTTAAAGTATTAATTACTAATATCTATCCTTTAATTGGTGCTTACAATTATTTTGAACTGGTAGGTTTTGGACTAAAATTTTTAGTTAAGTATATTTATTTACCTTAAATATATATTTCTATATCCATTTTTTTTGCTATTGTCAAACATTGCACAAAGTTGTTCTTGTTCGATATGTGATTACTTCATATTTAATATAATTTACTACTATGAAAGGATCTGTACAGTGGAGTCTTGAAATACGACAATTTTATTTGTCTCATCTTCTTATATCACATACCTTACAGCAAAGACAGAGGAATCAGTGAGTCTTTTTTATGTACCTTTCTCACTTCTTCCGATTAGATTTTACACAATGTTGCATTGTGTAGACATGGTTCTCCAATCGAGGTTTCTGATTGGTTTTGTCATCTGCACCCAAATCCGGTTAAACAATAAAAAAAATAGTAAATATTCTAAACATTTGTTGCTGACTGGTCGAACTAGCAGCCGATAAAGTATTGAACTTAATTGTTCCGGCGCCATTTAGACGGGAGATCGCGATCTATTTGAGATCTGAAAAATGAGATCCCAAAAAGATGGTTGCTTCTAAGGTTTGCATAAAGCGTCTCTCGATTGGTGGGCCTTAATCGTGACAGTGAGAATGGTGGAATTGGCGAACGTTGTCCATGGACACCGAAAGTGATCACTTAAGCCAGCCTTGAGCCAATTCGTAAGCGTTGGGACATCTTTCTCACTTCTTCCGATTAGATTTTACACAATGTTGCATTGTGTAGACATGGTTCTCCAATCGAGGTTTCTGAATTATTATAAACTTTTAATGGTGCTTGGTAATCAAGACGTGCCCATCCTCATAAATATGATCCGGATAATTTAACCATATTGTCTTTTTATAGCTACAATTTGGTATCTACAAAAACAATACATTGAACATGGAATTGAATATCGACACTGTTGATTGACTCACCACTATATTCTGTTAAAACGTAAACCAAGAATCCACTGTTTTTTCTGTACATAAATTGAATACAATAACAAGTAGAAATGTTTTAGATCTTAATATACAATAATAATAGAAACATTTTAGGCTCCATCCATAATGGGCGAGTTTATCACAATATAGCAATTTTCCAACTACCTCCTAATTATTAAGAGTAAAAAAGTTCCAATATAGGCCCTTATTTTTGACAATAACAAGAATTTTATTCTACGTAAAAATTAGTACCGTATTGAGTTGTCAATAGTATTCTACAATTATTACAAGTATGTATTTGTTTTTGAGACTTGTTAAATTTAAACTGATTTTTAATAATTCTAAAACAATATGTTCAAAAGTATTAAGAGCTTTTCTTTAATATCTAAAAGGATTTTAGATCCTTAATCCATCGTAACAAATATGACATTTGTTAGCGCCATTTTCTTTGATATTTTTTGTTCAAAATGGTGGCCAATATACATTAATTTTGACAGTTAATATTACACATGAATTACTGATCCCCATTCTTAATCTATTTCCACAAATTAATCTTTTTAAATACTTATGATTTCTCTTAGTAATCTCAAAGAAAAGAACATTAATTTGTGATGGGAGGAAATCAAAATATGCCTACATACAGTTTAGCAAAATAAAGAAGAATAGTTGGTATAAGGATGTCAAACAATAGATGATC
This sequence comes from Athripsodes cinereus, assembly GCA_947579605.1. Taxonomy (NCBI): domain Eukaryota; kingdom Metazoa; phylum Arthropoda; class Insecta; order Trichoptera; family Leptoceridae; genus Athripsodes; species Athripsodes cinereus. The sequence goes on from OX388318.1 coordinate 24,186,927, forward strand.
AAAAACAGCATTACTTGTATACCAAATTGATTTTCTACGGCTTGAAAAAATGTTCATGGGTTAGAAATTACATGAAATTAGTCCACTGATTGATCAAATATTCTTTTTTGGAAAGTCCTGACAAGAAATAATTTAAGCAAAAAGTTTGCATTTTTAAATACGAACCAATGAAATTTAGTGTTGCCATTTATTAAACAGTTGATAACCAACAAATTTCTACTCTATTCGGATCAAGTGTATGTGAATATTGTACACCAATATATTTAACATTTTACCCGTATATCAAAAAATCTACATCATAGTTTTGATGTTATAATAATTATGATGCAGACACATTGTTCCCTTTTACATAACATTCATAATACTAAAATTTAACAAATTTATACATTTTTACATGTGATACATATTTTATATTGTTGAAAACTACAAAATATATTATTTTTTATTGACATTTTTTTAAATTATAAATATCGGAATGATAGCAATAAGCCTAAATAAAATCAAATCTCACAAAAATATTACTCACGTAAGAATGTGTTGAACAAATAATTGAAAATGTCCAATAAAAATAATTAAATGAATTATTGATCCTGTTTAAATTATCTATCTTTTTAAAATTATTTGCAAATAGAAAACTTGATCCAGATCCATATACATATCAAATGAATGTTTTTATCTTTTTTATTTATTTTGTTGATCTAGGAAAGATCAACTTATTTAAGAAACAAATATCAATATAAATAAACACAGTTAATTTTTCACTATTTTTTTATAAAACTCGAGCGCTTTCATCAAAAGCTCAGTTTGACATTATTAAGAGGACTGATTGAAAAAAATAAATATAAATCTAAGTTAAGAAGGAGAAATAGGAGGGGGTGGGATAGTAGTGGAAGGAGTGGATGTGGCTAGGGGCTTTAATAATGGTGAAGGGTTTAGTAAAAAAAATAGTGAAAAATTAACTGTGCTTATTAATATTGATATTTGTAATCATGAATTTTCACTCTGTTAATGTACAAACATTAGAATTATTTAAGAAAATTTGTTTATTTTTTGTTTCATTTACTAAAAAAAAAAAGAAATAAATAATTGTGCAGTAAGTACTTACCACTATTAATAAATTATTATTTTTTAACAATCACTCTGCTGTATTTGAATGATAGTATCAACATTATTTTATATAATTATATTTTTCTATATATATGTCACAAATATTAATTATATTAAAACTATAATAGTTTACTAACAATTAATTCTAATTAAGAATGGATAACAATTGTTATTTTTATGATTATAATAAATAATGAATCAGTAATAGTAATTTACTATAATCATTACTACAATTTCTACATAAAAAGTTTTTAAAATCAACGCAATATCATATTCTGAGTATATGTAGTGAAATTTTCCATGGAATCGGAATTAATAAGTAGTGTAAAAATGTTTTTCTGTTTATGCTTGTTGAAGAGGAGAGATGGTTCTGGGAGGACAGTGTGTATATTAGTTATTCATCGTATATTTATGGTGTAAGGGTGCAAACACTAAGAAAGCAGGTTGCCAGCGCCGATCAGTGCCGGTAAGCGCTGGCAAAGTAAATCGCAATCGGCGTTCCTGCTTTTACTATGTTCGTGTTCATTGAAATGCATGGAAACATTCTTGGCGCCGGTAGACGCAGGCATCGGAAAGCAGGCAACCTGCTTTCTTTGTGTTTGTACCCTAAGACTTTGACACGTTATGTACAATCATTTTGAAAAATGACAAATATCACAGATGCAAGAAAAAAACATAAACATTAGTAAGTTAATATAGATAATATTGCCAACCGATGGTAAGACTTGGTGGAAGAAGTTCATGTTACATTAATAAAAATCAAACATTTATATATTTAGTAGTACTTCCACACTGACTTTATTAGTCACAGGTCAGCTTTCAGGGGTTTCAGCTCTCATCATCAGGCTTATGTAAAGTGAAGAAATGACATTCAAATACATTTTGTTAATGGGAAAAAGAAATCAACGCATTTCCTTTTTCTCATTAATAACATGACGTCGTTGCATATTCAAAAAGAGACATGTGCATAAATTTTTATTTGGGCAAACTCTTTTAAAACTGTTCATCGAGGCATTAAAATTGTAGTTTGGACTTTTTATTGGCATATTGCAGTTTAGATGATATTATTCTTTAAGTATTGAATTTTAATATTTGATACTAAGAATCACTTTATAAAATGGTTATGATGTCATTATGAGCAGTTTATTCTGGAAATGTCAAAACATTTATGAATTCACATGTCCCTTTTTGAATATGCAACGACAATGTGTTAAATATAGCAAAAACAATTTTGTTACGATAATAAAAAAATAAAATAATAAATATGTCAAATTAAGAGCAAAAATAAATATACTTAAATATATACGTAAAAATAAATATTATGGATAGTTTGTTCACGGGGGGGGGGGGGGGATGTGGTTATGGTATGTAAATAACTAATATTTATCAACTAATCATCTTTCACCACTCTTTCCAGAACGTAGGGTAGAAATCATCTTCCTTCATTCAGAGCACCTTTGCGTTAATTGAGTCAACTCTTCCTACGACATTCCTAGCACTTTTATGTCATGGTTATAAGAATAGTGCATTGTGAAAGAAGAACATACATAGATTGATGTACAGTTTGCAATAAATACTTAAGAGATTGTTAAAATTTGTTCATAATAATAATCTATATATCCCGCCAAATGCACAAAGCTTGTCTATTCCGGAGATAATTTCACTACAAAACCAAAGACAAATCCAATATATAAATAACACTCAATAATAATTATGTAAATAACAACAGATTCACAAACACTTATGGTCCATTGTAAAACACAACCAATTATTAAAAGGGAATCATTTCACCTTAGAAACAATCCTCCGACTTCTATAACGAGCCTTATATTGTTTTACTAATGTACAACAACACAATATTATCATCATATGTAAATATCAAACACAGTGGTTCTCAATAAATTTTAAACATTGAAATAAATCATACAATTCAGTCTTATGAAGACAGCATAGGCCATAGCGTACATAGCGAGATTCGAGACAATATTTTACACATCCAAATTTGTACAAAATAACTCTTAATAAACTAGTAATTGCTTAAATTGTGATATCTTGCTTTCAAAACCAGTTACTAGTAAGATAATGCATAAAATAAATTATAGACACATCTTGTGTTGCCCTTTGAAAATTCTTAAATGTCAGATTATCTATTCTTTATGTCAGTTAGGTTAGGTTTTGATTTTAACATAACCTAAAAATAATCATGCATAATGTAAATGTTAGAGTTTTCAGTAGTCACCCGTTGATGAGAAATAAATTCTGTACCTGAGAGCCATTAGGACTCGAAGTGTATTTTTGACAAAAATGCCAAATTACGAAAAAAGCGGAAATAACACAACAGTCGTGAGTCTTAAGTACAGAAATGCTTAGGGTCTATACTATAGGGTGTATGTAATAAGCTGTATATACTATATGCAGCTTATTACTAGTAAAATGTTGAAATTTTTTTGATTAAAAAATTGAATTTGAAAATGGCATTTTAGTACTTAAGACTAAATGGCTCTCAGGTACAGAATTATGTTTAATGAATTGCACAGCACACGTCAGGTAACCACCGGAGCTCAGAAAAGAAGAAACACTTGTATCTAGGTGTGCATCGGGTAAGATTTGAATCTACATCATCAATTTCCTGTATCAATTAGACCAATGAGCAACTGTGAATCGGGTTCAATGGGCTTCTAGATATAAAATATTTTTTCTTTTTTGGACTTTTATGCTACGCGTCAAATATTAATGAATAATCATTTATATTAGATTATTTAACTTATGTAATAGTTAACTACTGGTTTTTGTTTTGAGTATAGATTATTATTAAATAAATAAATATTGGTACAAATATTAAATTTTATAAATCAATTCTGAACATCGTTGTAAAGGTTTGTAGGGTGAATAAATGGTATGGTTGTCAATTAGGTAATAAAGAAATGCTTCGTTGTTTTGCGTTGAATGAATAATGTATAACAAATACATAATGTCATAAGTATACAATTTTTGAAGTATCTAAATGATGCTGTTTTAAAAATTGCAGCTCGCAAAATACATATGCATTCTAAAATTTATAAACAAAATTAACTAACAATAAAACAAAGGTTTGTTTAACGTTTTAATACTTTAACAATAATATTTTTCCGTTCCAACCATCAACATTCAATCAAAATTTTATTCTGCATGTTTTCCATACAAACTGTTATAATATTTTGCCGAAAATTGAAACCTACAGTCTAGAAAATAGAACCTAAAACAATTTTGATACACTGGATTACATTAAAATATTGACACAACTATTATATTTTTATTTTGTTATCAGTAATTTTCATGTCTTCAATAAAATAGACATTTTTACGAGCGATTTAACAATTTTACTAGTATCAATATTCCTGCGCGTTAGTTCGGCAGTATTTTTCAAAAAATTAACAGCACCTTATCTCTCCTTGTTCCCGCTACGTGGTCTGCTGTTGCTGTTTCAGCTCTCTCTGCTTTTCATCCTCTTCTATCTTGGCTGCTTGCTCTACCATCATTTTCTTTAGAGTAGCAATGATGTGTCAAGTAGGAGGCTGCATATTGGGATTATAGTCCTTTGCCACTTCTAAGAATGTGTCTATGGTGTAGTTGAATAATTGGAAATCGTAACTGAAATATAAAATATATCAGTTTGACAATGACTTTGAATGAACCAGGTCACTATGTAATTCAATAATTATAAAGTTAAACTAAAACCAACTGTGTTGTCTTCCATGTACAAAATGTATCATTTGATGACTCTCAGTCATTATTTATTTTATTTATTTATTTCATCTCATAAACGGCAAAGCCTTTAACAATATAGATCAACAAACATCAGTTCAAAAATTACAGATAAACTAGACACAGAAAAACACAAAATAAAATAAATATATCAATGATATACACAAACAGTAATAGGTAAAAACTTATTTCAACAAAAACACTGCAATTTTCTAACATCTGTTGTATAGACCATTAAAGGATGACGTCACAGAAAAATCATTGAGGGGCATCAGGCATCCCAACACAACAGACGATTACGGTGTAATATTAGGTGGAACACCTAAAGAATACCTAATAATCAAAAAAACTGTCAGTGTCGATTTTGTTATTATTTTGTCGTCTGACTTTCTTTTTTTTCTCTTATGGCATAACATCCTACAAGGATGATTTGCGCAATCTGACTGTTTACCCCCCAAGCAAATGCAAATCCATAGACAAGACCACGTGACCTTTAATGGTCTATTATAACTTGAAGCAAGTTTGCTGACAACCCGACTTGAAAGAAATGCTGTGATAGCATATTTTCTCTTATTATTTAACGGATAGGAAAACTGTGTAAACATAATTATTATGAAATATGGAAATAAAGAATCTGTAGAAAAAAGGGTATTAGTAAACTTGACAAACAGTGTTTGACAAGTTTTAATTTATGGAGAAGTTTTCTTCATGAGTAAAATAGGGTGTGCTTAAATTAATATTGCATGTATATTATACACCATACAAACTGTTTTGGAAATGATAAGATGGTTTCATACACAGATAAGAATGTTGATGAAAAATCAATATTGCTGCGATTTGTTATCATCAATCTTCTATTGGCATAAAAAAATATTGTCTGTTATGATTTCAAAGTGGCTTCTTTTACAGTGCTTCCTGGCGCTAATGCTGTTGACAGATGTCTTGTAGGTTTGTGAATTTAACACATGACACCCGATGACAGCTTCATGTGTAGGTATTGTTCTGTCATCGGGTTTATAAGAGAGAATATCGGAGCCTTCGGCAAGTCGCCCGGTAGCTTAATTGGACAAAGCACTCCTCGCGACAAGGTTAAGGGATGCGGGTTCAAGTCCCGTCCGGGGCACTACCATATAAGGTGACGTTGTCTTTTCTAAGCCTTATATGGTAGTTTAATGTGTTGAATTCACATATATGACCTCATACAATGGTTCAATCGTAAAAATACATCGATAAACGTCTTGTAGGTTTGCAAGCATATTCAATCAAACAAAACATTTCCTTCTTTATGTCAGCTGTTTCTTTCATTAATAGTATATTGAATTTGAGCCCTAATATGTTTATTTCTATCATTATTTGAAAAATAAGTAAAAAATTGTCCTTACATGTAGAGGTTATACAGCCCCCATATCTGTTTAGTTGTCAACTGGGAATAATGAGTCATGAGCAGCGTAGAAGTATTTCTGCCCTTCCCGCTGTTCTTCCACTGAGGTTTTATGATATCCTGCAAACCGACCCTTTGGATCAGGTAGTTTTGATCCTCCTGGAATGAAAAATTAAAGGTTTTATGTGATATCTTGACAGGGAAACAAAATATGACAAGAATCTTTCTCTGGAATGATTGTTTTTGGAAAAAATAATGAAACAAAATCATGTGATTCTGTTTATTTACTATTTCAATATTTGTTACAAAAACAATTCAGATTTCTGTCTTTCTTGCAATAGTACATACTTATGCATTGAATTGAGATTCTTTTCATATAATTATGATTACTAGCAGAAAACTACAATAATTGTCTGTTTTGCTCAATGCTACATTGGTATTTCTTAAATTAGCATCTTTTTATCTAATAAATGCTTGTTTTTACATTGATCTAATGTGTTTTTAACAATATACTACAATTAAAACAATAAAACCTGATATTTTTCACAAATATGTCAATCATACCTATATAACAGTAAGAATATTTGTTTATTACCATAATCACATATTTACTCCCATGTTTTGTAAATAATTTAAATTTTTCAAAGAAATGAATTGTGTTTTTTCACACAATATATTCTTTCTTCAAATTAAATAAAAACATATTTTAGCTTTAAAACATTTGACCATTTATTATTTTAATAATATCAATATAAACATAATACATAAGCATATAAAAATAAATCATTTCACAGCAATTTTGATATTGATTTGTAAAATTTAACATCGCTTCTTTCGTCTGCAGCTACGCCTGCGTTTCCTCTTCCTCTTGCAGCTCTTGCGCTTCCTACGCCTCCTGCAACTCTTCCTGCGCCTTCTCCTCCTTCTGCCGCAGGCATCTTCAGGCTCATCCCCTTGCCTTGCTGCATCCGTAGGTGCTTCAGTGTTAGACAAATTTTCTAGGTCTTGCTCCATGTTGTCGTCACTCTCGGAATTTTCTGAATTAGCGTAAGAAGCAGTGGATCTTTTCGTATTTGTAGATTCAATGCGTCTTGCCATAGTATTCAAACCTCCTCTTCTAAAAATCTTCTATTCTCGTATGTTTGATTTAACCAAATATTTCTTTCTCTAACATGACTATGTAATTTCAGGCCAAATGTTAAAATGATAGTGAGCAAAATAACAAAAATATTTGTAACCCCAGCTTGTGGTTGTTGTTCTCAGTTCTAAATATTTAAAATTCAAACAGTTTTTAATTTACAATTTTGCGATTACAACAAATTAAGTACCTATTATGAATCCTTGAGTAGGTATCTAAGTACCTTCTTAATATTTTGATGTCCTTGATACAATTAATTATTTTCTTTTTTCACCCACGCTCTATTATATATATTTTTTTCTTGTATGATGAAATATTTTAAAAACAATACGCGGCTAAATATTTGAATTGCCATCCACACTTCTTACAAATTCAAAATTATTGAAGCAGATAAATCATCAAAAATGGGGAATGATGGCAAATAAGACGCGAATCATATAATAACATTGTGTATAAATAAGAGAAAAGAAAAAAATGATGCTCGAGAAAAAAAAAAACAGATCGGGCTCGTCCGGGATTTGAACCCGGGACCTCTCGCACCCTAAGCGAAAATCATACCCCTAGACCAACGAGCCGGGTGCGCGATCTGTCGAAAATACGGTATCTAAATATTGTATTGCAAATAATAATAATTATCGGGATATACACTTTGTCCCGAATTGACGTGTGTTCGTTTAGTAAAGGATACATTTTTCGTTTGTTCTTTTTTTTGTACGATGCTTACTGCATACCCTACAAGGAAAGCACCATGAAGGTGTGCATGTTTATATTGTGTATGCAATAATAATAAACTAAATTTATGTACCCATAATAAAATCACTTACTATACTTTCATTTTGTTTTTCAAGGTATCCACTTCAAAAGTAATCTCATATTTTGGATGAGAATTTAGGGTATATTAATTTTAATTAGGTACTTTGCCGCCAAAATGATTTCAAAAAGTCATTCTAAATATTTAAAGTAACTTGATCAATTAACCGTATCTAAATACTCGCAAATGAATGGATGGCCTTAAGAAAAATGTAATAGAATTAACCGTGTTTCAGTAGTTAACAATGAGCTAAGATTTTTTTTTAATTAATTTATTTGGATTATTTAATATTTGAATATACATTTGAACAGAATAAATGAAGTTGCTTTTTGGTTCTAACATTTGAAATAATATTTATCGATTTTTATTTAGCAATGATTTTATATAGCTTTTATTGAAAAATATTGTAGGTACCTATACTTTTGTTTTATATTTCTTTTTTATTGTGTCTTATGCATTCGATTTTATCTTAACTCACTTTATGCTTAAACATGTATATTTATTTATACATAAGTCAATTTCAGTGAATGACTTGACAGATACTTTACTTTTCGGGTCCGGACCTTAGACCTTGCCACTCCAGTATGCAGCGATGTTTATCGCCTTGTCACTCGCCATCATCAGGTCACTCACATTACATGCATTCCTTGCTTGACAGATTATACTTTTTTTTTGTTGAATTATACCCTTCAAACATTGAATTAGGTTTACTGGAAGACGTTGCCTCAAGGTAATACACACGCCTTCTCTACATTTTTTACAATAATGCGTTTATTATTATTATTAAATAGTAAATCTTCTTTTCATCTTGAATGTTTTATAACGTAGAGAGGACATGTCGCTACCTTAATGCAGAACTAGCCTAAGTTAAAATTTAAAATAGAAATAAGAAATAATAATAATAGATACGAGATAATTTGACGAATGAGAGTTATTAGATTCCTAAATAATAATGCTTATCAAAATTTGCTTTAGATATTTGATTTTTTTTATTACAAAAAAAAAACTGTAATCTGCTCCTTTGAAAAATCACCCTTAAACACTCAGGTTACTTCTGCATTAAGTCTGTTTCTGTTTTCTGCAAGAAATCTGTTTTCAATGTACATTAATAACAATTATCGTATGAAGAAATACATTCATATTAATTACAATAAAAAAACAGAGGGCGAGTTTATCGCAAAAGCGCGATCTCCTCCGGCTTACCCAATAAAACATCCAAATTATTTTATTTTTGTTTTGTTTAACATATTTATAGTTGTTGTCCGTTTTGTACTTTTTACCAATACTTAAATAAAAAAAGTAACTAATTTAGGTATGTTAACTTTACAATGTGAAAGGCTTTACCGTTTTTCATAAATAAATAAATGAAAATTCGTACGTCAGATAATAAGTAGGTACGTATTTAGAATCATTTATCGGCAACTTTGTGATACGTAAATATTGACAAAATGCGGGTTCTAGTGTATTTTATTTCGATAGTACCTGATACGCCCGCTATTGTGTGATAAAAATATGTATGACGCAATGGCGCTGTAAGTATTGTGGTTAGGCATTGATATTGAAATACCGGTATTTCGTCGCGTCACTCGTGTGGCTCGTTGGTCTAGGGGTATGATTCTCGCTTTGGGTGCGAGAGGTCCCGGGTTCAAATCCCGGACGAGCCCGACTTATGTTTTTTTTTCATTATGTTTTTACATAAACTTTATGTTTTTGTACAATCTAAGTAAAAATTTTAAATTATTAACAAAATAAAAAATATTTTTCGTAGATTAATTAATACCATGGCATTTGTGCATTATGGAATTCCAGCTAATTTTCACCATAGATACGAATTCGTAACATTTTTTTTTTCTAAAAATGGTTTGTAATAAACCCAAATGTAAGATTCATTTATTATTTTTATTTTGTTTGTCCAATCATTTTAAATTCAAACTATTTTTGTACCTACATACCTATTAAGTTTTATTCCAAAAGACATATTTTTTTTCATCAATTTATTTGTCTGCAACTATAACTTACTGTATTTTACTATCTTCGTCTGTCAAATTATTATTTTTGTTTGTTCAACATGTAGTAACAATACAACCTGCTGTGAGTAGAGACATATTTTCGGTTAAAAACACATTTTATTGTTGCCATTCTACTTTGAATTGATCGAAATTAATATTTCCAAAATAATAATAATAACAAAGTAATAATAAGTGATTTATTAAAATACACGGTAATCGACGACAATATGACCAGTCCATTTGATAGGTCTTCTATCACACCAAGATCGCCAATAGAGATGCGATATGATGAATCTGAGTCACCAGTAAGAGGTCAAAACCGGCCTGATGATGAGTGTAAGGTGGTTAAGAAACTAGAGTCGGACGCAAGATTGGAGGCTTTCAGAAAACATGTCGAATTCATAAAGTCAACCATATCCGATGGCAAAGGAAAGATGACAGCTGTAAGCAAAGACTGCATTTTCGAGGAGTTGCAGGAAATGTATGATGCGTTTGTGTCCATTTTGGTGATGAACTCAGAGGTCAGAGGTGAGGCAGCCGCTTTGCAAAAAGTGATCGAAATTGATATGGCAGATATGAAGGAGACGGTTGTTCGGGAGAGAAAAATTATCGAAGGGATTGGCAGAGGAATGAACATGAACGAGGAATGCATTGCAAAAAATAAAAAAAATGAAATTAATAATACACGAGGGGATTTTCATATGGGTAACGAGCGTGGATTCTCGCTTATCCTGAGAGCTGTTAATGGCGGAACAACGCCTGATGAAATAGAGTCTTCATTGAGGCGTGGTCTTGATGTTGCTTCCCTTGGTATAGCGGTGGCTCGTATGAAAAAAAATCCACGTACAGCCTCCCTCATAATAACTTGTCCAAGTAGAGCTGATGTGGTGCTGTTGACCAACATGATAAATGAAAAATTTTCTAGTAAATTTCTGGCTGAAGAAATTAAGAAAAAAAAGCCGTTCTTAATATTTCGAGGAGTGACGTCAGATTATGACGTCAATGGATTGGTTAAAGATTTGTGTGCCCAGAATCCTGATCTCAAAACGTCTATTGGTGAGGATGATCTTAAAATCAAAAAGATACTTAAATCAAAGCACAACAAAAACTCAGTGCATCTTCTGGTGGAGGCTTCAAAGAATGCAAGACGTCTTCTCACTCGTAAGGGAAAAGTCTACATTGGATATCAACGGACTGGAGTGGAGGATGCTGATCCGGTCGTGACCTGTTATCATTGCCTGGGAGCAGGACACTCTTCAATATCGTGCTTAGATAGAGCAAAACCACCTGCATGTTCACACTGCTCTGGCGAGCATCGATTCAGCGAATGCGAAAGAAGAAACAGCCCTCCCGAATGCAAAAACTGCAAGAAATATGCGGCAAGAATAGGTAAAAGTGTTGATTTTAATCATAGTGCTATGGACAAAAAAAAGTGCGGGTATTATTTGCACATTTTGAGAATTGCGCAAGAGAGAATTGATTATTGACTATTTAATGAATTATCCTTCACTGTGAGAATACCCTACTTTAACAGTATAAGTACTAAGTATTTTATACTTATGCACAATGTTGATTATATTTGTTCGTTATGGGTTTCATTCTTTTGGAATTATTGTAACAATAATTCAATTTTACATGATTATGATTTGTGTGGTACGAGTATGCTTAGCTGTGTATGCGTATTTGTTTACAGGTATATTCAGCGTATGTTGTATGGATGTTCCATAATGCTTAGTATTGCAATATATAGGTATTTGATTTGTAATTATTTTATATTGATGCGTAGATGTACTACCGCATCTAATGCTGTTTTATATAGATACTTTGTTTACCGATGTGCTATATTGCTGTACAAGTCCACTGTATTGTGTAAGAATGTAAATATTTGCACTATTTTATGTTTTTATTATGAAAATGCTATCGCCTACTGTCTCTCGCCTGATGTCAGTTGTGTTTTTGATAATGATTGTATATTAAATTATGATGCTAGTTATTTGAATGTAAGTGAAATGGAGAAATGTACCCTATCGCGTTTGAATGTGTTTGCGATTTGCGGGACTGGAGTTATTTATTTTTTATCTGATGGCAGTTGTTTGCTTGTCGCTGACAATGGGAGTATAAATAGAAATATAATGAATAAATGCGTGGTGTTCAATTGTAATTTATTTTTTGTGTGTGGATACATACTAATAGAATTATATCATGTAAATTTTATAAATGCTGTCAACTATATTGATATGGGAGCGTCTATAAACTTATTTCGCTCAGTTATTAATACTGAGATTAAACTACAAGAATACCTGAAATGTCTTTTACGTATATAGATGGTGAAGATGATGTAATTTTTACAACAGAGAAAGACATAAAACAATGGGTAAATACCAAGTCTTCCAAGGCATCTGAAAGCAACGCTCTATGCATTGTACATTTGAATATTAGATCAATTTTTAAACACTGGGATGAGTTCCTATTGAGAATAAATGACAGCTTAAATAGTATAGATGCGATAATTTTAACAGAGACTTCATTGACCAGAGATTTGACTAACTTGTATGAGATACCAGGTTTTAGTATGTTTAACTTTTGCAGGGAGAACAGACGAGGGGGTGGTATCAATGTATACATTAAAGATAATATCACTTTTATGCAGGAAATTTCGAGTCTTAAATCTTGTGAAAGTATTTGTGGTAAGATTTTGTTACCTACCGGAAAAATAGTTAACCTTTTAGCGATATATAGACCTCCTAATTTAAGTAAAGTTGAATTTGTTAGTGAATTGGATGATTATATTTGTAAGAACTTTATGATAGATGATAGTATTGTACTTGTTGGTGATATTAATATGAACCTTTTGTCAGATGATAGTATTGTATGTAAATATCGTGATAATCTATCGGATTATTTTTTTGTTAATTGTATAAATGAAGCAACACGCGAGGTAATAGTATGTAATTCTATAGTTAAAAGTTGTATTGATCATATATTTGCAAGAGTTGCGGGTTTATGTAGGCGTGATTCTATATATCTACATAGTTGTATATGGGAGGTAGATATAGCTGACCACTATGCTGTGGCGCTTAAAATATTATATAGTAATAAAAATGATAATACTAATAATATTAACGCGCCCAACACCACTGAAACGAGTGGCAGCTCTGAAATGACTGCTGTGATATCTCAAAAAATATTCAATAAGCTTTGTAAACAAACAAATTGGATACGTTTATTACTTATTAATGATTGTAATATATTGTACAATGAAATAAAACAGATTTTTGATGATATTTATTGTAAGAGTTCTGTAATTAGATCAAATACTAGTTGTGTTAGACCATCTCCGATAGCCCCTTGGATGACGTCAGATCTGCTCACGAAAATCAGAAATAGAGATTTACTTTTCAGGAAGTGGAAGAGCAATCCTAAAAATGTCGTTTATGAAAGCAACTATAAAAGCTGTAGAAATATGGTAAACAAGTCAATAAAAAATGCAAAATTTTCGTATTATAATGGAAAGTTTACACAAAATTTCGGTGACGTTAAAAAAACGTGGGATTGTCTGAATAGTATATTGGGCCGTAAACCTAAAAATGACTGTGATCAGATCATACTTAAGTATTTTTCAAGCGAATGTGAGATTGATGAAATAGCTGATAATTTTTTGAATTACTTTACGGAAAGCGTTTCTCAGATGTTGCATGTATGTGACCATACAGCGATTAATATCTTGAAACCGAGTGTACAATATAGTATGTTTCTGCCTAGCGCTACAGTGTCTGATATTACTCAAATTGTAACAAAACTAAAAAATTCATCAGCGGGGATAGACAACATTCGGTTACGTGATATAAAAAATAATATTCATATTTTGGCTCCTATTTTGACACATTTAGTTAACTTGATTATTAAACAAGGATTAGTGCCGAATGAATTGAAGTGTAGCATTGTAAGACCTATTTATAAAAATGATAAACATGCAGATCTAAAAAACTATAGACCTATAAGTATTCTTCCAGTCATTGATAAAATTATGGAAAAGTATTTATTGATGAAACTCGGGGCGTATTTGAGGGAACATAATTTAATGGATCCATCACAGCATGGTTTCCAGGAAGGCAAGAGTACTGAAACGTTACTTAGTGAGTTTTCAAGCTATGTTAATTCAGAGTTGAATAAGAAAAAACATGTTCTGGTACTTTTTGTTGACAACTCGAAGGCTTTTGACACTTTAAATCATGATAAAATGTCTGATATGCTAGAACGTATTGGAGTGAGGGGTTCTGTTTTACAGCTTTTCCGAGATTATCTAAGCAATAGGAAAATAAGTGTAAAACTGTGTAATCATCTTAGTGACAGAAAGAGCGTGTTAGCAGGTGTACCGCAAGGTTCAATTCTGGGACCCACGTTGTATATAATTTTTGTTTCATGTATGAGAGTTTTATTTAAGCACTGTAAATATTTTGTATATGCGGACGACACGGCTCTTGTAGTGTCACATCACGATGAGATGGAGGCTCGCAGATTGTTGCAGGTTGATTACGATAGATTGGTTCGGTGGTCACATGACTACGGATTAATTATAAATGCGAAAAAAACAAAACTAATGCATATCAGATCTCCAAGTAACGCGACGGATGGTGTGACACCTGGAATTGTCTCTCATGATTATGGGTGCATACATAAAAATGTTGAGCTCCCCATGTCTTGCGATTGTCCGGTCATAAGTATTGTAAATAAATTTGTATATTTAGGTTTAACTATAGATAATAGATTTAAGTGGGACCTACATGTAAATAGTATTTGTAAAAGATTACGATGTATAGGTGGTATGTTTTATAGAATAAAATATTTTGTACCTAGGTCCACACTTATAACTGTATACAAGTCTTTGGCAGAATCGTTGATTAGATATGGTATTAGTAGTTGGGGCAATTGCACTAATACTAATTTGAAAAGAGTAATGTTCGCACAGAAATCGATCTTAAGACTTTTAGTAAATGAGCAAATTTGTAACGCGGCGCGAAATGATATTTCTTTGTACTTTAAAAAGTTAAATGTGTTATCTGCTAAAGGCTTGTTCTGGCAGAGAATTGTTCTTGACCAGTTTTCGAAAACCGAGTATAAAGATAAACCGCGTCATTTGCATCACACTAGATTTAAATTTAATGAAGGATATGTAGTGCCAAAATTCAATAATAAGTACGGAAAAAGAACATTGGAGTATAACGTGCCAAAAATACTTAATATGATGCCGACATCTATTAAGAAATGCAAGAGTAAAAACATTGCAAAAAAATTAGTCAAGGATTGGTTGATAAAGTGTGGATTTATTTATAACTAGTAATTAATTGTCTAATTGTAAGTTGTATAGATTGATATAAATTTTTTTTTTCGTTATGTAGTATATTTTGAACCTGTAAGAGAACACGCCGACAAATCATTTTTGATTTGGCGTGACTCGTAAATTGTATTTGTTTTCTTTTCTATTGTATATTATATTTGTTACCAATTAAATAAAAAAAAAAAAAAAAATAAATGTAAAAGGCTTTGCCGTGTAAAAGTGAAAAGATAAATAAATAAATATCTCAGACATCCTTATAGGAGGTAATTTGCTTTTGTTGCGAAGGTGGAGAAGTCTGACAGCGGGAGGAATCGAACCCGAGATCTTTTGATTGAAAGTTTAAGACTACTTTCAGACCATCAACCATTTAAGGCCATTAAAGCTAAATTATTTTAAATAAAATAAAATGCTTACCTGTAATGTTTCAAACTTAGCAACGACATCAAAATTAATTTGACACGGAGTACAGAAAGTTGTCATTGGGACCCAGTGCATGTCCAGACCGTTACCAGACTTTACTTCATCCAGAAGATATCTGACAAACTCTTCGAAACTCGGCCAGCGAGGTTCTGCTATGGTCCTTTTCTAGAATAATAGAAAAAAAAAAACAAAATATAATATAGATACACGGGAAAAAGAATATAGCTGCAATTTTGAAACTTATTTCAGACAGTATAAAAATAATGTAAATTTGAACCATACAGAGAATTGAAGTATACAGAGCTTGTTTTGTGAGGACGGAGTAGATCACACCCGTACATTTTTTATTTACCTACCTAAATCAATTATTCCGCAGACTACCCGGCAAAGAATTGGTCTGCCACTCTTTGTCCTTTAAAAGGCAGATGTTCGAAAAGATAAAGACATTTTACATCTTAAATTCAGCGATGAGGTTTCCCACCCATCCTGAATGTCTTATTTTTTGCTGGCACGAAGAACATAACTTGCATGTTTTTTGCATGCTGCTGGTCTGCCGGCTACCCCACTTGTGCATTATTGGCTAGTTACCAATCTTAGAAAAATAATTGCAATGTAGGTATCTGAATTGTTCAGCGATACAAAATAATAAATTATTAAATTGTGTTTATTGTAAAAAAAGTATTATTGCTCCCGAATAACATTGATTAGTTGCGTAAATATTAATTATTATAATGTACTTAATTATTATTTTTCGTAATAACGAGCCAAGAGGATAATAATAATTATTATTGTCTCAGTAAGACTGATTGATATCAGAGACCTCTATACATTTGCGGTGTAAGCATGAAGCTTTGTGATTGTTTTCATAGATGGCGCACATTGCATAAATAAAGTGTGCATTATTTATTTTTTTATTTTTTTAAAAGATATATCTGGGTTTTGTTATAAACCGAAATACAACCTTATACACCTTTCACAGTAAGCTAAAAGCTTATTATTATGAATATTGGTAAAACATAATAATAAAGGGTTGTTCAACAAGAACTTTGTTTTTTAATTGTGGCAACACCAGCAACATGATAGTTTTGACATTTAATTTTTTGACGTATTCGTAGTATATGCATTGGCAATTGTTGCAATGAATTCAATTTCGCTTGAAAATCGCATTAAAATAATTAAAATCCATTATGAAAATGGTGGTTCTGCTAAAGTGACATTTCGTCAAATTCGTGATATTTTCGGACAACATAATCGTCCTTCTGAGACCGCTATTAAGAATTTGGTCGCTAAATTTGAGTCGACAGGCTCGATACAAAATGTGTTAACACCAACGCGTGTACGACCGGGTCGTTCAACTGAAAACATCGCAGCCGTGAGCCACAGTGTTGAAGCAGATCCAAATTTGTCAATTCCTCGACGTTCTCGACAATTGGGGTTATCCAAAACCACCACATGGCGAATTTTGCGTAAGGATTTGGCTTTGAAGCCTTACAAGGTTCAACTGGTGCAGGAATTGAAGCCGAACGACCATTCAAATCGCCGTAGATTCGCTCAATTCATTCAGGAACAACCCGCTGGTTTTTCTGAAAAAATCATTTTTTCAGACGAAGCCCATTTTCACTTGTCAGGGTACGTCAACAAGCAAAATTGCCGCATTTGGGCTTCTGAAAATCCTAGAGCAATTATTGAGAAGCCGTTGCATGCTCAGCGTGTCACTGTATGGTGCGCTATGTGGTCTGGAGGCGTGATTGGGCCGTTTTTTCTCGAAGATGAGACTGGAAATGCGGTAACGGTCAATGGATCACGCTATCGCAAGATGTTGACAACTCAATTTTGGCCTATTATTGATGACGTGGATATCACTGACATGTGGTTTCAACAGGACGGTGCCACATGTCACACAGCCAATGAAACGATCAATTTATTGCAAACCAAATTTCCCGATCGCATGATTTCACGAAACTCAGCTGTTAAGTGGCCAGCCAGATCGTGTGATTTAACGCCACTGGATTATTTTTTGTGGGGCTATGTTAAGGACAGAGTCTATACGGAGCCAATCGAATCGATTGCAGCCTTAAAACTCAAAATCCGTGATGTGATTAGCGAAATAGTCCCGCCATTTTGCCAAAAAGTGATTAAAAACTTTGATGAAAGAATCGACATCTGTCAGCGTGCTCGTGGTGGACATTTGTCAGATATCATTTTTCATGCATAATTGCCAAACTTTTCTCTTTGTAATTCAATAAAAATTTTAATCATCTTCATCATTTTTTTTTGTTTTATTTTGTTTTAAAAAACAAAGTCCTTGTTGAAAAACCCTTTATTATATTATATACTTAATTATTGGAATAATTAGTAGTTCTTAGAGTCCCGGCAAAGAATTGATATAGCATTTTTTTTAAATACACATGCTGCTTTTTTGTCTTTGAAGTGCGGCTCTGACACAAATATTCACACCACGAATATGAACAATTTGTATCAAGCATAAATTTTGTCGAGAGTTGATAAACAAACAAGTTGCCTTGTTAATGAGAACCAATGATTGTTCGTGAATAAATTCCATGAAATTGGCTAACTTCGATTCTAGAGCAGAGGTTCCCAAACTTTTTTTTTTCTCATGGACCACTTTCAAAAATTTGGTGGTTCCGGTGGACCCTCTGTATTTTTTTTTTTTTTTTTTTTTTTTTTTTTTTTTATTTTAATAAAATATACCACTGCCAGCTTGACAGTTGTTAAACCTAATTGCTGGACAGTGGACAACATATCACAATCATGAACAAATAAGAATCTAAAATAACAACTAAAATAATATATCTTAGTAATAAAAAAGAACTTACAATATGCTGTATAAACACTTCACAGTATTCCCAAACACACTATTTAAAAAATACTATAAAACAAACTTAACTAAAAACATCGTCAAATTAAATACATCAATATGTAAAAAAATAACAATCACCATAATTTTTCAGACCGAGTACAAGGCCACTACCCAATCAGAGCCACCCATGCTACATCACACTACTTGTTTATTAAATAACTAGTGATGGGCAAGGCTCGCTTTGGTTCCAGTAGACCGTGTACCCGATCCGACATACTTAACAACAAAAAAATCATAATAATAGCATATACTGAAACAAAAATGTTTACATGCCAATTATAATATTCATAAAAGAAATGTCCACATATATCTACTAAAACAATTAACAATAATAATAATAACAAAACATTATAAATAGTTGTCTATATGCTTAATGAACTCACGGTATGATACAGCAAATATATCGACGTGAGGTGCTAGTTCATTAAGAAATTGTACAGCCCTACCTACAGGAGAGTTAGCTATAAGGTTAGTCCTACCCTGTGGAGGATAAAATAACATGTGTGAACGCGATCTACAATATGAGTTTGGCACATAAAAATTCAATTCGGCGAGAATTGTGGGGTTTTGTATTATTCCGTGTAACAGTTTATAAAAGTGTCTGCAATGATACTCCTTACGCCTCTTTTCTAACGTTTCATATCCCATACATCCCATGACAAACAATGAAGGATACAAGTACGGATAATAACCACATTCGACTCGATACAAGTGTCGTAAAAAACGTTTCTGAACCTTTTCAAGTTGCAGCACATAAGTGGTTTCACCTGGACTCCAAATAAGGGAACCTGATTCCAGAATTGAACGCACAAGTGTTTCGTATAATACGCGCAAGGTGTTACCATTTTTAAAATGTGTTGCATTCCTCATTACAAAACCCAATACCTTGAAAGCTCTGTCCGTGGTTTCCGTGATGTGTTTTTTAAAGGAAAGATCCGCCATAAATACAATTCCCAAATCTTTGGTTTCATCTATTCGACACAACGACATACCTGCCATTTTATAAGAGTATTTAAGCGGTTCGCGAGATCTTGTATATGTCATCATGTTACACTTTTGAATACTAAATAAAAGATTATTCTTTAAGGACCATGAATAGATGGCATCTATGTCGCTTTGCAGCAGTATCGCATCATTTTCTGATTCTATCTCACGAAAAACCTTCAAGTCATCGGCATAAAGTAAGTAATTAGAATTTTTAATAACATTTCCAATGTCATTAATAAAGATTGAGAACAAAAGTGGCCCCAAATTAGATTTGGGGCCACTTTTAGGCACACCCGAAAGCGAAGGGTATACATCAGATTTAAATCCTCTGTAAAATACATATTTCTACCCCCCGTCGCTAATTTTTCGAAATGGTATAGGAATTTGAAATATTTCAAAAACTCCTCGATTTTCTTACAGAATATTTTCTCATAGTACCTTTTTCTACAATGTACCGGGTATTTGTACCGACTATTGTTTATGTCAATATCTGGCGCTCTTACCGAATATCCGATAGGTACTTTAACTATGGATTCGGGGACCCCTTTTTATAACTCGTGGACCCCCATTTTTAGTCACGCCACCTTTACCACTTTGGGAATCACTGTTCTAGAGTAAACAAAATCAATAATGGTAATAACCATAAATTAGTAGGTATAGATATATCGTATACCTACCTACTAAAACTCCAAAAAAAAATTGGTATTGGGTTCAATCGAATTTTGGGTCCAAAATATTTTCATATCAATCTTATCTGAAAAAAGTGTTGGTCCAAGGTTGTGAAATAGTACATCGCAATATTTCCCAAACTATGAGCGAATATTAAGTGGGCCCTGAGCATTAAGTAGTTCTACGAATTCGCTACTAGATAATCTGAGTACCTATTACCAATATTATTTGTGCTCTCTTTTCTTTAAGACAACTAAAAGGTGGGTCCCAAGATTTGAATTTTTTGTTAGATGGGTCGGAGATAAGTCAACTTGGGAACCACTGGTCTATTGTTATGAAAACGGGTGCATATGATGTATAATAATCGCGATAAATGCGAGTGAAACACTGAAACGGCAATGGTATTATTATGACAAGGAGTGAAACAGCAAATGTCTATTGCAATGATATTAATTTTGGAATTTTAGTTTTGAGAAAATGTTTCTGTTCCATGTTTCTAAATATTTCGTCTAAAGATGTAATTTTACAAAAAAGGTTTGACTTACCCTAGCACCAGGACGATATTTCAATATAATCTTCATCCCCAGTCTTGAATGCAGGGAATGCGGCAAGGCAAACTGAAGTTTGTCTTTATAAGCCGAAGACAGTCTCTCAAAAGGATGCCTTACAATCAAGAATGTTGTGGAGTAATTCTGAGCTTCTTTCAGTTCTTGATACGTTGGTCTGGGGTATCGTTTCCTGGCCAACACCAGTGGCACTTCTCTGCTTCTCTCCAGGAAGTGGGCCGAATAGTTGGCCATCAGGTTAAAGTTGTACATCCATGATGATGAGGCAGCTTTGAAGACGTTACACCTGGTGAAAAGTTAATAAAAAAATATTAGTTTCACGACGCGAAACATTTCTAAATTATAAATTTAATTAAAACAAAAAGATATATCTGGGTTCTGTTATAAACCCAAATACAACCTTATACACCCTTCACAGTAAGCTACTAAAATCTTGTGTCGTGAAAGAGGAGTTTGCCGGCACCTGGTATCGAACCACGGACCCCTTGTTCACGAGGCCGAGACTCTACCTCCAGGCTAACTTTAATTCCAGCCAGAAAAGGCAGGAAAAGTGTTGGGAAACCTCAACTTAGATTGCTTGATGATTTAAGAAAGATTGTTAGAAGCAAGTGGACGATGATGACGAATGAGATAAAAATAGGAGGACCAAAATTTTATATATTTATCATTGATACACGGTGTGAACTTTTACGTGTTGCAAAATATGATCAAAAACAATTTGACAGACAAACAAAAAGTAAAATATAAGTTTACTGCTGCAAGTACAAAATCCATAAAAGTAAACGAAGAAAAAATATACTCTACGATATTCTTGAAAAAAAAAATATTTACCCCAATCGACTTGAAAATCCTACACTTGATTGCTTAAAAATATATTTTTTTTAGCGCTGAATTAGTTTATGAGAATCAATAAATTATGGTGTTTGCGAAATTATGCCGAGTAAATAATTTTGTTGGATTTTTAGATTGAAGTCAATATTTGAATTGGCGTCTTAAAGAAATTGGTACTGAATATAATTTATTTCGTATATCGCTTAGGTTAGCAATAAATGGCTTGACATTTTGACACTTTATTTTCACGAGAAGTAGGTAATTCGAGTAACTGAATATAATTCATTTTAAGCTATTGCTTAAATTTTTGATAAGTGAGAGTCATGATATGAAATTGAAATGAAATTACCAAGCCCACATTTGTTATTGATTCGGTTTTCTTTTCCGCAATTTATGTTTCTTGGACGGAAGAATCAGGATCCGTAGACAAACCGCACTTGGCGATCGACTACTGACTTACTTTTCGACAATCTACCTACCGTGTAATTATACGTTATTGTTGCGGTTATTGTCGAAAATTCGTATGTAGTCGATCGCCAAGTGCAGTTTGTCTAGGGGGGGGGGGTCTGTTCTGCTAAACGCCTGGCTGTTGTCAAACATGTCAACGTATTAATTATGATTCATGGGAATCTTGAATGTCCAGGTATATATTGATAGAGTTAAATTTTCATGTTCCCATTACGGCCACTTTTAATTGTAATAGTTCCAACACCTCTTATGATTTTCAAATAAAATATTTAAACTTGAATCACTATGTTTATTTGTTACATTAATTTAAATTACGCTATCGCGATTTCAGTGCACTTGCACCATTGACGAGCTTTTCAAGAGTCTTGACTCTTGAAAAGCTCGTCAAACTCGAAACAAAGACTCGAAAAACAAGAAAATACTGCACTGTAATCTGTCCATACATGAAATAATACACAAACAAACCATTTCTCCATATTAAAAAAAAACAACATATCCCTAAACCATACACATCACAAATCCCACACCACATATTAACACACATACATCATCCCAAAATATCCTGTATTCTCTCCAGTGGAAGATCATACACCCAACCATAACATGCTCTTCTAAATTCAACAAAAACAGTGATTTCTCTCTTTTGTGCATTTTTATATGTTGAATGATTGTGTTATATTTTAAAGATTATTTGTATACTTACAAAGGTAGTTGCCGTGTATTGTTAAAAGTAAATCAATAAATAAGAATATAAAATATTTGGGACAGTAAATTAATCCAAACCAAATCCAAAAAAAAGGTCTCACCATATTAAATGGTACTGCTTATTAATGAGAAACTCCCATGCATTTGGTTGCGTGAATCCTTGCGGCAAACTCTGACACTGCTGTCTCATGTGATTCCTCCTCATCTCCATTCTTGCCTCGACTGCTTCCATTTCGGAAGCAGAGAGCTCTTTTCTCATGAGATCATTGTTGTTATTGTTGCTTCCGC
Organism: Athripsodes cinereus; assembly: GCA_947579605.1. Taxonomy (NCBI): domain Eukaryota; kingdom Metazoa; phylum Arthropoda; class Insecta; order Trichoptera; family Leptoceridae; genus Athripsodes; species Athripsodes cinereus. Next base: position 24,210,270 of record OX388318.1, read on the forward strand.
CTCCTGAGTCTGTGCCTCGTCTGTAGACGAAACTGTTGTTGTCTGTGTATTCCTGGAAATAAAGAAACATATTTATTAGAAGATTTGTCTTAATCTGCAGTGTTCTTGGAATATACTACAGGGGCTACTCCCGAAGCCAACTTAGTCTAGAACGTAATCACATTTTAAAACCTGTGAAATAATATACCATTATCCTTTAAGAATAGTTAGATTTAAAAAATATATATTATGTTCCATGTTCCATGGAGCATCCGGCAAGAATTGGTCTCCCACACTTGAAGGCAGGTGTTTGGAAAAATGAAGATATTTTACATCGTAAATACAGCGATGAAGTTTGCCACCCGTCCTGTGTGTTTTATTTTTTGTTGGCACGGAAAGGGCAGCTTGCATGTTTATTTCATGCAGATTAGAGTTTAGATCTAGATCTTTATACATACATATATAATATGTACAATGTACATTGTACATTCTTCATACATTCAAACCATAAACGTATTTATCCCTCTAGTAGGGTAGCCAGGAAACCAACTGCACGTAACAAACATGCAAGTTGTCCTCTTCGCGGCAATAAAAGTTAAGACATTCGAGGTGGGTGGCATTTTTTAAATTATTTTTTTTAAGATATATCTGGGTTTTGTTATAAACCCAAATACAATCTTAAGCACCATTCACACTAAGCTAAAAGCTTGTGCCGTGAAAGGGGAGTTTGCCGGCACCTGGTATCGAACCACGGACCCCTTGTTCTGAAGGCCGAGACTCTACCTCCAGGCTACCGACGAACTGCATCACTTAACGGAAGATATATTAAACGCAATGTTTTATGAATACCTGCCTCGTACAGGACATTCGAAAACAGATAGAAAAGAGTGGTAGACCTATTCTTTTCCAGGCACTGCACATATCATCATGATCTCCTTCGGTCCCACAATTCTGAGGATCGTGACCATCATGTTCATTGTGTAGACCATGGGTGGCCAACCTTTTCAGCAGCCGGGCCAAATTTCAGAACGAGATTTCCTACCGGGCCGCACAACAATATACTCAACATTTGATAATTTTACTTCACCTTAAAATTTCTACCCCCCCCGTCGCTAAATTTTCAAAATGGTATAGGAATTTGAAATGTTTCAAAACTCCTCGGTTTTCTTTAAGAATATTTTCTCAAAATACCTCTTTCAAAAAAGTAACAGGTATTTGTACCGACTATACTATTATTAAAAAAAGTGTACATATGCTTCGCGGGCCGCACCTAGGCACTCCGCGGGCCGCATGTGGCCCGCGGGCCGCGGGTTGGCCACCCTTGGTGTAGACCATCTGTCTCCATCTCGATTGATCTTCCGCCAAGTACAAGGCCCCGTGCAATGACCTTTGTGTGGCCTCCTTAATTTGTATGTATAAATAGCCAAAATAAATCTTTTCGAATTAATGCATATTATTTTACAGTGCTGTAGGAAGTCCTCTTGAAAAACATAACAATATTATTAATTTTGTCCTCTTGCACGAAACACGTGAACGCATTATTTCTCAAATTAAGTACAGTAGAAGTCCATTAGTCCGGCATCCAACAGTCTGGAATGCCCGATAGTCCGGCATCGCTCCGGAGAATTGTAAAAAAATTGTTTTTTTTCCAAAAGTGTGTCTTTAAAGCAAATAAAAACGCTCGAGATCTATTCGGAAGTTTTCGGGATAGTTAGGGATCATCCGGAAGCGCTCGGTATTGTTGTAAACATTGTAGTAAACCCTCAGCCTACTCAAAAACTTGAAGAAAGTGAATCAGATGCCGAAACGAAAGAAAAGGAAAAAATCAGCTGGGCAGAAGCCGCAGAATCACTAGATAAGTTTATCTCTTTTGCTGAGGCTAGTACTAGCTACAGTGCTTCAGAAATTATTGATTTCCATATCATTAGAAATAAATTTTATACTTAACGCCAAAAGTCAAGAAAACAAAAAGCCATTCATGACTTTTTTAAATCTAAGTGAAATATGTTTAACAGTACGTGTACATACATTATATGAAATGTAAAATAAACTTTGTTGTATGTATTTGCACACTGTATTTGTAGTTTAATTATTCACCTAATTGTTCTTATAATTACCGCCCGATAGACCGGAATTTTCGATAATCCGGCACCGAGCCGGTCCCGAACGTGCCGGATTATCGGACTTCTACTGTAGGTACATTTAAAAAATAATAAATAATATATTTTTTATATAAGAGCATTGTTCTTTGAATTCGTAATTTATGTGAGTACCTACCTGTCTCATTATTTAAATCTCAAAAACCGTGAAATGGGTCCAATTAAAAATAATAATAATATTAATATTTTCATCCCCTTAAATTAAATTAACTATCTCAGCCATCATCCGCAGATGTTCGCCCCCCCGCCCTCCCCCATTCCTATCCTGTTCCCACCCACCCCTGTCCTTGGATGAAATAATTATTCTTCTCATTCTGAAAGCAACCAACCCCATTGTCTCGTTACGTATTATATTATTATTATTATTATAATTCTGATACTGAAAAGAAAATAATCTTATTTTATTTTCAGGACTAGTTTTGTACCCAGTGTCGCTCAAGTAGTTTTTTTTTTATTTTCTTAAACATTATGTTTTCCATGGAGCACCCGGCAGACAATTGGTCTCCTGCTCTTTTTCGTAAGTTTTTTAGTATCCTGTGAAAGGTGGCAATTTGTGAAATAGAAATATATTACTATAATCTTAAATTCAGTAAAGAAATATTTATCTGTGGAATTGAAAATAGTTGCATTAATTTTTTTACATAACTAAATCTTATATGTAAAATTTTCGTGTCACGGTGTTTGTTATCATACTCCTTCGAAACGGCTGGACCGATTTTGATGAAATTTTGTGTGCTTATCGGGTAGGTTTGAGAATTGGCTAACATCTGTTTTACATACCCCTAAAAGTTATCCACCCCGATTTTTTTTATTTTTAGGACGATTTTTTTAAGGTGAGGCATTAAAAATATATAGGTACAGCCTTAAATTTTTACTTTTCTATCATCAACCCCTATTTTTTAATAGCGATATCAGTATATGGTAGTGATGTAACGAATGTGTGATTTTGGATATTTGCGAATGCGAATGAAAGAGTGGCGTTGAATATGTGTACTGGCCTGAGTCAATAACACACTTTCGCGTCACGTTCCCGCTCCGTTAGCGTTCGGGTGCAGACGATGTTGCGCCAAAGTGTTAATTTTCGTAACTATTGTGTATCTTAGCAACGAAATTGACACTTGCTTGCAACTTCGTCTATACTCGAACGTTAACGGAGCGGGAACGTGACGTGAAAGTGTGTTATTGACTCATGCTGTTGATGTGTACTACCAATTGCATCAAAATTTTCGACTTGTTGAGCTATGGAACTTAACAGACATATTCGTTTACGAATATAACAATATAGTTTATTCCGGGATAATAATAATAATATTTAATTCCATTGTACTCGACGGTAATATTAAATTATGTTTATTGATGTCTTCAGGTGCCCAAATTTAGATATACCGTAGGCACAAGAATTATTTTCATTATTTTGCGTAGCAACGAACCTCAATACAAATTTATAACAGATATCTAAAATGAAGTTTTTATTTCAGTTTTTTTTTTGTTCGCACCATAACCATACATTTTTCTTGTGTAAAACTGATTTGTTGATGATTTTGTTATGTGAATGATGATGGGCAAGAAGAATAAAATAAATAAATAAATAACCATAGAGTTTTGGAAATAGAGATAGTTTTCCCACTCTTTTTTGTATGTTTATATTTTTTATTCTATTCCCTCACGCCGCATCCCAAGTGGGGTAAGCAGCGAGAACGGAACGCTATATAGATCTGTACCTATATACTATATTCTTTCGCCTTCTCTGCATTCGTGCAACCTCTCATGCATGCAGTCGATTTCTCTTACGGAACACACGGCCCTCCTTGAGAATTTGATCTACGTGATCAAGCCACGTAGTTCTCGAACGCCCGCGCTTCCTCACACCCCTTCTTTCAGACAAATATAATGTCCTCTTTATAATGCTTTTACATTTTTATGTATCACATATTTATGGCGCAAGCATTTTAATTCTAATTATATAAAAATAACTAAACATATTATAGATACCTAGAAGAGAAAAAATAATAATAAAAAATTGACGATGAGACGATGGTCCTGGTTGGGTCATGTGTAGAGATTATCTAGTAATAGTTGTCCAAAAAGAGCACTGTTCTTTTATCCTCAAGACTTCCGACGGCCCGGACTACCATCTTTCACAATATATTGTTCCTGTACAATGAATTGTATAACTGATATTTTTATGATACTTTTTGATTTGAAAATTGTAACCAATGTACAGTGAAGAATAAAGTAAATAAATAAATTGGAGCAAAGGCGCTCTGAATGGAGAAGGCTATGATGTGATTCCGAGGAGAGCATGGAAGGATGAGGTTAGATTACTATCGATCCTTTTGATTACATGTAATATATCCAACTCCACTACAGCTTAGCTAAAAATAAATCTTTTTCATTTAGGAAGGAAATAATGAGACAGAGCTGAGCACAGTTAATATTTTACACAACTTAACATTGTTAATCGTTAACCAGTTAGCGAAAGTTAACTTCGTTAGATACTCGTTGAATCGTTGTATATTTTTTTTAATTTACTCAAGTTACCTAAACTTTGGTCCCCAAGCGCGAGAAGAAAAAAAAATACGGTATACCTACCTACTTGTGATGTTTTTGCTTTATGGGTTGTGAATTGTGATATATAGATGGATGCTTCTATACGTTGTTTCCATTGAAATACAACAGATGATGTCTTTCCAACTTGAAAACAAAAAATTGTATGAAATCGTATAAAAACCTTAGTTTAATTAATGGAAAAATATCGAGTTGAACTAAATAATATAATACAACTTTGAAATTTTTCAAATCATGTGATGAGTATGCCACAGAGGAATTGAGAATGTTACCTAGGTTTAAAAAGTACTCTTAACCAAGCCTTGAGTCGATTCATAAGCTTCGGAACTCTGTGTTGTGCACTCTTAAACGAAGTTCACATAATGTAAGGGCCGAAATTATAAACGAGGAACCCAATATTCGTAAGTATGTCGACACTTTACGAACGGATGGCGATCTGCAGTGTTACTCTGGATACTCGATCCCAATCACAAAATCGTAAAATTTCAAAATGGTACTCTTGAAATTCGACGCTAGCGCCGGATCGCATTGGAATCGAGTGTTGATTTGAAGAAGATGTGAAATCGTGTAAAATTTGAAAATTGGTACTCTTGACGTCGTTTTGACAGTAACTCGATTTCGTGGGATTGTGTTGAAATCGACTAACTGTCATTACATACACGATCGCAAGAAAGTAACTTTTTTGGAATCGAGAAGAAGTAATTTATTAAATTACTTTAAAAAATGGCTCGTTTGGCATTATTTTTTTATAAATTTGGAAAACCGGCATCAAGTTAATATTCGTCAGCGAAAGAATTTGCGTAGAATAGCAAGATATTCGCAAAATGTGTCTAGCATGAGTGGTGGGGAATTTGTAGTAAATCATAGAATATCAAAAGAAATGTTTCAGGAGTTGTGTTTCAGAATATCAAAAAATATGTTTCAAGAGTAAATTATTTAGAATTCTTTGTAAGTTGTTTATGGAGCTCATGACTTACATAGGTATACAAGCCAGACATGCATTAGCTGTGGAATTCACATCATAGACGAATTGAAAGTATACGTTTCATGTATTCATCATTTGTGACATGTTCAATGTTCATACCATTTTACACCCAAAATCCTCCTAAGACATTAGTTTACAAAACTTAGTATCTATATATGTATATATACTATATAAATATGTATATATTATAGAATATGTAAACTCTCAAGGTTTGTAAAAATAACAAAATTGTAATTGTGTAATACATAATAATTTTATTGACTATTATACTTGATAATGAAATTATTTAAAAAAAATACTATGTACAAAATAAAAACCATTAAGACATCATGCTTAATAAGCAAGTATTTTTCTATTCTAAAACTATTTTCTACTGCATATTGTCTTTGCAATCTTCCTCAGACTCTGTACGAATGGCAGCACTCCTTTCATTTAAAGATTCGGCACACTGCCCCAATTTTTCAGCAGCTATTTTAAACGCAATCACCGCTAAGCACTCTGCTTTCACCCGGTTCCAACCCCTGTGTTCTGGCGAGATGAGAATGTCTTGTTTGGTTGTGGAGACTTCTAACAGCTTGTACCTACAAGTGGGCTCCTACCGGCTTGTAGATGTGGGCTCTGCCTGCTTTGAATGCGTGGACTCTGTCCAGGCGCTGATGGAAAGAAAAAATAAATATAACACTAGTTTTTTTTATCAAAAACAACATTTTGAATTTAAAAAAGGACGCTAGGAGATTAATTGCTACAATTAAGATTAGTTAAAATATTAGTGTAACATGCAGTTGACTTGTTTTTTAATTTCAACACTAGTTCTACCTTTATTTACAAATCACCCTCGTGGAGTTCACATATAACTTTGTTTATAAGTTAACAAATTAAAAAAATATACATATAGATTCATTTTTATATTAAAATTAATCAGCAACTAAAATAATACTTACGTTTTTGATAATTATAACCAAATATATTCAAACAAACAACGCAACACTGAAATGCATAAACGTCAGAATTGATATTTGAAATGAGTGTTCCATTTACAGAAAAAAAATAATCCTAAAATATTATCGCTACGTCAAATTATTATATTTGTTAAGTAGGACAATTATTAGTAAATGTATTTGACTTTTTTATGTTTCAAAAATAAATACATATACCACTCTCGGATCTCAAGTTTACTTCCTTACAGTTTCTTGTAGTCTACATACAAACGCGACATATAAACAATTATTTATTCCTTATTTGCAGCGAAAATATTTTTAAAATTGCAATAACAAACTCGATACGAACACGATCCCGCGCTTTGGAACGCCAATCTCAATACGATTTCAATCGCGCGGGATTGGGTTCAAGAGTACGGTTTTGAAGTTGAAATTGAGATTGAGATTGGAATCGTGTTGGCATTGGATTAGGATCGAATCGAGTGTCAAGAGTAGCACTGCTGCAGTGTTACTCTGGATACTCGATCCCAATCACAAAATCGTAAAATTTCAAAATGGTACTCTTGAAATTCGACGCTAGCGCCGGATCGCATTGGAATCGAGTGTTGATTTGAAGAAGATGTGAAATCGTGTAAAATTTGAAAATTGGTACTCTTGACGTCGTTTTGACAGTAACTCGATTTCGTGGGATTGTGTTGAAATCGACTAACTGTCATTACATACACGATCGCAAGAAAGTAACTTTTTTGGAATCGAGAAGAAGTAATTTATTAAATTACTTTAAAAAATGGCTCGTTTGGCATTATTTTTTTATAAATTTGGAAAACCGGCATCAAGTTAATATTCGTCAGCAAAAGAATTTGCGTAGAATAGCAAGATATTCGCAAAATGTGTCTAGCATGAGTGGTGGGGAATTTGTAGTAAATCATAGAATATCAAAAGAAATGTTTCAGGAGTTGTGTTTCAGAATATCAAAAAATATGTTTCAAGAGTAAATTATTTAGAATTTTTTGTAAGTTGTTTATGCAGCTCATGACTTACATAGGTATACAAGCCAGACATGCATTAGCTGTGGAATTCACATCATAGACGAATTGAAAGTACACGTTTCATGTATTTACATATATATCATCATCATCGCCCTCAACGCTCCTCTCGGGAGAACAGGGCAGAAACCAGCCTCATCTATTCAGAGCGTCTCTTTGCCAATCACGTCACCTCTTCCCACGAAATTCCCTGCGCTCAGATGTCGTTGTCACAGGAACAGTGTATTGTGAAAGAGGGACGCTCGGGCCGACGGAAGAACAGTGCTTATTTTGGCCAACTATCATTGGGCATTCTCAGAGCATGACCCAGCCAGGACCATCGTCTCTCCTGTATCACAGCATCATTTGTGACATGTTCATACCATTTTACACCCAAAATCCTCCTAAGACATTAGTTTACAAAACTTAGTATATATAAATTATATGTATATACTATCTATGTATATATTATAGAATATGTAAACTCTCAAGGTTTGTAAAAATAACAAAATTGTAATTGTGTAATACATAATAATTTTATTGACTATTATACTTGATAATGAAATTATTTAAAAAAAATACTATGTACAAAATAAAAACCATTAAGACATCATGCTTAATAAACAAGTATTTTTCTATTCTAAAACTATTTTCTACTGCATATTGTCTTTGCAATCTTCCTCAAGGCTGATGATACTTGAACAGACTCTGTACGAATGACAGCACTCCTTTCATTTAAAGATTCGGCACACTGCCCCATATTTTCAGCAGCTATTTTAAACGCAATCACCGCTAAGCACTCTGCTTTCACCCGTTTTTCTTCGATTAATACGAGTTGCTCTCGTTGTTCCAACCCCTGTGTTCTGGCGAGATGAGAATGTCTTGTTTGGTTGCGGAGACTTCTAACAGCTTGTACCTACAAGTGGGCTCCTACCGGCTTGTAGATGTGGGCTCTGTCTGCTTTGAATGCGTGGACTCCGTCCAGGCGCTGATGGAAAGAAAAAATAAATATAACACTAGTTTATTATCAAAAACAACATTTTAAATTTAAAAAAAGACGCTATGAGATTAATTGCTACAATTAAGATTAATTAAAATATTAGTCTAACATGCAGTTCACTTGTTTTTTAATTTCAACACTAGTTCTACCTTTATTTACAAATCACCCTCGTGGAGTTCACATATAACTTTGTTTATAAGTTAACAAATTAAAAAAATATACATATAGATTCATTTTGATATTAAAATTAATCAGCAACTAAAATAATACTTACGTTTTTGATAATTATAACCAAATATATTCAAACAAACAACGCAACACTGAAATGCATAAACGTCAGAATTGATATTTGAAATGAGTGTTCCATTTACAGAAAAAAAATAATCCTAAAATATTATCGCTACGTCAAATTATTATATTTGTTAAGTAGGACAATTATTAGTAAATGTGTTTGACTTTTTTATGTTTCAAAAATAAATACATATACCACTCTCGGATCTCAAGTTTACTTCCTTACAGTTTCTTGTAGTCTACATACAAACGCGACATATAAACAATTATTTATTCCTTTCTTGCAGCGAAAATATTTTTAAAATTGCAATAACAAACTCGATACGAACACGATCCCGCGCTTTGGAACGCCAATCTCAATACGATTTCGATCGCGCGGGATTGGGTTCAAGAGTACGGTTTTGAAGTTGAAATTGAGATTGAGATTGGAATCGTGTTGGAATTGGATTAGGATCGAATCGAGTGTCAAGAGTAGCACTGCTGTTCGTACATTCTACTAGATACTGCATTATAAAACTATTTTGACAATTCGTTAAAAAGAAATATTTTTGCCTACTGTACCCATTGTTTTCAACCGGTGGTCACATAAGATCTTGACTGTCCCTTTTATCTACCTGCTCCCCATTCATAAAAACTTCACCCAACAATCTCATAAATTACACAAAACAAATGAGTAAATGACAGCGATGCTATGAGAATATATCCTAACAAAACACGTGCTTAGATTCATCCATTGTTATTTCTTTCTCTCTTCAGGCTAATAGTGAGACAGCTATGCTAGTCGTCAAAACTAACCCCTGGTCGGTTGGCCAGTTAAAGCCGATGTTAACATTTTACTGAAATAATATCAACGGATGTTTGTAATGCTGAAAAACGAGTTGTTATATCAAATTTTGGACCATATTAAAATATTTTGAGCTAACGGACTTTTATAATTTTGGCCCTAAGTGTATCAAATACAACATACCTACCTAGTTAATACCTATTCAAATTGGTTGACTATCTGTGAGTGTAATCAACTGGAATGATTAATCTAGAGTGGTTCAAAAATATGATTTGTATCTCTAATTCATTTTGAAATTCTACTACCTAAACACGACACGGTGAATAAAAATTTAGGCACCCAGATTAAGTGACAAACCTCATCTCTGAATTTAAGATTCAAAATGTCTTTACTTTTTCGAACACAAAGAATGGGAGGCCAATTTTTTGCCGGGTGATCCACGGCTAAACGTTACAGTTTTTTTAAAAAAAACAAGATTAAGTTAAAAGTTAACAAAATTATTGAATGAACGTAATTAACTCATTAATCTGTTAATCATTAATGCTTAACTTCGGATAGAGACTTACTAATAAATAATTATACTCCCGTTTCTTTTAATTAATGTTTGTCTCATTTAGTCAAAGGACTTGATTAAGAATAATACCGAGTAAATAACCCTCTCATCACCAGTGTGTCCGTATAGCCACATGAAGAATTTAATTTATTAAAATTCAACTGGTTAGAAAAGAGCTTATGTTTTATGTGGAAATTATTAAGAAATATTGGTTTTATTAGGTGGAATAAATATTTTTTTGTTAAGAGTCACTATTTTGATTTTTTACTTATTTTCAAACTTTGAAATTAATTTTTCAAAATGTATTAAGTATAAGCATTTTTTTTCCATAAAGGTATGAGGGCATCGGTAGCTTGGATGTAGAGTCTCAGCTTCGTGCACATGAGGTTCGTGGTTCTATCCCAGGTGCTGGCAAACTCCCCTTTCACGACACAAGCTTTTAGATTACTGTGAAAGGTGTATAGGGTTGTATTTGGGTTTATAATAAAAACCGAGATAGGTATATCTTTTTTAAATAAAAGACTAAAAAATATCCCTTAATATTATTTAGTTACCACCCTTTAAATGTCGAGTGTGTGCTTAGATTAAATTATGTCGAAAAAACTACGTCTTCTGGGAATTCGCTAATGATTAAATTTGAGAACCGTTGGTTTATGATATCACTTTATCTACGTAATCTTAGGTTTATCTCAAAAATAATATTTCATACAAATATTATGTATGTTACTAAACACAGTGGAAGTAGATTTATAAGATCAAGATTTTAAGAATAACGTCCTGCGATCGTACATTTCATTTTTTTAGGATAGACGCGTTTTATCAAGCAAAATCGACAAGAATATTGAAAGAATTTGATAAAATCAATAAACGTAAGTCATTATTAATTATTAATTAATTTATTTATTATGTATAGGTACAATGAGTGACATGATAGTTGTTACCTTTGCGTCACTCGAAGTTCACAATACACAAAACAGTTTCATAATGATACACACTCATACAAACAAACAATTATCAAACAAAATATTTCACACTTAATTGTTAAATCTATCAAATTAATCAACGAATAAACTGTAGTCTCATTGATTGTATCGGCGATCAGCACCTGATGATGCGAGCTCGGTATCCGCGAAACCAGTCTTACTCATCAGTAACTAAAACAATAATAATAAGTATTCATTTATTTGATAAACTGTAGTCTGACCATCCCTACTTCTCAAAGGACATAGCGAGAAGATAGATAAATCAAAACGTTTTTCTTTCTTAGTTCTATTTGTGTGAAGGACCAATTTTCCAGAAATCGACACTTTTTATTCTGGAAGCTTTTGACGACTGTAAAATTTTTCACGGTTTCAAGAAAAATCTGAATCGATTCTTGGCTGAATCGCGAAGTTTCAATAGCCATTTCATCGCTGAACCTTGTATCGTGAAAGCAAGAATGGTGTAATTGGTGAACGTTGTTCATTGACACCGAGCATTGACTTAAGTGATCACTTAAGCCAGACCAGAGACTATTCGTAAGCGTTGGGACGCCTTTCTCACTTCTTCCGATAAGATTTTGCATAATGTTACTTTGCGTAGACATGATTCTCTAAAAGAGATGTCCAATGGAAATTTTATTTACCTATCGAAGCAGTCTTTGGTCAAGGCGATCTCAGTAGAATTTCTTTTTCTTTTTATCTTCGAAAAATACTTAAATCTTTGATGAAGACAAATAAACTCCAATTACTGTACATCGTAAAAGATTATAATGTTCTAGATGAAATCCGATGCCAAAACCTGAGGGAGCGTAGTCTTTCCTCTCTCCAAGCTTCGGATGTGAGGATGTAGTAGGTAGTAAGTACCTTCCAACTGAGTGTAGTGGTAGTAGTGGTGGTAAGGCATATCATGACGCAGGATATACTTCCATTTCCTTCTTCCGCTTCTTAATATTTCCGCCGCCAACCAGAGATATTACGTAAGTACCTACTGAAAATCACCACTTCTCAATCTTTTTCTACATTTTTTTAACACCATATAACACGGTTTCTAAAATGTTCACCACTAATATAATCCTTTTCTTCCGTCATTTACCTCATGTTGCTCTTGATAACATATATTGATATTTGGACTGACGGATTGCTTTTGATTTATTTATTCATTTCGCAAAAAAGAGAGATTTCATGTTTTACACATCAATGTTTGAATTGTTAAAAATATTGTTTGAAGATTATCTAATCGTGTTCCGATTGTCGTGGGTGACTTATCCATTATTTATATATTTATTTATTCACAATCATATACCAACAGGCACAGCATAAAGGTTATAACGTAAACAATGAAGAAATTACATGGTCAATGCTGCGCCCTATTACAGGCATGTAGTATTACTTGGAACACTCACCCCCCCATTATTGATAGTGTTTGTAGAATAATTATTTATTTATTTATTTATTTATTTATTTATTCTTTTTGCACATCATCATTACATAACAGTGTTAACAGAATAATATAAAATTTTAGAAACTAGGACGATGTGCAGTGGCGAGATTATCACTATAAAGTGATTTCTTCCATCTAACCACGACACATTTATTATTAGTTATTATTATTGGATCACTTATTTTGCTCTGTTTTGTAATGAAATTACTTCAAGAGCGCATTTACAATATTATTTGTCACTTTAATTTATTTTTATTACTTTTAAAATACAAATCATGTAAACTATTTTTACTGTCACAAATTTTAGGTACCTATTAGATTTAATTTTATTAAAATGTTATGTTATGTTATTTGTGGATGATTTAACTATTACTGATGTTATTTATGGATGATTTATCTATTACTGATGTTATTTGTGGATGATTTATCTATTAATGTTATTATTTGTGAATGATTTATCTATAACTGATGTTATTTGTGGAAAACTTATCTGTTATTTATGACGTTTGTGGATAACGTATCCAGCATTGATGATATTGTGGATAATTTGTTCATTACCGACGTAGTTTGTGTACGACTTGTTACTTGATCACTTGGAGGGTTTTCGGGGAAAGTGTAATCTTTTAATTGTTTCAATTTCCGTCTTCGCAGTCTTTTATTGACCACAATCATATCTTGCGAATACAGCATTATTGTAGGTTTATATATATTTATTTTTGTTTTAATAAACAAAATGAACAACCGTTGGCTTTTCCCCAATAAATCTGGTACTTAACAACCTTTTAATCCTTACACACGTGTGTTTTATTTCAGTAAACCTTAATTAAAATATTGTTAACACAAAATTGTAACATAAAAAAGGGGATGAAAGTTAACATTTGTATATTTTATTTCTATCCAGCGGACTATGGCCATAGCTTTGCATTTACCGGGAATCTTTTTCAAATCTCCTAACATATCTAACCTTGTTTTTTGTTGTTGTTTGTTTTTGGACTACTTTGATGTAGATAATTATGTAGTATTTCATCTGGAAAATAAAATTCAATTGTGTTGATTTTAATGCGTAAAATTAATTAATAATCAATTTTTCATTCAAATTCTAATGTGCTTATTTTTTAGAAATACCTTAACACTTTTTAATCCAATTTACACGTTTTTTTTTCAACAACATAAAATACAATTTATTCGCTCAAAATTCAGCAGAACTCGTACTTCGAAGGATAATTTAATCGGTCTGCATATATTAAAACACTTGTATATGTTTCTATGTACGTTAGATTTGGTGTTATGCTACAGTACATTTATTGACAATCTTTTAACGTTTGGCTGATTGTAGGTTAGGTAGGTCTGGTTTTGTTTTATGCTACAGAATTGTGTACAAAAAAATTACAATTATTAATTTAGTTCTCATTAAATAAATTGACCTCATTTTTGACGAATCATCATTTCTCTGTTAAAGTGCAATATAATTACATGAATATAAGTACAAAAATTATATACTGTTTGAGTAAACAAATACCCGCCTCTACAGGACACCAAAGTACTCACAGAAGAGAGTGGAAGTCCTATTTTATTCGGGGGATTACGCGGAAGAAGAAAGATCAATTTTGTGAATATTAAGTTTGCAACAACAATATATATAATTTATAAAATGAAACACAAAATATAGGTAGTTATTCCACTATTGACTTTATTTATTTTTGCGAGCCGGCTTTCAAGAATAAATAAAGTCAATAGTGGAATAACTATATATTGTGTTTCATTTTATAAATTATTAATATGGACTTCCACCAAGAACCGTCGGTCGATAAATTAAACTTTAACAATATATTATTTTTTCAGAAATATTATTTTAACTCGGATCAAAAATGAAACTAGGTACTCCCATTGGTCACACACAAAACATTATTACGCAGATGTTGATGTAGGTACTAATTAAGTTCCTTGAGGAACACCACACCATCACTTTTCGCTCACGCGTTTGCTTTCATCACATTCCCAAGAGAGAATCTACACTATAATGGAAGCCACATGAACTGTCCAGTAATTATTATTTGATTTCCCATCGCGATACTCGCATGATGTGGTCAAGGCAAATCTGTATTGTGGGTCGCTATTTTGCATTGTTATGTGGAATTAATTTTAAATTGGTTTGATTTTCAAATGCTGCTTTCTTCACTAATTTGCATTTTTTTCCATAAATGTTTATGTGTCGAGGTATAGTGAGCGTTTATGTATATTAAAACGTTTATCCATACAAATTTCAGTCTTTGGTTAATCTTTTGTGCATATTTTCGCTTTATAGTGTCAGCTGATAGGTAGAGTGTTTGAGCAGTGTGGGGTGTACTATAGTGTAAGTATTTATCTTAGAGGTTTATGAGTTGAGATAAGGGGAGTTTGCCGGCACTTAGGATCGAACCGCGCACCTCTTGTGTATGAGGCCGAGACTCTACCTCCAGGCTGTCGACGAACTCATACTATCTTTATACATCTCTGGTTGTCTAGACTTCCAGTAAATATATGCTGATCTTGTAAGCCATACCATACCATACCATATAATAATCGCACTATTAGAGGCATTATATTGTCTTTGTTCCGTTCAATAGTTAAACAATTCGAAATATTTATTTGTGAAATTGAAAATAGGTAAGAACATTTTATTTTCATCAAGTTAATAATTAATATGTAAAGGAAACCGTGTATATTTTAAAGTAATTTGTTTGTGGAATTGATACAGTGGAGTTGATTTTATGAGTTACCAATTCAATTAAAAAAATTCGACTTGTTGACAAAGATATAATAGATCGGTAATTCAAAGAATAAATCGGTCATGCGGCCTATCAAATTTTGCATCCAGTTTTAGACTGACATTGGTTGTAAGACAATACATTGCTAATGCTTGAAGGACATCGATGTTGGAACACAAAAAGTACGAAAAAATGTACCGCGCTGCAAGTCTAGTATGTCTATGCTTGTTGATGTGTGGAACTGGACCGTCGATTTGTATTTTATAAAAGCACTGGAAAAAATATATCAAAAATGGCACACGTCTGAAAATAATTCATTGAAAAATTCATTCATCATTTCAAAAAGTTAAAATTCTATACAATAAGAAATGCTAGATGGATGATATATCATTTGAATCTGGGAGAGTTATGAATATATATTAAAAACTTGGCTTCAACTCTTCTGGTGCAATGCAGTATAAAGTTCTTTACACTGAAAACAACACCTCCCCAGTCCCCCGTGCTTTCAGTATGAATCCTCATTCTATGTACATTAGTAGTACACTTTAGTATAACGACATCTGTAATAATATAATAGAACCTTCTGAATAATACGTAACACGTGATGGTCTGCTTAGATATCGTGTTCAATTATAATTTATATTTCTGGAAACTCTCTGTACTATTTTTGTAGGTATTTCTCGGAATAAATTAAAATTCCTATTCTCTCATGAAATTCCTTATCTTTTTCTTATACACATATTATGTACATACATACCATCAAGCCGCTTCCCTAGTAGGGTAGGCAGAAAGGATCGAGCACCACTTTTTCTTATGTTTGCATACACCTTTCGCTTTCGTCACTGTCATTCGATTCCACATTGTCAGTCTGTCACCAGCTTAAGAAGCAAATTGAAAACTGAACTCTTCACCGGCGCCCTTGAGACGGTCTAGGGACTGTTAAACGGCGCCGGCGTCAAAATAAAATCATCCAGAATCATCATCATCATAACATGATTGCTCTCCTGTTCAAAGTGCTCAACACGTGACTATCCTTTAGGATCTAGTTTATATGATCTTGCCATTTGATCCACGTTTCCGAGCTTTCTTATCCGTTCATTCTTCTCCGCCAAATATATTTTCTTATTCATTCTTTCCACATGCCGATCGAATTACATCAACTTTTTACCAATTAGTAGTGTAGCCACTCGGCAAAGAATTAATCTCCCACTCTTTTCCGTAAATTTTCGAGTGATCTGTAAAAAGCAGGTGATCGAGAAAGTTAACACATTTTACATGATAAATTTAGCGATAAGGTTGTTATGTAGGAAATAGTTGACAAATTTCAGCATTCGAAGATGATGGGTTTGAGACACATGCTGGACAATAAGTATGTAGGGATAGATTCTCAATCGTGGGAATGTAGACGAGAGGAAGTTTCCGTCTTTGTTTAGGAAGTAATAAATTCAGAGGATGTCATTTAATTTTAAGAAGCAAATTTGATCCGTGTATTTTTTTTATATAGTCCAAATTTTGGACTTGGTCCGGTCATAAATATCAAATTAGACAGCTACCAAAATTCATGCTAAAAATAGACCAACAAAAAATACCCTTTCGGGGAATTTTGAACGAAGGCCACACATCGAGGCCATTAAACTGAAGATTTATGGTAACAGTGGCGTATCGAATTTGGTAGTGGGAGAAAAGAATCGTGAAATAACTCCGGATATAAAAAAATGGAAAAAAAGGGTGAGATCGCGAGTTATCATATGTAAATTGTCTGTTCGAATAAGCAGATCAGTAAAGGGGTAAATTAATTTCGAAGCGGGGGGCATTGTTTTTCGAATCACTAAGATATTTCCTCCCTAGGGGTTACCTTAAGCGTGGAGAGGGTGAACAACGACTGCTCCTGAAAGCTTGGAGCGGTTATGAGAGAAATCGGTCTGGAATAAATAAAGTTGAAAATCGAAATGAATCCGACTCGTAAGTTGGGCCACTGTGAAATTGCCGCCCTGGCGCTATGAACAATACATGGGGTGTGTCGAAGCAGGGCGGGGTCAAAAATCGCAGCTCTTCCAGGAACATATGATTCCGAAACCGAAAAACAGGTCCGTCGGTAGAAAAGAAAAATTACGAAATGGACGCGGGCAGAAGTAAGAAAGACATTTCTTTAGGAAAAGTGAATAAACAAAAAAAATAACCACGTAATCGTTTCATTAAAATGACCCTCGTACATTCCTTATGTCGATTCAAATTGAAAATGGAAATTAGACGAAGTAGGTATCCGGTAATAATGTCAAAGGGCAATGGTAGAAGAAATTAACTTATAACATAGCTGCCGCGACATTCGGAGGAGATATGTGTTAAGTATTGAAATAACGAGGTTTTAATTTTTTCGCACTATTTTATTCCCGCACGGGGCAAGAGCAAAGCGTGCCTTACATTGGGGGACCGACCCTGGAAACGGGCTATCGGTAACAATCCAGATGTCAACGAATGCGAAGCGTTAATTGGATAATGACGGACCAATGACATTATGGGTTAAGGGCGGTTACATAAGATTTTTTTGTCCGTGATTTGGGTAGGAGATCGATAGATGAGTTAATAAAAATCATTTGCACAGCGATTCCTTAGTCAGATTCCGAATTTCGCTTTCGAGAGAGAAAACGGTCAGAGGTCGCGCGTCTGTTGTCGATCTGACTAGAGAAAAGCCGTATTGCTTTGGTGGAAGATCATTGTCAGTGTAGATAGTCAGTTTTATTTTTGATATCGATTAAATATATCTACATGTTTTTTTTTTTTTTTTTGACTTAGAAAATAATTTTTGTGATAGTGCTATTCCATCGAACTAGTAAAAACATTCTGCGAGTGAATAATTGGTGATAGATAATTATTGGTAATAATAATTAAATTAAATACACGCAAACGAGTCAGATTATATAATTGTGATCGGGGGGGAGAAATCATTAATTCCTTCGTGACTTTCTGTAAATCGAGGTGAGAACAGGACGTATCTGCTGAGTGAGAAATTGGTGATAGATAATTATATTGGTAATAATAATTAAATTAAATACATGCAAACGAGTCAGATTATATAATTGTGATCGGGGGGGAGAAATCATTAATTCCTTTGTGACTTTCTGTAAATCGAGGTGAGAACAGGACGTACCTGCTGAGTGAGAAATTGGTGATAGATAATTATATTGCGCAGTGTTTTAATAATAGTACCTAAATCAGTATCTGAAACTCCCTGGACAATCGTGATAGAAATAATATCGCTTCTACTCACAGGTTGAAACGATATTGTGAAGTTATTTAATCAGCTGAATTCAGGCAGGCTGTCATCTTTCGCATAGACTGGTGTAGGTGTTATAGAACATTGTTATATGAACACAAAGCTGAGGGCGTGGACGTCCAACAAGTGAATCGTTGTGTCGTGACTGAAGGAACGTTACCAACTGGATCGTGGGAATAGGAACGACCAGAAACGTGGAATCATCCCAGAAGGCCTTTCCCGTCGGACAGCCGTAAGAATATTGATATCTTATCTAGACATGATAGTCAGGTATTGGGGTAGAGAAATCGCTGGAACGGAATAGGAAGAGTAGACAAGGAAGAAAGGGGTTGTTGTTTTGTTTTCACTTGGTTTTAGTTTTTTTTCTTTGATTGTTATTTTTTATGAAATTATGCAATACCCAATATTAACTGAATATGTACCTAGCGATAAGTTGGGAGTTATTTAATTCACGTAACGAATCCTAAGGTGGTTGTGAATAGAGTTTATTTTTTTTGTATTCTATTTTATTAATACAAATAAACAATTTTTACATATTATACAGTACAACTTAAATATTGAAATTTTCTATGACGATTTGAGTTTTTCTGTTTCAATTGTCTCTGATAAGTAGGGATCAATCATAATTTGACTTCAATCCTTTTATTTTTTTTTTTTTGATTTTTTTTGTATTGCAACAAATCAGGGTATCTGGGAGTAGAGTAATTAATATAAGACCTAATATATTGAATGATAATATATGTGTGCCCTTGCGGTGATTTTTCGCAAAACAGTGAAATCCTGAGTTGTCCAGGATAGTAATGTCATTACTATGGTTAATCAATAAAATGCAAATTTGTATACCTATAAATATTCAGAGAAAGGGAACAATTGTTTCCCTAAGTTGATACTATAATATATTCTAAGATGTGCAGGTGCCAAATTGATACTGTATACCTATAAATATTCTATGTGCATGAATGTGAACCTATTGCTAAATGTTTATGGTGAAATTATTTTTTTTTCTCTTTGATTTGATTTATTGATTGATTGATTATCAGGAATAACAAAATTAGTTGTAACACACATAGCCTTAGGTTTTCTTTTGTTAAATGTTGTTTTTTTTTTGCTTTTATATCTCAATAAACGTGAGTCATACCAAATTAAGATTTTAATTTAAGTAGAGAGTAGGACACCCCACTTATCCCTCTGTCATAGAGCCAAAAGGCAAGAATAGAGAAAGAGAGAGAGAAACCGAACCAATAAGTACATATACTTTTGATCGGGACCTGCACCTCCGCCTAAAGAGATAAGACTGAGCTAAGCCGGAGGCTGTGTTTTTGGACACTGGCTGGATTCTAAAGGGGAGTAACCAGCGGAGAGTACGCAGGTACGTATCAAATTGGCGCGCCAATCGCGGGGCTTGCTTGATCTAGCACGCTAAATCAAGCACGAACCCAGCAGCACATGCTGCAGTTTTTTTTTTCTTCTCATTCTCTCTCTCTCTTACTACTTTAACAGAGGCAAAGTGGAAGGTGTTTAATAACAATAGGACGCATAGTTACGTATAAGAATCAGTTGTGATAGTCTTATTTAGCAATAGAAAAGAGCGTTAGATTGGGGTTCAGGTGATAGGGGTTAGGTACTCGTAGGTAAGGGTAAAACTACAAATCAAAGAATCATTAAAATTGCGGATTATAGAGCTTAACAGAAATATTAAAATTACAAGCCATGGGAGAGTTGTCGAATTAGTTATATGAATGAATAAATAGATATATTAGAAATTAATAGGTAGTTAATTACTTTGAATAGCGTATAGTTTTACAAACAATAGGTTTTTTTTTTTCTCTCTCAAACAATAAGTAAGTCTGTGATTTGTAGGTACGGTAAGGTTAAAGGATATATTAGTTTTTTTTTGTACTGTGGTTGGAGTTATTTGGTACCTACCTATAGTGTGTCAGGTTTTATTTTTTTGTATAGCGGGTCCTAATATCTATAAAATAAATAAATATAGAATGAATACGGCAAGCTCCAGCAGGACGCGAAGCCAGCAGAGGAAAACAATGTCCGCGGCTGAATCGGACACGAATAGTGGTGTGGATGGCCAGGAGATCCCTATGGCCCCCATGGAGAAAGAAGACGGATACCCACGGGTAATCTACGTTGACCGGGGCGACGGCGAGAGAAGGTCAATCGGGACGACCTTCGATGGGAGGCCGGATGAATGCCCGGAGGCGTTTATCGCGGCATGCGAGACGCATTTCCGCCGGTACGAGACCGCCGAGGTGGACCGCGTGAGGAAGGCGTCCGCACGGTTAGGTGGCATGGCTGGAAACTGGTGGGCCACTAGAGGAAGTGACCTCTTAAGGTGGGAGGTCTTTAAGACCCTCCTCCTGCAGAGGTACGGGACCGAGGAGGCCGAACACTCCCTCCTAGCGCACCTGTACGGGGATCGGCAGAGGCTCCAGGAATCCGGTTTGGCTTTCCTGGAGAGGAAGGCAAAGGTCTTCCGGAGGATGAGGGGTGAGCAAGAATGGGGGTTACTGGTGCCTCACATAGTCACCCTGATGACCCCTAAGTACAGGGAGGCATTGGAGAGGGACGGTAGGAGTCTAGGGTCCTACGAAGAGCTCCATCGGCGGGTTACCACCCTAGACTTCCCTCGTGAGATGGTCCATCCTATCGGACAGGAGGAACGCTCGGGAAGAGGGCTGGGACCTCCGAGACAAACGGGTAATCCCGTACGATCCCCTATGGATCGGACGCGGCGACTAGCCTGCTACCGTTGTGGAGGGAACCACCTCCAGCGCCAGTGCAGGCAACCTGCACAGTACCAGGGCCCCCGTAACACCCAATCATGGCGGGGAAACGGGGAGCGCCCAGGCCAACACGATACGGCGGGGCCCCCGGCTCCAGGACGAGCGTAGATCGGGGGTACGACGCGGCTGGGAGGTCCTTGCGACCGCCCTCCCAGCAGGAGGGGCCAGGAGGTACGGAGGGTCGCGAAGAAAGAGAAGTAGAGGGGGGCGTGTGCCAGGTGTGTCGGGATGGAAGGGGGCACAACGGACACGACCTCCCCAGGATACGGGTGACGCTGCGTGGGGAGGACCACGTAGCTTTAATAGATACAGCGTCCTCCCATAATTTAATTAAAAGACCTCTACTAGGAACTGCGAACGTAGAGGATCGGATACAGACGACGCTCAAGCTGGCGGATGGTGCAGTCACCATGAATGCTAGCGGTAGGGTGACCATCAGGTTGGGAGTGCAGGGACAGGTAATCCCTACCGAGTTCCTAATAGTAGACGGCCTTCGAGAAGACATCATACTGGGTATCAACTGGATGACCGGTCAGAGGGCCGTAGTAGATTTGTATAGAGGGTGCTTCCATTTTGGGAAGACAGAAAGGACCACCACCCACCTTTTACCCCAACGTAGGAGGGCCCTCATTGAAGCAACACTCCCGGAACTCCCTTCTGAGTGGAGTGACTCGGATAAGAGGAGTTTGAGCTCCCTTTTAGGAGAGTTCAGTGAGGTATTCACCCCATATGCAGGGCCGGCGCCCTTACAAGCGTATAAGATCCGCCTCACCGATAGTCGCCCGATAAAGTTACCTCCGTATCGGTTGTCGGACGTTAAAAAGAGGAATTTATATGCGCAATTGGAAGGCATGCTTGCTGATGGGGTGATCGAAGCAAGCCGGTCACCATATTCATTCCCTATCGTCATGGCTCCGAAAAAAGGCAAAGAAGAGTACCGCTTCTGCGTCGATTTTCGCAAACTAAATGACGTCACGGAGGAGGAACTGTCTCCACTGCCCATCATACAGGAGACTTTGAAGGACCTTGGGAATGCCCAGGTGTTCTCAACGATTGACCTCCAGAAGGGGTATTGGCAGGTCCCCATGGAGGAGGCGTCCAGGAGGTACACGGCATTTACCACCCCAGATGGAGCTTCTTATCAGTTCCGGGTCCTTCCATTTGGCCTGAAGGGGGCTCCCAGTCACTTTCAGAAGGCGATGTGCCAAGAGGTACTCGCGGGGTACCTCAGAGACTTCTGTCTTGTATATCTGGACGATATTATTATATATTCACCAGATATAGATACACATCTGTACCACTTACGTCTAGTTCTAGAACGGTTGCAGCAGTATAACTTACGGTGTGCACCCGATAAGTGTAGGCTGGCCGCAAGAGAACTCAACTACTTAGGACATGTCGTTACACAGGGAGGCAATCAACCTCAGACGATACATGAGCTGTCTATTGCCGACACACCTGTACCTACGACACGAAGGAAGCTACGTGCGTTTTTAGGTCTTTGTAACTGGCTGCGGGAGTACGTTCACAACTTTGCTGAAATAGCGGCCCCTCTTACAGACCTCTTAAGCACGAAAATACCATACAAATGGAATGCGGAAGCGGATTCTGCAATGCAGAAAATTAAAGTGGAGTTATCCAAACCGTTATCTCTGTGTCGGCCGGATTTTAGTAGGGAGTTTATCTTACAAACCGACGCGAGTAAGCTAGGCGTCGCGGCGGTATTGTACCATGCGCGTCCCGATGGCGGTCGCGATGTTATTTCGTATGCCAGCTCTCGATTCTCGGCGGCCGAACAGAGGTGGCACTCCAATGAACAGGAGGCGTACGCGGCCGTATGGGCCATTCGTAGGTATCGCCCATTTTTAGAGTCAGCGCCTTTCAAATTACGCACGGATAATAGGGCTCTCACGTGGTTACACAAGGCCAAAGATGAAAGGGCCAAGTTAACGCGGTGGGCATTATTATTGCAAGAATTTAACTTCACGATCGAGCACTGCCCAGGGAAGGAGAATGAACTCCCCGACCACTTATCTAGGGACCCACAGGGAGGTCCAGAGGGAGAGGTAGGAGGTATAGAACGGGCTATGTACCCCGATGTGAGGCAAGAGGGATGGAAAACGGAGGAAATTATACCTCTAGTGATGCAGGTAGACGCTACCCCTCATAGCGAAGAACGACTGCAAGGTTCGTTGGCGGGTTTAGTGAAGGGGGGTCAACGGGAAGACGCGAAGCTCACCAGGCTGGCGGAGTATGTGGAGAGGGCCGAACGGGCCCCACAAGATACCAACACTCGAGGGAGGCAATTGATGCGTATCTACACAGTGAAAGAGGGAGTACTATACCGAAAGGGGGCGGAGGCGCAAGATAGTCGGCTGGTAGTGCCCCGGTTCCTGATACCAAAGGTGATAAGGACCTATCATGATGACCCGTTAGCGGGACACCCAGGTGGAAGCGAGACGTTGCGCGCCATACAACGGTCGTATGTGTGGAGAGGGATGGAAGGCGACACGCGTCGGCACGTGAGGGGATGTATGGTTTGTGCCAGAGCAAGAGGGCGACCCTCCCACCAAAGAGCGTCTCTAGGCTCTACAAAGGCACAGCATGCTTTCGAGATCATATCTCTGGACCTTATGGGAAAGTATCCGACGTCAACGAGAGGGAACCGTAATATTCTCACGGTTACCGATGTTTTTACTAAATGGGTAGAGGCTTTTCCAATGCGGGCTGGACGGGCGCCGCAGATAGTCAACCTCCTGGAGACCCAGATATTCTCTCGATTCGGGTACCCCAGGATTATCGTGACCGACAACGGTCGACAGTTCCGACACCGATCCTGGAAGGAGGCAATTGAGAGGTGGCAATGTAACCACTGGACAACCGCAGTGTATCACGCTCGTGCAAATGCAGTGGAGCGCAAGAACCAGGACATAAAAAAGGGACTACGCATCAGGCTATTGGACAAGCCGCATAATAGATGGGAGGAGTGCTTGGGTGAAATAGTCGGATCGTTGCGTAGGCGACGAAACGAAGCTACGGGAATGACCCCTAGCAGAGCACTTCTTGGTTATGAAGCAAGAAGACCAGGAGAATGGGAACTAGTAGATACCGATCTCGGAGAACGATCCACGCGTGACAGGGAGGCAACGGACCAACTTATACGCGAGAATCAGGATAGGTATTGCGCAAAATACTCATCGAACGAGACAGGTGAAGGTACCTACACTACGGGTGACCTCGTGATGATACGGGAGCACCCGTTGTCTAATGAAGCGGCGGGACGACATGCTGGATTTGCACCAAAGTGGGCAGGTCCGTATACCGTGTTAATACCCACCGGGAATAATAGGGTTTATTGGGTAAACCGACACGGGAAGCCTTTGAAAGTACACGTTGACGACTTACTACCGGCGCCGGGACGCCAACATGAAATCGAGGAGGTGCCGTCTAGAACGGTGGCGACATAAAGAAAAAAAAGAACACGCGCCGTGGAGTTGACGGCCTAAGAATATCACTCCCACCTTTTTCTACTGTTTTTGAGTGTCCTGTAAGAGGCAGGAGATCGAAAAACCACCATAAAATAAAAATATCGAACATCAGAATTACTGTAAATAATGTAAATAATGTACGGAGGGATATAGATACGTAGATATTTTAGATTAGGTTTAGTATGTTTTTTTCATGTAAAATAGAAACCGTTTGTCATACCTATATTATTATTAGCCTAAGTCATAACATAAGTACTAACAAAATAACTAGATTTAGATAGAGGCCGAATTAAGAATTTCGTTGTAAGAGAGATAACTAGGTAGGTATAGTGTAAAGATAATTTGAATGTACAGTGTATACACTTGGCAGTTAGGTATATGTCGCAAATTAGATAAATAGTACGTAGACATCTAGAAATAAGGATATATCATTAGGTGAGAGTAATTAGTTTCTAACAAAATCATAAGTTTTAGTTATTATTATTTCGTATAGTAGCTAAGATGGATAGGTGGAATGTAAGGCGGAAAACATTCGTCCGGTTAGGTATGTAGAGATGTCGCATAGCCAAGATGGCGACAGGAAGCAATACTGTTTGGAGACAGGTATACGACTACGAGGAGGCGTGACAAACTATTGTTTACATAACAATAGTGGCCAAGGGAATAGGACAATAGAAATTTTGTTAGCCGAAAACAAATAAAACCGTTATTACCTGAAGAGATAGAGTGCGGGTAAGGCTTGTAGGACGTGAGGATTAAATTGAAAATTAGGTCGCAGTTTGGGAAGATTGGTTTGTAAGAACGTAAGAGCAAGGAACCGTTTTATGCGAAAGGCATGACGGCTCTTGACATAGTAAGGGTGCTATTGTCGTGTTACTTACGAAAGTAGTCAGACAGAATCGTAAAGCGACGAGAAACGAGGAAAGAAGGCGGAACTGAGAGCGAGAGGGGATCGTGGTCGGAAGTGCAAGGTAGATACCGCATGGAGAGATAGTTTGAAGCGAGTTAGTAGGTAGTGGAGATGGAAGGAATCGTAGATTATAGAAGAAGGTTCGACTCACTCATCTTATCGGAGAACGCGAGTGGAAAACGGTTTCCAGATTTATCAAGGGTGGTAAATCCATCTCCATAATGATGGGTTGTGACCTGGTCTCGGACGGAAAATGGAGGGGGGGTAGCCCCCCCCCACATTTAGGCATTTAAGGGTAAATGACCTGGAGTCCTTGTCAGGAGAAAGGGTAGGTGAAGTAGCTAGTAGTATATTAGATTATAATTTAGGCGCAAGGTATGACTCATTATAATGTTTAATTAAATTGAATTAGCAATTAGCTTTGATAAGTTTTATTTCATTTTTCATTATTTGGTATAAGTGTAAATTCATTGTTTAAATTTCACACCATTTTATACTTATAGTTCTCGTATATTTTAGGGTTGTTTTATTGTTCAAAAAATACTGTTATATTTTTTTTCTGTATTGATTGATACCTATAATAAATTGTATGATGTATATATATAAATCTAGATGATGTTAAGTAATTGTACTATAGGTTGATGTAAGAGGTAACAGCCGTTAAGGGCTTAAATAATAAAAAAAAATGAATGTGTAAACAAATTAATTGAATATTAGTATGATAAATTATAGATGGTCATTTTCAATCGTGATAACGTGGTAATGTGCTAGAGATATTTGATTATTTACCACGTATATGTGTTAGTATAAAAGTATTCTGTTTTTTTGAGACAGGGGTAAGGGGTCTGAGATACCTAATGAGTGCACGAAGGTGATTCGTGCATAATGAATATGGTGAAAAACGATGAAGGAGATGATTTGTATTTATAAATGATATATGGGTTTGTTTTGTTTTATGTAATCTAGTTATTATAAGTGACCACATACTTGTTAAGTAAATGTATCAGATATTGCCTATGATGTAAATACTCGATTGGAAATAGAAAAAAAATATGGGGACTCATTGAAAACATACAGTAAATGGGAGATGTAAAATTACGGGAAGACTATGGGTTGATTCGGGAGAAAGAATTGGTTCATTTGATTCAATTATTTCCCTTACAAGGTGAACAAAACTCGCAAAATGACTATTGCTCTGTAAATTGTATATTTTTATATAAGAATGTAACGTTTATTGTATTAAGAACCTATAAAAGCATGAGTGTAGTTATAAAAGTAAATTTTTAAAAAGCAAAATGTATTTTAGGCTAAGTATTATTAGCATTGTGATGGTTATTGCATAAATACAACGCGTAGATAAGGCGTAAATAACGGGTTATGAACAAGCTTAATATCGTTGTGGAGGGGGAAGGAAGGTAGGAATATAAAACGGAGACTAATTAAGGCATAAGGGGGCCTGTTTGGTTAAATGGACTATCATGGTCAAGAAATATTACAACTTTACGAAGCACGTAGCAGATTTCTTGGTTTAACGCTACGACAAGACAGAAAACGCGAAACCAAGTGGCGCCGGGCAAATAGATAGAATATGTCTTGAACGTTAGATGGTTCATTTATTTATTTTTGTGTTTTTTTTTTAAGAAGGCCAAGGGAATAGGCTGAAATTTGTCAAATTAAGTAGGGTGGGATTGTTATGTAGGAAATAGTTGACAAATTTCAGCATTCGAAGATGATGGGTTTGAGACACATGCTGGACAATAAGTATGTAGGGATAGATTCTCAATCGTGGGAATGTAGACGAGAGGAAGTTTCCGTCTTTGTTTAGGAAGTAATAAATTCAGAGGATGTCATTTAATTTTAAGAAGCAAATTTGATCCGTGTATTTTTTTTATATAGTCCAAATTTTGGACTTGGTCCGGTCATAAATATCAAATTAGACAGCTACCAAAATTCATGCTAAAAATAGACCAACAAAAAATACCCTTTCGGGGAATTTTGAACGAAGGCCACACATCGAGGCCATTAAACTGAAGATTTATGGTAACAGTGGCGTATCGAATTTGGTAGTGGGAGAAAAGAATCGTGAAATAACTCCGGATATAAAAAAATGGAAAAAAAGGGTGAGATCGCGAGTTATCATATGTAAATTGTCTGTTCGAATAAGCAGATCAGTAAAGGGGTAAATTAATTTCGAAGCGGGGGGCATTGTTTTTCGAATCACTAAGATATTTCCTCCCTAGGGGTTACCTTAAGCGTGGAGAGGGTGAACAACGACTGCTCCTGAAAGCTTGGAGCGGTTATGAGAGAAATCGGTCTGGAATAAATAAAGTTGAAAATCGAAATGAATCCGACTCGTAAGTTGGGCCACTGTGAAATTGCCGCCCTGGCGCTATGAACAATACATGGGGTGTGTCGAAGCAGGGCGGGGTCAAAAATCGCAGCTCTTCCAGGAACATATGATTCCGAAACCGAAAAACAGGTCCGTCGGTAGAAAAGAAAAATTACGAAATGGACGCGGGCAGAAGTAAGAAAGACATTTCTTTAGGAAAAGTGAATAAACAAAAAAAATAACCACGTAATCGTTTCATTAAAATGACCCTCGTACATTCCTTATGTCGATTCAAATTGAAAATGGAAATTAGACGAAGTAGGTATCCGGTAATAATGTCAAAGGGCAATGGTAGAAGAAATTAACTTATAACATAGCTGCCGCGACATTCGGAGGAGATATGTGTTAAGTATTGAAATAACGAGGTTTTAATTTTTTCGCACTATTTTATTCCCGCACGGGGCAAGAGCAAAGCGTGCCTTACATTGGGGGACCGACCCTGGAAACGGGCTATCGGTAACAATCCAGATGTCAACGAATGCGAAGCGTTAATTGGATAATGACGGACCAATGACATTATGGGTTAAGGGCGGTTACATAAGATTTTTTTGTCCGTGATTTGGGTAGGAGATCGATAGATGAGTTAATAAAAATCATTTGCACAGCGATTCCTTAGTCAGATTCCGAATTTCGCTTTCGAGAGAGAAAACGGTCAGAGGTCGCGCGTCTGTTGTCGATCTGACTAGAGAAAAGCCGTATTGCTTTGGTGGAAGATCATTGTCAGTGTAGATAGTCAGTTTTATTTTTGATATCGATTAAATATATCTACATGTTTTTTTTTTTTTTTTTGACTTAGAAAATAATTTTTGTGATAGTGCTATTCCATCGAACTAGTAAAAACATTCTGCGAGTGAATAATTGGTGATAGATAATTATTGGTAATAATAATTAAATTAAATACACGCAAACGAGTCAGATTATATAATTGTGATCGGGGGGGAGAAATCATTAATTCCTTCGTGACTTTCTGTAAATCGAGGTGAGAACAGGACGTATCTGCTGAGTGAGAAATTGGTGATAGATAATTATATTGGTAATAATAATTAAATTAAATACATGCAAACGAGTCAGATTATATAATTGTGATCGGGGGGGAGAAATCATTAATTCCTTTGTGACTTTCTGTAAATCGAGGTGAGAACAGGACGTACCTGCTGAGTGAGAAATTGGTGATAGATAATTATATTGCGCAGTGTTTTAATAATAGTACCTAAATCAGTATCTGAAACTCCCTGGACAATCGTGATAGAAATAATATCGCTTCTACTCACAGGTTGAAACGATATTGTGAAGTTATTTAATCAGCTGAATTCAGGCAGGCTGTCATCTTTCGCATAGACTGGTGTAGGTGTTATAGAACATTGTTATATGAACACAAAGCTGAGGGCGTGGACGTCCAACAAGTGAATCGTTGTGTCGTGACTGAAGGAACGTTACCAACTGGATCGTGGGAATAGGAACGACCAGAAACGTGGAATCATCCCAGAAGGCCTTTCCCGTCGGACAGCCGTAAGAATATTGATATCTTATCTAGACATGATAGTCAGGTATTGGGGTAGAGAAATCGCTGGAACGGAATAGGAAGAGTAGACAAGGAAGAAAGGGGTTGTTGTTTTGTTTTCACTTGGTTTTAGTTTTTTTTCTTTGATTGTTATTTTTTATGAAATTATGCAATACCCAATATTAACTGAATATGTACCTAGCGATAAGTTGGGAGTTATTTAATTCACGTAACGAATCCTAAGGTGGTTGTGAATAGAGTTTATTTTTTTTGTATTCTATTTTATTAATACAAATAAACAATTTTTACATATTATACAGTACAACTTAAATATTGAAATTTTCTATGACGATTTGAGTTTTTCTGTTTCAATTGTCTCTGATAAGTAGGGATCAATCATAATTTGACTTCAATCCTTTTATTTTTTTTTTTTTGATTTTTTTTGTATTGCAACAAATCAGGGTATCTGGGAGTAGAGTAATTAATATAAGACCTAATATATTGAATGATAATATATGTGTGCCCTTGCGGTGATTTTTCGCAAAACAGTGAAATCCTGAGTTGTCCAGGATAGTAATGTCATTACTATGGTTAATCAATAAAATGCAAATTTGTATACCTATAAATATTCAGAGAAAGGGAACAATTGTTTCCCTAAGTTGATACTATAATATATTCTAAGATGTGCAGGTGCCAAATTGATACTGTATACCTATAAATATTCTATGTGCATGAATGTGAACCTATTGCTAAATGTTTATGGTGAAATTATTTTTTTTTCTCTTTGATTTGATTTATTGATTGATTGATTATCAGGAATAACAAAATTAGTTGTAACACACATAGCCTTAGGTTTTCTTTTGTTAAATGTTGTTTTTTTTTTGCTTTTATATCTCAATAAACGTGAGTCATACCAAATTAAGATTTTAATTTAAGTAGAGAGTAGGACACCCCACTTATCCCTCTGTCATAGAGCCAAAAGGCAAGAATAGAGAAAGAGAGAGAGAAACCGAACCAATAAGTACATATACTTTTGATCGGGACCTGCACCTCCGCCTAAAGAGATAAGACTGAGCTAAGCCGGAGGCTGTGTTTTTGGACACTGGCTGGATTCTAAAGGGGAGTAACCAGCGGAGAGTACGCAGGTACGTATCAAGGTTTACCACCCATCCTGTATGTCTTAATTCTCTATTGGCACGGAGAAGGCATTTTGCATGTGTATTTAATGCAGCTGGTCTGCTGACTACCCTACTTGCGAGATATGCCTCAATGGTAGGTATAGTAATAGTAGTAGTAGTGTAAACTCCGCAAATACGAGTAGGTATTGTCATGAAATGAATATATACAAGACGGTATATATTATTTTTATATACCTAGATCGAATATTTGTAGTAGGTAATTAATATAGGAATGAAACTTAGTTTGATTTCAAGTGGTTGTTGAACACAACTAGCTATGTAGGAGACAGAGACAGGTATATTTCGGTGTGTGTCAGGAAGAGATGGATGTAGTTTTTTTTTGTTGCTTTGGGTCGACATTTTCAGGGTCTGAAGACAGAGTACTTATTACTCGGGGCAGTTTTAGTTTTGAGCCTGGGAGAGGTGGGACTCAATCATATTAATCTCAGTGTTTGAATTCGATATATTTTAATATTTATTTACCCACCTTCGTAGTAGTTAGTACATTATTTTTTAGTGATATTTCCACAATTGGGAATATATAAAGATCATCCTAAATTACTTTTAATTAGCATTTAAAATCCGTGATGCTGCCAGCTGTCTAAGATAAGATTTTCTTTTAATATTATTAATTTATTATTTATATCTAGGTGTTAGGATACTCTCAGGATGTCTGTTGTCTACAAGGCAATATTTGTACTCAAGGATTTATTATTTTACGGATTTTGAAAACGAAGGAATTATGTGTTATATGTACATTTATTTTCAGTATTATTGTATGTATGTATGTACCTGTGGCTGATTTTATATAGCGCGGTCCGACACATCTAGAACTAGACTAATAACAGTGGCGCACCGCTCTACCCAATATTATACTTTTATTTAATTTACTTTACCATAACGATGGAGTATACAGTTTGAAGAGGAGTTATATGTTGAGAAGGATATTATTTGATTATTAATTTAATTACATATTTTATCATCGAATGTCATTTGTATTCTACGAACTTACTGGATTTTTCTACTTATTCAACATGCTGTAATTGCTGCGATATCATGGAAGGAACAAATTTGATATTTTGCATGACACTAATCATAAGTAATATTTATGTATTTATTGGTCTTAATATATTTTTATTTGACTTACATGATTCCTAAATTCACCTCACCATAAATATGTAGTCTTTTATAGCTAAATCTTGTCGAGATTACCTTATGGATATGGATCCCTTCTGCCTATCGACACTAGACTAGCTACCTAGTGTCTATAGTGTGGGTTTGATCTATTCGTAACCACATATTTATCATTATTATTATACAATTATGCACGAGACGTATTATGTACTTTGTAGAAACATATACTATATACTAACAATTCCAGTCCTAATCCTGCTTCGAAATGTAGGTGTACCGTTAGCAAGCCCTGCTCCCCACTCTTCGATTCAGCTTTCGAGACAAGGGTCAATACTGGTCTTGCCCCGTTTCCCGCCAGGGTCCAAGACAAAGCTTCTTAACATATATTTATAATTATTCTTATTATATATAGCTGCATGTTCAAATGAGTATACATATTATATATTATTTTATATATTCGGGGTGTAGATTAGTGCACTCGGGCTCAAAATGCGGCATGGGACAGTTTGAGACGTGAGGGAGCGGAGGCGGCGCTCCTTTAGCATGGACACAGCATGCTTTCCATGCACTAACATGGTAGTTAGTCTCTGAAAATGATGTCATAGCAATTGTGTTGAAATTTAATTAATATTCAAAAGTAATAAAGTTATGTTTTTGGGTGCGCCACTGTCCTTTACGACGCAACGAATTAGTAGGTATGTTGTAGAACATATGTACATACATCGGCTATAGAAACTATGAAATGGTTATCTTATGTAGGGACATAGATCGGCAACCAGTTACCATACAACATTCTCGAAATGATATAGAATAATATTATTTGAATTTTATGTTATGATGATTGTTATGTTATATTTCGTTATGTTTTATTGTGCACTATTTTTATTATGTTATTTTACAGTATCTCAAGGTAAGTGATCTGACGTCAAAGTTGACCTCAGAGTTAATATGTATCAAAATTCATGTTTAAATTGTTTTATTGATTTTGTGATTTTGTTGTTCTTTTTGATTATTGAAATGTATATTTCAGGTGACTTATTTTGCGTTTTAAAAAAAATACACAACGTAGGTAAAATTATCGTCAAAACACAACGTACTGGGTCCAAATCTATGAAAATAGTTAATAGATAAATCGAGACGATCACGAAAGGCCAAAATTTGTTAATTAATTCAATTAGGAATGCGATATTTCGTACGTATATTTGCAACAATGCGAAAATTCATACAATTCTTAGCTAGCTGAATAGGGTTGTCACTTCTAGTTTGGGAATCAATTATTACAGTAGGTATAGTTTAGAAGCTAGGATGTTGCAAATTCGGAGCTTAGAATGGTTTGAGTTAGGTAGGATCATCACAGTATGTATAAGCTTTTGTGTTATCCTTAATTTAAGTATACATCCATCCTTTAAATAAATAAGAGGGTTAATTCATCCCCAGAATACAATTAGAACCGCTGTATTAATTAATTAATAACACCACCATCCTATATCCCAATTTTATTTATATTGGCTTTTAAATTTAACTTGACTGTATTGTTGAAATAAGGTTAGCTGTTATCATGTGGTTTTTGTCTCTGTGGTTAAAGAGAGAGTCTTTTTTTACTTTCTGGACAACGTTTGAGTGTCGTTTACGTGCCAAAGTATCTCAAGGATACTGTACAATTTATCAATTCCGGGACACATCCAAAATAACATGATTTTTCTACACAAAAATGTTTTTTCAGACACACGATCAAAAACACTTTTCATGAGCAGTTGGCGACCTTATTGCCCGGAGGCAGTATCTTCCAGCCAATCAAAATAATGTGTGATTTTTTGTTGACAATATGGCCAATTCCGAATCATAAAATAGTTTAGGTTTACTAACTAAGTCAACTAAGTGTGAGGAGATAGTTGAGTCATGATAATTAGTTCTAATTCGTATTCACAGTTTTCCGTACTAATTTAGTTCATTAGTTCATTTTGACACCTTAGTACAACTATAAATTTCGAGAATCTATGGATTTCGTATTCAGAATGAAATTTTAGTTGAGAGCCGACGACTAAAATAAGTTGGATTTGGCAGAATTTTATTCGCGACTTTTAATGTGCGAATATTATTAGCTGCTGTCATTTTACCGCAGGATATTGCTATATTTTGGAAGTGTTATGTTGTTTTTTTCAATTAAAAGTAAAAATTTATATTTTTACGGCCCTCGCAACTATTTACATGTATAAATTGTAAAATTACACCACCACCGACGCAAATACGAACGCCAAAATATATCGGCAAATCTGACATTTCACAATTTTCATGCGCGACAACTATTAAATTGTTGCCAGAAGTGTAAATCGGAACGTGAAAAACATTTTGTATTGCGGCATCACTGACTAATATTAGTTTGTCCCATAGATTTTACCGTTTGCACTTGGTGGTTCTCGAGTTTATAGTTGTTTATAGCTCATAACTAATGCTGAATACTACATAATAACTAATATTAATCAACTTTTTAGTTAGTTAGTTCATTAAGGTTCAGAATTATCTTAAATGTGTAATTAATACTAAACGTGAACAATTAATACTAAACTTAATTATAACTAATTACATTCTTAGCCCTAGTTAGAACTTATAAAATATTCATATATGTATCCTGTAATGAATACTACAAAATGAAGGATTAAGGCACAGGAAGGAACTATTTAGGTAGGTTATTTTTAAAACCGTGTAGCGTAGGGGAGTTTCTGATATTGCAAGGCAGATTATTCCACGTTCTAAGATATGTGTTGGATTTACACACGTGCATGAGAGGTTGAATGAATGTAGAGGAGGCTAAAAAAGTACGTAGGGACAGATTACATGGCGTTCCGTTCTCTCTGGCTTCCCCACTTGGGATGCGGCGTGATGGAATAAAAAAGAATACAACAGAATAGTATATTTTACCAATTGAATTGAAATTTTCTACTTGTTCAGTTATGGAGCTAGTAAACAGACGGTATAAATGTTGGTATCATAAAGTAAATACATTTAAACCACATAACTTGATAATATTTAACAAAATTGTAATAAAGATTAAAACTCTTGCCATTACAGTTTGCGTTATGGTGAACCCGATCCTTAATTAAATCATTATTTTGTAAAAGACATCGGATATCAATTAATTGTAATTTAACGGGATTAAGAGTAAAATTGAATATGTTTGTTATCATACAATTTCATTTTATCTCTCCTATCTATACTCTCACGCCGTGTCCCAGGAGGGGTAGGCAGAGAGAACGGAACGCTATATTATAGATCTATCCTTACATACTTCTTTCGCTTCCTCCACATTTATCCAGTCTCTCATACATGTTTTTTTTATATATCATACATAGACATTTCACACAGATCGAGCTGGTCCCAAACTAAGATGAATCTTGTATTATGGGTACTAACGCGATGATACACAGTACACACATAATAATAATAATAATAATAATAATGCCTAGAGCCCGTTGCCGAGCATATTTATGAAGCATCCGAAGAATCGTTGCTACGTAGTTGTTCCTGCCGGTGATGCCATCGAAGGTGACTGTGGAGGCCGATTCTGGACAAGCACACTTTGTCGCACTTTGGACAGGGCTGCTCTTCATTTGTGATGGGTCTGCGGGTGGTTCTATTCTGCGGGCCGCTGTAGTTATTTATGGTCTTCCGCCAATTTTTCCGATCACCCGCCAAGCTTTCCCAGTCATTTTGGCAGTTTGTGTCCTTCAGCGTGTTGTGCAGAACGTCCTTGTATCTTTTCCGTTGCCCGCCATGTTTTTTTTTACACACATATACAATACACTAAACACATATACATGTAACATCCAGACCCAGGACAATTTGAAAAAGGTCATTCCTCAATCTGCCCTGGCCGGGAATCGAACCCGGGACCTCGTTCACTGATTTCTCTTACTCAACACGCGGCCGTCCTTTAGGATTTGATCCACGTGACCAAGCCACATGGTTCTTGGCCGTCCGCGCTTCCTCACACCCCCTCTTTCAGATTTCATTTTAACGGTGCGATTTGTAACGTTCCTATCAGTGACACACTTCCATTCAGAGCACCTTGCGCCAATTGAGTCACCTCTTTCCACGACATCCCTAGCGCTCTGATGTCGTTGTCATAGGAACGATGTATTGTGAAAGAGGGACGTCCGGGTTGTCGGGCTGTCGGATCTGTGCGACAGCGCATTCAGTAAAGATCTGTAATACCAGAGAGATGATGGTCTTGGCTGGGCAATGTTTTACTGAGAATGTAAAGCGATATTCATTTGGCTAATAAGATTAAAAAATTATACGCACGAAAAATCTTTAATTACGTGCTTTTTATAGCCAACCAAAACACGAACTACGTATTAATTAATATTCATAATTGGCCTTCGCACTTGATCAACAAATAATAATCATTCTTCTCGGACAGTGAATTTGAATTCAGTAGGTACCCACAGTAATAATACATACCTAATTATGTATAGTTGTATACGGAATATCTGTTCCAGACCACATCGCCTGAGTGAACAATCATCTAGGAATGAATGACGGAAACTGGTCGGATTCTGGAAACGGATATTCTACCGTATTCTTGAATGGAAAGTTAAACTTCATATCGAACTTAGATTGAGTAGGTAACGAAAGTTTTCGAGCATCTATTGCTGGACATAGGCTTCGTAATAAGCATGCGGCGTATTTCTGTCCAAGAAATATTACTATCAATTTTTTTTTTTTTTATTATTTTTTCATTCATTAATACACAGTATATATGTATTGATATTACAATAACAAAATAATATTACACATTTATTGTATACTGGGTCAAGTATAACAATATTAGGTTCTTTATAATAACGACACGGACATTTTATATTTACACAATATATTCAATAAATAATTCCTATTATAATTTGTCGAACACAATTTGTCAAAACACGCAGCCTAACAGTGCAAGTCAAGGTTCTATCAATTAATGAGCGCCGTTCCCTGTAGTGAGCTAACCTATATAGACTACATAGTATTGCTACTCACTCATCATAACTACTGTTTACTTGAAAACAAGGTTCAAGGTTCACTTAACCTGTACTGTGTATCAAAGTCCAAACACTACACTCTCCCCTCACAACCTTGAAAATCTTTCTATACTACATATTTAAATATTTATACAATTCTATGTGATTGACAGTGTTCTCTACTTATTCCAATGATTCTATATAAGACAAACAAAACATTACAAATACACGCAGACATGTTCTTCCTTCCGTCCAGGGCCACCAGATGAAGTCTTCCACCAGCCTAAGTCCTGGGTCTCAGCTGTCCCCGCCAATGGCTTCCAATCTGACCTGAAAAATTCAGAACCGGTGAGAGCTTTGCCTTCAAACAGGGGGAGGGGACCTAAACTCCTACTATTAATCAGAGGGACTGTCATCCCAATGCACAGATCTCACAACTATCCGATCCATATGTCTTTTCCAGAGCTGATCAGTGCCTTTGATTCTAATAAGAAAAGTTGTATTGCCTAATACCTTTTCAATTTTACCTAAAACCATCTTTTCACTCCTGAGATCTTTGACAAGTACTGATGTACCCAAATTAAATTCCTTTTTCCTCCCCGAGACAAACTTCGAGCCCCTGGAACTATCTTTACAAGTTTCCTTATTTACATACCTTTTCTCATATCTATACCTATTTAAACATTTACATCCATTGTTATTCCGCTTTTTCACTAAATTCTTAACTATATTCTCAATGTCTATATTAAAATTAACCCAATAAAAATAACTTCTAACAAATGATTTCATTTTCCCAATAACTGAATAATTTTTACACAAATAATTTATCACAATACCTTTAACTGATTCCGGAATAACAATTCTATCTCTGTAGAATAAATAATCCTTGTACACAGTCAAATGTTCCTTCACATTAAACAACTTCGCAATAGATTCATTTAACTGTCTTTTGCACGGCCAATTATTTTTTTCCACATATTTAACAACTTTTTCCAATGTATAATCACTTTTACTTCTCTCTAAAATTAATTTCGAATTAAAACTATTATTTTTATTTACAAAATCTAATTTTTGTTGTTTCACATTACACGCAAGCGATGCGTTCGCACTGAAATTCGGAATATTTTCAATGGGCTTACATGCAACAATTTTGTTTAATTCACTGCCTTCCGTGCTATGTACTTTGTACCCTATATTATACCTACGCATAAAATCTGTACCCAATATTATTTTATTCCCGCTCTCTGTTACAACAAATTTAATATTTTTTTCCATTCCATTATGATTTATTTTACAATGTTTAATACCTAACACATTCAAACTGTGCCCGCTATACGTAGATATATTAATTCTATTACACTTCTCTATTATATTATTTTCGTTGAATATTTCTTGCAATTTTTGAATAGATATACAGCTAATATTCGCTCCCGAATCTAAAATACATTCAACATTTTTATTCTCAATTCTTACATTTAATTTTATAACATCGTTTTCGGTGTCTTGCGAATTATAAATACCTTGTATCTTATAACAATTTTCACTCAAATGCCCTTTAGAACTACATTTTCTACAAAAAATTTCTCTATTTAATTTACATTCACTTTTATAGTGATTTCCCTTACAAATAAAACATGAAACATTTTTATTATGCTTATACCTACTCGTATTTACATTTGAATTTAACCTTGAAAATTTTGACGGTCGATTATTTTTCTTATAATCTGTATCTGTACTACTGAAACTATTATTGTTTCGCCTGGAAATTTGGCTAATTTCCTCAAAATTTTCTTCCTCTTTCTCTATTTTTCTCTCTAGTATGTGCTCATAACTAGACGCCAAAGCAACTGCTTCATTCAAAGACACTTTATCTTTATCACATTTTAAAAATAACTGTTGTTTAATCTCTTTATTTTTAATTCCGATTATAAACAAATCCTTTATATTACTTTCTAATCTTGTACCAAACTCACAATCGATACTTAATTCTCTTAATCTTAAGGCAAAATCTTTAACATTTTCCGAATGACCTTGAGTAGCCTTGAAAAAAATTTCACGCGATTCAAATACACTTTTTTCCTCTTTAAAATAACCATTAAATAACTGAATCAACTCTTTATAAGACTGTTTTTCCACAGAAGCTGGAAAACACAGATCAGACAGTAGCTTGAAACTGCCTTGGGACAACGATGTTATGAAGAAAGCACGCTTCTTCACATCAGTCCAACTTTCATCATTTAATAATAAGGCGTTCTCCCACCTTGTTCTGTAAGAAGGCCAACTCATTGTCTTGTGACAAAACGGCTCTAAACTTCTCGAAGTCATTTCGGAAAATACCACAAGCAACAACAACCAAGAATAAAAAATAGACTTAGCTGATGAGAGTCTCCTCCAATCGCCCCGGTCTTCTGGATTTCCTTGCAACCGCAATGGACTCCGCCTGGCTGACTAGCAAGACTCTCCTCTCCTGGCTTCCTGGATCCACCAACTGGCTCCGCCTGGATGCTGGGTGACTCCTGTCTCCCTATGCTGCCTGCACCTTGCCTCAAACTGGCTCCTGAGACTTCCTGTCTCCCTGCTGCTACCTGCAACCTTGTCCAACTGGCTCTTGAGACTCCTGTCTCCCTGCTGCTACCTGCAACCTTGCCCAACTGGCTTCTGAGACTCCTGTCTCTTTGCTGCTACCTGCACTGCTGGCTGATCTGGCTTTGGAGACTCCTGCCTCCTTTCTACTCCTGTAGACTGCCTTACAACTCTTTTTTCCCGCGTACCGCCGACAAAACTTTCGGCGCGCAAAAAAAAGACTATTGTTGTATGTTTACGACAATATTATTCACGAACTACCGAACTGCGCCACGTATTGTATACTGGGTCAAGTATAACAATATTAGGTTCTTTATAATAACGACACGGACATTTTATATTTACACAATATATTCAATAAATAATTCCTATTATAATTTGTCGAACACAATTTGTCAAAACACGCAGCCTAACAGTGCAAGTCAAGGTTCTATCAATTAATGAGCGCCGTTCCCTGTAGTGAGCTAACCTATATAGACTACATAGTATTGCTACTCACTCATCATAACTACTGTTTACTTGAAAACAAGGTTCAAGGTTCACTTAACCTGTACTGTGTATCAAAGTCCAAACACTACAACATTGAAAAATGCTCCCCCATAAACAACCAAATGCTTGTGCGGAGGGTCGGATATCAACTATAATAATTATTAACACACATATAAGAATTAGCTAGAAATATTAATACACATATAAGAATTAGTTAGAAACAGCAAACTTTCAGTTCAAAATAACATGATATTATCAATCAAACAGCGCATCGCAGTAGAAGAGACCTTGATGAGGTGCTACGAAAGGTTGAGACACGTGGTCGCTGGAAAAAAATATTTAGGTACACCTATTCCAATGATGGTCACTATCCTTAGCAATGATGAAAAGAATGATCAAAGAATATAATATCTTTGACATACATATATTGCGTTCCATAATTTTTAGATCCCGTGGAGCACCTGGTAAAGAATTGGTCCCCCACTCTTCAGCGTAAGTTTTCGAGTGTCCTGTAAAAGGCAGGTGTTCGAAAAAATTAAGACATTTTACATCTTAAATTCAGCGATGAGGTTTGCCACCCATCCTGAATGTCTTGATTTTATATTGGCACGAAGAGGACAGTTTGCATGTTTCTTACATGCAGCCGATCTGCTGGCTACCCCACTTGTGGGATATGTCGTGATGGTTTAGTAGTAGTAGTAGTAGTAGCATAATTTTTAGTGTTCCATTATCTTTGATTTACAAATTATGGTCATGATCCTTAGCACGATAGAGGAATCGATTGAATAGATGAAAAAGAAAGATCAAAGAATAAACTATAAGATATCTTTTATGTCCCATTATTTTTAGTATCGCATTATTTTTGATATCTATTACGAACAAAAAAAACATTGTCAAATTGTCGATTTTGATAAGATGAGATAAAAATATTTTTGGTCAACATTTATTTTGCTGACTCGTTTTTTGAAAATATTTTCTGTCAACATCAATATAAACTATTTTGACTGAAAAATATAGTACCTTTTAAGAAATAATATTATATTTTTGATCATTAACCCTTTAATGTCTAAGCGAACTTCTCAAATATATTATGATCTACCTACTTAAATTTTTGAGATATTTATTATTTACATATTAGCTGACCCGGCAAACGTTGTTTTGCCATATACATTATTTCTAGATTACTAATATAGCTATTAAAAAATAGGGATTGATGGTAAAATTTAGGGCTGTATGTATTTTTTAATGCCTCACTATAAAAAAATAAAAATTAAAAACTTTGTCCAAAACATAAAAAATATTCGCGGTGGACCACCCTTAACTTTTAGAGGTATGAAAAATAGATGTTGGCCGATTCTCAGACCTACCCGATAAGCACAAAAAAATTCATCAAAATCAGTCCAGCCGTTTCGGAGGAGTTTGATAACAAACACCGTGACACGAGAATTTTATATATTAGATTATTGCATTTTATTTACTACTGTTTATTTTGTAAAACTCCATATTAATTGTAAATTGAACAAAAAAATTGTAGAGTTTTACGATGAACTTTTATTTAAGTGAGAAAGGTGTCCTAACGCTTACGAATTGTCTCTAGGCTGGCTTAAGTGATCACTTTCGGTGTTCATGGAAAACGTTCACCAATTTCACCATTCTCACTGTCACGATGTAAGGCCCACCGATTGAGAGACGGTTTATGCAAACCATAGAAGCAACCATCTTTTTGGGATCTCATATTTCAGATCTCAAATGGATCGCGATCTCCCAACCTGATTGGTTATGTCATCTGCACCGAAATCCGGTCAAAAAATTAAAAATTAATAAATATTCTAAACATTTGAAAAGTTAATTTTTAATGTATCATAATCGTTTTAATCTGGGTATATTTACTGTCCTGAAGTATCAAAATATTTGCTCGAAAAATATATGATGGATTCCATACCAAATTTCAGACATGTATCACAAACAGCTATATCTTGGTAGATACATTTAATAAATGGTATAATTTGACGATTCCAAAACGCGCTCAATTGATGAAAGTTAGTATAGATGGCATAATTTTTTAATTATTTGTCTCATTAAAACGTCTCAAAGAACCTTACTAAAGCCTTTGTATGGAGCATTCTGCTTTATGGTTGTGAGACGTGGACCATCAGCAAGAGTGAAAGCGGACGGTTGGCGGCCTTTGAGATGTGGTGCTACAGACGCATGCTGAAGATCCATTGGTCGGAACACGTCGAAAACGAAGAAGTATTAACCAGGGTATGCGAAGAGAATCGGCCAACGACGAGCTAATCGGCCAACAACACCCAGGACTACTCATCGCCATCGCGGAGGGTAAGACCGAGGGGACAAATGGCAGAGGCCGACCAAGAGACGCGTATATGGACCAACTGAAGAGGGACATGAACTGTGGCTCATACGTAGAGCTGAAAAGACTGGCTGAGAATAGAGACGAATGGAGAAGAAAAACCAAACTCGTTGCAGACCAATCCAATGGATTGTAACTCATTATATGTAGAAAAACGGTTTCAAATCCTGTACAAATAAACATACATACATGTACACAAACAAAATGTTTATAAATTTGCTATTTTTTTCTGTATTTGAAGCCTCGTAGAATGAGGCATCGAGTATATCCGTTTCGGAAGGCAATGAAATATATTTCATGTTTTGCCCAACTATTTCCTATACCACTTTATCCGGTTTATCTTAAATTTTATTACCAACTGTCTCTTAAACAAGCATTATTTATTTACCCTTTATTTTATTTTGTGATTTGAAACGG
This sequence comes from Athripsodes cinereus, assembly GCA_947579605.1. Taxonomy (NCBI): domain Eukaryota; kingdom Metazoa; phylum Arthropoda; class Insecta; order Trichoptera; family Leptoceridae; genus Athripsodes; species Athripsodes cinereus. The sequence goes on from OX388318.1 coordinate 24,253,255, forward strand.
GAAATATCAACTGGCTTCCTCGTTGTTTTGACAATAAAACTATAGTATTTTTCTTGCATGAATTTCATAACAGGTTATTTATCTGGTGTAGAACGGTGTTGTGTAATACATCTCATATATAATTTCATACATCCATTTACATTTAAGTCACTGGTTATCCCACTTGTGGGACAATTTGTGAATGAACTATCTGTTTCTTGTATTTTGCTGTGAAATAGTTGTGATGTCTTGAAGTTTATTCTACACCTATAATATAATAATATGTAACTGTAGACAATTCACAAAGACCGAGCTAGTCCTAAACTAATACTTATACATATTATCAATAATCGTCTTTATTACATTAAATATAGGCACATTCTTATTCTATATTTTCAAGTGTAACTTTGTGGAAACGCATTATAAAAGATAATATTTAAATTAAATCAAACACTGTTTCATTCCATTATGAGTGGAACTTTCATAGTGGAATGTAACAGTGTTTGATTAAATTTAAATACATTCTTATTATTAACAATTTACAGTATATTTTACACATGGACAATCACTGGCACATCTCACTGGGCTTTTGCCTGTGTTGAGATTGTCAGCGACAGCATACATTTGTTCGAACATTATATATCATTTTGTTGCGCATCCCTGTTCCAGGTCAGACGTTCCAGTGCACAACAGTACTTCCGAGTCACTCACACCCAGTTGGACCAGATAGTCATGAATCTTTGTTTTGCTCATTCTGCTCTGCGTTCCTCCAATCCTCCGCCTTATTGTATTATATAGTCTTGGGCCTAGAAAAGTACTAAACCTTTGCGCAAACCTGGTAGACGTGTTCTTGTATTGTGGGTGCTAACCCGACGATACACATACCTACATATCGATGGTATAAAGCTCAGAAGACACATGTCCACATTTGACAGTTTAGAGAAAACAAGGTTTGAATGTTTGAGATTCAAAATTAATTAACATATTTTAAATTAATTCAGAAGATATCCTTGTTGGACATGTGCTTTTTAAGAATCAATTATGTCGATATTAATACATTCTCAAATATCTTATGTGACATGTTACATCTGTGCACAAAAAAATGATAATTTAAGAATGTTTGGCATCTGGTTTTTGTTAAATATTTCAATAATGATATAAGTATTATTGGTAAATATGTAATCAGGACATAGACGACGTTACAACCGATCTTGTACATATATTAACTCATTTTACCTAAATAGTGGACATGTGTCTTTTGTGCTTTAAACCTAAATACATTGCCCTAAACACATATACATGTAACATCCAGACCCAGAACAATTTGAAAAAGGTAATTCTTCATTTTTCCCTGACCGAATATCTAGCCCGGAACCTCGTGACTCAATGGCAATAGAGCGTTACCTCGGCGCCACATCAGCAGTCTAATATATAAAGTTAATTGAACTAAATTAAGGACTAGCTCAGGAAAAACGTCACCGAAACCTGAAAAGCGCATTGAAATGTTGAACCGAATTTCCCTTGAGTTGGTACCTAATTATTCATACACCTTCATTAATGAAATTTTATAAGTACCTAAGTACTAGCGTATTTTGTGTAAAAAATAAAAAAAAATTGAAAAAAAACCGAGTCGTACGAAATTGGTATTCTACGTAGGTACTTACATAATGAAAAAAGAAACGTTCTTAGTTATTCGCATTATTTAGTGACAAAAAATGTTTTTGAATATAATGGACTCGGTACACACTCGATTTATTTTTGATAGGTTGGCGACGTGTGCGAAATACAAAATAATTCATACCCATTTCAAATAAAAAGCCATGTCAACTCTATTCCAAAAATATTAAATGAAATATTTCAAAGCCTCCTTTAAGCTCAGTAGGATTTAAGATATGAAAAAATGTCAGAACAAAATATGAATTGTTGAAATACAATTGGTATTTATTTCTAAGTTTAATATTTTTTGTTTAAGATTTTATTTTAATTCAGGTTATATTATGAGGGGTTGATTTGCAAATCCTCATCGATTCATTTATGAAAATGTTTAACTATGAATTCAGATTTTTTTCACTGGTTACACTGTAGCATACTCAATACAATTAAATTCCGTTTCTGTATTCGAATGTCTGTTCTGAAATAATTATATTTTACAATTTAGATATATAACGCCGTATTGTGATTATATCACTTCAAGGGTGCTTTACAACATCTAGGATCAACGTACATGTCCATTTTTAAAATTACATAGAATCAAATAAAAAATTGTCGTTAGAAAAATAAAATTAAAATTATCCAACCAATTAACAATAATAATAATTTTTTTATTTTTATTTTTATTTTATTTATCTTTTAGTATTTTTTTTATTTAATAATAATGTATGTTCAGCAGACATTCAGTCTTTGAAAAGAAGCTCTTGAAATACTAAATATTAGTGTTTTACTTTTATGAATTTAACTTCTACCAAGTACTGTCGGTCGAAAATATTTACAACAAAGAAAAAATATTCTAACAACGAGCACCATAAACTTCTTCTTCTTTTCGTGTCGGTCAGCAACAGAGACACCAAATTTACATCTACACTCCCATTCCCTCCCAGAAAGCAACGACCTCTCTTGCAGCTCCCCCTAGGTGAGTTCGTCCCACGAATTCCTCCCAGTGACCATAAACTGAGAATGATTGAGAGAAATAATTGGAACTGTGTTTATATAAGTTGCCAGAAGACGCTCGATTGTGGGTTGCAATAGTAGGCCATGACTCGCTAAATAGATACTCGAAATGTTCTTCTTAATCTTACCAATCTAACTTACGCCTTAATTCCAAATCAAATAACTTACATATCGCGGGCTCAATACTAGAACTGGCCATCTCGAATTTGGTGGTTTAGAGTTACGAGTATGTTCCCTACGTTTGCCTTAAACGTTTGAGTTATTCTAGTAATATTTGAATTAAGAAGCTTCCTTGTATCAAAGTGTTTCGATAATATTGAATTATTTATCAAAATCAACAAATCAGTTTACATAAGAAAAAGTGTTATGTTATGCAGTGGCGAGATTATCACTTTATAGTGATTTCTTCCATCTAACCACGTCATATTAACACTAAACACAAAAAAAACGATAAAAACAAAAACACAAATAATAAAAACCTCTACATAAATCAAAATGAAAGAAAAAATCTACAATCCACACACTTAACAGTTCAAAGGGACCGGGAACTATAGGAACTATAGGAAGGGGTTAAGGGACGGATGCTAAGTTAGAAGACAATAAATATTTCTTGACGGCGTATTTAAATCCATTAAAAGATTGAGATATTCTATGAGAAGAAAGGAGATTATTCCAGCAACGAGCACCACATACAGAGAATGATTGAGAGTAAAAATTGGTTAATAAAAATTGGTGTTATGTTATGAATATATGTGGACAGGGATCTCTGGAGGACTAGGACAAGGGGAAGAAGATGTATGTATGTATGTATGAATATATTATGTAACATATTACTTACCATCCTTCTGATTGTAATGTCATGATTTATCCACTATCTCAAAACTATTGATTTTGAGATATGTCTAGTTATAGTATTGAGCCGACGATATGTAATAAAATTATTTTACGATTCACCCCAGTTCAACTAATAATCATTTTCGTGTAGTTTCTAACTTCAACTGTGAGCACCGAATAGTTTTCTTTAGAAATTCACCCCGAAACTCTATTGTATTTGACTATCTAAGTACATATTTAACCCTCGCGTTTAATAATATTATCCATAATGATATGTAGCCCCCACTATCAAAGAACAAATTATCATCTTTAAGGGTAGTCTTACTGCAGATAGTAAAAAATAGTTTTCGTCCTAATTTCAGATTTTTTATTTTTTTTTATTTTATTGATTATTTATCCAAGCAATACATACAGTTATTCAGTATGTACATATTACAAATAAATATATTAAATCTATAATTGACCAGTGAAGTTTGCGGATATTACTAATAAATCAGCATGTTCACAAGTCACAAAAAGAAAGAAAAATACAACATGAAATGAGTCAATTATATTCAGTTAACATTACATTATAGAAAAATAAAAATGAACATATAGTGGGCCATTGGCAAAAACAAACATATAAATAGGTATTTATTATTCACCGTAATGAATAAATTTTGTGTGGCGCTGGCGTGGAGCACCTGGTAAAGAAAATGTCACCCTCTCTATTTTGCAAGTTATAGTGTCCTGTAAAAGGCAGGTGTTCGAAAATAAGATAAATTTTAAATTTAGCGATTAGATTAGCGAATTATCTTGAATGACAGTTTGCATGTTTATTTCATACGGCTGATCTGCTGATTACTTCACTTGTATTTGATATAAGTAGATATTTATAGTTAGTTTCTATTATTTGTATTGAATGTCTCTCAATCAGTGGACCTTATAATATCGTGAGTGCGAGAATCGCGGAATTGGTGAACGTTGTACATAGACTCCGAAAGATATCACTTCAGCCAGCTTAGAGACAATTCGTAAGCAATGGGACACCATTCTCACTTCTTTTGAATGTTCACGGCACAAGCTTTTAGCTTAGTGTGAAAGGTGTATAAGGTTGTATTTGGGTTTATAACAAAAACCCAGTTAAATCTTAAAAAAAAACTCAACTCAACTCAACTCAATTTTGCAAAATATTTCATAGTGAAAACACAGTTTTCCAATCAAGATGTCTGATTAGTTTCATTATGATAGATGTCGAATTAGTTTAGAACCTAACGTTACGGCGCCATTTAGATGGGAAATCTTGATCCAGATATGAAATTGGAGATACCAGATAAAAATGTTTGCAAAAATTATGCCTTGATTTATGCACTTTATATCTTGGCGGTGAGAATGGTGGAATTGACGAATGTTGTCCATGAACACTGAAAGTTAGTGAGCCAGCCCTCGTACTAGAGCCAATTCACAAGCATGTTGACTTTAATTATAATGCACAATACAGCACTTACATTTATAAAATGAAACTTCCTTCGACTGGATTTTGTACATTGTTACATTGTGTAGGTACCTACCTCCAATTTAGATGAAATACCCCTCACAAAAAGGATGGGTTGCGGGTTCAAATCTCGTCCAGGGTATTACCAAGTCAAGTGATATAGCCTTTTCTAAGCTGTGTATATATTTCATGTTTTAATGTTTGTATAGATAAACTACTTCTTTTATTTGCTTATTATATAGATACTTTTAATTTTAACTAGGTCTTAAATAATGTCACAATAGATCTGTTATGGTCGCAGTGACACAAGGGATGTAAGGTCCCTTGACCTTCAAAAGGAAAGAAGGAAAGAAGGTCTTAAATACAGATTGTATCTGTTGATCTGTTTTCAGTAGAATAAATTATTTAATGTGAAATTAGAGTAAGTTTTGAAGGTGTTTAAAAATTGTTATAGAATGATTTAACATTGTAAAAGGCGAAAATGGTTTATTACAAGAATAAATAAATAAATGAGTTATATTTCCAAAATATGTAAATTTATGTGACATAAATATGGGTAAAATGGTTAATTATAAGATAAAATGTGTAAATTAGGGACTTCAGAGTGATAATCTCGCCACTGCATATCGTCTTAGTATTGTAAATTTTTATTTGATTTGTTAACACTGTTATAATTATAATGATGATGTGCAAAGAGAATAAAATAAATAAATAAAATATAGGAATACTTATATCATTAGTACAGCCTTAACACGAACTTATTTCCAAATAAAGATAATATATTACGCTAGATACAAGTACAACATAACCGTATCTTAGCACAGACTCGAACCAACTTCTAAATATATGGTAGTAGTAGTGGTGGTAGATATTTAAGTTCCCTCCCATTGACAAGTTATCGCGCCATCTTGTCGATCGTTAATGCTGTCGTTTGCACGTAATGGCGCAACTTTAAAAAGTTAACGATAAATTGGATGGCAACCACCATCAAATAATGTGCTGATAAATGAAACCATCTTTAATAAAAATAATTAAAATATGATAAGAAAATGGATTGTAATAATAGTAACCTGGTTTGGAGTTACAAAGTCACTGTCAAGTTACTCTTAGTTATGACTTTATAATTCGAAAGTTAGTCTAAACTAACTAATGTTAGTTTGACAAAGACTTTATAAGTCTTTATAAGTTACCTACTATTATTAATAGGTAAATGCAGTAAAATATTAAAACATTACATAAATTTAAATTATTTATTTATTATTGTTTTTTTTTATACTCATCGTGGATGCATGTAAGTAAATAAAATAAAAATAATAAAAATCTGAATTGAAATGATAGAAGTAAATAGCGAAATAATATTATACGTACGTCATAACTTGATGTGGATAAAAATGAATCGTTTGAAAATTAAAAGTAATGAGATATCGAGTGAGTACTGAAAAAAGGGTTATATACCTTTTATATTAAATTCTACTTTGTACTCAGGCCGTTTGTCGAAGATCCTTTCAAATTCTCTTTGATATAAAATAACAATATTCTGTATGTAATAATATGGCTACCAAACATATACTGTACTTATATTATATAACATAATATATGATTACTACTACTATACCATCACGGCATATCCTTCAAGTGGGCCAGCTAGCAAACTAGCCGTATGTAACAATACATGCAATCCGTCCTCTACGTCCAACAAAAGTCAAATAGATAATACATGTTGGATGGGTGACAAACCTCATCGCGGAATTTAAGATGTAAAATATCCTTATTGTTTTCTTTATACCTATACCTATGTGACATAATTCACGTGAATTGAGCTATTCCCGAACTAAGATATGAATCTTGTTATAATAATAATAGGATAACTAGACAATTTGCAGAGCGCCGTTTTGTGGAATAAATTCCCTTCAATGGCGTATGGTAGGTACTAACGCGACATTATAGGTACAAGTGTATGTCGCAGTAGGTACTCATTTTGAAGAATCCGTCCGTTTACAAATGGCGGGTGTATTATATAATACAATGCACTACATACATATACATGTAATACCCAGGGAATTTTTCATTTAGAAAAATGACCCTGTGACTCAAAGGCATGAACGTTTTTTCTGCGCCACTCCGGCTGTCTTTTAGCTTACTTTTCCGGTATGGGGTGTGTGGGACATACTCCAAGTAGCAAAAAGGAAATGTGTTCCGATGCTTACAAATCGGCTTAGGCTGGTTAAAAACTAATAATTAAAATACTCAAGGTCACCAAGACACCTTTGTAGTCTGAAAGGATAAATATGAAGCATAAGAAAGATAGGTGGAATTGGTGAACGTTGGCATGATATAAAGCTTTTAAGCCAATCTGAGCCGATTCGTAAGCGTCCACCTAATACTCTCTCTCTCAATCCTGCAAGTGATGCATATTTTCAGGTTAAATTATACATATCACATTAAAATTTAGCGCAAAATAACTAGTTTAATACGAAAAATGCTCGCAAATCTATATCTACCATAATTTCTATGAAACTACCGACATTAAACGAATCTGCGTCAAACAGAATCTAGATTGTATTCTTTTGTTTTCTTTATAAAATATCTATCTAATAATGATAATAATAATAGGTTATACCGTCGTATCATAATAATATTATTGTCTGATAGTCTTTTGTTTGCTAACAATTGATTACCTAAATGTCACACTAGAATATAGCTTCTACTACTATTACTAAACTTCTACTAATATGACATTATAGATACTTAAACTATACATAGCTAGGCACTTACTGGTAACGGATTAATGAGCTTCTGTTAAAATCAGATTAATATGTAGTTAATTTTTAACTGCATATTAATCTGAATCTCTCGAATAATTGCATGGATAATGTACACAGATTCAGCTAGTCACAAACAAAGATTTTTTCATACTTTGTTTTTACATCGTACAGATGCATGATGATGATGATGATGATGCATGCAGAAGGCATGAAATGCTTTATTGTTACAACAATAATCGCAAAAATAAATAATTAGTACCAATAAAAAGCGGTGTTCGAAAAAATTAAGACATTTTACATCTTCAATTCAGCGATGATGTTTGCCACCCATCCTGAATGTCTTGATTTTATATTGGCACGAAGAGGACAGCTTGCATGTTTCTTACATGCAGCTGATCTGCTGGCTACCCCACTTGTGGGATATGCCGTGATGGTATAGTTAGTTAATAAAAAGCGACCAGAGTTCCTAGTCATTTTTTCATTACTTCCTGCAATCTGGAATTTATTGTAACGATGACCTGTATGTTATCTGTGGTATATTTAAAACAAAATAACCACATAGCGAGTAACGATATTAACTGATTAATAATGTTAAGTTACTGGTTAATAACGGTGCCCACTTTGTTACTATACAATATAACCTATAAATAGTGCTTTATATTCTTCTTACAGTCCACTGCCCATCACAAAACCATAAACGAAGAACCTAATATTGTTAAAGTATGTATAAGTTAAGAATATTCTCAAAATATGGTACGTGTTCATATTATATTGAAACCTTTTTGTCATGGAGTTCCCGGAATAGAGAAAATTGGGTATTTTTTATAGATTTTTTGCTTAAGAGTCAACAGCGCATTTCGACCCCATTGTTACAAATATACATACTTCTAATATGGTAAAAATGTTAGTGCACAATATCATTCTGGCACCGACACTAATGTCTGCAAGCGAAATTTGGAAGTGGTTGTAGAAGGATGAAAGTGGAATAAATGCTGCGGATATGCGATCGCTGAGAATTACGGTCGGTAAAAGAGAGATAGAATAAGGAATTTCGGAGAATGAGTGTTGTGGATAGAATGCGTGTAAATAAGTTACGATGGTTAAAATGAATTTAAAAACACTGTATAATTTCCAAATTAAATTAATTCACCTCAAACGTTTTCGCTAAGGCTTCTACTTGGCATCATCAGGAGGACCTGATGATGCCAAGTAGAAGCCTTGGCGAAAACGTTTGAGGTGAATAAATTTAATTTGGAAATTATACAGTGTTTTTAAATTCATTTTAATTATAATGAATTTCCAAAGTGTTAACACAAAAACATTTGATTTATTAGGTTACGATGGCTTGGACATGTGAAGCGAACGAATGATGGAAGATCACGAAGTGGCTGTATTAATCTGAAAGAGAGGATGTGAGAAAGTGTGGACGTCTAAGAACTGGTGGTAAGAACTACGTGGATCAAATTCTCAAGGATGTCGTGTTTGGAGTAAAAGAAATCAGCGTGTAGGAGCATAATATATTAGAAATGGTATGAATATAGAGGAAATAAAGGTATATAAAAACAGATCATTACGGCATTCCGTTCTCTCTGCCTACTCCCTTTAGGCTTCGGCGTGAGGATATAGATAGAAATATAGATTTTTTTTCTTAAAAATATATTTAGGATGGATGGAATACCCCATCAATTCTGAATTGCATACGTCAAATGTCTTATACGTGTTGTTTTTTTTATGTCTGCTCTGGCAGTTATATTTAAAGAGGGGTTATATAATAAAATATTTGGAAATCTCTGTTTTAGGAGAAAGGAAGTTTTGCTTTATGAAAATTTGTCAATAAAAATATTTGAATACGTTCACATGTGCGTTTGTTTTCGTTCTTACATATTATATGGAATTTGCTCTATTATATATTATCGATAAAAAATCGGAAAAACAAAACTATCTACCTTCTTACTTCCCACTTATAAGATTAAAAACTAATAGGCATGTGTCGTTAGCCAGGATAGACTCTCCACTCCACATCCCTTCCTAAACTCTCCTTTCCTAAGAAGCGACATTGTTCTGTATAATATAATTAAAGTAAAGGTAATTTCTTAAAGTGTGTTTTTCTTTCTAAGATGAATCTGAAAAAGGATTTCAATAGATGTCTTCCCGCAAGACGACTTGGGTATAAAAGCTAGTTGTAATAACAACGTTATCACGATATTGGATCGAAGGACTTTTTTTTAATCAACCGTAAATCTTTTATAATGACATGAAAAAAAAACCGTCCCTAATGTCCTGGAGATGTACAGGGTGACCCCAAAAAACTTTCTATACCTAAATGGGGATGATTGTTTTTAGAAATAATACTACTTCTACTATACTACGCCATTATGCCGTATCTCAAGTCGGGTAGGCAGAAAAGACGGAACGCCAAGTTGATCTAGCCTTACATACTTTCTTTCAACCACATACATGCACGTCGATTTATTTGAGCTAATTCGCTTTCGTATTTGAGAATTTGATCCACGTGATCAAACCACGCAACTAAAAGAATTAGTCTTCCACTCTTTTTCGTAAGTTTATGAATGTCCTGTAAAAGGCTTAGGTATTCAAAAACATAAGAATATTTTACATTTAAAATTCAACGATGAGATTTGCCACCCATACTTAATGTCTTCATTTTTTATTGGCACGGAAAGGACAGCTTTCATGATTATTGCAGCATCCGTCTGGTCTGCTGACTACCCCACTTGTGGGATTTGTCGTGATGGGATAGTGCCTAGTATAAATATAAGCACCAACAGAAATAAATAAAAGAAAATTATTTCCCAAAAGAACCCAAAACATATGCATCAAAAGAAAACACAATAAAATTAAATGACAATCTACCTATCTACATATCTAAGTTCATTCGAATTAGAATGATTTAACAAAATACTACTACTACTACACGATCACGGCATATCCCACAAGTGGGGTAGCCAGCAGAAAAGCTGCACGCAATTAACATGCAGGCCGTCTTCATTAGTTCATCTCAAATTCAGCGATGAGGTTTGCCACCCATCTTAAATGTCTTAGTTTTTTATTGGCACATAGAGGACGGCCTTTAACAAAATATTTTGACAAAATTTGAAAATTCAATTACACTTGTAGTGTTGGTACTACTTACGTATATGAAAAAATATCAACACCGTATATATAACAAAAAAAAACCAAAACAAAGATAACAAATAAAACAATCGCTTCATTTCTGAAATTTATCGCTTTGTATGAATGTACAAAACATGAATTAAACAAAAGTACCACTTCATTTCCATTTACAGAATAACCGTTAAGCTACAAATCAAAATAACTGCCAAAGCTACAAAAAGGACAGTATTTATATGAGTGACAGAAAGTTCAAATTAAGGGTTGCAAAATATATCTAAGTAAACTTGTATAATTTCTGACTGGGCGACTAAATGTGAGCGACTATTTATGCAGTTTGTGCGACTACATAACGTTAATGAGACAGCATTGTGGCTGATATATTATAATTGAAAACGAGTTGCATTTTATTAGAGATGGCATTTTTATAAAATCAAAAAACATTGTATAAATCACGGGTTTGAGTCCCACTGCCGACTTTATTCCATCTTCGCGATACAAGCGTATAATTAAGAGTGAGTAGTTGTAGATATAAACAATTTATCTTAAAAAAAGAACTTATAGGAAATACACGAAAATGTAATGTAAATATAAGAATAAAAATTAAATTGACGTTTTGTCTTGTTATTTTTTAGTCATTCGCTCGATAAAAGGATGTAGTCGCTCAGTCAGTATTTTTTGACGCTCATTTATGACACGCATATTTAGTCGCTCACCTATTATAACTACGACCAATTTTCTGCAGCTGCTGAATTATGAAATTTTTATCATTCAATATTTGTCGCCAATTTTTTTTTGTCGCACTAATAATAGTATTGAGGCAATTCATTGTAAGTCGACCATTTGTTTTCTCTGTCGCCAGCTTAAACATTCCCAAAAACTAATCTGTCTGTAGCATTATAGAAAATGGTAAAACATTTTCGGGGGGAAAAAAATATGAACGTTACTTGTTTTTGTGACAGAATGATACTAATTCTAATTTAACTGCGATATATGACGTACTTAGTAGACAAAGCCATCCCCCTCCTCCCAATACAAATAACAATTTACAATATTTCAATATACCCTCAGGGTGACCATTATCCTGAGCTAGCCCGTAACTTTTTTCGTAAGTTGGTATTATGCCCTTTTTTTATGAAAATCACTTTTTTCACTAGACATAATATAACATAACACAACATAACACAACACGTGTAGACAATTCACACAGACCGAGCTAGTCCCAAACTAAGATATGAATCTTGTATTATGGGTACTAACACGGCGATACACATATACAATGCACTAAACACATATACATGTAACACCCAGACCCAGGACATTGAAGAAAGATCCACCACACACCCGGATACCTCAGGAGTCTTTAACTCCTACTTATCCGCACATTCAAACCAAAATTGTCCTCACGGGCGGGCCATTAGGGAGGCCTGAAGGGCCGGCCGGCCAAAACCGCCGTCGTGGGAATCTTTTATACTACTTCTCTCTTCAATGTCCCTTCTGGGCGGTAATAATGTTTATTGAGTTATTATACAATATATATACAAGTAAAAAAGAAAGAAAAATAAACATAATGATACAAAACGTGAAGCAAAATAAACAAAACATGATAATAAAATATATACACAAATTGGTAAGTAGGTACAGAAGGCCGAGGTGAGGTGTCCAGAGACGTGCTGTTAGGCGTTTAAAGGGCGCGAGCCCGAGAGTCGCCAGCGCCAGCATGGTGTGGAAACATTAAACCCTCCCAAAAGGGACATCCCTACCAAACCTACTCTCCACCAAGGGAGACAGGACGACACAACAAAAAGACGAGTTCGCCACACGCACCGCCGCCACAATGGGCAAAACCAACCCTACGACACTCCCACGTCAGACGGGGGTGAACCCGGCTGACGCAGAAGCTCCCAACGAGATACCCAAACATCCACAAACCCCAAAAATGCCTTTAGGTTCCTTGGGCATTGCAAAACCTCCCCAAACCATATAGGTCTGGGAGTGTTCTCACTCATATCATCTAGCATTGCATCTCTAGCATCATTCATCACAGAGCACTCCCAGACCCAGGACAATCTGAAAAAGGTCATTCTTCATTTTGCCCTGGCCGGGAATCGAACCCGGGACCTCGTGACTCAAAGGCAAGTGCGTTAGCCTCCGCACCACACCGGTCGCCTTGTAATATTTTTTTTACTACCTACACTTAAAATGCTGAAACACCTAATATCATTCAGAGGAAAAAAAAATATATGAAGAGCAAATGAATTAGGAAAATGAGCTGGTGCAAGAGGAGTGTTCTGGACAGAATGCACGTAAACAAATTAAAATGATTCGGACATGCTGAGCGAATGGAAGGGGAAAGAATAACTAAGAGGTTATACTTATCTGAAAGAAAAGGTGTGAAGAAGCGCGGGCGTTCGAGAATTACGTGACTTGACCACGTGGAGCAAATTCTCAAGGACAGTCGCGTGCTAAGTAAGAGGAATCTAAGTAAGAGGTATGAGAAACTGGATGAATGTAGAAGAACCGAAAGAAGTATGTAAGGATAGATCAACATGACGTTCCGTTCTCTCTGCCTACCCCACCTGGGATACGGCGCGAGGGTATAGTATAGTAGTACCTACCACCACAGAAATATTCACACTCAAATGATGCTATTTTCGTATTATGATAGTAGTGTGTCTAGTAGATGGCTTTTATGTATGATGTTGGAACAAGCTGCCTCTGTGTCTGCGAGAGGAGGTGAATGGAGAGAGTTTTAAAAGAGGGCTGAAGACACACCTTTTTGCTGGGAGTTTCGGGTGATGGATACGATATACGGCGCCCTTGAGGTCATGTTATGAGTAAACGGCGCTTTACAAATTGTCCATATATATATATAAATCGCATGAATGTGAAAGAAGCGAAATATTAATGCAAATATATTTTAATATGGCGTCCTGTCCTCTCTGCCTTCCTCGCTTGGGATGTACAAAAATGGACATTATATTATACACGACCAAAACATTTTCTCTTTTTCTTTTGTGTTGAATTAATGATAATGAAAATAAATAAGAATAATTTTTTATGCCACTTTGTACCTACTACAAATTATAAATTTACATCATTTAACTTTTGCACTGCTTCTAATGGCCGCCACTCTATCACTGTTATTATTTTTTAGGTATGTAACTAGTATGTTAACCCAGCGTTGCCCAGGAAATAATCATATTTATTTATTTATTTTTTGGGCAATAAATCGCATTCGCCTTTTAGGTACAATACATGACAATTTAACAATATTGTCCTGGGTCTGGGTGTTACATGTATATGAGTTTAGTGCATTGTATATATGTTTATCATCGTGTAAGTATCCATAATACAAGATTTATATCTTAGTTTGGGACCAGCTCGAGCTGTGAAAATTGTTTATGCATGTGATGTAATGTTATGCTAAATTCAGTATTAAAGTTTGCCACTCATTCTGAAAATCTTATTTTTTGTAGGTATTGGTGAAGAAAGGACGGCTTGCATGTTTTTTACATACAGCTAATCTGCTGGCTACCCCACTTGTGGGATATGCCGTGATGGTAAAGTAGTAGGTAGATATTTTTTATATAGTTATTGTACCTACTATAAATACTGTTTTGGCTGTATATTATGTTAATAAATATATAAATTATTTTTACCTGCTCAATTATTTGATTAAAGAGCAAGAACATTATTTCAAAATAAAAATTATTTATTTATTTATTTTCATATATCCACGGCGTTAGCCTTTGACATGTTAACAATCATATTAAAAACAGAAAAAAAAACAACAAAAAACAACACAATAAATGTGTCATATCAGGAACAGTATTACAGGTAAAATAAGTTTATGTGAGATAATTATTATAAGTCAATCAAAAATATTCAAATAAGTCATTGTAAATAGAAGACTCATAAATATATTGTCATACAGGTAAAATAAATTTAAGTGAGATAATCATTATATGTCAATCAACAATATTCAAATGAGTCATTAAATTGTAAATAGAGGATTTAAAAGTATATAGTCATATGGGTAAAATAAATGTAAGTTAAATAATTATTTAAGTCAATTAAAAATATTTCTTAATAAAGTCATTGTAAATAAAGGATTTATATATATATATAGTCACACAGGTAAAATATAAGTGAGATAATTATCAAAATTATGACATATTCTTAAATTTTCAGCTTGAAACATTGTTTCATAACACCACCCATCTACGTAATTAATTTTCATGAGAATTTCATGTTACGTTATGTAGGTATTAATACAGTCGATTCCGCTTAATCGGGACACCGGTTAATTGGGACAGCCGCTTATTTGGGGCAAATCTCAAAGAAGAGAAACCAAACCATGAAACCAATAGTAAATTTATATGTTTAATTGGGACAACATTCCGCTTAATTGGGACAGTAAATTTAAGATCACAGCACATAATTATTATGTTTCACATATTCTCAAGAAAAAATATGTAGGTACAAAGAAATGTTACAAAAACAATAGACAGAATACACACGACTCATTTTTGCATTGAATTAAATTGTATATATACCTACCCATTTATTATTTTAATTGGGATTTTTTTTTCTTTATAAAATTATATTAAGTACATATTTGTAATTTATATGATAATTTATAATGTAATTTACAGTTTCCAAGAGTTTATAAAATAAAATAATTGAAAAAAAATATGCATTGTATAGGCACATTGTATAATTTTATGTGTGTATTACTGGTTTTGCCAGTTGTTGGTATTGACAGGTATTTAGTTGCCAAAACCAAATAAAAAAAAATATGTGAAATTCGCTTAATTGGGACAGCCGCTCAATTGGGATAAAATGCCCAAGTCCCGATGTGTCCCAATTAAGCGGAATCGACTGTATTACCTACTACGTAACGTTACGTCAACTGTTTTTTTCTCATTCTTATTGTTAGTACATAGTTATCCAAAGACACGAAATGTTTCGTGCTCACAACAATCAAATTATTTTCTTCATCTCGTTTATGACTATGAATAAATTTGTTTTTTTCTTAAACTATTAACACACAATCAAAAATTACCAAATTTCCGAGCTATCTGAAAATTTGTCGTCGGATATCTGTCGGCTACCGAGGTTTCATAGAATAATACGTCGTTGCATATCGTCGCTGCATAGTCAAAAAGAGGTATGCGCGAACATTTTTATTCAGGGCATTAAAATTATTGTTTGAACTTTTTATTGGCGTGTGATATTATTCTTTAAGTATTGAATTTTAATATTTGAATCACTTTATGAAATGGTTATGATGTCGTTATAATCAATTTATTCTAGAAATGTCAAAACATTTAAAAATCACATATACCTCTTATTGAATATGCAACGACGATATTCAAAATGCGGTATGAAAATTTACAATGTTTTGACATTTGAAAAATACAAAGAGTTAAAAAAAATTAAAGAGATTTGAAACAGGAATCAGTGGGATTGGTGAAAGTAACATGGGTAAAGTTCAATAACGCCAGCCTGAGCCGATTCGTAAACGTTGGAACACCTTTCCTATTTCCTTCTTAAGGAAGTTTGCACAGATAAGGTGTCTGTTGAGTGAATAATTTAATTTCTTAAATCGAAAATCTGGCGACAGAGGGATTTTAATGTACTTACCTAAGAGAAAACATTAAAATTTAGGAATCTGAGACGTCCGAGCATGTCCACCATTTCATTGAATTAGTTATAAATAAAACATTTTTTTTTATAGAATATCTACTGTGACTTTTTATTGGACGCGAGCCGGATTCCAAGTCACAATGAATATACTATAAAAAAATGTTTTATTTATAAATAATTCAATTTGAAGTTCCACCAAGAATCGTTGGTTGAAAAATATCAACTTCACCATTTCATTGTTAAAAATTGGTCAGCTTAATATTATACATATACCTACTATATTTTTTTCCATAAGATTCGTGCCCGCCATTATTTTCTATACTCTCGATAACGACAATAAGGTTGGTAACCCCTGTATTAGATTGTGACGTGTTTGAGGAAAACGATAATATTTATATTTTTTTTTATTCTTCATAAAAATATCGCAAACAAGTTAATCAATACCAATTTAAATATTAACATGGACTCATTTTAATATTTTTTTGGGTTATGAAGCAATAACATGAATATTACTTGCCATTACGAATAAACTGTGAAACTTATTAATTTTTTCATTATGAACATAATCAATACCTCCCTCTCAGCGGGTTGCTGTGAGACATTATATTTGATATCTGATAAATATTATATATTTCTTTAACATTATATACGACCTTTTACATGTTAAACAAAAAAGTATGACGGACAACAAAATAAAAACAATCATATTTATTTATTCTTTATTCTTCAACGTCTCCCGTATGAATCTCACTAATCATAGTTACACTAAAAATACTAATGAGATTTATGTAATTGTGATTTTCGTTAAGTGTCACAATACACAACTGAAATGCAAAAAAGCGCATGTTTGGTTAGGTCGCACACTCTGCGACTAGTCTAGAGATACATATACCTAGTTAAAGGCAGAAAAATTAAAACTGTTTTAGCCCTTGGAACATACTGAAGTAATCATTATGGCCCTAAGACTTCAAAGTTTCGAGACCCCTAGTAAAGATAGATAGACCCACAAGTAGGAAATTATTCTAACTAAAAATCGATCGACTGTAAATGAATTAGATTGACGATTGATAGATTGAAGGTTAGTCTAATAATTATAGTTTTTATTCAAATGAACTTGGTATTTGCTCTAATCTATTAATGTTTACCTGCCCTAGAATGTCGACATAATTATGTGGTTTTTATGGTATTGATGTGAAAAAGAATTTAAAATTAAGTATATTTCAACTCGTATACAACGAGTATAGAAGTAGAACTTTCAACTATATCTATCACACGGATGTCGTTTGAGTAGAATCACATTTTCAAAACACATTAATTAATATGGTTTTTCCTGGAAAATAAATTACAAAATATAAGTATATAAATATAGAGATACATAGTATTTGCTACAATTACTTATCGATTTTACACTTCTGTAATTAATTGTTACCATATTGCCTAATCTAATTACATCTTACGAGTACTTATTGACATCAATAATGACCACGTTATTTTCTATTTTTGATTACTTGACATGTTTTAATAATTTGACATTCCCTCAGTGGTCTATTGACAGTAAACATTATCAATTTTATAACATCCATTTTTAAAGACTGTGTGTACTACTTGACACCCCATTTACTTTATTTGAAATACTTACATAAATACTCCTCGTTGTTAATTGAATATTGACTCAGAATGGACGTATGAGGCGTTATATTTTTATTTTTTTCATAAATTGTAACATTTTAACGCGGCGGCAGAATTGCCACAGTTCTCAGCATTACACAACCAGATAAGTCTTCATATTATGATCAGTCATGGTCACACAAAAACTTTACAGTCTAATAATGCCGGGAAAAATTCACCTATCCAGATATGCAGGTTATCAAATGATTAGGCTCAAAACGCGGGCACAAAATACCAGCATTGTGCCTGAAATATCTGTGTTCAGAAACTTTCTAACAATATTAAAAGTGTTTATTAAAATAGATTTTGATTTTTTATGTATAAATTTACCCATATAACCATATGAATAGTTGTAAACAATTCAGAATCAATAATCTATAGTAGAAAGAAACACTTGTTTCAATTACATAATTATGGAATTCTACTACGTGTGCACCGATACAATTAATAATATAAATTTACCGGCAAATCTAATTTTTGTAAATTATTTATTAAAGATTTCGGAGTTACCCCTGTAGCTGACATTACTAAAGGTATTATATAAACGGACCTAGATTGCCAAATATTGTTTTATTTCTGTTAATATTTTTTTATTGATTTTTATTACATTTTGTTGTGCCGTAACTCGTATGTGTATATTAAATAAATTTTGTATATAAATCTTCGGTATGTAAAAGGCATGCACTTTGAATTGTAAATAAATTAATAATCTGTATCTCTAAAAGATAGATTACCTATGTTATGGTATAGATATATAGATAGACCCACAAGTAGGAAAACTAAACTAAAAATCAATCGACTGTAAATTAATTAGATTGACGATTCATAGATTGAAGGTTAGTCTGATAATTACAGTTTTTATTCAAATGAACTTGGTATTTGCTCTAATCGATTATTTTTTCAATGGATTGATGGTTTTTCTGATTAAAATTTCAATATAGGTAATTACTAATCGATTAAAAATTCAATCTATTGATGTGATCTTTGTACCACACCAATATCGTGGAGTTCAATACTAGAAGTAAAAATCTCGAATTTTGTTACGACGTGTTCCCGATGTTTGCTTTTAATGTTCGAGTGATTTCTTGTGGTTGTTATGACGTGTTCCCGATGTTTGCTTTTAATGTTCGAGTGATTTCTTGTGGTTGTTACGACGTGTTCCCGATGTTTGCTTTTAATGTTCGAGTGATTTCTTGTGGTTGTTATGACGTGTTCCCGATGTTTGCTTTTAATGTTCGAGTGATTTCTTGTAATAATTATGAATTAAGAAGCTCCCTTGCACCTACTGTAATCAAAGTGTTTCAATTATATATAGTATATTAATTACTATCCTTCTGAGTGTAGTTATGTCATGATCTTTTCATTATCTCGAAACTATTGATTTTCATACATTTTACATCTCAAATTTAGCGATGAGGTTTGCCAACCATCTTGAATAGATATTGATTATATATTGGCACGGGGAGGACAACATGCATGTTAATTATATGCAGTTGGTCTGCTGGCTACCCCACTTGTGGGATATGCCGTGATGGTATAGTAGTAGGTATAGGGTATTTGGGAAATGGGGTAAATACTCGTGACTGTTTGAAAGAAAAAAAATATTTACATATTGAATAAAAATATAAAACAAACAATATCTGCTTGTGTATATAATATATTTATTATTTATTATTTATTTATTTTATTCTTCACTGTACATTGGTTACAATATTACATAATGAAATAGTGGCATAAAAATAACAATTATACAATTCAATGTACAGAGGGCGAGTTTATCGCTAAAATGCGATGTCTTCCAACTAACCCGGTAACTAAAATTAAAAAAAAACACATGCATACATATATGCACCCTTACATATCAACAGTCATAAAAGAAATAAAAGTACAACACTAAGTAAATAAAAGAAAAGAAAAAGAACACATGCATGCAACATTGCACTTACGGACACATAATAATAAAAGTATAACATATTAAATTGCAGCGTGCACATGCATAGGGAAAGGGAAAAGGATTTAGGAGTCAGATGCTAAATTCAATGAGAGAAAATGATTTTTGACAGCTTGTCTGAAAGAATTAAAGGTTGTTATCATCCTGATTTTCGAAGGAAGATTGTTCCAACAGCGAGCACCATGAACAAGGAATGAGTTAGATAAAAAAAAGGAAAAATGATTCGATAGTGACTGGAGGAAAACCATTAAAACGAATATATTGTGTAGAGTATGTAATTCTGAGAATTTTTTATGTCTTAATAATAATAATAGTAAAAGTACCTACTGAAAACATTGCCGTATGTGGCAATATAATGTTCAATAGTGGATCTAAAAGGTTTTAGGACAGTGCCTCGGGCGGACTACATAGATATAGAGTCTGTTAAGAGATTCTCTCTCTGTAATAATATTTCAGTTATCTATCTGGGTCATAGAATGTGGAATTTATAGAGGTGACATAGTAAACCTTTACCGACATAAAAATATTATAACTGATGTTAGTATATCGAATTTTGAATTTGACGTACCCGCTTACATAGATTTCTGACTCAAAATGACATTATGTTTTTATTCAATCCTTAAGTCGTCTTAAAGATGGCGCATCGATCTTGCACTCGGGAAAGAATTAGTCTTCCACTTTTTTTCTTGTAAATTTTCGAAGGTGCTGTAAGAGTCATTTAAAACGGTGCACACAAGCCCAAATAGCTACATTACGACGACAAAAATACAAAATGGTAACTTATTAGATATTCTAATCAGAATTGTGTATTGTGAGGCTACTTAATCATCACTTTTATAAAAAATAACTTTTTCAGGGTAAATGGGGGTAATAGAGGGTATATATAGGGTAGATGGGGGTAATAGTATTCCAATTGCAAAAAAACATTTTTTTATAATACTTATATATTTTTTATTTCTGAAGTCGTACATTTTTTTTATTTATCTAATGTATATCCTCGTCATCTTCCTCATCGTCAGACTTCTGATCATTAAAAACAGTAGGAAACCTCAGCATTTGTAGCAGTGCAATCGTACACCCTTGTGCAAATTAATGTGGACAAAACATATTTTTTCATACTGGAATAGATTATGCTTCACTTTACATTATGGCAACACTAGAAACAGCTGTAAACGTCATTTAAGTGTCATTTAGTGATCAGTTAACCTCAATCTTGCACGCAGGCAAATTGTTGAAGGAGTATTTTACAAATTTTTGATTGTTTCGACTTTTTGGGGCTACGTCTTAGATTTTGTGTCTTTTTCTTTAGTTTTTAGAGACAGTTTTGGTATATATGAGCAATGGATATTTCAATAGAAGTTCGTTCTAAGGTTATTACTCTGTCTGAACATACTGAAAAGACTCAAAGGCAGATTGCAGAAGAGTGTGACATTTCAAAAAGTGCAGTTGACAAACTGATCAAACTCCATAGAGAAAATGGCTCAATTTTGCCTCGGAGACAGGGAAAATGTGGCCGAAAAAGAAAAACCACTAAGAAAGAAGATATTTTATTGTTAAGAAATAGTAAAATAAACCCCCATAAAGACCAGCAACGACTTACAGAGAGAGCTGGCTGTCACTGGAACAAGTGTACATGCCTCGACAGTACGCCGTCGCCTTCTAGAAGTTGGGCGAAAGGCTCGAAGACCCCTTAAGAAACAACTCTTGACTGTTGAGATGAAGAAGAAAAGGGTGGCTTGGGCACAGAAATATAAAGGATGGACCCAAGATGACTGGAAAAAGGTGTTATTATCAGACGAAAGTCATTTTTTTGTACAGGGCATGCGTCATCAGTTTGTTCGCCGGTCCGATGGTGAATCACTTTCACCAGCTCATATTCAGCAGTCAGTCAAACATCCCGTGAAGCAAATGTTTTGGGGTTGTTTCTCTTTTAATGAAACAGGATCATTAGTGCCTATAACAGGGATGATGAATAGTGTAAAATATGTAAAGGTTTTGCAAGATAGAATGGTACCTGAGCTCTCAAAAATAAATATGGATAACTCAACTTTCCAGCAAGACCTGGCACCTTGCCATGCATCAAAGATTGTAAAAAAATTCTTTACAGACAATGGGATAAACGTTTTGGATTGGCCTGGCAACTCACCAGACCTCAATCCAATTGAGAATTTGTGGTCTATCTGTAAGACAAGGCTCAGAAAGATGGACTGTACAACGAAAAGCAAGTTAATTGAAGCTGTGATCGAAGTGTGGTATCGGGATCCAAAAATCCAAAACAACTGCAAATCGCTGGTAGAATCAATGCCAAAACGCATTAAGATGGTGCTGCAAGCCAAGGGTGGACATATCAAATACTAATTTATATTATTTTGTACATGAATGCACTTTTTGTAAGAATAAAACACATTTTTAAGAAACATTTATCTTGTCCACATTAATTTGCACAAGGGTGTACATAAGATTATGTTCGAGTCTGCGTATTCTGCATTGTTCGCAAAATTTTGCTTATAGGATATGCTATGGCCACCGCTACCCTTGTTATACTACCCCTAGTAGTATAACATCAGCCTGCACTTATACTAAACGTTGTGTGGTATGTATAAGAAGGCCCAACAGTGGCACTACAGCCTCTTTTTTAGTAACCAGAATATTATCGGGATTACACCTCCTCTTAACTTCTCCTATTACATGATATGAGGCATAGAAATTTGCCCTTCTTTCTTTTGCTCTGTCTCATCGTCAAATTAAGATCCACTACGAGACCTAAAGCTTCTTCGGGACTATATGACACGACAGACAATGATGCAACATGCATCACTTTAATTTTTTTCAGTTTTTTACGTAGATTGAATGGCCAGTTTCACAACTTGAGCTGCAGTTCTCTTGCCTGATTTCACTAATCTTGATTCTGCAACCAAGCTCGTTTTTTTCCGGACTAATACCCGTTACTATTGGATTAACTACTTTTTGCTTACTGCGTATGGAACTCTCATTGAATAATTTTCGCGGCCTTCCTCGTCTCCGCATCATCAGCACGTCCAACAAAACATCCGCTCCGGATGTTTTGTTGGACGTGCTGATGATGAAAGCTGTGAAGGCTATATCTCTGTGAGATTCAGATCAATATCAAGCTATTTCATATGCTTGTCGTTAAATAGTTCGAACGTGTGATTAAAATTACGCCATTTCCCAAAAAAACTTCGCTACAAACACTTTGATAACAATTTTTAATCGTTTTGCACAATCTCTAGAAAGTTAACTTATACCAAATTTGTTCCATATATATTTAAACAATCGTTCATTGAACTTTAGTGACGAAAATTTATAAAACAATTCATTGCTTAACACTACAAATAAGATTATTCTCTTTACTTTAAATTCCTGTAGAGAAGCGTCACCCCCACTACCTGTAAAGATTATATACGATTTAACAAGCAGGGGGAAACGGGGGGACCTGAATTTTACTTTTTTACATAAATCACAAAGTGTTTTAACACACTATAAAAAAAGTATTGCGGTACTCTTTGGAACTTTTTTTAAAAGTCTAGCTGAAAATATTTTTTCAATTTTTTTAAGGACAAAAATAGCATTTTAGAAAACATATTTTATTGAGACTACATACAACTGTTATGCCAAAATAAAAATTACATATTAAAGTACATACTTGTCGCTTTAATATCCATGTTAAAATTTAATAAAAAACAAATGTGGGGAAACCGCACAAACACAATTACTCCGTCAATTATTGGAGCTCAAATAACAGACATCGGCCGTGTGGACGTTACCTCAACTTTGAACGCATTTATAGACAATCCTGTTAGATCGGCAACAAAAATTCTTATGAAGTAGGATGAAATGTTTAATCAAGAATTGTTTTAAAAGATTTCTGATTGGTTTGAAGAAAATATTTTTTATGATTTTTGTCGTCCTAATTTAGCTTTTTGGCCTTGTATGCGGTGCTCGAAAAAGGGACATTTTACACTTTGAATTCAGCGTCATCGATTTTTGATACCCATCCTGATTTTTTGTTGGCATACAGAGGACGGCTTGAATGTTTGTTTCATGCTATTTGTCTGCTGGCTACCTCACTTGTGGAATATACAGTGATAGTAAAGTATAATTATAAATACATATTTATTAAGAATTAAAAAAAAGGTATATAAAATAACACTGTTTTTTTTTCACGTTAATTACGTTTGAACTCAAGGGCTTTTGTCAAGAGAGCTTGACATTAAAGCGCTTGAGTTATATACTTATCAGTATAAAAAATAAACAACTAAGATTACTTAATCGTTGGAAAAGATATGAGGGTTTTTCATGTACAAAGATATTAAAAAGAAAGTTGGAGATGTCAAGATCTCGGGATTCCTTGTAGTTTAACCTCTGAAGTTCACTTTGAAACTGAAAGATATGATCGTGTTTCCTCAAACCATATACAAAGCGTACACACGCATTTGGTAGCCTCTGAGTTCTTCAATGGTATCTATGATAGCATAAATTGCCTTATAAAAAAAATAGAAAGATTTTAAAGGCATTTCTATTTCTTTCCTCTTTGGTTTAAGCATTTTATGTGTACACAATACATAGCTATTACCTATAACATGATAGGATACATAGAAATAGAGGACGGTTGTGTTTGGAAACTTGCTTTAAAGGTAATAATGTATTAAGGATGATACGGGGTTGGCTCAATGTCTGAATCCTTTCACTAAAATATCGATTTCAATGGGTTTTATTTTCGATATGAATAATAATATAGATAAACGTATTTTTGGATTATCCCTTGATGTCTAGGGGTAGAACAGGGTTTGAAATATTTACTTGGAAAGTTTTCTCAGTGTCACTTGTAATAGGCCGATGTTCCATAAAAAAATATATGTAATTTGGGTTAGTTGGAAGAGATCGCGCCTTTGCGATAAACTCGCCATCTGTATATTGATTGTATTTAATTTGAAGGTATACCTTTTATGTTATTGTTTTTAATCAATGTACAGTAAAGAATGAATAAATAAATAATTTATCCATTGCCAACTGCTAAGGCCACAACATCAGGCATCCAGGCCTGCTCATCACCATCACTGAGGACAAAACCGAAAAGCAGAAATGGTAGAGGGCGACCAAGGAACACCTATATGCATCAAGTAGAATTAAAGAGACTAGCAGAAAATAGGGAGGAATGGAGAAGAAAATACAAACTCGTCGTATATCAATCCAATGGATTGTAACCCACTATTACATATAAATACATTATCGAGGAGTCTAGAGTGAGCTCAGTTTTCGAGCATTTTGTAAAAAGTAATTGGTTATAATAATAATAACTAGACATTTTTTAAGATGCGTCGTTTTGTGGAAAAACCACCGGGGCCCATTCAAGAATCATAACATCTCCTGAACAATAGCGTTGAAAACCTCCACTCTCCAGAGTTCTAACCACACAGAAGGCACCGTCAACATAGTCAAGTATTTATATAATATAACAATAAGTAGTAAATCATTCGTAAGCGTTAGGACTACTTTCTCACTTCTTCCGATTAAATTTTGCACGATCTTACACTGTGTAAACATGGTCCTCCAATTGACATGTCTGATTAATTTAAATATATAACATACCAAAGTACTTTCCTGAGAAATGCTTAAAAAGTGTTAACTAAAACTGTAACTGGCAACACAGTTATGCCAATATTTACCATTTATTAACATTAACGTGGCAGTCTTATTTATATTATTAGTTGTTGCAATACTTTATGCAAATATAAGTTTTGAACATTACATCAAGGATAGTAAGTAACATTATTTTTGTCTCCGTTTTGATGAAACGTTTCAATTTAAAACTCATGATTTTAATCGAAAGAGACGCTTTTCAACTTTTAAGATTGATTATAAATCTTGCGAGTTGAAAGAAATCTCTTTCTATTCCATGACGCCGTATCCCAAGTGGGGTAGGCAGAGAGAACGGAACGCCATATAGATCTGTCCTTACATACTTCTTTCGCTTCTTCTACAGTCATGCAATTTCTCATGCACGCACGTCAGATTCTCTTACTCAAAACACGGCCGTCCTTGAGAATATGATCTACATACATGATCAAGCCATGTAGTTCTCGGACGCCCGCGCTTCTTTGCACCCCTCCTTTCAGACAAGAATATCCTCTTTATCATTCTTTCCTCTTCCATTCGTTCCACATGACCAAACCATTCAAATCCATATTGTAAGAAAATATTTGTCTTATCATATCATCCATAAAAATCAAATGTATCATTTATCTCTGTCTTGCCTTTAAAGGGTGTTAATAGAGAATAATATGGAAACGACCGGTGTGGCGCAGAGGTTACGCTCTTGCCTTTGAGTCACGAGGTCCTAGGTTCTATTCGCAACCAGTGCAAAATTAAGAATGACCTTTTTTAAATTGTTCTGGGTCTGGATCTTACATTATGTATGTGTCTTATCGTCGCATAAGTACCCACAATACAAGAATTTTATCTTAATTTGAGACTAGCTCAATCTGTGTAAATTGCCTATGCGTGTTATGTTATCTATATAAATACGAACGTATTAAAATATTTATGTGATGATTGCAACTCATGTCTTCTCAAGAATCACGACAGAAACACCATGGCTCTGATCTTATCAAGGAAATTCCACACATACTCTTTTGAATATAAACTGCAAACTATAGGGGAAGTTGGGGAGATTAATACACTTTATCTTTAAGCACAAATATCTGTTTTTTTTTTTTTGCGTAATCCGTTAATTTTTTTGGTGATTTACAAAGCTTACACATTCGATATTTAAATTACAATATACCTAACCTATTTTCAGCGTCATATACGATTGGAGATAATTAGTTTTATTTCAGTATCGGGATATGTATCAATTCTCTCTTAGTGTGGGAGGGTTGATACAACACGCTCTTGAATTGGAAAAGTGTAAATAATACATACTTATGGTTTGCAATAATATCCATGTACAGTAGTGGCCATAAGTATGGAAACGCTTAGAATTTTGTTTAAATTCGTAAAAAAATTAAGTCTTTAATGCACTTATTCATAAAAATATTGTATTTTTATGGTAGAATTGTGTCACTAGCAATTCTTTTTAAAATTCTATTATTTTTTGGATGAGTCATCGGTTTTTACCATTGAATAGTGTTTTTTTTTCAACCACCAACATTAATGAGTTTTAATAGCCCACTATGAGATGCCCCTTAATGATTGAAATTCTCATATTTTTTTTTGTTTTGTAAATATTGAAGTACCTAATAATTATTTTACCATTTAAATATTTATTTATTCTTTTGTTGTCTTCACAATAAGAAAAATTATCTGAATTTGATAATTATAATACATTTTGTTAAACGTTTCCATACTTATGGCCACCACTGTATATTTATCGGTAGAGGGAGCTATGGAAATTTAGTGTGTGCTATTTTTGCTTATGACATTTGATGCGTTGAAATTATATTTAAAATTTATCTATGGTGCTCGCATATGTCAGTATTTGTCATGATAATTAATTTCATTGCTTAGAATACTTACATATTTTTTTTATTGTTTTCACGGATTTGGACACAACGTGCAGATGACAAAACCAATTAGACATCTCGACCCAATTTGTAAGCGTTGGGACGCCTTTCTCACTTCTTTCGATTAGATTTTGCACAATGTTACATTGTGTAAACATGGTTCTCCAATTTCATTGTTTTTTTTTTTTTTTAATTTTACTTCGGTGTCATTATAATTCCATAACTAATTCGTTTTTAGTTTTGTTTTGCTATTTGATTTATGATAGATGGAGTTTTGTGTATTTGTTGTGATATTTATGTATTTAATTGATAATTTTTTGTAAAAGGCTACTATAGCCATATGATGATGAAATAAAATAAACATATTTTAATTATTGAAAAAGCATCAATTTTTCACCATAACAAAATAGCGACGACATGAATGTGAATACTTTTAACTGTTCAAGGGTTTGTTGTAAACACGTAATACAGTGCTGCCAAATGATTCATAATAATGTGTATCAAACATATTGTTAAAATAAACGTGTCTCATGCTTCCCAGCGTATCAACTCTCCCCAGTTTCCCCCAATGCCCGCCTGCATATTGTAATTCTAGACACGTGAAGGTAATCCAAATGAATAGTACATATTATCCAACCGCTATGATAATCCAGTGACTCGCACAGAGAACAAGTCAGACAGACAGATACTCCGTTGAAGGAGACTCACCTCCACCCGGATATCGCAGAAGTCTAGGGACTACCATTTATTCGAAATCCTACACTCAAGGTCGCCCTTTAGCAAAAACGGTAAAATATTCAATTTTCAACAATTTTGGCAGAAAAACTCTCAAAACTTATTGACGCTGCGAATATTTTGATGTGATAAAATATGAAAACAAATATTTATTACCAATATTAGTTTTTTACTTAAAAAAAAACATTGCCAATTACGTATGTAAGATATGTGAGAGAGGAAAGTTGAGAGGATAATAAAATAAAAATGAAAAATATATATTTGAAAAAATGTGAATTGTTTTTTTTTAAATTTTTTAATTGCATACATTTAGGAAGTGTGAATGTATTTGTATGAATGGAATGTATTATGTATGCGAGATTATAAAATTTTCTATAATTGTTTTGTATGTTATTGCTGAAGTGTACACTGTTTGGGTGTAAGACTGTTGGAATGTTATTATCGCTTACATGTTTATATTTATATGTCTTTCATCTGTTGTGTACCATATTGAATAAAAAAAGACCTAATTGATAGTTCTGCAATAAGGTAAAGCAATGTATGTAACGTTGTACATGTATTGTATTGTTACAGCACCGTTGCATGGACTACATTACTATGTAAACAAGTCCTTGATTCCGATCGTGGTGATGATCTAAATGATCTAAATCTACAAACGGTGAGATCTATTAACACGTAATAATCAGTTGGTACATACCTTCATAGTTGTACGTGATACGAGAGATTGTAATCTTATTCAAATAATCAGTATTCATTTGTGTGAATGTTTGTATACCGTATACGTGTCCTATATAGATTCCGATATTATCGTAACTCGTAAACGTAATGCTTTACTTTATGATACAAAACTAAAAAAATTGAGATGTCCGATTGATTTTGTGCCCAGACCCAGTAAAACAGACAAATTTCTACTTATCTATACCCACCCTCACGCCGTGTCTCAGGTGGGGTAGGCAGAGATAACGGAAAACCATGTTGACATATCCTTACATACTTCTTTCACTTCCTCTACATTCATCCAGTTTCTCATACATGTACGCCGATTTTATTACTCAACATACGACCGTCCTTGAGAATTTGATCCACATGGTCAAGCCACGTAGTTCTTGAACGTCCGCGCTTTCTCACACCCCCTCTTTCAGATGAATACGAGTACACCCCACTTCGTCATATGTTCATCGTCCGTTCGCTCCACATGTGCAAACCATTGCAACTTATTTACAAAAAAAGTAATACAAAATATTATAGACATTATTAACAATAGATTATTAAAATTTAAAAAAAGACATTACCAATAGATTATCATAGAATTAAAAAAAAAAACAAATGTTTTTTTTAAATATAATTATGTTCTTTATTGAGAGAGTGACTATCGTCTTACATATAAGGACATAGTCAATTTAATTGAAAATCACAACTATATCCATACATATCTAGAAAAACGTATTATTGTATTTTTTTTACTCTTTTTTTTTAGATATAATATATGAATTTTTAGTTTTAATTTTTGGTAAGGTTGACAATGTCCTTATAAGACGTAAGACGACTCTCCCAATAATAAAACAATGTCGTAGAAAAAAAATGTTTTTTAATTTTATTATGAAATTCTACTACCTAAACACCGACACAGTGAATAATAGATTATTAGTGAACTACTTATAAGGTTCAACGCAGTTTTGCAGTTTCACTGTATTGCCACCTGTTCTAAGATTGTAAAAGAAATATTTTGTTTTTTTTAGTCTTCTAAGCAACGCCAGGTTTAAGCTTTAATCTGATGATAATAATATTATTGACTGCAATTGTCTCCATATCTGGAATATCACATCACCTAAACAATAGTACACCTAATGTAATAGATGTACCATAATTGGCCATATTTAAGGTGACCAACTGTCATCCTTTATTGAGTTCTTTTCTATTTAATAAGCGTCCTCCTTTTTTGATATTTTAAAACTTATGAAACAAATTTATAAAATATTTCTTGACAAAATCGAGGATATTTTATTTACTGTGAAATATTTCAAAAACCTATACCTATCTGCTAATTATTAAAACTTGTTTTTGATGTATTTAAGTATCTTGTTCATTTCGAAAGTTGTGAGCTATTCAGTACTAAATTTAATGTTGTTTTGATAACACTTTATTTAACTTTGACGGTTTTTCAGACTTAAACATCTGTGATAAATCAAGAATCTTTGCTGGTCCACATATTGAATGTATATTTTAACCAACACCAACATAACACCATCGCGCACAATATCCGTTCTCGGCGTCTTACTGGACGAAGCACTCTCCATGGAAGCCCAAGTATCCAGGACAGTAAGCACAGCCTTTTTCCACATTCGTCAACTGCATCTCGTATCCAAAAATCTATCTGTAGATGCAGTAAAAAGTCTGATCGCCTCCTTTGTCATCTCTCGTCTGGATTACTGCAACATCATATACACAGGACTGCCCCAGACTCTTCTCAATCGCCTCCAGATGGCTTTTAATGCTGCCGCCAGGACTATCTACAGAGAGAACAAGCGTTGCCACATCACTCCACTACTAAAAGATCTACATTGGCTGAGGGTCCCAGAGAGAGTGGAGTTTAAATTGTGTCTCACTGTCCACAAGGCCTTATGCGGCACGGCACCCACATGTCTAACCGAACTCTGTTCCGTCGACGAAACTCCGAGACGACCGCTGCGCTCGGCCTCTTCTGCTGTCAACAAACTCGTGAAACCCAATATGGCGAACACCTCCAAATTTGCAGAAAGGAGCTTCAGAGCCGCCGCGCCATCCGTCTGGAACAGACTGCCCACAGATCTGAGGGTGAATCAGTCCACAACCACGTTTAGAACCAAGTTGAAAACACTACTGTTCGGGAGAAGTCACGGCGCCCTTGAGATGGTCACGGATCATTAAACGGCGCCACATATAAATAGTCCGATTATTATTATTATTATATTTTGATGACATATTCTGTAATTGACTGTTTGATCCTGTAAATATTATTAAAATTAAATAATTTTAAAATAAACAGCCTACCGAAAATTTTGGGGGAGGAAGGAATAAAGTTTAAAATTGAAACCCAGAGAAAACAAAAGATTCTCACTATTGCAAAATGGACCAACACCACCGAATTCGGGAGAGTCACAAAACATTATTTAACAAAAAAGGACTCTCGTTAGAAAGGAAATATTTCAAATACCTACTATCGCGCCGCTTTTCTCGTGGGGTAGGCAGAAAGGATCGAGTGCCTGTTCAATAGTCACAATAGATCTACTATGGTCGCGGTACTCGTAACACAAGGGATACAAAAGGTCCCTTGACCTTTATGGAAAAAAAAATCTTTCGCTTCCGTTACAGTCATACAATTCCTCATGCATGCTCTCCTGTTCAATGTGCTCAACACGTGACAGTCTTGTAGGATCTAGTTAAATATGATCCAGCCAAATATATTTTCTTGATCATTCTGTCAATATGTCAAATCTAGAAAATGTCCCGCTTTCGCTGTAAAAACTTGGTCACCCTACCACATATGACTGACTGGATAGGTGACTAGTTATTTAGAGTTTATTTTATAGATCACAGACCTATTTTAGATTGGGTGACCACAAGTGGGTGATTGATTGCTCGATATAAGAAGACATCTTATTATTGTAAGTATATGATCGTTCATTGATAGTAAGTGCTGTAAGGTAGTAATC
Source organism: Athripsodes cinereus (assembly GCA_947579605.1). Classification (NCBI taxonomy): domain Eukaryota; kingdom Metazoa; phylum Arthropoda; class Insecta; order Trichoptera; family Leptoceridae; genus Athripsodes; species Athripsodes cinereus. The sequence goes on from OX388318.1 coordinate 24,285,327, forward strand.
AAAACAATATTGTATGGATTACGCAATACTAAGCTAGAAGAAAGAATTAAGTATAATATTGTGAATCAATTGGTGACGTGCCTACACGGTCGGGCGGGTCGGGAACTGCCCGATATGGGATCCTACTTTTATGAAGACTAACATAATCTATCAATTGTTTGCTCACTGTGAGAGACTGGCCCTGGCTCGTTCGTTTGGGATCATTATTGGGAGCCCATGATGGGTTTGATAAAAAGAAAAAATGACAAGACCATACACGTGATGTCCATGGTATTGTATAATATTTTGATAATTGTCAAAATATGTTGATGTATTGTAACGAGGGAAATAAAAAAAACTTTTCATTTCATATTTTTCATTCATTTGTTTCATCACGGCATTTACCACACCAGCTGGGATGGCCAGTGGCATAAACTACATACATGAAACCCGACAAGATAAGCAAAGAAGAAGAGAAGATACATAATAATGTAAACACACAAATTCCTCCCGCCTCCCTTTTGTTATAATACCCACCCCCAACTAGTATTGTACCTCCACCACTCCACCTTCTGTTATCACCACTCCAACTTCTTTGTCCTATACCCTTCCACCTTAACCTCATTCTATTGCACATTGTAAATATTACATTTTGTTTTAGTACTCTTGACAATGTTTACAAGTGTGGGAGTTTTATATTGTATGTATATTTCTAGTATTTTAGAATTTTTTGCTTTTATATTTATGTTTTTGTATTGTTTTAAGTATTGTATTATCGTTGTTTTTAAATTTAAATTTACTTTGACTTTTTTGGAGCATTTTAACGTTTACTTTTTTTTCCTCAAGATTGAAACATTTCTGGTAAGAGTGGAATCTTCGCTGGTCTACATGTCAAATATATTAATTGTCAACATATTGTATAACGACTGTTTGATTCTAAATATTGTGAAAATAAAAATAAAATAAAAATATTGAAAAATTGAAAAATGTTTTTTTTATTATTTACCACTACCATACCATTACGGTGTTTCCCACAATTGAGGTAACCAGCAGACCAGCCGCAGTGGTATTACCGTTACTAATATACTATCACGGCATTTCATATATTTATTTGAGTTAGTTGGAAGAGATGGCGCCATTGCGATAAACTCGCCCTCTGTATATTGATTGTATTTAATTTGAATGTTTACCTTTTATGTAATTGTTTGTAATCAATGTACAGTAAAGAATGAATAAATATCACACAAGTGGAATAGCCAGCAGACCAGACACATGTTACAAACATGAACGTTGTCTTCTTTCTGCCAATAAAAAATAAGACGTTCAGGATGGATGGCAAACCTCATTGCTTAATTTGTTATAAAAATGTATTTTTTCGATCACCTGCCTTTTACATGACACTCAGACCTATTTTTTACAATTTTATTTATAAATTAAAATGCAATTAACTACAATAATTTATTCAAAAATTTACTGAAAAATCAATCGATCAACGCAAACACCAATATTGTTTGGACAGATTCTGTGACTTGAGATATTTTCGAGTTGTCTCTAGATGCTACCTATGTGCAATTGGTTGACCCAGTACTAGTGATGTAACGAATGTGTGATTTTGGATATTCGCGTATGCGAATATTTGTTGCCGACATTCGCGAATGCGAATAGCGAATATCGACTTGCTTAAATTTCTACAATTGCTCGAACATTAAAATTTCTACCCCCCCGTCGCCGAATTTTCAAAATGGTATAGGAATTTAAAATATTTCAAAACTCCTCAGTTTTCTAAAAGAATGTTTTCTTGCAGTACCTTTTTCTACAATGTACCGGAAAATATCCGGTACTTTTACCGAATATCCGATTCTTTATTACCAAAATAATATTCGCATATTTTTTTGCGAATACGATTGCGAATGCGAATACTTTGAAATATGCGAATACGAAAAATTCGTTACATCACTACCCAGTAGGTAGGTACTAGACAGTTAAATCGAAGTCTGGCACGAGTACCTACACAAATCGTTGTATTTTTTTTGTGTTGCCCCAAAACAGATCTTATTGTAGTGGGGCAAATATTCCATAATGTTGGTCTTTTTGTTTGTTTGTACATATTTACCTACTGTTTTTTTGGAATAAATAAATAAAAAAATACACGTATCTAGTATAAACAGTACCTCTTGACTTGTTACAATGTAAAATGTTAATACATTAGGTACCTATAAACAGGTTATTCCAATCATGATAAGAGTAAATAAAAAATAATTTGTCCGTAACCTTTGTCAACAAGTAAAACATTACACAACTATTGTCAATGGATTCACGGAACCTCCTATGTGTATTTAACAAGATTTTACAGAAGATAAAAAAAAAACTGTTTGGCTGAATGATATTTTCTATGTGTCTGCAGGGCTACTCTTGACAAAACTAAACACTATCTTAATCTAGTCTTGATCTTGATCATACGACTCACAAAGTGACTATTGGCCAAAAATACACGCAAACCGATCGCGCGTTAGCGGTAGCGCGGTGTTTTTGACCATAGTCCCTTCGTCGTATGATCAAGATCAAGACTAGATTAAGATCGTGTTTAGTTTTGTCAAGAGTAACCCTGCAGATTCGTTACGTGGAAAGTGGGTGTCTTAAGGGTCGTTCACATACGTTCACTTTCAGTGATCACTCCGGATGATCCTCCAAGATGAACAGGTGTGAACAGGCGTTTCATCAATAGTGATCACTAGCGATGACGGAGGAAAGAGATTACCACTCGTCATAATTTTGATGAAAGGTCCTTTCACTGAAACGACCATAAACAAGTTTCATCTTATTATTTGTTTTATTCTCTATGAATTTGTATTGAATGTCAGAATTATGTACAAAATTATTATGCAATCGAGAGCTATATTAATTTATTTTAAGTGTTATTTTTCATTTTTGAATTTGTTTAATTATTTTTATACGAATGCAATGGCAATGTGTCGAACATGGCTAAAATGCTGGTGCACAATACCATTCTGGTACCGTCACTTACGTATGCAAGCGAGACATGGACGTGGCTGAAGAAGGACGAAAGTGGAATAAATGCAGTGGAGATGCGATCGTTGAGAAGAATGGTTGGTAAAACGCTGCGTGATAGAGTGAAGAATGAGGATATTAGAAGAATGACCGGATGCAAGAAGAGTGTTGTGGACAGAATGCGCGTGAATAAACTACGGTGGTTTGGACACGTTGAACGAATGAACGAAGTAAGAATGACAAAGAGGATATACTTGTCTGAAAGAAAAGGTGTGAGGAAGCGCGGACGTCCGAGAACCACGTGGCTTGATCACGTGGATCAAATTCTTAAGGACGGCCGCGTGTTGAGTAAGAGGAATCGACGTGCGTGTATGAGAAACTGTATGAATGTGGAGGAAGCGAAGGAAGTGTGTAAAGATAGATCTGTGTGGCGTTCCGTTCTCTCTGCCTACCCCACTTGGGATACGGCGTGAGGGTATAGTATAGTATAGTTTTATACGAAAATACGTCAAACTACATACAACATGAGTGAGAAAGTAGACATGGCAGTGAAAGCATAGGATGAACAAATGTGAACAGACGTGTTCACTTTCGATGAACAGGTTTGACCCTGACACTCTGGATGATCATCCAAAGTGAAGCAATGTGAATGCTACTTTAGAAATCCTATAATTATATTGAATTTCTAGGCAAGATTCGAAAAAATCACAGAATATTTTTTAAGTATCTACATGTAAGTTTTCACGAATTATACAAGAAAAAGCAGCACTTAAAGATATTTATTTTCTCTCAATATGTTTTTCCATGGAGCACCCGGTAACGAATTGGTTTCACATTCTTTACCCTAAGTTTTTAGCTAGAAGTTATTGCCTCCTGGCAGTATAATAATAATAAAATAAATAATTTACAAAAATTAGATTTACCGGTTAATTTGTACATTAAAATTCAAAAATCTATTATAATAAACACTTGTAATATTGTAAAAAAGTTTTTGAACACAGATATTTCAGGCACAATGCTGGTATTTTGAACCCGCGTTTGATCCTAATCCTTTGATATCCTGTATATCTGGATAGGTGAATTTTTCCCGGCATTAGACTGTTAAGTTTTTGTGTCTGACCATGACTGATCATATGGAGACTAATCTGGTTGTATAATGCTGAGAAGTGTGGATGGCAATTCTGCCGCCGCGTATAGTAAAATTGCACAAAAAACAAACATTATTAAAATATAAACATTGTAGAACCAGACAAATAAATTTGTGCAATTGGCGAGTTTATCGCAGAAGCGCGATATCTTCCAACTAACCCATTATAAGCTCGCCAACTGTTCATGATTTTTTTGAACAATAAAGTGCTATTAATATTATTTTCAAGTGCCCTGTTGAAGTCGGATGTTCGAAATAATTAAAACAGTTTACATCTTAAATTCAGCAATGAGGTTTGCCACTAATCCTGAATGTTTTAAAATTTTGTTGGCTCGGATAGAAAAGCGTGCATGTTTATTGGTCTGCTTGTTATCCTACTTGGCGGCCGGTGTGGCGCGGAGGTAACGCTCTTGCCTTTGAGTCACGAGGTCCCGGGTTCGATTCCCGGCCAGGGCAAAGTGAAGAATGACCTTTTTCAAATTGTCCTGGGTCTGGGCGTTACATTCATATATGTGTAGTGCATTGTATATGTGTGTATCGTCGCGTTAGTACCCATAATACAAGATTCATCTTAGTTTGGGTTAGCTCGATCTGTGTGAATTGTCTATGTATGTTATGTTATATGTGTGATATGCCGTGATGGTATAGTAGTAATAGTTGATGTTTTTCTGTGGTTTTCTCAGCGTACTATAGGCTATTTCATCGAAAGATGTGATTCGTCGAAACGTATAATTTGGTATCAATATCTCATTTTGGAAAAAAATTGACATATAAGAGGCTTCGCAGATCCACCAAGGAATATAATTACTGCGTTCGTACTCACGTTGCATAATATTGATCGCGATAGCATGACTGTGTTGAAACGATAGCTAAATGATATTGAATATAGATTTATATTTGATAACGCGGTGACAGAATTGCCATCCACACTTCTCAGCATTATTTATTTATTTATTTATTTATTTAATACAATATACGGCAATTGCCTTTACAAGTATACAGATAAACTTTCCAATCCATAAAAATATAAAAACAATTCAAAAATACAAAAACAATATAAAAACATAAAAAAAAACAGACAGAACATTCTCCAGTTAAAGTCAAAAAGTAAAAATTAAAATTTAAATACAAAACACAATAAATTCATTAAAAGACAAATTCCAGTCACTAGTCATTATACAACGAGTTAAGTCTCCATATGGTACTGATCAAAACGAATTATCTTAAAACATTGCTCAGCAACAAGCTTAGTCCAGTATATTGATTCGGCAGCAGAATTGCCATCTACATTTCTCAGATCAACTTAATAAGTCTCCATAATATGATCAGTCATGATCACACAAAAACTTAACAGTCTAATGCCTGGAAAAAATCACCTATCCAGATATACAGGATATCAAAGGATAAGGCACAAAACGCGGGTTCAAAATACCAGCATTGTGCCTGAAATATCTGTGTTCAAAAACTTTCTAACAATATTACAAGTCTTTATTGTAAGTTATACATTTTTTAAGCAAAAATAAATATATATACAATTTGGTGAGTAACAGAAGGCCGAGGTGAGGGGTGACAGACGTGTTACTTAGTGTTAAGAGGGCGCAAGCCCAAGAGTTGCCAGTGCCTGAATATTGTGGAAACATTTAACCCTCCCAAAAGGGACATATCAAGGAATGAAATTGAATATACTACGGTGCTTTGGTAATGTCGAAAGAATGAACGATGTTAGAATGACTAATAAGATATACATGGCTGTTTGGAATGATGCTTGAGACGTGATTAAATGGCAAATCATATCAACCATATTCTGCACGATAAAAATGTGTTCAGTCCAATGTTGAAGAAGAAAGCATGCATAAGGAATTGTATGACAATAACGGAAGCGAAAGATGTATGTAAGGATAGGATTAAGTGGCGCCCGATCCCTTCCGCCTACCCCGAAAAAGAAACGGCTTGATGGTGATGATGATAATAATTCTTTGTGTAAACCCGTTTCAGGGGTAAGTACCTACCTGTTTATGATGAAAAATCCCCAATCATTTTTCAGCTGAACAATTTTCCACGTTCAACGTAGATATGATAAATAAATAAGCAACTCATCTAAGTGTGGCTTTCTTCTTCGCTTCCATCACATTTGTTCCATTAGAAGACACCCATGCGCCACACAATGCCACAAATCATATTGGCCCACTGTGAAATTGCTACGTTTTTTTGGGATGTTTACCGAAATAAATTCACCATCAGAAAATTCCTATCGGTAGCTTTTTTATCTATTTCTTCTGTAAGTGCCCTGTCAAGTTCACCCGACGTTGGCGATCAATTTGAACAACTTCTCCACACCTCTCATTCCAGTTCAGTCTCGTATATTGCGCAGCTACGACGTCTGTTTTCTGCCAGGTCCCCGGCGTCTTTCTATTTTGCCTGTCACAATCGACCGCAGAATGTGGTACTATTTCCTGAACATCATTATATGACCCAGCTTTCTTATACATGGTTAATTGAACGAGGTGATCGTTAGCCTGGTACTAGAGTACCAAACTCCCAAACATAAGATCCATGATTCGAATCTAGCTGGGGACCAACTGCGTCTTCACTTTACAAACTTTTAATTTAGATTCTTTTTAGTCTCAGATTCATCTAAATTAAAAAAAAACGCCCTGGCTACACTATTTGAGATACGGCGTGTGTAGTTAATTTCCTTCGACATAAACATCGAGGCTAACATTCCCGTCGTGGAGAACACCTGTGGTTCTATAACGGAACGTGCCTCCCCGAAGTAATCCCGAGTTCCACTTGAAAAAACCTTTTCATAAAATATTACCTTATTTCTTACAAACATGTGACGTATTAGATACACACATTCTATGTATTATCACGATAGTGTGCTTATATTTTACGTGATACTTTCTTGCGTCTTTAAATGTGCCAAATTTAGTATAGAAAAAGGAAATGTGAACTTACCTGACTGACTGCAAGATGTCTGAGAGGGTTCCCTCTTCTTGGATCTGTAGCTAAAAGCAGCAAGATTGGCAGCGCTGCGAGAGGTGCCGCTAAAGCTAAACACCTTTTGGGCGCACCACAACCTTTCTTCAGTCTTCTGTTTGGAATTCCACTACTGGTCGGCCTTATTATCAACCTCCTGTGCCCCATTATTCCAGATAGCTTTTTCCTCATTGGTCCAGCACTTTGACGAATAGAATCCAATCTTAAATTTGTATGCATTTTAAAATTGAAGCAGTGTTCTTTTTTTAAACTAACTTTTATTTATATTTTTTGGTTGGAAAGAAACTGAAATAATATTATTATTCAACAATTAGATTTTGCACTAGGACACATTTTAATTTATAGACTTTCGTTGGAATAAGGAATGTTACACTCTTTTCTGTAAGTTATACAATATCCTGTAAAAGGTAGGTATGTTTTATTTGGCATCTTTGATTCAACAGATGTGACGATGAGACATGTTACTCATCGTTTACTATCTACAACTATTAACATCTTAATTTTTTGTTGGCATGAAGAGGGCGGTTTGCAATCATTACATGCAGCTGGTCTCCTATAGCTACCGTGATGGTATAATAATAGTTGTAGTAGTTCTAATGTAAATTTGGATATCTTTTACATACCAACGATTGAGAGCCACCGGTAACGATAGATATATAGTTAATTATTATATATTTCAACGGTTATTTTCGTTATTTTAAGAGGTTTGTAAACATTTTAAATTGTATTAACTGCTACCGAATAACTGTTCTTACTAACTATTTAAACACAATTATGTATCATTGCTTGTTTAAACAATATTATTGTAAAGTATTACAAATAATTTCATACACAACATTGTTTCAACTTTAACAATAGCAACAAATAATAATTATTTCACACAATTTTCACATAATTTGCTCAAAAATATTAATACTGCATCAGTTTTCGTATTATATTATACACTAGTGGTCATTTTTTTTTTGTTTTTTGACTTAGCATTTCTTTTTTTTTCAATATTCCTGCTGAGATCGCCTTGACAAAAAGCTGTTATGGCCTCAGTGCAGGGTGATATTTTTAGAATAATAATAAGTGTGGAAACTAGCGTCTCAGTAGATTTTTTTTCCTAACTACTTGTACTACGATTCCATCATGGCATATCCCACAAGTGGAGTAGTCAGTGGTCTTACTACATGTAATAAACAAGCAAGCTCTCCTCTCCGTGCCAACAAAAATTAAGACATGATTAAAAAGAAACCAGTTATGTTTTTAAATGATAACTATTAATTTTAATTTTGCGACCGGTTTCGACACGTTATTGTCATTGATGAGCACTTTGAAAACTGTGTGAAAACAATCAATACCTAAGTAGGTAGATATGTAAGAATATTTTTCGATTATTATTTTATTTTTTAAAAAGCCGTATTCTTTTGTTCGTTACGTTTTTCCTTTGTTTCCAACATATTATCAGCGGTCGCCAAGCTATAATTTTTAAATTGAGCAGACCACTAATATTTTATTTGTAAGATATGAAATACAATATTTAAAAAATATCAAACAATACATAATGTTTAATGGTCTGGCTGGAGAAGTTGATATCTTTAACGTGACGTATGCAGAATTTATACGAAAAATCGGGGATATATTGTAGTTGTGTTATCGTTTGGATATCGTTTAAGGTTTTCTTCTGGGATCGCATTGGCCTTCAGCTGTAATCATCCTTGTAAGAATCTTCGTATTGTCAGTAATAATAATTATAAAGAGAAAGCTATAGTCGATATTATAGACCAACAGTCGATACTTGGTGAAAATCCATAAAAAGAAAAGGTCTAGGCTGGTTTAAGTGTACTTTACCTATGATGTATTGTATAATTCCAAATTTGTTTTAGTATAAGTTTTTTAGTTTTTAATATTGCATAATTCCAAATTTCTTTTAGCAACAAACATGATAGGTCTAAGTTTAAAAATGTATAGTTATATTATAGTAGTATTATTGTGTATTTGTATGAGTGCGCAGGTGTCTATATTTTTTGGGTTGTTTTTTTGATATTTGTAAATGGCGTAAGCCGTATGATTGGTTGAATAAATAAATAAATAAATGATGCGTTTACCAATCCCCCAATTATGAACGTCTAAACATTATGAACGTCGAACATCTCGTGGTTAGATGGAAGAAATCACTTTATAGTGATATACTCGCCACTGCACATCGTCCTAGTTTTTAAAATTTCATATTATTTTGTTATGCAATGATAATGTGCAAGAAGAATACCTAAATAAATAAATTAAATTCACAAATATGATGTCCAGAAACACTCGGGAACTTATGTTAATATGTTATGTTAATAAAATGTTAATAAAATATAGGTATACCTACATGTAATTTAAAAGAATGAATGGGAACATAATGACTAAGAAGATTTATTTGGCTGAGAGGAATGGTGCGCGGAGACGTGGACGTCTGAGGATTAAATGGTAAGATCATTCAAATAAAATTCTACAGGACGGTCATGTGTTGAGCACATTGAGCAGGAGAGCATGCATGAGGAATTGTATGACAGTGACGGAAGCGAAAGATGTATGCAAGGATAGAAGAAAGTGGCGCTCGATCCTTTCTGCCTACCCCGCAAGGGAAGCGGCGTGATGGTATGTATGTATCTATTATTATTTCCTCGACCCATCTGGTTTGGGGAAGTGTTTCTAAATGCCACAAACGCTTCACGCTTTAAGACATTCGTAGATGTGTGGGTATCAAGATGGGATCTGCTGCGTCAGCCGGGTCCCCCGCCCACTGACGTGGTAGGATCGTAGATGCCAACACTGGCATAGTTGTATTAGAATAGAGAGAGTCCAAATATTTAAAAAAAATCTTCACCTAAACGGATAAATAGGAGTTCTTGGACTCCTGAAATATCCGAGAAATAAAGATATTTCAATGTATTATTATTTGTGTGGTTCGCGAACTGTCACGTTGGGGACCCCTGATTATTATTGTTATACTTTCAAGCGTAAGTTGAAATTTCTTTGTATTCCTTCACATCTGTAGCTATTTTTCTTATTTCAAAGTTTTTCCATACTCTTTTATGGCTATTCTTTATCCCCACTGTCTTTGTTGAATAGACTCTTTTAAGTTTTCTGAAATTGTATGGATGTAATGTTTTTTGTCTTTATTCTTTTTCTCGTTTGCATATTCAATGTACAGAACAATAATAATATGTTTTGCGAAATAATAAAATTTCACACGCTACGCCAAAATTAAAAACTTTATATTAAATACTAGCTAAGCACCCGGTCGTGCTCAGGGAAATATTAAAAAAAAATGATAACATAACACAATGTATTTAAAATTAGGTACCTACTCCTCATACCAGCAATAATGCTGTCTGGAGAACTTTTGAACATTTGGAACTCATTGAGATGGTAGGCCCCAATGTCAGATATCTGTCAAATATAGTTTTCTATGGAGGAAAATTGTTGCTACAATAATATCATTTGGATTTTTTGGCGAAATATTTTCTTTCTTTTTTTGTTTACAAAAATAAAATAAAACGGGTAAAAATAAATAAGCAAAAATAAAACCGGCAAAAATAAAATCTAATTCGAATACATACTTCCTAAAGTTTATATTCGAGTTAGATTTTATTTTTGCCGGTTTTATTTTTATTGGTACCCAAAAATAATTAAACGTGGTAACCAAAAAATAATTCTACATATGGCAACAATTTCGTGAATATTACTTTTCCTATGAAATATCACATTTGACAGTGGGGCCTACCATCTCATAAATATAGTACCATTATTATTGTTACCTATTTTTAAAATTTAAAGGTGGTAGGTATTTGAGTTTTAATAAGGTTTTACTTAAAGTTGATATTTCAACCGACGGTTCTTGGTGGAAGTTCATGTTAAATTTATTATAAATAAAACACATCTTTAGTACATCCACAGTAACTTTATTGGTCGCAGCGACAAATAATGCTCAAGTCCCGATGTGTCCCAACTAAGCGGAATCGACTGTACCAACAAAAAATAATTAAAATACAATGTTTTGGCAACACATTATTATAAATAATAAAAAAACCCGTATTGAGTACATGTACACTTCGGCGGTGCTAAAATAGAAGAAACATATTATCAGCTGTTCAGTTCTATAACTCAACAAGTGGAAAATTTTGATTTAATTGGTTATACACACATGACACAATCAACGCCACACAATAAGGCATTCGTGGATGTGTGGATCTTAAGATGGGATCTGCTACGTCAGCCGGGTCCCCTGCCCACTGACGTGGTAGGATCGGAGATGCCAACACTGGCATAGTAGTACTGACAGATTAGAGAGAGTTGAAATATAAATAAATTGTCACCTAAACGGATAAATAGGAGTCTTCGGACTCCTGAAATATCCGACAAATAAAGTTAATTCAACAATAAACGCCACTTTTTCAATTTCACAAACAAACAACTATAAAAAATACACGGTTTGCTTTATATATTAAATATTTACCTAGTTATGTAGAAAAAATAGTGTTTCTACCTTTTTTCAACTACACAAATATTTCGAATTGTTTCACTATTGAACGGAACAAAGACAAAATATGTCTTCAACAGTGCGATCATTATATCATCGTTGCATATTCAAAATGGCGTATGTAAATTTATAAATATTTTGACATTCCTAGAATAAACTGCTTATAATGACATTATAACCATTTTTAAAGTGATATTTAGTATCAAATATTAAAATTTAACATCCTAATTTATTATTTATTTATTATTCATTATAAGTACAAAACAGACAATAACTATACATAATATATAAAGTACAGAAAAAAGGTAAATCTTTCAGAGATCAGCTATCATCCAATACCATGCGCCACAATTAATTTTAGACATAGGTATCTCGTGTACCTAATGAACTGTTTTTAAGAGCATGGCTAAATAAAAATGTTCGCACATATGCCATTTAAAATATGCAACGACGATATAGTTAGTATATTTCACTTTATGTGTTTTAAAAGTGTTTTTTAAAGTAATATATAAATATTGCAAAACTACAAAAATTGCGATTTCTCGAATATGAGACATATGTACTTGTTGCGTTATGGAAGTGGGCAGTCGATATTTTGTAGCGCTATCATCAATTAAGAAACGTTATTTTTTTATAACAGTTTCAAAGGTCAATAAATAATTATTCGCAAGTCACAACCGTCCGTATTGTGAACTGTGCACCTACTCATCGATAACTACACCTTATTATAATACAAGCGCACAATAACAATAACAAAGTAATATCCGCAAAAATATTCCATTCTGCGTGTTTATATGTATGTACTAGCTGACCCGGAAAGTGTTGTTTTGCCATATACTTATGTCGCTATTAAAAAAATAGAGGTTGATGGTAGAAGGGTGAAAATTTAGGGCTGTTTGTATTTTTTAATGCCTCACCATAAAAAAATAAAAATAAAAAAAAATTGACCAAAAAATAGAATAAAGAATTCGGGGTGTCACACCCTTAACTTTAGGGGTATGAAAAATATATGTTGGCCGATTCTCAGACCTACTCGATAAGCACACAAATTTTCATCAAAATCGGTCCAGCCGTTTCGGAGGAGTATGATAACAAACACCGTGACACGAGAATTTTATATACCTATTAGATGTACCTATGTTTCATTGTAAATGTCTGAAAGATAGAGTGCGTAATTGTGTGCAGTTCAAAGAGTGGCGTTAGGTACTTGATTACGGCTATCATTTAAACTTTTAAACGATCAGCATAATATTGATGTTATGTTCAGCAGAAAAATGTATTCTGCCGACAAATATATCATGTTGATATGCTACTTATGCCCAGCGAGAATATTATATTTCTATTGCAAATAATATGATATTGTAAAACTCAAAATATAATCGACCAGCAAAATTATTATTTGACCAGCATAATGATTATTTGTGCAGCAAAATAAATAAATGAGCAGCAAACCGTGAGCCAATTTTAATTAAACTTGTGAAAGCTAAATTTTTAATCTTTTTCGAATAATAAATCTTTGTATGTAGCATCTTTTTATGTGATTTTATATGTAGCATCTGAATGAACGATTCTAGCGTTTTTCGACATTTCAGTTAGATACTTCGGTAATATAGCAAAGTGGAAACTGGCATTATTTTCGTAGTCATCATTAATTTGGTAAGAAATCACAAAAACTTCATGTGGATCCGAAGGTAAATCGGTGTGTGAAAAATATTGTTTATCTAATATTTTCTGCCGGTCAAATAATAATTCTGCTGCTCAAATAATAATTCTGCTGCTCAAATAACAATTCTGCTGCTCAAATAACAATTCTGCTGGTCAATTATTATTTTGTTGTGCGAGTATTTATTTAGCTGTTAAAATTTGTTAATTTGCTGATATAACCAAGTTTGTTAGTAAAACAAGTGTTGCGATTATTTTTTATTTATTGCCGATGAAAACATTGTTTGCTGCGCAAATGACTTAAATGCTGATTTTTTCTTGCCGAACGAATGTATTAATAGCCGATAAAATAATTAATTCCCCTTGATTACTCTAGCTGGTTACCAGTGTGCCCGTACAGGAACATGAAGAATTTAATTTATAAATAGTCGCCTGGCTAGATAAAAAATTATGTTTTATGCGGATATTATTTAGAAAACTTAGTTTTATAAAATGGAATTAATAAAATCCTTATTTTATTTTTTGGCCACGATTTATATTTTATTATTGTTTATGTTTGTAATGATGTTTGTGAATAAAATAATATTAGTAAAAACTTCATAGAGTTTGTAACGCGTTCTTAAATTGCCGATATCTTCACTTTTTTGTGTACTTGAATATTATTTTGTTTACAAAAAATAATTAAATCAAAATTTTTAAAGCTTTTTATTTGTTGAGTTATGGAATAGTTTTGTATTGGCGCGAAGAAGACAGTTTGCATGTTTCTTACGTGCAGCTGATCTGCTGGCTTCCCCACTTGTGGGATATGCCGTGATGGTATAGTAGTAGTAGTAGTAGTTATGGAACTAACTGGACAATCGATATTATATAAGTAAGTATATCGATAGTTTAATTATTTAAGGGATGTGAGGAAGCGCGGACGTCTAAGAATTACGCGGCTTGATCACGTGGATTAAATCCTTAAAGACGGCCGCGAAGCGAAAGAAGTATGTAAGGATAGATCTATCTAGGTACACGGCGTTCCGTTCTCTCTGCCTACTCCACCTGGGACGTGGCTTGAGAGTATAGATTGTTTAATTACATATTAAAGTATTATTAACAATTGTCGCTAATGTTCACTTTACATAATCACATTGTTAGGTATCTGCATCAGTTATTTAGGTGTGTTGATTTGTACAATTACTATTAATTTACGAATAAAGTAATGCCGCCGCCGTCTGGACATCCATTTATATTTATAGATACATGGATAAATTATTAATTGTTATTTATTCAATTTTATTATAGAGGAACACTTCAAATATAATTATACATTTTCACAAAAGAAAATCTATCGTGACACATGAAATACTTCTTTTATTTATTACTTACTCAGTGACCTTGTTGGTCGCAATTGCTTTATTTAGAAATTAATTAAAAAAAAACACTTTTTTATTGGATAAATTGGAACAGGCGTTTTGTTCTACTATCATTTAATCAAGATTTGATTAAACAACACGAGAGAGACGTCTTTCGTTGTAAACCATTCAGATTGACATATTGACAGTGAACTAAGAAGTCGAAAGACGTTTCTCTGGTATAGTTTAGTCCATAGTAGAATAAAATGCTCGTTTCAAATTATCCAATTGTGGAATTCTACTACTCGTGTACCAATACTATAAATAACACTTCTTTATTTCTAAAAAATTGACATGGACTTCCACCAAGTACAGTCAATCGACAACAGTTACTAAAAAAATCTTGGAGGTCACGTTGTTAGCGACCACAAGAAGAATTAATGAATGAATGAATACCCCACAAGTAGGGTAGCCAGTAGATCAGCTGTGTGCAATGGACATCCAAGTTATCATCTTCGTGTCAATTAAAAATTAGGCATTTAGGATTGGTTATATCGTTGAACTGAAGACGTTACATATAGTGTTGTGGAATTCTCAAGAAATAATTTCTGGAAGTAGAGAATTTTCAGAGATTTTTTTTTTATTTAACAGTATAATAATAATAAATACTTTGTTCAATCAATCAATAACAATGTACAAATTTTGAGACACTTAATCACCATTATGGCTTCAATTAATTATGGAAACAAAAAAAATGTTAGGTACCTACATAGAGAAAAGTGCTAATAACTGAGAAAAATCTTGATCTTTGACACCCCACATGCCCATATTTAAGTTAAAAAAAATTGCAGGTAGGTACATGGAAAAAAGTGTTAATAACCTCTGATTTGGGCCTTAATCAGCCCCAATTTTTTTTTGATCAATCAGACTGGCTGCGAAGTGTACTGGGCGAAAGGTCAAAATACCACTAAGAAAAGTTATGGAGAGAAATTTCTCTTCAATCAGAGGAGAAATTCTCTTCTCACATCACTAGTTACATATTATTAGGATACTCAAAACCTCACAGAAAAGAGTGGCATACCTCTTATTCTTTGTTGAGGATTCCACGGAACAGGTATTGTTATTGATTTCGTTAAAATTAACAAACGAACTATGTAAATTGTTTACAATCACATCAACACCGTTCCTTTTGTATATTATTTTCACTTACAGTTTACATTTTGTGCAGTTGATGTAACCCAAACATCATTATACGTATTTAATATTTATTATAGCTTCAAATTATATTCAATTAATTAAGTAAAATATTTTCCATTTCTTAATTATGTATGCATGTTTAAGTGGGTATTTGTCTTGGCTGCCCCACATGTAGGGTATGTCGTAAGTAACAGATAATAAAACAATAATCGGTAAATATTAAGGAGAGGTAAACTTTCCAAAAATAAAAATGATTTTTCTACTTACTTATATGTTTTTCCACCCAAAGATTGATATGATAATGAAATGATTGTCAATAAATGTGTTTTTGCATTAAAAGCACCAGACTACATTACTAACCTAACCTACAAATCAGTCAAACGTAAAAATTTAAGTAGGTATGTAGGTACTTGTGACATGATAACTGTGCTTAGTACAAAAACAATTTTGTGCTTAAAAAAAACACAAAATTCCACCGGATTCTTATTCTGCAGGTAAAATACTACATATCTGCATAAAAATAATTCAAAATAATCGAAGTTCTGATGCGTTTACCTAAACTTAATAAATACCCAATAATCAAACATGTTTATTTCCTAGTGTCGCTTTACTATCTGCAGCCTTAGTCAAAACACATTTTAGCGTACGTAGTCGTTCGACTATAGACGACTTTGCAAGAATGTATCAATTTCCTAACTAAAATACACAGGTCGTTGTATTTTTTAGCTACCAATATTGATACTATTTCTCAAAGTCGTCTATAGATCAACGACTACATAGTGCTAAAATGTGTTTTGACTACGGCTGCTGCTGTGTGTATTTAGTCAAGTTGATGATTTTTCCTGGGGTATGAAGCTAGTAGGTTATAACGAAATATCTGCTAAATGTTAAAATAATACTTCATTAAAATAATTATTTGATTACATACAATTTAAACATTTGCGATTTATTGTAATAAATAAATAAATAAAGTCTTTATTCAACTTTATAAAGCACGATTTGATCTTTCATTTACATTTACCATCATCATGGCATCGCCCACAAGTGAGGTAGCCAGAGATAAAACTGCAAGTAATAAACAGACAGTTCGTTTTCTGTGTGTCACAAAAATAAGACATTCGAGATGGGTGGTATGAGAGTGGCGTACTCAGGAGGAGGGGCAAAAGGGGGAAGCCGCCCCTTAAGAATCTCAGAAATAGTAGGGAAGAGGCTAAATTAGTATGAACATGGTATGGAAATTTGCAATCGAATTGGGAATCTGTCCCCCTCCGTCCCTCTGCCCCAAGAATCTAGGCTGCTAATTAATATAAGGTGGCTTTAAAATTGTTAAACATAAACAAAGAAAACGTCAAACATTTTGAATTTCCGTACCGAATTAAAAAAAATTGCGACAGGGGGAGTAGAAAAAAAAATTGCATGGAAAGTAAATTATCCAATTTTGAAAAGTGAGTCTATAAAAAAGGTCCACACTTTTGTTAGCTGTGAGACTAACGGTCGGTTCCATAAAAAGTAAGTCTTTTTAAATTATCGCAAAAAAAAAAACTTATTGTAGTAACCATAGTAACAAAAATAATTTTGACAGATTTTTTTCCGCGAAAAATGAAGGAATCTTTATTTTTTATGGTACCGGCAGTAAATGGTTCTAAAAATATAGTTTAAGAACATTTTAAATTCCTATAGCAATTTGCTAAATTGCTGCCCCCCTAGAGATAATGTAGGCTAAGCCCATAATGAAT
Organism: Athripsodes cinereus; assembly: GCA_947579605.1. NCBI lineage: Eukaryota > Metazoa > Arthropoda > Insecta > Trichoptera > Leptoceridae > Athripsodes > Athripsodes cinereus. The sequence continues at coordinate 24,302,904 of OX388318.1, forward strand.
AATAACCTTGCCGCTGTATTAAATATTATTTTAGCAAAACAATAATGTATAAAAATTTCAATCACAACAGAAACTAACGATTTAATTTTTATATCTGTGAATTCAAACACTTTTCTATAACACCATTATATTTATGAATTAAATTTTTCCTTTTAAGTTATGAAGTACCAACCTATAACATTAAAAAATATTTATTAAATCGAAATATGTAAGTATATATTTTTTTGCTTTTTTGTATAGACAATAGAGTCATAAATCATTTTCATTTCAGTATTTTAATACCATTAACTTCCACCTAGAACTGTGTTGATAAATAGAACTTTACTGATATATTGTTTTCACGTAGGTATTATATTAAATTTTTCCCATCAAAATCCGGGTAAGTTGGAAGACATCACATTTTAGCGATAAACTCGCCCTCTGTACATTGAATTGTGTGACTGATATTTTTTATGACACTGTTTTATTTTGTAATATTGTAATCCATGTACAGTAAAGAATAAAAAAATAAATTAAATTGTTTGTAATTATCTCACATTCAGAATTTCAAAATAACGTCAAACTCGGCATTTTGAACGTTTTGTATTGTTTTTTCGAATTAATTAAAAGCACACAAATTTTAAATGTTTTTTCTGTTAACTTTTCCAAAAACTTTTAATATTTCATGACTAAAATTCTAACTGTTACGTAAACTGATCTATTTTCAGGTGGTTCAATTAATTTTTCACAACCCCTGTGAATTATAACAACACGTTACCAATGTAATTTTTGTTTATTTATTATTTACGAAAAATATGTGTTCTATATTTTCACCGTAATAATAAACTCGGTAAGTATTACATTTGAAACACGCAACCGTTACGCGGTACGTTCTTTACTAAACTGATGAACACAATAAGTGTTGCCAACGATTAAATAAAAATGTTTGTAGTTTTCAGAAAACGTTAGATCTGAATTTGACACTTTTAGTCGATTTTTGAAAAGTGAAAACATTTTTTAGGTCCCAGCTTTAACAAAGTGGTTAAGAAATTTGAAATACAGTGGTACCTTAACATACGAGTGCCCCAGCATACGAGTTTTTTGAGATACAAGCCGTTGAGCGAGCGATTTTTGCTTTGAAATACGAGCAAAATTTCAGATACTAGCAATCGGCTTAGCTTTCCTAACTCATTTCCGGGACAGTCTGAAAGGGAGGAAGAATCAAACTTCCTTGGACATTTTTGTAAACGGCCTACAGGTGAAATTAAGTGAGAAAAGCGTGGCGAAAAATGCAAAGACCAGTGACGAGAAAAGCAGTGACGTAAATAAAGCGAAAGTATCACTTTATAAATCTAGTTTACTTCTTTACATTCTCTTTTATTATGTTTTTGTACAATATTTGTCATCTATAAATACAATTTTCTAATTCAAAAACAGGTAACAAAAATAACTGGGGTGACATTTTGGGGGCTGGAACGGATTAATGGCAGTTCAATTAATTTCAATGGGGAAATTTACTTTGAGATACGAATAATTTGAAATACGAGCAAGGTTGCGGGACGAATTAAACTCGTATGTCGAGGTACCACTGTACCTATATGTATTTCACTTCCTCATCGATTTTGTTAAACAATATTTAAAAAAAAAAAAAAATTATTTATTTATTCTTTACTGTATCTACATTGATTACAATACAATAATACATACAATTTTATAGAAAAATGCGTTAAAATAAGATATTATCAATATACAGATGGCGAGTTAATCGCAGAGGCGCGATCTCTTCCAACTAACCCAAAGAAGTGATACATGCTTAGACTAATGACTAAAATTCGTAGATTTGACGAGAAGACCAAAGTAGCGTAGATTTGGAAGAAAAGTTCGTAGATTAGGCGTAAAATACGTAGATTCGGTTTAAAAGTTTGTAGATTAGACTAGAAGTACGTAGATGTAAAAAAACGTACAAATGCGTGGGCTTGACATAACACACACAGCATATCCCACAAGTGGGGTAACCAGCGGAGTAACTGCAAGTTGTAAATATGCAGATTGATCTCTCCGTGCCGTTGAGAAAATAAGATATACAGAATGGATGGCATGCCTTAAAACTGAATTGTTGATGTTAATTGCTTAATAGGTTAGGTTTTACGAACACTTGACTTTTACAGGACTCTCGAAAACTTACAGAAATGAGTGGGAGATTTATTCTTTACCGGGGACTCGACGGAATATAATTTTTATTTCAAATTCAAATTAAGAATATTATTCAATGTTAAGATTTCAAAATTTTACTATTCCATATTCCAAATTTGAAAATCACCTTTGAATTTCGTTCCAATTGAGCATTCACTTGTTATGTTTCTTTTTTTGATTTGAAAGTTCAGGAACATAATAGCATAAGTAATATTTTTTTTAATGTTTTACTAAAACTATACACAACTCTGAGTGTTTTCAGATAGAAATCACTTCTAATATAATATACCTAACTATTAAACTTTAAATATTTTCTATTGCTCTTGATTTATCTACAATGATGGCTCGGAATATAAATTTTAAACTATTTTAATTAATATTTTTTTCTCACTTTTTTCTATTAATAAACTTTTTAGACTTACGCTAGTAAAATGGAAGACTGCAAAGGACTAGCGTTATTATTTATTTTTTCTAATTTATTATTATTTAATTTAATATAATATTTTACATCTGCAACTAATAATATTAACGATTATTTTTAACAAAAAATAAGCTATCACGGTATTTAATGTTTTTTTTTTTGCGTTTTTCTTGTCTTAGGCCTTTTTGTAGCGCCGTTTTGAAATCTGAAACAATGCAAAAATATTTATTAGTAATCGGGTTATCAACGTTCCATGAAACACAGATTGAGCTAGTCCCAAACTAATATATAATTAATAATACACAACAAAAATACAGATATAGCAATAGACTTTTTTATAAAAACTTAAATTTAATTATCTCGTGTAAAGGAGGGTTTACACAGTATGAATACAAACTCTCTCTCCCTCTCTCTCTCTCTCTCTCTCTCTCTCTCTCTCTCTCTCTCTCTCATTGCACAAAAAAGCATGAAAATATTCACTTTAAACTACACAAATATATTTTGTGCAATGGGCGAGTTTATCGCAGAAGCGCGATATCTTCCACCTAACCCAGGGAATCGAACCCAGGACCTCATGACTCGTGACTTTTTATACTTTATTATCTTTTTTAAATACTTCAAATATTTTTTTTTTATTATCAAATACCTAAATTAAAGTAAATATTAATTTTATTATATTTGATAATTTAAAATGAAATATTACAAAGTTAATGCCGATACAATTAATGTTTTTTTTTATCTCTTGTAATACAGTATTCCATGTACTACACAGTTCATTATCATCGCATATTTGGAAATGCAGTCGTTCATTGTTGAAGCGCTGATAAAAAAAAATATGTATACTTTCACAAATTATAGAAAACAGAACATCAACCATGTTATCACTTAATGTCCTTTAGTTTATGAATCATATCGTATGAGTGCATATTAGATATATAATTTCCTCTGTGATTAATATAAAAAAAGTTTATTTTTACAGAAATATGTACTAGCTGACCCGGCAAAGGTTGTTTTGCCATATATCTATACTATTACTATACCCTCATGCCATGTCCCAGGAGGGGTAGGCAGAGAGAACGGAACGCCATATAGATCTATCCTTACATACTTCTTTCGCTTCCTCTACATTCATCCAGTTTCTCATACATGCACGCTGATTTTTCTTACTCAACACGCGTCCGTCCTTAAGAATTTGGTCCACGTGATCAAGCCACGTGGTTCTTGGACGTCCGCGCTTCCTCACACCCCTTCTTTCAGATAAATACATCCTCTTCGTCATCCTTTCATCTTGCATTCACTCAACATGTCCAAACCATCTCAACTTATTTACACGCATTCTGTCCACAACACTCCTCTCACATCCGCTCATTCTCCTGATATCCTCATTCTTCACTCTATCTCGCAACGTTTTACCAACCGTTCTTCTCCGTATTTTTAATAGCCATATTAATATCGCTATTAAAAATAGATGGCTATTAAAATAGGGGTTGATGGTAGAAGGGTGAAATTTTAGGGCTGTATGTACCTATATTTTAATGTCTCGCCATAAAAAAATTAAAATAAAAAAAAATTGTCCAAAAAATAAAAATTAAAAAAATCGGGGTGGACCACCCTTAAATTTTAAAGGTATGAAAAATAGATGTTGGCCGATTCTCAAATCTATCCAATAAGCACACAAAATTTCATGAAAATCGGTCCAGCCGTTTCGGAGGAGTATGATAACAAACACCGTGACACGAGAAATTGATATATTTGATAATTATGTATGGGAATTTGAAATGTTTAGCTCCTTGTAAAGACGTAATAGGTATGTGTATACGGCTGTGAGCAGTGAGACAAACATCTGAAAGAGATTAGAGGCTATTGAAATGTGGTTCTATAGAAGAATCATTGGAATATCTTGGAAGGTCCGTATCTCAAATAACGAAGTTCTTAACAGAATCGAAGGACGAAAGCACAACTTATCAAGAAAATCTCAGAAAGATATGACAGATGGATTGGACATATAATGCGTCATGAAAACCTTCTTCAAGAAATAATTTAAAGGATGGCTGAGGAGACAACCCTAAGGGGGCACCTACTCCGAAAATATCTCGACAATCTATGGATATGAGCTGCGGATGGTCCCAGGAGTTGAAGAGGATCGTACAGGAAAGAGGGCAATGGAATAAAAGATGCAAGATTTTGCTGCAAACCTTACCGCAGGATTGCAACCAGAGAAATTGAGATCGTTTTTCTTGGTTTTGCTACAGAATATTTTCTCAGACTCTCAAATCTGGTATTGTTGTTAATCCACTTTTTAAAAGTGATGTTTTTTTTTAAGTAAGCACGCGATCGACTTGTTTGCCCACCTCTGCTCTAAACTCACTATGGTGTTCCTTTACTAACGCACAAACACACTACTACTACCATACCATCACGGCATATTCCACAAGTGGGGCAGCCAGTAGACTAGCTACTTGTAATAAACATGTTAGCTGATGTTTTCTCCGTGCTAACAAAAAATGCTAACATTCAGGCTGGGTGCCAAACCTCATCGCTAAATGTGTTTATTATTTTGAACACCTGCTTTTTACAGAATACTTGAAAACTTACGGGAAAGTGTGAGAGAACAATTATTTACAAGGTAAATTTAATAAAATAAACTCGTTTGTACTAGTTGTGTAGCCCTATCTTTTGTCCGCGGTGTTTTCGTATTTGGTTAATATGTAAATTAATAATTGAGTACGGTTACGTTTACATTGTATTGCTAGCGATGTATTATATTACCTAGTACTCTTTACTTTAGCACATTCATAATATTATTGTTATAAGCGGGTCGGGTAAACATTATAGTAAATACGTACTGTATTATTATGGATCGTGTTGAAAATCACATGAAAATTGTAAAGTTTATTTATTTCTATAGACTCTAAAATATTCATTTTTTGGCCCTTATTACATCGATGGTGGACTTCTAAATTATCCATATTGAAATCGTGGTCAAATTTCATAGATAATAGATATTACCTCAAAGATATTATACTAGATCGGTAATTCAAAGAAAAAAATTGGTGATGCGACTGATCAAATTTTGCATCCAGTTTTAAACTGACGTTAGTTGTAAGACAATAGATTGCTAATTCTTGAAGGACATCTATGTTGGAACACAAAAAAATCGAAAAAATATACCGCGCTGCAAGTGTAGTATGTCTATGATCATTCAAATTCAAATATTTTTTTTTATTTAAATAGAATTTACAATTTAACAATATTACATACACACCTTATTACCTACTAAAAAAACACATTTATTACATATTTGACCCTCAAAATTGAGCAGTGCTTGTGCTTTGAGGGTCAAATATGGAATCTGACCACGATTTCAATCTGGATAAGTCCTCCATCGATGTTTTAGAGTCTATAGAAATAAATGAAAATTGTCTCAATTCTTCCGACGACATTTCGAACGCTATCATAGGAAGTCTCTCGTTGGAGATTCAGGTATACTCATTCTTATGGTCGCTCACTATTTGACCTCCAAATTCCGCAGCCGCCGGATTGCGTCATCCGTAAGTGCGTGTAAGTCCTGAAGTTCTTCTTGGAATGCGTATGTGGGACACTCGTTTTTTTCAGATGGTCGATACTCGATATAGTTTGTGTCATTCTACATGTGCACACCGGTGAATCAATCAATCCCCAGTAATATATTAAATTAGAAGCAGTACAGCCTACATCACATCTTATACGATTTGTTGTACACCATTTTTTTCTGGGAATTATAAATCCAGGCAGTTCTTCTGTTGCATCTGGTACTAGATTTTGGTATCTTACTGACGATTATATCCAAAGTTCTCTCCACCTATCTTCAGTACTGCAGTCGGAGCTTTAAGCAACAGCTTTTCAGGAAGGACGTGATATTGGGCGGTTTGGTGGAGGATTATCTAAGTCTAGATGAATAGATAGATAATCTTCCACAGTTATAAAAGTATGTTTCTCTTAATTTGGAATATATTTATGGTCCATATATTTATTAGAAGATCACCTTTTTACAAAAATGATCATAGTTTGTTTATATTATGTTCATATATTTTTGTGTTTCAGAATTGGAGGACACTCTTTATTTTTTTATATTATTTTAATGGGTGTTCAAGTATAAAGAATATCTATTAAGATTGACATAGTATTTAGATTGACAATGTCCTAGAAAGACAAAATACGTCTCTCTTGTCAAATAAATCAAATAGTGGAATAAAACATGTTTTTATTAATTTCGCATTAAGAATATCTTACAGGTACTTCAGCATTGGTAAGAAAGAGAACATTGCCATCATCTTATTGCTATGGAGTGAAACAGCATAATCATAATATCATAATTCACTCGATATCGGGTGCCTTGCCGGAAAAAAAGAAAGAAAGAAAGAAACAGCATAATATTTGGGTTAGTTGGAAGAGATCGCGCCTTTGCGATAAACTCGCCCTCTGTATATTGATTGTATTTAATTTGAATGTATACCTTTTATGTAATTGTTTTTAATCAATGTACCTACAGTAAAGAATGAATAAATTATTATTTATTTATTTATTTATCACTATTACAAAACGTTAGAAAACACACATGGACAGAAATAATACACACAATCACAAATCAAAGACAATGCATTATCCTACTCAACCCGCACTCATCATCCAACCCCTTGCTATATAATACCAAGCCCACAAGTTTGTCATTTATTACAAAAGTTATACAAAAAATTAAAAAAAGAAAAAACAACAAGACACCAATCCAACATGCATAACAGGCAGCCAAAACAGATATGTGACTGAGCGTGCGCGCCGGAACAAGCAAGTCAATCAGGACTATGCAGTCATAACCTGCAGCAACCTCACTAGGCGAATGCCTGTATCGAGGCAAGCCGCTACAAAATATCAAGAAAGTACCGTATCTACCAATTCACCTTGAAATCGCACAAAAAAATTACACAACATGTAAAAATAGTCTCTTTTTTGCTTCCTCTCTACCCGTGTCAAGCAACCAAACCTTTAGCCACCGGCTGAAGCATCTCCACCCACCGAGCAACTTTATTTGCTCGGGAACAGAGTTGTAGAGCCTCGGGGCAAGATACCTTGCCGAGCGCTGTCCCAAGGTTGTTCTCACTGGCGGAACAAACATAGTACCTCTTGTAACCGAACGAGTACCACGCCGGTCCACCCAAGTAGCCTCTCCCGGGCAGGCTCTCCTGTAACGCGTAACAACATTTTTGATGTATGTTTGCCTGGAATCCAAGATACCATATTTCCCAAACAGTGGATCCGATGCATGCCTATAGGGCGCCCGGCTCATAACCCTCACAATCGCCTTCTGAGCCACATCAACAGGATACATGTGAACACCAGCTGCACTTCCCCAACACTCAACACCATAGCTCAGTATAGAGTCACAAAGCGCAAAATAAACAGATCTCAACCTATTATCATCCAAGACATCTCTCAACATTCTAAAAACATATATCAACTTCCTTAAGCGAACCGAAAGACCCTCCAGGTAAACATTCCATTTCAAATTCGAATCAATCGTCAGACCAAGGTATTTCATTGTCTCACAAGGTGAATTGAAGGGGCAGTCACACATTTGGCCCAGCGTACACCCGTGTAACCTCAGAGGAACAGGCAAGGCTGGTTTACCCGCCTCCGAGATGGAGAACGGTATATACTTTGTTTTATCAGTATTAAGCGTTAGCAGATGTCCACTCAGCCACTTACCCACCAGAGAGATACCATTTTCAGCTCGTTCATACACCCCATCCCAAGACACATCCTCATAAAAATTAATATTATTATTTTTTCACTAATTTTGTAACATAATTAAAAAAAATATATTCTGGGTCACCAATTTAGTAACTCTATGCTGAAACATCAATACCTAATCTTTCTTTATTTAGTACCAATTAGCGCCGTGTCCAGTTACTGTGTCTTGAACCATATATATTTTACTCCCATTGGTACATATGTGTGTATTATTAATTACTATTGTAAGCGGGTACATATTATTAATACACAAGTAATAATATATAATGTCGGAAGCAGAATGGTGTATTGTCACACATTATAATATAGAGTACAATGTTATTATTACAATATGTAATACTCTATCCACCTAACGAAGCGACCCACAACGTAATGTTGCCGTATTTATTCTGCACATTGTTTGTCTAATATCCGTTGCAATTCATTCGATATGCGGACATACATAAACATATACTAACATACATTGTTACTTATATAAGTAAATAATTATAGTCCAAATAACACAATTTGTCCAAAATAGATTAATTGTTTTTTTTACACCCGGTAAAGAATTGGTGTCCCACTCTTCTCCGTAAGTTTTCGAGTGTCCTGTGAAAGGCAGGTGTTCGAAAAAGTTAAGACATTTTGCATCTTAAGTTCGGCGTATACTAAATTTTTACATGTTAAAGGCTTCGGCCGTGAATATCTGAATAAATAAATAAATAAAAAAAAAATGCCTAGATGCATGCTCTCATCGAAAGTAGTCTGTTTTATTTCTTTGTGTTTTATTTTTTGTTAGAACATTTTGTTGTAAAATAATTTGAGCGGATGCGAGAAGAGTGTTGTGGATAGAATGCGTGTAAATAAGTTACGATGGTTTGGACATGTGGAGCGAATGCAAGATGAAATAATGACGAAAAGGATGTATTTATCTGAAAGAGAGGGCGTGAGGAAGCGCTGACGGCCAAGAACCACGTGGCTTGATCACTGAGATCAAATCCTCAAGGTCGGTCGCGTGTTGAGTAAAAGAAATCGGCGTGCATGTATGAGAAACTGGATGAATGTGGACGAAACGAAAGAAGTCTGTAAGGATAGATCTATATGGCGTTCCGTTCTCTCTGCCTACCCCTCCTGGGACATGGCGTGAGGGTATAGATAGATAGATAATTTAACAACATTTGGCTTGTGAACTTTAGAATATTTAAGTTATGCTTTATAATCTGTAGTAGTTCCACTGGCTTGTCAACCTTACACTATTCAAGTCATGCTATATAATCTGCTGTAGATGTTTGTTTTTAGATAATTTATTAAAAAAATAAAATAAAAAATATGTAAAATGTCGATTTTCCCAATTGATAAAAAATCATTTTGGACTCATCGATTAGACTCATTCCCAATTTTTTGTTCGTGTTTCTAGTCTTTATTAATGACTAACGTTTGTTTAGTTTTAGTACTAATGAATTATAATGTACAAGTATTGTTGTCAACTCATTGGACAATATAATAATTAGCATACAAAAAGATCGATAGTGTACTTGTGCTGCTTATACTATATACAATTACAAACCATTTCGATACATTATTATCGTTCCCGCATGTCGCACACTATATTGTATCACTTGTTAAATGAACATGTGTCGCTATATAAAGTTGTAAGAGAGAAATATTATAGATTTATCAGTGTGTTATCGGAATGTGTGGGAAAAAGTCGATCTGCGTTGCAATTTGCAAAAGACCGTGAAAAATTAAAAAGTTTCGAAGAGGTCTGTATCCAGTATAACTCATCCAGTTACGAAGGCTTTAGCAGTAAGTAGGTAAGCAAGCAAAAATTAAATTTATCCATAGACGCATCCGGTTGTCTTTGGATAAATTTAATTTTTATATAAATGGATGTTTATGTGTGTGTTTGTATATGTTTTGACGTTGCATATAAAACCATAATATTACTTTTACGAACTGACATCTCATTTTTGTTGTTACTGTTATTTACTTGTTATTTTAATACTATACTATACTATACCCTCACGCCGTATCCCAAGTGGGGTAGGCAGAGAGAACGGAACGCCAAACAGATCTATCTTTACACAATTCCTTCGCTTCCTCCACATTCATACAGTTTATCATACACGCACGTCGATTCCTCTTACTCAACACGCGGCCGTCCTTGAGAATTTGATCCACGTGATCAAGCCACGTGGTTCTCGGACGTCCGCGCTTCCTCACACCCTTTCTTTCAGACAAGTTATTTTAATTATTATTTTTTATTATTTTGGATTTACTTGTTATTTTTATTTTTGTGCTTCTCAACATGTAAAGGCGAAAACCGTGAATATGCTTTAATAAATAAATTAATGTTATAGTCAGCCGGCAATTTTTGAAAGATTTGTTAGGTAGGTAAATAGTCAACCGATTTTTTTTGGAAGTATTTTTTTTTATTAGAGTAGGGTAAAGTGTGTGTTATTATTATTTACTATAGCAACGTGTTCGTCATACGCTTCGGTAATTTGCGGGACCTTGATTGGTTTGTTTAATGGAGAGTGTGAGCGTCTTTGGAAGTATCTTATAGACATTATGGCTATTTTTAAAAGCTGTTACAGTCAGTTGACTGTTTTTGGAAAAGTGTTGTACCTATTTATCCGTTAACTATTTTTGGGAGAATATTATTTTATAATAGCCGATTCGGATAAATGTAAGTTGTTTTCGAATATTCTGTAAAAATGCAGGTATTCAAAAAAGTAAGGCCATTTTACATCTTAAATTCAGGTATGAGGTTTACCACCACCCATCTCGAAGGTCTTAATTTTTTATTTGTACGGAGAGGACAGCTTGCATGTTCAGCTGGTCTGCCCGCTGTCCCACTTATAAGATATGCCGTGATGGTATACTAATAGTAGTATAAGATAAAGTGAGCCAGTGAGCACCCTATACTATTCCGAGCATTCCACGGCTACGAAATAATGAGCCATCTAACTAAATGTCATCAGATAATATGTTGTTCCTTACATTCATACGGGCTAGGAATTTTTCTATGAAAATAATTATTAATAAATATAAAATAGGAAGGCTAATGTGTAATTAAAATTATGCGGGTCTGTTTATTAATTATACCAAAATTACGTTTGTATTTTAAAAATGTGATTAAAGCCTTAAACTATAATGGGTATAAAAAATGTATCCTTCTTTATTATAAATAACTGTGAGTTCGTCGGTAGCCTGGAGGTAGATTCTCGATTTTGTGCACATGAGGTCCGTATTATTATTATTATTATTATTTGGATGATTTGTAAAGCGCCGTTTTGTGAAAAAAATCCACCTCAAGGGCGCTCTTTGCTAACTAAGGTTGTGCTTGAATTATTCCGTGAGATTTCTTGAATAGATAAGTTTTCAGTTGGTTCTTGAAACGAGATATGTCCTGCGTTTCTCTGATCGTTTGTGGAAGCCTGTTCCAGACTACAGGTGCAGATATTGCAAAAGCACGCTCCACGTACACTGGTTTCGATACAGTACTGGTCACCTCCAATTTAGTTGTTATATCTTGACAAGACGTAAGTGTTGTCTGTCTATGACTTAACGCCTGTCTACCACAGAGTTCCATGATATATTCTGGGGCCATAGCATGAAGTGCCTTAAATACTGTCAAACACACTTTAAATTCAACTCTCTCCGGACATCTGAGCCAGTGAAGAGATTGAAGGGTGGCGGATATGTGTGAAGAGCGATTCAGTTGATAAATGAAACGTGCAGCCGCATTAAAAACGGACTGAATTCTCTGGAGTTGATATTGTGGAAGATTTGCGAGGATGCCATTGCAGTAATCCAATCGTGATACGACGAATGAGTTAATTATGGTTTTAGCTCCGTCGGTTGATATATTTTTCCTTATATTCTTGAGCTGCCTTAAAGTATAAAAACCACTACTAACAGTAGATGATATGTGTTTCTCCATCGTAAGAGCGTTATCAAGATGCGCTCCGAGGAACTTTACGTGGTTAGATGGGACTATGTCCACGTTTTGTACACGAATAGGGTCAGCGTTTATGAGATGTTGTCTTCGTGGAGACGCTATCCAGAGAAATTCAGTTTTGGTGGGGTTGATTTTAAGCATATTGTTAGACATCCAGGATGAAATGTCCGTTATGCACGAAACGACTTCTTGCTCAAGAGCAGATTTGGATTCCGGGGTGCATGATTTAAAGAAAATGCGATCGTCTGCATAACAATATGTTGTAAAGCCTAAGTTTTGAATAACATACTGTAATTGATTCGTGTATAAGTTGAACAAGATTGGTCCAAGAACAGAACCCTGTGGAACTCCATATAACGTTGAGTGTTCGTAGTTCGATCCCAGGTGTCGGCAAACTCCCCTTTCATGACACAAGCTTTTTAGCTTACTGTGAACGGTGTATAAGGTTGTATTTGGGTTTCTAACATGTGTGGAGTACCCTGCGGACTAAATGCATTTAATAAAACATATACGAGCTGTCCTCTCCATGCCAAAGAAATTTAAGATGGATATACCTATAGAAGAAAACACTATTGGTTTTATTTTTACTATATATTTAATTATATAATGACCTGGTTTCGACTTATAAAATCATTGTCAAACTAATGATGTGTTTTGTTCCATATAGGTATAAACAAGGAGTTGTACAAAATAAACTTCAATAAAAGTTTAGACATTCATGATGGGTGGCTTATCTCATCGATGAATTGAAAACTATAATCGGTTTGTTGAAAAATATCACAATCTAGCGATAAACTCGCCCTCTGTGCATTGAATTGATAATTTTAATAAATCAAATGTTTTTGTGTTAACACTTTGGAAATTCATTATAATTAAAATGAATTTAAAAACACTGTATAATTTCCAAATTAAATTTATTCACCTCAAACGTTTTCGCCAAGGCTTCTACTTGGCATCATCCTCCTGATGATGCCAAGTAGAAGCCTTGGCGAAAACGTTTGAGGTGAATAAATTTAATTTGGAAATTATACAGTGTTTTTAAATTCATTTTAATTGATAATTTTATTATGATACTTTGTAATGATTGATGTTATAACCAATGTGCAGCGAATAATAAAAACATAAATAAATAAATGTCTTATACATGTTATTTTAAGAATGCCTGCCTTTTACAGTACGCTGAAAATTTGCAGAAAAGAGTGGAAGACGTATTGTTTCTTGGGGACTCCACGGAATGAATCTATAATATCAGGAAAATTTCTATAACCAGGGTAGCTACTGAATGCTTGTAAAACTTTCTATAGAAACTAGGTCATATTTATAAGTCATTTATTACGTTCCTTAGAAAGATATCCACTATGGATGACATCATTCTTCGCTGAATATTAAATGTTGAATATTGTAGTTGGTTCGTATGTCGACGGTTTAACGCACAAAAGACACATGTCTACTATTTAGGTAAAATGAGTTCATATGTATAAGAACAAGATCAGTTGCAACATCATCTATGTCCTGAGTGCATATATAATTACCAATAATACTTATTATCGAAATGTTTAATAAAAATCAAATGTCACATGTCTACTATTTAGGTAAAATGAGTTCATATGTATAAGAACAAGATCAGTTGCAACATCATCTATGTCCTGAGTACATATATAATTACCAATAATACTTATTATCGAAATGTTTAATAAAAATCAAATGTCACATGTCTACTATTTAGGTAAAATGAGTTCATATGTATAAGAACAAGATCAGTTGCAACATCATCTATGTCCTGAGTACATATATAATTACCAATAATACTTATTATCGAAATGTTTAATAAAAATCAAATGTCACATGTCTACTATTTAGGTAAAATGAGTTCATATGTATAAGAACAAGATCAGTTGCAACATCATCTATGTCCTGAGTACATATATAATTACCAATAATACTTATTATCGAAATGTTTAATAAAAACCAAATGTCACTATCATGTCCATAAGTGATCATTTTTTTTATGCACAGATGTAACATGTGCATAAGATATCGACTATCTTAATTCCTTAAAGGACATAAACCGTAGCACATACCTACGTAGAACTAAAGAGACTAGCTGAAAATAGGGAAGAATGGAGAACTCGCTGCAGACCAATCCAATGTATTTAAATTCATTAGGTATATATCTTAATTCTGAAAAAGCACTAGTCCATCAAGGACATCTTCTGAATTAATTTAAAATAAGTTAATTTATTGAAAATCTCAAATTTTGGAAACCCGTTTTCTTGAAACTGTCACATGTGGACATGATTGTGTCTTCTGTGCTTTAAACTATAGATGTATATTATTTACCTTTATATTGTTGTTATAGATATTTGCACAAAAAAAAATTTATGAGCTTCGACATTTGAATCTTAAGATCCCGGATTCGAATTCCGCTGTAAACTCAATCCACCTTACATCAACCATATTGCTTGCCGTCGGAGTATTTTTTTAAAAATGTATCTGAGTTTTTGTATTAAACCCAAATACAACTTTATACATCTATTAGAGTAAGCTTGTGTCGTGAAAGGGAAGTTTGCTGGCACCTGGGATCGAACCGCACACCTCTTTTACATGAGGCTGAGACTCTACATCCAGGCTACCTAATTTGGGGGCATATTCGGGATCGTATAAAAATTCATTCATTGATTCATCGAATTTCACACGATTGGGGTAACCAGCGGACCAAACTAGTGTAATAAACATACCTACAAGCCCTCCTCTCCGTGTCAAGTAAAAATATTCACTATGGGTGACACACCTCATCGCTGAACTGTAGATTTAAAATCTCTTAAATATTATACTGTACGAATACCTACCTTTTACAGGACACTCGAAAACAAACAAAAAGAGTTGAAAATTTATTCTTTACTGGAGACTGCACGGAAAAAATTATATCCTAAATAAAGTCCGATTTATTAAAAAAAAATGACACATTTCAGAATATGGGGTAATCAACGAATGTACAGCACATGAACGCATAGAAAACAATTTTAACTGTTCCATAAAAGTATAACCATTCAGTATAGATGACGTGCATAATCGCTGAATATAAAAAATAAATAAACGTCACAAAATAACTCCAATATGATCTTCTTTTTACACGACACTCTAAAATTTATATGGATAAAAGTGGTAGGCAGTCCTTAAAATGAAAAAGTATGTCAAAATGCATCGTTATTTTTCTCATAATCTTCAATATGTATGTATTTATTGATTTATATAATTGCAAAAAACTGCATTGTATTGGAAGCGATAGTTGCACTAGATAGCATACAAAGAAATGTGTGTTTTCTAGGCCTCTTTGTCTACTCAAATATTGATTTCTTCTACGCAATAAATAAAATAAAAAAAACGTAAAAAGTTTTGTTTTATAGAAAAACACCGGGAAATAAAAATAAGTCCTTGTTTTCCTTTTTGACATAAAAAGGTTATGTTCAAATTTATTATCTAGAAAAAACATTCTTACGAGATAAATATAAAAAAAGAATATTACCTTTTAGATTTCTTATATAGTTTTCTTTTTCAGTTAATTAAGTTTTTAAACAAAACACTTTTTTTGACAAATATACACAATTATGTATGTTAAAAATATTAATTTTCCGCCGGCCAACGTTAGACCCCCGACATCACAACCGTTTGGCACGGCGGTCCGAGCCTCACTAAAGAAAATACACAACAGAAAATTTAATGAATCGACGCATATAAAGGGTTGGAAAATTTGAAAAACCACCAACCGCGTCAAAAAGGCACAACCAGTTATATGAACATTATATCTGTTTTATACAATTGAACTGAACTTTCTAATGCGTTCTGAATTCCAGTGAGGGGATGAAATATATGTACAGAAAACTGCGCTGATGGAAATGTCACTTTATTTGCACTTTCTAATTTTCTCGATCGTTTTGCTGTCATTAGCCTTTTCTGTGCGTGGTTTTGTTTTGTTTGTTCTCGTATGCGCGCGCAGATGTATCGGGTCGATTTGTCGGGACAATGCTGATGTATTTTTGTTATTTTGGAACGACCCAGTGCAAATTTTCGTAAATAGATTTTGCCGCAAAAAGAAAATTATGAAAAGTAATTGTTTTGGAGTGGAGTACTACCGTATTCGCATGCCGAGAAAAATATACCTAGTATATTTTTATATATTACATAATCTAAGATTTGAATTTCATTAATCTTATACATTATGTATGAAAAAATGGGCTGATATTGCATTCCGTTCTCTGCTTTCTCTGCCTACCTCAAATGGGATACCACATGGTGTAGATAAAAAAAGATAAGTAGGTACATGTAAAAAGGAAATGAATATTAGAAAAAAAGTTTTTTTTTGCTTCTTTTCTTGGAATTTCTAATCGCTGTAATTTATAAATAATATTTTTCTCCAATTCAATTTATTAGGAAATATAATATCTTTCAGTTGTCTGTCACTGAAAAGTCTGAAATCAAATTTCATTGATTCGAATGTTAAAAGAAAATATTCGAAACTTAAATCAAGTCTTTCGTATTACGTCACTTTAGCAAATTCAAATAAAGAACGAATATTCTATTGTAGAATGATTACATTCCAAATTAGAATTTTGCGTGTTGCGTGATTGGCGCTCCTCAAACTTCCGCCAATCACAGCCCCGTATTACCCTGCCTAATAACTGTGCCTATTTAGGAGCGAAACTACTCTATGTCGCGTAATTTTTTCAGCATGTTAGCAAGTCTATTCAACAAAATTATACCCAAAAATCGTTGCGATTTATTATTGCTTTTGCTCTCATTTTTTCAAATCTTAAGGGGTATATTTTAAATACATAGTTTTTTTACATAAGCGACCAAAGTCATTAAATATTTAGTTAAATTAGCGTTGTCTTGCTTTAAAAAACAAAACGTCATATTTTTTGTCTATGGATATGACCAAATACAATGACATATAAATTCTATGATTACACATCACCAAACTTTATCATGTGCCAAACTCCACAAAACAAAAGAACATCAATTAGATTATATTTATTAAACCTTTCCAAGACTGATTTTTTTACTATTTGCTGTTCATAAAACATGAGAAAACAATAACTGAATGAAATTATTTCATAAAATATTAATAAATTATACCAACAAACTTTTCATGATTTCTCCAAAATAGAAGACTATCAGGACCGTGTCGTTACTATTGCAACGCATACATTTAGTCTAGAATTGTTGTATCCACTTTTATTACTACATCTGTTGTAGAGGGTAATTTTTCCCGGATTATTTTCACTCCCGGGAAACGGGAAAATTAAAAAGGAAATTTTAAAAAGTATTAAATATGAGGTAGAAGTTGTAAAAGTTTTACGGAAAAGTTAAATAAATGTTGTTAATGCAATTTAAAAGAGTTTATTTTAACTGAAATGATACTTCCTCAGTACGTGTGACCAAATTCTCCGAAAAAGCCATAAAAATAACGTTTATTTATAGTGTCCGAATATTAAGTTGTGGTGGTATTTATATCTACGTTTATTTGTGTACATTATTAGTATTTCGACTGTTTCAAAGAAAACATTTTTTTTCTTTTCTCATATTGTTTTTACATTAGTTAAGAATTAAAAATAAAAAAAAAATGTAAATTGGTAAATTTATGGACTCCTTTTAAACTTGTATACCTATGTATCTGAATATCAAATTGAATAACTGTACCATCAGGCCGAAAGAAACACATGTCAGCTTTTTATGATTTTTACACTTAAAATAAATAATCAATTTATTTTTGTTAAGCGATGTTTTTTTATTTTATTCTAATAATTTTGATTTGTAAAGTGATGACTGCTGATTTGATAAGTGCGTTATAATTATGTTGATTATGAAATTTTATATTTATTACGATTATTAGAACGACACGTTACGGTAAAATTACGATTCTACAGTTAACTAAACAAAGATTTCGGTATCGGTATGGCAATCTGCATGACAAATAATTTGTGTTTTTTCCCGGGAAATTTTTGGTTTTTGCCCGGGAAACGGGAAACAAAAATTAAAGATATTTCCCGGGAATAACCCTCTAATCTGTTGCCAAATATAACCAATCAAGATTGGTGAATAATATGCTATCAAAAAGAGTATAACAAGGACTACAAGAGTAATTATGTTAACAAGTCATTTTGGTCAAAATTCGACATACTGTAGTTTCACTTCATTATTACCATGAAATGGCAACATTGCCCCTGTCAAATCATCGCACTAATGACACATTTAACGTTTATGATTACTTGTACTTTAAACGCGAACGTCCAAGAGTTACGTGGCTGTTCATCAAATAAATCAACAGTCATAATCAAAGTACCTACCTACATAATTTTGCAAATGTATCCGCGTTCGAGTTTTATTTTATTTCAGTTGGTTTGGACATGTTGAAAGAATGAATGATGATAGATTGATGAAAATCGGAAGTATTACATGACCTTTGAATCTGCATTCAGATTTTGTTGTGTTTGAGTTGGTTTGGACATGTTGAAAGAATGATTGATGGAAATCGGAAATATTACGCGACTTGACGTGACCTACGATCACAAATAGAATTTCAAGGATGGTTACGTATTCAGTCAGAAAAATCGACGATTTCAATACGATTTAATAAAAATATTTTTGCAGGCTACAAAATAATTATAATAATTAGTTAGATACCTACATCTGTTAATTGTAACATTTTATGACCATTTAGTCCAAACAGGTCGACAGCGGAATTTCAACCATGTAGCTCTCGAATGATAATCTATATCAGTGTTTTGTGTCAGCACCACTTTTTTGTGTCAACAACAACCATTTTTTTTTTAAATGAAAAATCTTTTTTTAATCTCAGAGATTTCTAGAAGTCATGATTTCCCTTGCACTCGAAATTTGTACCCCCTCCCCTTCCTCCATCATACAATACTCAAAAAAGCGTAGGAATTTGAAATGTCTGTAAAAAAAAAAATCGTATTTTCGGTCGATTTTTTAAAGGTGGAGACCTTTTTTGAGGTATCACATTTTTCCTTGCTCTTTCAATTTCTACCCCTCCCTCCCATCTCCAACTTTTCAAAAAGGTGTAAGAATTTGATATATTTCACGTTGTTTTGTTCTTAAAATTCTGAATTCTATGTACTAAAAATTTAAAAATGCATATTATATATAAATGCATATTCTTATGACTTTTGCAACCCTATTATTACATAAATTTTATACTAGCATTTCTACTATGTCTATTTTAAAACTATTCACCTGATTCCTAACACTTTCACATTCTTGTTAACTATTATTTTATGAATTAAAATATATTCTCATTTCATTGTTTTTATTTATTTATTCATTGTTCACTGTACACCGATTACAAATAATTCTATTGAAAATATACATTCAAATGTTTGTCACAAAAGTGTGATCTCTTACAACTAACCCAATTATTATTGGTATATGTTTTGTATTAGTTACATCTATATTATGCCCTCGTGCCGTATCCCAAGTGGGGGTAGGCAGAAAGGACTGAACACCATATAGATCTATCCTTACATACTTATTACGCTTATTCTATATTCATACAATTTCTCATATACGCATGTTAATTTCTCTTACTCAACATGCAGCTATCCTTGAGGTAATCCTCTTCGTCATCCTTTCAACTACCATCCACTCCACATGTCCAAGCCATCGGAACTTATTTACACGATTTTATCTACAACACTTGTCTCGTATCCACTCATTCTCCTAATATCCTTTTGTGTTAGTTACTTTTAATTTTTATATTGTGGTTATATAGGGAAACTTTTTTGATCCATCATGTTTGTATAATAATATAATTTTTGTTATACCTATTTACTTTATTCCTTAAAAATTAAATAAATAAATAAACGCCAATAAAAATAAATATTTAGGAACTATTTATTTAATGTTTTTCTCTTATTTCATTTCAGATTTACCATGGATTTACCACCCGCAGTGTCCAAGAGATTAGATAATCTTCTACCAGAATCATTGAGATGCAGTATGACTGCGTTTTCATTTTTGGCAAAAATAAGCAACCAAAGTAATTCCAATCCAGATATTGTAATAACAACTAAAATGGGAGAACTTCTTGAAATCAAAGATAGGAATATAATGAATTCTGTAAAAATAGACAGCACAAATAACATTAAAGACATTATTATCCACAAAAGAAAGAAGGCAAAGTATATTTCATACATTTTGCACGCTGTTAATGATGCAGTTTTCATCATAGTAAAAGAAAATATTGATGAATTGAAGTCAGTAAAGAAATATTCCGATGTTGCAAAGATTGAAATTGAAGATTTTGAAGTCAAAGGCGATGTTAAAGTGAAATTATGGCTTACCGATGACGCAATTCCCTTGGTCCTAAATGATGATTACGCCGTTGAATCTGAGACTCGAAATTATAGCACAGATATAGACAATGATGGAGATGGTTTATGTTTATTGCTCAAAGGAAAGCTGGCTCAAGCCAAGATGAATACAGCTCATAATAAAAAGGTTTTGGAAGAGAAAAGGATGCTGCGTCAGGAATTGATGAATTTATCGGAGAATGTTGAGCGGTTTGATCGTGATTGGACTAAGCAAGAGGTAAAATCATGAAATATCCATTGAAACAGCTTTCTCAGCCTATTATATAAAGACTTCCTCCATTTCTTTCCATATTCTCCAATTTCGAGCTGCCTGCATTTATTTTATACCAATATATTCAGCCCCTAGTCGTCGTGGACCTTGAGTTGAGATAGTTAGAATGGTTGAATTCAATGGCGTCGCTAGAATTTGTCCAGGGGGGCAACAACTATTAACTGTGTAACCATGTGTACAACCTTTTTTTGCCAGTTTTCAAGATTTGTTAAACATGCAAAATTTCTACCTTCTTTTTCACGTTGGTGTAGAAATTTGGGATATTTCACGATCTTCTCATTTTCCTTCAATAATTTTAGAATCACCATATGATTAATCTGACACCTAGGTGCTGGCATCTTCCCACTTCCACGCAAATTTTTCATACTTGAATACTTATTTTGTGTTTCCTCCTATTTTCAAGATCCTAGAGAAGGACAACTGCCCCAGTTTGCCCCCTTTTCCTGGGCAGGTCCATGGTAGAATTGGTGAATATTGTCAATGGACACCAAAAATGATCACTGAAGCCGATCTAGAGCCAATACTTATAATAAGCATTGGGATACCTTTCCAACTACTTTCCGATTGGATTTTGTA
This sequence comes from Athripsodes cinereus, assembly GCA_947579605.1. Taxonomy (NCBI): domain Eukaryota; kingdom Metazoa; phylum Arthropoda; class Insecta; order Trichoptera; family Leptoceridae; genus Athripsodes; species Athripsodes cinereus. The sequence continues at coordinate 24,324,467 of OX388318.1, forward strand.
ATATTGTGTGAACATCTACTTGAGATCTCCTAACTATATTACAATTTTAATTCTTGGCATATTAAGTACTAAACATTTTATTGACATTCTATACTGACACTCCATTATCTTGTGATTTGACTAAAGTTATTGTTGTTATGAATTGATTCCCTTTAGTGTTTTGTTCTTTGCCAATTTTTGTTCTTGTCTTGCTCCGACTGTGTTGTGAATGATAAATTTGATTTTTATATATTTTTTGTGTGTATTTTTAAACATATAAAAGGCTCACGCCGTGGTATGTAAAGAAATAAATAAATAAACATAGTTCCCAATTAAGATATCGTTGATTGTTTTAAATTTAAAAAAAAATCAAATCACTTGATAATATTATGTAAATGATTGCGTTAATTAAATGATTAATTAATAATTTACCTATATGTCGTACATACTTACTTGCAGGACGTATCGGCTGTAGATAAACTGACCACAAATGATCCATGGCTGAGAGTTCACAACGAGAAGGTTATCATCGGTGTCCACATCCATAATCTTTACAGTGGGTTAGTTCAAACATTAATTCATTTCACTTTATCAGTAATTTGTTTAATTATGTTTTAATACAATATATCGACTCTCCAATTCCAAAACTCAACTAGTCGAATTTTTTTTATTTAATTGGTAATACATGCAATCAATTCCACTCTTCTAATTCCAGAAAGAAATAACTATTAAAAACACGTGGTTCTCTTTATATACTAAATATTTAGTTTTGGAAAAAAATAATGTACTTACCTATTTTGAATTCTACAAATAAATATTTCTAATTATTTAACTGTTGAACAGAACAAAGACAACGTATGTCTTTAACATGGACCTAAATAGAGTAATGGACAGACACTTTGGCAAACATTTTGTAGCTGCGCGGGGAGGGGAATGACGACCATTTTGTAAGAAATAAATTTTGTTCGGTGCGTCGCATTTGGGCTGCGTTCAGACAGTCACCGAGTGATCAGTCGACGACGCATATTTTGAAAGTACCTATACAATGCCAGTACGCATTCATAGTGTTCATGTACTGTATGTTACTATGTTTTCAAAATGTGTAACAAAATAAGAATTATAGTCTCAGAAAATAATAAAATAGAAGTCACGGGAGTTACATGCGATAATAGAATGCCTGTCAAGCTAAAGGGTCTTATATACAAAAGCGTTATCCGGCCTGTACTTACTTACGGATCAGAAACCTGGAATACCTCTTTGAGACATGTCCGTGCTGTCCAAACAGCTGAAATGAAAATGTTGAGATGGATGTGCGGCGTCACCAGGCTAGACAGAATCCGTAATACGTACATACGTGGAAGTCTAGGTGTACGTGACGTATCCGACAAAATTCAGGAAAGCAGATTACGGTGGTACGGGCATGTGAGTAGAAGACCTCCCGAATACATAGGTAACAGGGCACAGTCATTGGTTGCCCCTGGTAGTAGATCCCGAGGAAGACCCAAGCGGAGGTGGCGCGAGGTTGTGAAGCAAGACATGAGAGACTGCGGAGCTTCCCCGGAGGACGCACAGAATAGAGCCGAGTGGCGGCGAAAGACAAAAATGGCAGACCCCACCATCATGTGGGATTAATAATTGCCCAGGGAGAGAGAGAGAGTCTCAGAAAATATACTCGATTTCTGCGTAATTGTCATTTATAATTTCTGACGCTGATTCAGTGAATTCGTTTGGATAAATTTAGGATATAAACTTGTAACAAGTATTTGGGAAGTATACAAGCTCAGAAAGTTAGATAATGGAATAATTTTAAAAAAAAGTATAAAGCAATTAGTTATAAACTAATCAAGTAGTTATTACTTTAACTGTTAATTTTAAAGATACCTATTAAAATAATTTATTCCTTCGTTAGAGACAAAAATATTTTTATCATTTAAAAGAAACACAAAAGTACTTGAATGCTACTATAAAAAGGCGCCAGTCAAATAATAATAAAAATATTAATTATTTAAATATATTCATAATTTACGTCTTTTACACGTCGGCGAATTTAAGAAATTATAACAAAAAGTAAATCCAAAAAAAAATTTTTTTTTAAAGTTATAAAAGCAATAAAAAAAATAATAAAAAGACGTAAAAAATAATGGCGCCATTACGATAACATTGGGACATAAAACGCTCTAAGTTATTCACGATTATCCGGATTACATTCACCACTCACTGCAACTTCATGGTCGTTCAGGTCAAACGACTCCGAGTGACATTTATGCTCCCATGAACCAACCCTTGTATTTGTATGTTTAGTTGTTTTAAAAATGTTTCAAGTTTTTGCACATCAGTTGAATTTTTCATATCGGTTTTTGTTTTTATATCTAGAAGAATAGGAATCATCTTATGATTAACATGGTGATGTGCGCTATAAATGGTTGTGGTTATAAATCCAATCCAACTTTCGCAGGAAACAGGATTGTCATATTTTCGGTAAGTTGTTTTGTATTGTAGTTTTTATCTTAATATATTGCGATTTTAAAGTCGTTTATATTATAATTCGTATACTTATAAATGATCATAATAATGTTATAAACGTTCTATATAATTATCTGTCCTTATTCTCCTATATCTACACATGTAACTTGTTTTCCATTCTGTCATCTGACAATACAAAGAACCTACAATCTGATGTTTGGTTTGTTTACCCGTTAGAATGAAATGTTTCATGCATACAAATCTGATCAGGTTAATGATATTATCGCATGTTTATAAACAAAATCATTTTTTGTAGTTTTCCAAAGGATCCAGAAAGGAGAAACTGGACATTATCCAATATTTGACACCAAGTAAACGTAGTGTTTTGTGTTCAAAAACATCTCGTTTTTCTGCGAGGTTGGAGAAAAACGTCATTCTTACGAAATATCCTGAGTTTCCCGCTCATTTGCAAGTTCGTGTGTTTTATATTATTCATTTAGATATATCCTTCAATTGTCATTCATTCTCTCCATATTGTGTGTATATGAAAACAAAGTTTAAAAATAAATAATGATTTTGAAATGAAATACTCAATTTTATTTACTCATCCTATTCCCTATTTCATCAAGTATATGAAAACATTAAGTTATGTGGCATTGTAATTATTTTAAGAAGTAAATATAATGTTTTCTGATACTGTGAATAATTTCCATACATTGCCCATACAAATGTTAAATAAAGTATTTCCTACAAAATGGCCACCGTCGATTTCCCTTCCTCACTTTTTGGCTTCGCTGTCATTCATACAAATTACTATAAACGTTCCATCCCCTACCTACATACATCCATGGTCTTTAACAGTGCAATTATTATATGGTATATTTTACTTTCTGTTGTGTTTGTAAACCATAATATAAATATACCAAAATTACAAAAATGATGATTTCTCGAATATAAGACATTTCTACTTGTTATGGAACTGGACGGTCGAGATACATCGTCCCTCTTCTGACTAACAGTCATATCTGCCTAAATGTCAATTGTTCAGGAGAGCGTTTTTGTGTTTTGTCGTGCATATTTTCGTCTTTCCTAATTATATGATACAGTGTAAATATACATACATACATACCATCAGGCCGCTTCCCTTGCGGGGTTGGCAGAAAGGATCGAGTGCCACTTTCTTCTATCCTTGCATACATCTTTCGCTTCCGTCACTGTCATACAATTCCTCATGCATGCTCTCCTGTTCAATGTGCTCAACACGTGACCGTCCTGTAGGATTTGATTTAAATGATCTTGCCATTTGATTCTCGGACTTCCACGTCTCCGAGCACCATTCCTCTCAGCCAAATATATCTTCTTGGTCATTCTGTCCTCATTCATTCTTTCCACGTGCCCAAACCATCGTAACTTATTAACATTCATCCTTGTAACCACACTAACTTTCATTCCACATTCCTTTCGTATATCACTGTTACGCAAACGATCTCTCAGACTTTTACCACACATCCTTCTCAACGATCTCATTTCAACTGCATTTATGCCACTTTCATCCTTCTTTAACCATGTCCACTGTAAATATATTAAAATCCACTGTAAAAAGTCCAGTGTAAATATATTACATTATTTTATTTGTACCTATCCTTATATATATCAGAATCATTTTTGTGATGCAATTTTGAGGAATTAGTAGATACAACACATTTTATTTAGAATAATTCGTAAATACGACAACAAATCAGAAGGCTATTCCAGAATAACAGTAACAGTTACAGGTGTGACCTTCAGTGAGAACATGCAGAGCACATGTAAATACACATTGGTGATCATAACTCGATTTCACCAAAAATGTCAGATACGACAGTTAGTCAGAAGAGGGACGATATTATGTTAGTCTTGTATTTATTTTGTGTTCATATTATTTTTGTTTGATATCAACATTTAAATATTTCGGTAAATAATTTGTTTGATAAAAATATTTATTGCATAATATAATGTTGAATGCCATAAAGAACAAAACAACAAGCACACATTTTTATATTTAGATATTTAAAAATAAATTACTGTGCAGATAAAAGCAATGGTACTGATACCCTTATACCAGCAATACTATTGCTGCTTGGGGATTACAAAGTTTTTATTGGTGAAATTATAATATGTGTGTTTTCAATTACTTACAATGTATATATTAACTTTTTTTAAATTCCTTAATCATATATCTAATCTCAACCCTGTTCCCATAATGCTTCAACTTAGGCCAGCCTAAAGCCAATTCACAAGCATTGCGATACCTTTACCACTTTTCCGATGGTGTTTTGAACAATGTTGTTGCATTCTACAAGCATAATTGTCCAATAGAAATTGTACACATATTTTTCTTTAATAATCCTTTGTGGTTTGTGAGAAATGGTTTAAGAATGTGGATTTACATAGAAATTATGTATGTTATGAAAAAGTAATTAGAATGGGGAATATATAAGGGGTTCACATGCAAAGGCACATAGATCCATTTTTCATAAATATTTAATATTTGGGTTAGTTGGAAGGCAAGCCCTCTGTATATTGATAGTATGTTATTTGAATGTTTACCTTCTATGAAATTGTTTGTATTCAATGTACAGTAAAAAATGAATAAATAAACAAATAAATACCCTGGAAAGAAAAAGAAGATTTTGTGCTTTAAAACACTTTTTTAAACTTATTGATTGTATTATCCACAACCCTACAGTGTTGAGTAAGTTCTCTCTTTTCGTTCCTGACTCTCACAGCAAACGTTGATCTGCTTCTATCCTCAAATAAATCAGTTATAAAATACTTATTAAGCATCAAAAACGCTTCCAAGTAAATAATAAAAATACGCAACTTTTCAATTTCAACGTTCTTAGATCCATGTGCCTTTGCATGTGAACCTCTCATCTAGCCAGTAGTTATAAAACTATATTTATTAAACACTATATGTATAATATAAGTAACAATATTAAATAAGTTTCTTATGACGTTTGTTTTGATGCAAACCAAATCCATCGTCCATAACCATGTCGTAGTACTCATCCATGGTGTAGTTGAATATCTCAAAGTCGTATCTGCAGAAAAAAAACATTAATTATATTTGATGAATTTAGACGACAGATGTGGAGCGGAGACTAATAAATACTCTTGCCTTTGAGTCACAAGGTCCCGGGTTCGATTCCCGGCCAGGGCAAAATGAAGAATGACCTTTTTCAAATTGTCCTGGGTCTGAGTGTTACATGTATATGTGTTCAGTGCATTATATATATATGTGTATCATCGTGTTAGTACCCATAATACAAGGTTCATATCTAGTTTGGGACTAGCTCGGTCTGTGTGAATTGTCTATACATGTTATGTTATGAATAAATGAGTTAGCGAGACTATGCATATGTAGACATGTTAAATCCACCGCAACGATACCAATATTTTTTTTAATTAATTGAGACGCATGTTTTTGGATCATAGCTGATCGCTTACCTTTTTATCTGCAATAAAATTTGTAGATTGTAATTCACTATATATAACATTTTGTTCTCCAATCCAGATGTCTGATTTGTATATAAATTCATTTAATGGCACATGCCTTTTAGAACTAGCCCATCGTTTGTGCCAGACTCTTACAAACAAGTAATCTGTGAGTGTAATTCAAATTTCAGAATTCAATTACCTGTATAACTGGTATAATTGCTGTAACTGCAGATGAGTCAGTTGCGAGTAATGTTTTCTTATTAACTCTTTAGTATCTTTGCCACTTTCTACCCTCTTATCCCGTCCTGCATTCTCCACACCGATGGGATTCTTCAGGTGATAGGATATTCCCGTTTTGTTTAAAAGGTACTCCTGATCCTCCTATAAATAAAAGCAGTCATAATTTCAAATACCCCACTACTACTACTATACCATCACAGCATATTCCACAAGTGGGTTAGCCAGCAGATCAGCTGCAAATAATAATAAACATGCAAACTGTCCTCTCCATTCTTATATAAAATCAAGACATTCATGATCAAATACCCCTATATGACTAAATCCACATTAGTATGAAATAAAAGATTTTATTAGTAGGGCATCACATATAAGAAAATTATAATAATAAACGGAGAGTATTTAGAGCGCCATCTTTGTGCCATAGCACCTCAAGGACGTTGTGCATGATAATTTTTTATCTTCAACAAAGTTGTCTGTGTCAAGAATTTAAATTTAAATACAAAAACATTAAAACATATAACACATAATCAGTTAGGTACATAATTTTTTTTATTTTATTTAATTTTATCATCATACAAAAACAAAATTTTTCACACAATATAGTGGATTACTCAACTAGGTGAGACCTGTTCTAGTGCAATCTAATAATACAGTTTACAATAATAGTTTAATAATATGTATCCGCGTCAGAAATAAAAATAAAAATACATGCAATGCAGCGATGCATACCGCATATCCTAAATGTCTTTTTTTATTGGCACAATGAGGAAAATCTGCATGTTTATTACATGGAGTGGAGTTAGTCCAGTCCGGTGCTGGCTTCTCAATTTGTGGGATATGTACTAGTAGTTATTAAACAATTTGATTTACAACAACAGTTTATAGATCTGACATTGAAAAGTTGTGCCCTGAATGGTAATAAATTTATTTTTATTTGACAGGTTGTAAAATAAAAATATGTTTAGAATTTTTTTATCAAGGATAAACAATTTTTTTTATTATTTTTATGAAGATATGGAGTACTTACTTCATCTGCAGCCCTAGACAAATTGCATTTGGCGATCTACTACAAACAAACTTTTCGACAAAGTACCATAACATTATATGTACATTGTCAAAAAGTTCGTTTGTAGTCGATCGTCAAATGCAATTTGTCTAGGTGGGCTGAGGAATAATACTCTCGAAGTAGCTATGTTAATTTTTTAACACAAAATGAATTATTTCCATTTTTTTGTAGGCGTTTGACATATTATCACAAGTGTACTTACGTTTTTACGTTTGACTGATTTGTAGGTTAGGCTAGAGTTAACTTATATACTTACATCAAATGTTTCAAATTTTATGATGACATCAAAATGCATCTGACACGGAGTACAGAATTGGTGGTACGGGATCCAATGCATGTCTAAGGTATATCCATTAGTAGATTGGTGTATGATGTAGCGTACAAACTCTTCAAATGTTGGAGTAGAGACTTGCAGAACGGTCTTATCATCCTGCAAATAACAGCAAAGAAAAAATTAGTTTTAGCGAGGCAGGTAAAAAATCTAATGATCTATTGTTTATTTTAATATGAATCTGAGTTTGAAATGAATACAAAAATACTCAGCATAGCAGTGGCGGGACTACACGCTCTAAATTTCGTTCGTCGGTAGCCTGGAGGTAGAGTCTCGACCTCGTGAACAAGGGGTCCGTGGTTCGATACCAGGTGCTGGCAAACTCCCCTTTCATGACACAAGCTTTTAGTAGCTTACTGTGAAAGGTGTATAAGGTTGTATTTGGGTTTATAACAAAACCCAGATATATCTTTAAAAAAAGAGATTGATTAAGTTTTCGTAATGAATTTCTTTCATTATTTTCACAATTTAGTATGAGACTTTAAGAAAACAACAGACTTTTCAAAATTTGACATCCACGATAACAAATATTCAATTTGGTTGTTTAGGAATTAGACATGTTTCACAATCTTGTCCTTTTTGTATAACAATTTCAGACAATGTTCAACTTTCATTTCGTAAGCATGCAGTACGTTTATGCATTTACAGAAATCACACTATTGTCTCACACTGAGCAAGATGCTTGTATTGTGAAATTGTAGTTAGTCGGCAGCAATAGAATTCAAAATCAGGATATTCTTATTAAAATTTGTAGACTATAAACCAAAAAGTACCAAAATATTGATAAACAACTATTCTAAATAACAAAACAATGAGAATGGATTGTAGTCAGCCACAAAGAACACCTATTGCCCTAAATGGAGGTTGCTCTTTTCTACCATAATGTGGTGTTCACATTTGGCGAATATCGCCAGGACACCAAAATATTGTCAGCCATTTGAACCGTGTGAACAAAATGACAGCTAGTCTGAAACGATTTGTGCATGCATAGATGTGCACGGCGTCCGTATCTATGGTAAAAACTTTATAACCTATAAATTTCATGTTAATGTTTCCTGCTTCGTGACAGTTGTTATCTTTGTTGTTGATTTGTGGCGTTTGTTTCCTTCATTAAAAGGCGCCTTATAACCTCTGCTATAACATTTTCAACTTATAATAAACACTTCGCGATCTCCATCTCGACGCCCGCCATTTTGAAAACAACGTCAAAATCAAAGCGCATCTGACAGATTGTTTCTATATCGGTGGACTGTGTGAACAGGTGTGATGATCAATGGGAGTCTGAAGTATTTTGTTTTTATGCAAGCGAAATTTGCCTGACGATATTCGCCGAATGTGAGCACCACTTAAGAGGCATTGAATAGAAAAACAAAATATTTTGATAAAGGATTCTAATTATAAAAGATAATTAAAATGCTTAATATTTTACGTCTGATGGTGGGCTGATTCTGTATTCCTGCACAATCTCCTCAGCGAGCTCTCCATACGAATCGCTTAGTATCGCATTCTGTATTTTGTCCCTGTACGCCGAGGACAATCGCTCAAACGGATGTCTCACTATAATGAAGGCTGTATAATGCATTTTTCTGAAATTTGAAAATTAAAAATTAGTTACAAACATATTGGCACAACTAAGTATTACTTCATTAATTAACTAACAAAGTTAAAAACTTAGCATTGTTTTTAACTTTGTTAATTTGACAATTTTAGGGATTGTTTTTATACATTTATGCATGTTTTAACATTTTTTCTTTTTTCTTCTTTTTGTTAAATAAAGTACCTCAAATTTCTGTCTATTAATTGGTAAGGAAGGGATCTTGATTGGTTTGCTCATTGACTACTTACAATTAGTAACAAACATATAGGTCGACCTTATCAGGCCATAACAAAATAAGACAAATGAAATGAAAAACAATTTTTTTTTCTAATATATTGATTATTATTGAGAGAGACGTCTTTTGTCTTTCAAGACTAAAATAAAAATCAATTTAGAAGAAAAAATAATTTCTTTTTAATCTCATTATGGAATTTTACTGCACAATCACCGACACAGTGAATATACAAAATAAACCATTGAAAATTTATCCCATTAAGTCCTCGGTAAAGAATAAGCCTCCCAATCTTATTTTTCGAGAGACCTGTAAAAGACAGATATTTGTAAAACATTACGTTTGAAATTTAACATCCTAAGTTCAGCGATGAGGTATGCCACCCACCCCAAATGTCTCAAATTTTATCGGCAAGAACGACGAGATTGACTTGCATTTTTATTACAAACAGTTGGTCCGCTTGCTATCCCACTTGTGGGTGATGTTGTGATGGGATGGATGGATGGCGTTTAGGATGAATGGCTTACCTCATTGCTGAGATGAAGAGATTATAGTCTTTTGAATTCCTGCTCATTACGGAAACTCGCTTACTTTGCAGAAAAGTAATGAATGGAAGACCTTTTCTTGAATGTTTTTTTATCATTTCTTTATATAATAATAAACACTTTATTGTCAAATACAAATTTTACAAAAGGCGTACATATTGCCTTGAGGCAATGTCTTCCAGTTAACCTATATATAAGTACAAACTGAAAAAAAAACTGTTTTTGGTTTCGTTTATAAATTAATGTGAAGTGAAAAGAAAAAATCGTACTCGTGTGTTTCCACCAGTTCCTCTGCCGAAGGTCTTTGGTAAATTATTCGAGCTACACTAACGGGAGTTTCATCTGGATAATCCTCTAGGTCTACCCCAGCCAGGTGCAGGAACTTAGTGAACCATGCGGTAGAGGCTGCTTTAAAAATATTACACCTAGAATACATCAATTTTATAAACCTTCAAATTATTGACGAATACAGTTGGCGATAAAAAAAAAACTAGTACACTAACGTATGGTAAGTTTATAACTTACCATTTTAATTTATTTCACAAAAATTTTACTCACAACATGATTGATAATGACCTGATAAGTCGAAATGTGCCTCTCTCGTGATAATATTCGATGGCTTATTGATGGCATTCTTGGGAAATTGAATACTTGTTTCAATTTCCCCAAATATTGGAAAGAAATTATCAACTAACCCTAATGAAAAATGTCTTACCAATTTATGGACATTATCTTTCTAGTTAAGAATAAATTGTATGAGGCTATTTATGTAAATTTAATACACGAAACTACCATGTAAGGTTTCGATGTTATTGACCAAAGGTACTTGTTGGAAGTCGATTTCAAGATTAATTGAAAAAAACACAGTATGTACGTATTTAACTTCCAAATGACTTTATTAACTTCGCGTACTAGTATTTGGAGACTCTCGACTCCATCATCAAGCGATTATTATAGAATAGACAACGACAATGTGCCCCGGATGGGATTTGCACAAAGCACACCTAGCAAAAAGGATGAGTTATGGGTTCAAGTGCCATTTTACCAGGTAAAGAAGTGTTGCCTTTTCTGAGCTTTAACTAATAGTTTCATGTGTTAAATTTACATATATAGCCTTACCATATTATTTGATGATCGTAATTGATGAGATATTCCCATCCATTTGGGAGTGCATATCTATCTTCCTTCAGTTTCCTGCAGGCCTCCTCGGCCCACCGCTTCCTGAAAAGCATGCGACGCTCCAGTCGCGCCATATCATTGCTTATTGGCTCCTCAACATAATATTTCATCCTACCGTCATCCTCTTCACCGTAATCACTCTCATCGTAATAATACTAAAAATATACAACAGTTTTAATAAAAGATACATGACAAATGCATACGAAAAATGCAAATAATTAATTTAGTGCTTCAAAAAAAAAACACAAAATTCCACCAAATTCTTATTCTACAAGTAAAATACTACATATCTACATAAAAATAATTCAAAATAATCGACGACTTTTAGATACATACCTACACATAATCTGGAAAAATTCCGTCCCCTGTAACCCAGCAGTCATACTGTTATTCTAAATTACATAAATATCCTCGCCATAATCATGAAATGTCTTATGCACGTTTATAAATATTTTAAAGGAGATCAAAAATTGTGTACTTACAACATCATCATAATATTCACCATAGAAAACATTCCAATCATAATTCTGATTGACAACAACATACAGGAACAGTGCACAAGATAATAGCAAAACAATCCACATCAAATATTTCCTTATTCGCAACATGTCACTTCAATATATTATTACTATTGATATTTCAACACTGGCAACACAGAATGATTTTCAAACAGCTGTCATTTTTTTGTTCCATTGAGTCTATTTCATTTTTTTCATTAAACTTTCACATTTTATTCTTATCATTTATTATTTTTTATTATTGTATTTACAGCACTTATTATTTAAATTCGGACATTTGGATAGTATGAATAAATAATTAAATAAATAATTGATTGTAAATAAATACAGATTTTTCAAGGATGAACACGTTTAAGATTAAAAGAATTGTTGAAATTTAACACAAAAAATAAACAATATAGTATATACGTATTATAAACAATATGTATTACATTACCACAAAAAAAGTACTGAACTTGGTCACTTTTTTATTTAAAATAAATCACTTTTTTCCAGTACTTTATCAAGATTGTTAATTAATTAATTTCTAGTTTTAAATCTGCAATTTTTAAGATACCATAATATTTTTAATAACCCATAACTAAATTTGACACTTGCATATTTCTATTCATAATTATAAAGATTTGCTAGTACAGAGTTTAAATAGAGTTTGGAGGACTAAAGAAAATTGATGACAGAATAAATAAAATCTATACAATTTACATTATGAACTATATAAATTGGTATAGGTTTTGACATTAAAAAATATATAAGGCATGTGTAACCACATTTATTAATGTTTTGTTAATTTGATATATAAAAATCTCGAAATTTTGTTTTAATTGGTTATACAGACACAATCAGCACCACTCTTCCAATTCCACAAACAAATAGGTAACTATAAAAATACTCGGATCACTTTATATATTTATTTAATTCTCAACATGCCTTTTAAAATAGCCTTAACAGAACAATAACATTAAAAAAAATACACACACACACTTGAAACAAACACAATCAACGTATAAGATACAATAAAAATAAAATGAAAAAAAAAACAAACATGATAACAAAAAACTACATGGGATTCTCAATGAAAATGTATTACAAATTTAGTTATAGGAAAAAAAAATGTAACTATTTTCGATTCCACAAATAATAATATTTCGGATTGTTTAACAGTTGAACAGCACAAAGACGATGTATTTCTTTAACAGTGCGATTATTATTATATAGTATATTTCACTTTCTGTTTTGTTTTTAAAGCATTATATAAATATATCAAAATTACAAAAAAAATGTTAATTTCTTGAATATAAGGCATTTCTACTTGTTGAGTTATAGAACTGGACAGTTGATATGAACGTATCATAATAACAGATGTTAATTTGATATTGAATCATGTCAACAATTTTCATAAACAGGTGTATTATTGATTTTAATTTTGTATATAATACATACAACACATGAATACTCAACGCATGAATAGCAACAAGTGTTTTTTAAATAGGTAGATATGTCACATGTCGTATGTTGCGGGAGGCCAAGGCTCGATATGGGTTATAGCATCATCGGAGAGAGAAAGATAATATGTCACATAAGTTAGGAGATGTGGCCGTCTGAAACATTATGATTGTATGAACCAGATACCACAGAACGGACAGGTGTTGTACACATTGAATAGGAGAGCATGCGTGAGGAATTATATAACACTGACGGAAACGAAATGTGTATGCAAGGATAGGGATAAGTGATCAATCCTTTCTACCTGCCCCGAAAGTCACATTATTTACATCTTTCATATTTTGTGCTTATTGGAAATAAATAAATAAATTCAAGTTCATTTATTTCCTCAAATAGGTACATACAAACCAACACAGTTCAAATATCCGTATAGTAATACAATGATTTCCACTTTGCCACCTCATTAGGCTAGAATCTGTGTTGAGGCGGACAGTATAATCAGTAGCATATGTACAAAAAAAAACAAATTTAGACATCATAATAAACAAATTAGATACAATACACCAATAGACAGACTATAGAGATCAGAAAACATTGTTAGAGGATAGATAATAGATTGGTGCAGGAAAATAAATGAAGAAAAATAATCAACGTTAATTAAGCAGATGTCATCATCAACAAATGAATCGCTCATTTGAGAAACCCCATAAGTGGTCAATGTAAACTTTTCACAAATCACAAAAAACTGTTTTATATAAAATTTTGAATGAAACATTGATATCTTACTCAAATCAAAATGTAGCTTACAGTGTATTTTATTATTATAAACCTTTATTTTATGTCAAAATAATTTATTTGTAAGTATATTAATTTGTAAATTAAAAACCTTTGACTTATGTTATTTCTTAAATGAACACCATTTCAGGGAACAAAAATCAACATTTTCATCCCAGATTATCTATTTAACATCCAAAGTCACTAATTTTCGCCAACGTTAGTGGTTGGCATTAAGTGTCAGCTGTTAATCGACTGAGTGCATTTAGTGGAGCAACAAAATAAGTCACTGATTTGTGTTGTTTTTCTATTGACTGGCCAAGCATATCAGCTCAACTTGTATCAAATAGGTAAAAATTACGTGATTTCTAAATGAAATAACGTGCGTTTCAAGAAAAAGGACCCAAATAAAAAAAAATCATATCCACTTAAAAGCTGACTTATGGGGTTTCTCAACTGACTGATTCAAATATTGATAAAACTTATGGAAAAAGTATGTAAATAAAATTATAATCTTATTTTTTTCTTATTTCAGATCCATAGATGAAATCCAATTATTTTTACGATGTAAATACATCCAATTATTTTCATACTCCACCAAAATACTAAGCGAAACAGAATCCAAAAAACCACCATACTGGACGCAAGTGACCAAAACGAGTATCAATTCTTTAGAGAGAATGACATACATTGGAATATTTGATTGTCCAGATTTTGATGAATTTGGAACCATCACAATAAACATGGCTCTGAAGTATACGTATAACGGGAAATCATTGTGTCTACCTTTACAGAATGTGGATATTAAAGCGTTTAATGTTGTGAATTCCAAATATGATCCGATACTCAATCTAGACAAAGATTTTGGTAAGTTTTTAATTTATATGTTTACTGTCAAAACTGGACAAATGCATTTGTAGTGAAGTGTCCATAGAGTCTAAATACTAATTAATTTTTTATTGATTTCTATGCTAACATTGACTTCCTCCATTATTTTTCACATAAATTTCATACCTATAACATAACATGTATGAACAATTCACACAGATTGAGCTAGTCCCAAAGTAAGATATGAATTTTGTATTATAGGAATTAATACAATGATACACATAAATGCAATGCGCTAAAAATATATACATGTTAAACCCAGACCTAGAACAATTAGAAAAAGGTCATTTTCATTTTGCTCTGATTGACTTGTTCGCCACCCATATTTTTTTTGTTGGTATGGAGAAGACAGCTTGCATGTTTATTACATGCAGCTGGTCTGCTGACTACTCCACTTGTGGAATATGCCGTGATAGTACAGTGGTAATAGAAAAAAAGTTAAAATTCAATAATTGACTTATAACAGTTGACCTATATTGTAGATTATCCGAGTTGACAACAATTAATGTAAAATTGATAATATCTTTTGAACCACTTTCCATATAAAGAGTGATAGATCAGTATTTAGATTATCTCTTTAATTAATTTATTTATTATTTGTATAAACACAACACATCTGTCACTCACTCGCACTGCACATAGCAACACTGTTTATTATTGTTTGTATACAAACTTTTATGAAACAGTTTGAATAGAGTAAATTCAAATTAATAGAATTTTCAGATTATAGAAAAAAAATACCTACTTTTAGTGTTACGAAAAAGTCACAAATGAATACCTACAGATATTGAAATAATGAAGGGACAGTGGTCCTAATTGGGTCACATTTTGAGATTATCCAGTGATATGTGGCAAGAAAAATCTCAAAGCAAATTTCCCCATTGAAATTAATTGAACTGCCATTAATCTGTTCCAGCTCCAAAAATGTCACCCCAGTTATTTATGTAACATATTTTTGAATGAGAAAAATGTATTTATAAATGGAAATGAGTTAGGCAAGTGGCATTAAATAGCGCGTATCTCAAATTTTGCTCATATTTCAAAGCAAAAAATCACTCGCTCGACACCTCGTATCTCCAAAAACTCATATGTTGGGGCACTGGTATGTCAAGGTACCACTGTATATTGTTTCTGTGACAATGATTGTTAAAAAGAGGCGACATGACCTGAGAAGTGGGTTAAAAAGATATTGAATAAAAAATACTATTTTGGAAGAGAACTACATTCAAGCTTCTGTTAAGTTTCTTAGGAGCTACCTTTAAGCTTCTATTTATCTTTTTAATACTTCTTATGTTTTAGATTCTGAAGACTTACTCTCTGTAATAGTTGCGAGTGTGTATGAAGAACTCCATCTGTACACAATTGACAATGAGATAGTTGACTTGGATAAGTTTTTCATAGATACATTGAAATTTAGTAAAAGATCAAGTAAACATTACAGTAACTGTGACATGTTCCTTACGCATGGACAATCTCCTATGAATGTACTACATGGAATGACTTTATACCATACAAATGAAAGGGAAAATGATGGAAGAATTGTTTATAAGTTGCACATCTTTGCCAGGTAAGATTATCAACAGTTTCGAACACAATCATAAAGATGTATGCTCAACAGACGTCGATCATAATGATTTGAAACAGGAATAAGTGAATTTACCAGTGAAGTGATATTTAAACCAGCCTAAGCCGATTCGTAAGCATCGGGACACCTTTCCTGTATCCAGCCAAACGATGTTTACACAGATAAGGTGTATGTTGAGTAATATTCCTAAGGGAAGATGTCATTCAAAAATTTTCTTAGAAATTTACTGCATAGGTTACCTATTTGCTGATTTTGATCTTTTGATTAGCTTGTGGTAGGTTATTTTGTTGAATATTCCGTTTTCCTGACATTTCTTGAAGGACTTATAAAATAAGATTATTTTGCTAAGATCATACATTATTTTGGTATCCTTCTAAACTTTGACAAAGCGATCCACAATGTGGCAAATAATTTATTTTTTTATTTATTCACTTAACCTTTTACTGCTTTCATAAACTTATTTTACATATAAAATGGCAGTAAAATGTACATAACATCTTCTCATTCCCACATTCAACAATTATCAATCACGAAAACTAAACTAAATATTGCTAGTTACCTAAAATGAAAAATATTGATAAAAATTGTTTTGTTTTGCACTAACAATAGTCCTGGTTGCATCTTTCTTATTTTTTTTAAATAAATAACATAATTTCAGATCAGAGAATCAAATACTAATGCTTGTCAACCTAATATACGATCAAATACAAGCTCGATGCGTGGTCGTACCTAAAAACTTTACAGTAAAAATGAAAGATGACATAAAACAGAAACACAAAGATGTTGAAAGTATGGATATAAGCCAGGAAATGGAATTCGACAACACAAATGACAACAAATTGATGGAATTAGCTTCGCTACTGAACCAACAGATGGCAGCGGTAGTCGCGCATTTAGAGGGATGTATGGAAGCCATGTCAGAAGCGAACACAAGAAACATAACCTCAAAAAAGAATGACAGTTCTATCTCGATTGATGTCAACGCCTTAGGCAAAGATAAGTACGAGCAATTGTGGAGTTTTTTGATTGAGAAAATGTCTACATCAAAGGAATTGCTACAAGAAATTGAATAAGATCAAGAAGTTTTTATTTTTATTTAGTAATACCTATATTTTTGTACAAATTTTATAATTTTGTTTTGCTATACTAAATTTATATATATAAATTTTCATCATTATGAAAAAAGAAACACTAATTATACTTCTATTTGCATAAATGTTCCATCATTTTTAAAGAAACACATCTTAACAATTAATGTCATTATATTTTCAGTCTTCAAAAATTATATAGAATAAATAACAGAACAAATAAATAAAACAAATTATAATTACCCATTCAGAAAAATAAATAAACATAAAATAACTATCTAAGTTAACAGAAATTACAACACTTCTAAAGCAAAACTTATGCCATCTGATGGTGCGCTCGACAAACTAATTTGACAGTTTCAATTTAATACAAATTTTAATGGGGAGAATTTTAACTGTCTCATAATCACAAAATTCGACAGTTGGAGGGCAAATATCAGATGACGTCACGCTTTAGAAGTGTATAAGATTAACCATAAACATAAAGTAATGATTATTGTCTATGAATTCTTAACATTCTTGTTCTCTTCAGAAACTAAATGTCATCAACTAATTGGTATTCATGACGAGGCAAACTCCTTGGAGGATCCACAGGCTTTCGTGTTCCTTGGTCCAGAGATTGGATTCAAACACCAACCCAACACCCATGGCGTTTCTTCTTAAAGATGTTGTGTAAACAGGAGTGGCGAGAGTATTCTAGAATACAGAAAAAAAATATGTCAAAAAAGTGTTGCCAGTCTCCTAACTCAATCCATTCTTTCTTTCTAATTGGTTCCTCAATTCTGAGGATCGCAATCAACATGCCTAATGTCATCTTGATACATAAAGACCTATGAGAGCTTTGCAAAATTTTGACATGCTTGAAAGTAACTGCTAATGAAGGCAATTAACTATTTTAATTGTAATAAATTTATATGTATCTAATAAAAAAATATGTTTATCAGTAGTATTCAAAACAAAAATAAACAGTTGTAACAATAATTCCGTAGAGCTCTCTCCAAAGAATACGTCTACCACTATTTTTTCAGTCAATTTTCGAGTGTCATATAAAAGGCAGGTATCCTAAAACATCACAAGACATTCGACATTTGTACAGCAATGAGGCATGCCACTCATCATGAATGTCTTAATTTTTTCATTACCGCAGAGAAGACAGCTTGCATGTTTATTACATGCAGGTGGTCTGATAAATACCTAATTATTTTAAATTTTTAACGAGTTAACAAAAACTAGTTACATTTTTAAAACTATTATCATTATTTCACATTTAAAAAGCCCCATTTAAAGTGTGAAAAAATGAGAACATTTTTAAGTTATGCCAAAAAATTTATACAAATATAACACAAAAACTAACCAATAAGTTGAGTTTATGTGTCTCTGTTGGTATAATGTGCATTATCGGAAGTTCTGTGATGAGAATCTTGGGGTGAGACTTCCTCAGACAGCTGTCTTTCAGATCCCATCTCGCTCCCTCCAAATACAACCCGCAGACGTAGCAACCCTAAAAACAAAACAATTAAATTTTATGTAATCGAGTGTCAAGATTGTTGCCAGGGATTTGAAAAAAACACAATTGAACACAAAACAATGACGAAAAATTTCAAATGTATAAATGGGAGGGACCAAAAGAAAAAGATAATGGTCTGTAAGAAGCTAGAAGTAGCCTTAAAGTAAAAGGGGTAGAACGTCAGTATATTATCCGTTGAGAGTAAAATTCTTTTAACCAATAGAACTATGATTGCCACATTCCCAGTGCAATGTGGATGCGACTAAATGAGAATTATTGATCATTTTCACTAATCACCGTAACTGGCCTCTCCTCCACTTCATCCGGATCTACGAAACTTGTGACTTTGGTGTACTGCGTGGAACTATCCAGCGGCCAAGTGTAGAGACGACAAGCCATTTGTACATGTGCTGTCAGGTAGGACTCTGGGACGTGTAGACCAGAGAGCCAAATCACTACGGGTTCTTCTTTTGTGGCCTGAAAAAAAATGTTACAGAATTATTGAGCTATGAGTGTAGTTTAAACCAGCTTCGGTCATAAAATAAACATCAATATAAATTAATAATGGGCCACTTGCAGATTTTTTTTTATTACATAATATGTAAATTATTTAAATTTTTTTTAACAATTTATTTCAATTATTTTCTTAGATATAAGCTTTTAAAAATTGGATTTTCTCGGAGTGATCAAAAACGATATGGCGGCACTGTGAGGTCACGGAGTCCAGTAAATCATAATAACTTTCGCACCACAGATTATAATCTCATACACATGGGACTCCGTGATGTCATTTGCTGTCAAAAGCCAAATGTCAAAAATTTTGGATTTTATTTTTGGAAATTCTCCATAATTTAGATACCTATTTAAAAAAATTTAACGTCAAAAATTTTGGATTTTATTTTTGAAAATTTTCTGTAATTTAGACATTTAAAAATTTTTAACTGACATTTTTGTTTTCCGACCTCAAATTTACTTGATTCGATCATTTTTATTAAAATCCCCCATGACTGCAAGTGGCCCATTGCAGATAGCATGAATACATTTGTAAGAAATGTCAAAAAAAATATGAAATTCTTTAAAAACTGGCAACACCATGATTCAGCATTTTTGACAGTTCTATCTGTGTTTTATCATGATTTGATACAACACGCAAAAAATATATTCAATTCCCATACAAATTACATTTTTAGTCTAAAACTGCCCAAAAGATGAAACCCTGTATAGTGTATTAATTTTTTTATGTCTTGTCTAAAAAATAATAAAAAAAGACTCCATTGATGACATATAAATATATATATTGCAAAGTACACATAAATTTGTATTTTATCTAGTTTTTCATAAACAACTCCACTCAGAGTGATTCTGCGTCAATCGAAACAACTCTTCTCATAACATTCCTGATGATGGTTTTGTCATAAGAACAATGTATTATGAAAGAATTACCTTTTTTATATCGCATTTTGATCACATGTAAGATATCTATATTATTTTAATGTGAAAAATGATTCAAAACTCACCCACAAAGTGTATTGAGCTGCTCTTTTCAAGAAATATTCCACCCATCCTCCGAGAGGTTTACAAGATGCTGGAGCAAGTTTCGCCCATTCAGCTGGCACTCCACCTCTATGCAGAGCATTGGCAATATTATCCAACATAACTCCCATTCCAATCTCACCAGCCAAAGCTTTGCGCAGTTGACTCAGACTTATTGTCATAACTACAATCAGTTTATTGTACCTCTCCAATTCTTGTAGCAAGACGATGAACGAAGGCGTAATTGACATTTGAAACTGTTTTCTAACCTTCCATATTTCATATTCCGCCGGCATCTTGCTCAAAATATCACTAGCTACCATGTCTACAAACTCTTCCCTACTCATACCTTCTCCCACAGCACCGGTTTGAGGTTGTAACTCAATCAAATGAGACCACATATCTTGTACAGCTTGAGTATAATACCCGATCTCCGCATTGGGATGCAAGCCGAATACCTCAGGAGAATTGCTCAATGGTAATTGGTCTATTAGTTCTATATACTGATCTCTGATTGTGTCTTCTGGTATTGTATATTCTACAGTTTCATCATGATAGAAATAAAATGGCTGGAAGGCATCAAACAAAAAGTCTCCGAAATATTCCTCCATGTACGTTTTAACGATTCTCCGGTCATAATCGTCTATGACGCGACCCCCGTACATTACTTCTCCGAAAAGATATCTCAATGTGGCCCAGGGTATTGGACCTTTTAGAAGTAGACATTTATCCAAGTAACATTCCAATATCTGAAGACACACTGTGAAATCTGATTCATTGAAGTCATAAGAAATGTTCCATCCTATTTTATCATACTTGCGTCTCTCTTGTACTACAGCGTGGAAGAAAGCTAAGACATAAACAAGTCTTTTGAATGAAAGATGTTTACAAGTTTCCAAAGCATTCGGTGACAATTTAAAGAAAGTCTTTCTAAGATTCAATTTCAATCCATTTGGAGGTTCTGTGACAACTTTCAGAGATCTCTGCAATATTCCCACAGGGAATTTGTTGGTGGGTTCTGTAGTTAGCCACAATCTGAATTCAGGGTGCGGTTTCTCCATTTTTTCCAATTCTTTCTCTAGATCTAACAGAAAATGCACCAGAAGATGACAGTTTTGTAGCATAAGCCACTGGCCATGGTTGATGGCTGTTTGAAGAAGATTGAGAGCCAACTGTAAAACAAAAATAAAATAAGATATTCACAAAGTCAATTTCGGAAATGGATTTGAGAAAAAATAAAATCAGCTACTTACAGCCTCTTGCCCCTGTCCCAAAGACAAATACTTAAATCTTCCCCCACCAAAGCCATTGTGCTCTGCCAATTCCATGAGATCACTTGTTGGATCAGAACCAGCAGACAAAATGAAGACAACTGGAGTGCCAGGAGTGGTCTGCTCAAAGATGGTGTCTAAGCTGAAAATAAAACATAATATGGTTGAAAACCTAAACAATGTAGCAAGTGATAAAATTTAGAATGTCACAGCATTTGCTAAAGTGGATGTGAAAGATTTTTTCAAACCTAACAACAGGAGGTGTGATAAACTCCTCGCCCATTGTGAGTGTGATGTAGTCACTGATGGCTCGGAATACCCTGTCAACTCGGAAACATCTCAGCAGCATCAATTTGCCAAACGGCTTCAACTTGTCTGAGTAACCGCATGGGAATTCCATCGACTCGGGAGCATCATTGTCAAACCACTGAAATGAAGAGCCACAATCATCATTTGGAAATAGTTTAGCCACCCACCCGAATTTCCCGAGAACCAGTTAATTCACTACATACAGTGAGTCTATTGACAACTCAGTTTGTAGGAGATGCCATGATTGTATAAATATTTAGACTTTCAAAAAAGTGGACAAAGTGCCTCCTTGAATTGAAACTAAGGAATCACACCAGGAGCACGGAAAGATCACCATTGAGATGGATAGACAACATGGTTGAGTATTTTGATGTAAGTTTGCAGAAAGGCTCAATATCGGAGAATATGGAAAGAAAAGGATGAGACCTTCGTCCACAATTGGAGGGGAATAGGCTGAAAGAAAGACTGAAAAGTAGGCATGTCTAGAGAAAATGAAAGGATTTAACAGATTTTTTTTTTAAATTTGTTTTTAAGCTACTTTTGTACTCACAGCTTGCCACTGAGGAGTATACTTGGTCAAATCATCTGGCAGTTTAATATAATCATCTCCGTACTCCGAACTCAGTTTTAGAACATCCTCCCATCCCTGGGGAGACAGCCACGGGGCAGGACACTTTCTGGCGGACTTCTCCAATGATATAGACCCTTTTATAAAGAAGTCTACTTCCGGTTGTGTTATGGCCCTTTCGCTCTGTTCCAGTTTCACGGTGATTTGGAAGGAGAAGAGCAATTTGTGTCGTTCAAATATTCCTGTGAAAAAGACATCAATAGTTTACTGAATATGGTGGGAAGGGGTGTGGAATCACTATAAATGGAAGAAATTTGTTATCAGTTTCTTTGAAAAGAAAAATTGACTGAAGTTTTTGATCCATTACCCATATCATAGACCTTATGGGGTAGAATTGGTACACCAAGTGACCCTTAAAACACGTCTTTCTCATCTAAATTTATTGACTCTTATTTTAAATTTAGAACTCAAACTATATCCTCTAAGTTTTCTTCTTCATTTTTTTGAGAATACGGAGAGGAAACAGGTCATTTAGTTTCCAATAGTCTAGAACACCTTCTTTCACAATGTAACGTTTCTTCGACAACGACATCAGAGCATCAGAATGTTATGAGAAAGGCTACTCGGTTGATGCAAGTAGAGGGTACTGATTTCTATATGCCCCCCTGAAGAAGCATTGAAAGGGGCAAGGACTAAAATCACATTAAATATAAACATTTTATGTACCTGTACATCCATAGTCATAGACATTCTTTGTCAGTGTTGCAATAATATTATCCAATCTCTTATTCAGGATGATGTTTGGCATGGCCTTCCTCAGGGAGAACCTAAACACTCCCAGATATGAAGCCAGGGAGTACTGATACATGGTGTTCACCACAGACATGTTGGAAAGGACGAAGAACAGGATGGCACCACGCTTAGCGACGGAGCGATAACCATCACGAAGACCGTCAATATCGGCAGTTGTCCTGTAGGCCAACTCTAGCTTCTCCATTACCTATAAAGAAAAGGGATATTAATGGGGTGTATGAAGCATATGGGCCAAATTATGGCTCCATCAAAAACGGTGCAAAGCAATGCGTGAAAAATTATTTTCATGAAATCAAATAAAAGATCATTAAAATTATGATTTCACAAGAACAAGTGGAAGCCCTCACTGAATTTGCTTTACCAAACCATGGATGGGAAAATTTCTTTTACAACCTAGCTGGGAATCAAAACCAGGACCTTGATAATGCAAATTGATAGAGAAAAATTTGAGTGAAGAAAAAAAATGTGCAAAAGAGTTAAAGCAAAGTTTTATTGTGTAACCTCTTCAGCTTTAGTTTTGGTATTTTCCAGAGTCTCAACCAGATCCACATTGTCCAGCATGTTTCCTGTTGACTGAGAAAGTTCCCTGAGTAGAGAATCTTCTAGTTGTTTCAACAGACCCTTGTTCAGGGATGTCTCACGCACCAGTGATTCTCTTTGCTCCTCCAAGTCGTAGCGTTCTGATCTTACTACAACACTTAGCAACTGGTCTTCTAAACCCTGGAATAAAAAAATGGTAGGAACATAATTAATTTCAATGTTGTCTCCTTTTTAATCTTTATAATATCTTATCAATATAAAGGTTCAAAATTATCCTCCAGCAAGTAGCCAGAAGTCCAAAAGAAAAATAATCAAAGGAAATCTCTTAGAATGGAGACCGAGAACTCAAACTTGAAACATGAGAAGACCACCATTAAGATTGAGGGACAATCTGGTGAAAGTCTTTGAATTTGTTAGGATTTAGGCTTACAAATTATCAATATTCATCACAAGTACATGTTTAGAAAGGGATGCAGACAGTTCAGAATTTGGGAGAGATGTGGGAGGCTTTCATTCAGGAACGGACAGGAGTAAGCTGGTACGAAATAAAGTTTAAATTTATACTCACAGAAAGCGTAACCATATAATTAATGACGACAGCTTTAGCGAAGATTGTAGCATTCAAGTTAGGATTGGCCATCTTAGTTGTGAGGTAGATTCTAAAATTGATGTCCAAATCCACTTCTTTGCTGCCCAACAGGACAAAAGTACGGCCGCTCTCAACTGCAAAAGAAAATAATTTGTATGTAAGTGTGAATCTGAGTCTGCGCAAATTAATCAAACCCAGATTCTCTCACGCGATCTTCTACAGCGTTGAGTAATGTTATTGTTACTCATGAACTCATTAAAAGAAAATCTTTTAGCTGACTCTATATGCTCCCAAGAAGAATGTCATACAAAGTAAGAAGAATTTTATTTACCTTTGAAATTTCTCTCCAGCAAATTGTCCATGACAGGGTCCACATTTTCCGTGACATCCTGGAAGAGCACAGGAGAACCGTACTTGATGGCTAACTCTAGATGCTTTAAGAAGTCGGAATCATTGAAAGATAATATCTGAAAAAAAAATGGATAAACATGCAGGCTTTTATTTATTTATTTTTTCTTTTTGTACCATCATTTTCATACAACATTTATTAAAAAACAATATAAAATACAAAATATTAAAATAACATGCAGTGGCAAGATTTTCACTATTGGATTTGAAAAAAGAAATTGTAGAGATTGGTGAACATACCATGGGTAAAATGCATTTTAACCAGCCTAAGCCCATTTGTAAGCATCGGGACGCCTTTCCTGTTTCTTTAATAAACAATGGTTGAACTTTTTTCTATGACTGTAACATCGGAGAGCTCGATGCAAAGAGTTCAAGTTGTATCACAATTGGTAAAGTGTCTGAGGTCTTATGAACCAAGGATAAATTTATTTGTGACTTACTTTGAGATTATTTTTCTCTTCTCTCTTTTTGATCCATATGAAGGCCTGCAGCTGAGGATCTATGCAGAACGGAGAGTGGGCAGAACGCACCGTCAGGATACCATTCTGGATGGACAGCTCGTCAGGGGGCAGTCCCTGAGAAGTCCAACTAAAAAAAGATATTAAAAAATTACAATTACATTATCTTCTGATTAGCACTCTGGCATTGGTTGTAAATAAACTTGTTGAGCCCGACAGAGCTTCTTAGCCTAACTTCTATGAGAAGTGTTTTTGGTGTTGCCAGGTTCTTTACATGGAATTAACTATCGGTGCCGCTGTGACACAACCAATCAATCATCAGCTTTAATAGCAAGCTGAAGACTACACTGCTTCATAATATGTACAAAAAAATAAGATTCATATCTTAATTTGAGATTAACTCCATCTGTACGAATAGAAAAAATGTCCATCTCACATGCTGATTTCCACTTCATCCGTCAGGTGTGCCTCCAACCTATATGGAGTTGTCAAAGGCACCTCTTTGCTCAGCAGGTCGTGGCACCAGTCTTCGTATAACATCTTAGTGCGAAACTCAAAGGGAAATGGACCCGTATACGTGAGGAAGGCAGCAGACATGAGACAATTACCCACCAGACGAGTTCTTTCTTCGTGAAGACCTTTCAGTTCTTCCTCCCATCTGAAAAGTAAAAACAAATTTTATTGTGCCTGCTACAAACTGTACATGTGAATTCCATACATTACCTGAAATTTTAAATGTTATCCATTACCCGACACACTAATGTCAACCATTACCTGATGTTTTCATATATTGTCCATTACCTGACACTCAAATGTCACCTATTAACATACTCAGGAAATGTTAAATTATTGTTTGACACTTTATCAATTACCTGACATAATCAATTTCAGTAATCCATTCAATAAATTTCTAGAATTTCACGCATTATCTGACACATTTTCAGAAAATCATCCACTACCTGACACATTCACAGAAAGTCATTCACTACCTGACACTCTCGGAGCCAAGTCCTCCCATAAGCTTGTCAGCAGCTATCAACCTCCTCATCATGATATCCGTCTCCTCTTGCAGCTTCTGTCTGCTCCTCATGGCTTCATCATACTTCAAATTCAGCGCGTCCAACTGAGCTTCAATTTGAGCCACTTGCTTGTTTATTTTGGTCAGGTATGCCATAGCCTAAGGGAAATCAAACATGTTGAATATAATAACCAAGATATTTGACACGGTTCTACTAGTTTGTGAATTAAGAGTGCCACATAAAGAAACCATTCAATTGGAACATTTTCACAACCCTATGAAAAAATTAGCTTTCTGTTGGCCTTCTTTTTGATATTCTACTTCCACACCAAATACACAATATTACCTGTTCTAATGTCAGTATAAATATTTATTGATCATCTTAACTTTAAAAGCAATTCTGGCACAAAGCGAATACGTCTATACATTTGATTGCTTTTCTATAATAATCCAGTGACTTAATTAAGTATGGTAGAGATTAAAATTAATAAAAAGATGTAACTGACTGTATTATATTCAGTCTCCAAAGCCTCCACTTTTTCCTTTTTGGGTTTGACTTCTTTGTAAACAGCACAGTATCCCAGGACGGCATTCACGAATTTCAGTAGACCATATCCAGCCTTGCTGACATTCGCCATAGTATCCAGTTTCTTGGATGTCTGGAAAAATGGAATTTATGACAGTCATCAAATTTTAATTGCAAAGAAATCCACGGAAAACCTACAACCTCTCTGGTTCAAAATTGTACCAAAACAAGATATATGTAGGTAGGGACAGAGACTCCCCCCAGTAACAGGACCACGAGATTAAGAAGAAGAAGAGTCTGTCTGTGAAAATGTCTGGTGGAGCAATATCCTGGGCAATGTGTCAGTCTGCTGCAGAGGTATAGATTTCTAGCAAATAGCTATTATTTCTCCAACTTTTTGTACTTTTCACTGTTTCTGAACCTCTAAATTTCAATAGACAGATATCATCCCAATTTGGGTGCACTGCCAAAATTATTTAAAAAAAAACTCTTTGTGAAAAAATGCACATGTGCTAAAAACTTTGGGTATAATACATTTTTATTTTCCCCTCTAGACTCTCTGGAATTGAATTGGTGTTCCACTTTAGTGTAAATTTTTGAGTGTTCTGTAGAAGACAAATATTTGTACATTATTACTAATATAACAGTTCCTCGAAAACTTCGAAATCGTAACTTTTGTTACTTTTTGTTATTATAAATTTGTTATTTTTTTATTATAAATGACAACCTTGTAGGCTTAATGTAATATAGAAAAAAAAACTACTAAATTTCATTACCTTAAGATGAGCTTTGACACCCTTGACTTGGTTCTGTGTGATGAGGTCGCAGTTCATCTCCTGCAGCTGCCTCAAGAAGCTGGGGTCACTCATCATTCCCTTGGCAGCCTTCCATCCCATCTCCTTGATGCCACGAATGATTAGGATACATTCACACACCACTTGCACGGCCTCGGGAGGATTGGCAAAGGATCTATAACACAAAATCAATATGATTCACTCAATTGTCAATTGCCAATAATGCTTCTCTTGGAATTTTGACATTTCCCTTTCAGTCATTTTCACTCAGACTTACTTTGTACAAATACAGAATAACCTTTTAATTTCATTGTCTTGATTTTATATTGACACTGAGAGGACAGCTTGCATGTTTATTATATGTAGCTGGTCTGCTGGCTGCCCCACTTGTGGGATATGCTGTGATGGTATAGTGGTAGTAGTAGTATTGCGTAAGAAAAACTTTAAGACAATATTTTGTAGGTAGGTAACTATACTTTGTACTTCTGTTGCTTGATTTTAATAATCACGATCGATTTCGGTGTGCCTATGCCATCGACGATTAAATCAAGACTATTGTTAGAATGTAACACAAGATGCATCTTAACATTTTTAAATTATAAAATTATATTGAGCATTGGAGATAAATTGTAATTATTAAAACGTTATATCTAATCTCACTCCCAAATACCTTTAAAATGATGAATTTAAATCTTCATTCTCACCTCAATTCTGTAATATCAGACTTGTCCAGTTCCTCCAACGCTCTCCTGGCTTCCTCCAGAGCAGGCAAGGCAGCTGATAGTACCTCCTCTGCTTCTGCTTTCTCCTTCGAGATTACTTTGTTCTGCTGCTCAATCTCCTTACTCTTTTCTGAAGCAACGGTCTTTTTCTCCATCGCACTTGATGTAGCTGAAAAAAAGTATTACCACTCTTGTTAGAGATGACATGATGATAAAGAATTGTAGATATTGTTTTAGCCTGTATCACAATTATTTAGAAATCGGCAATAAAAACTAGTATTTGATGATATAAATAATAGCGGAAAATTAATTTTATTTCAAACATGAAATACAGATGTCATTTTTGTAGAGTACGTTCGAAGTCACCTATAAGCGATACAGGGTTTTAGGAAGATAGCCTCCTTTATCTTTCTTGATAATATTACAACATCTACCAGACGTGGGACAGCCAGAATATATCCTCAGTGCTGTAAAAAAATATTCAGTAAATTTACATTTTATTTGTAGCCCCACCTTCAGATATTTCCACAATCAGCTTCTCGCACATCTCTGTCTGCTCGGCCACTATTACTTTCTGGACGGCCAGTTTTTCATTCAAAAAGGCCAACTCAACTTTTGCACTGGCAATCTTAGACAGGCCTCCTTCCAAACGTTGGCACTAAAATCAAATGACAAAGGATTCACAAATAAATAAAAAAATATGGCTATCCACAAAGCTGACCAATGAAAACACTTGACATACATAGAATTTATTTTTAAAAACCAAAACTAAAAACACCCTCGTAGTAAACAATATATCTGTGTAGTAAAGGTTGGAGTAAATCAACAACAGAAGAATTTAAATATGTTTTTTCTTTTGTTCTAGAGTTTAAACTACTCACTACCTCAAGAAGGAACCCACTTCATTAATCAAAACTATTGAATACTTTTAATAGGTTATTTTCAAAAGTAATGTGTAAAATGAAGAGTACCATAGCTACAATAGCATTATCCTTCTCTTCAAGAAGTTTGACATAACAGGATATGTAATCCATGTAATGTTTGGGAGTCACATAGTTGCACCTTCTCAGACGCAATTTGAGTTCATTTGTGTACTCGGTGATGCTGGAGTGGACGTGTACCACGTGATCCACAATCAGTTGGAGATAGCGCTCGGGGATGTAGGTTACCTGGAATAAATATTGGTTCACAATTGTTAGCACAATTTTTTATATACTCTTAAAGATTCATTCATTACAATATTTTAATTAATTATTTGTACAAAGTAAATAATAATACTAAACAAAATAGTAAAAACAATGACACTGATGTGCTTCTACTAACATCGGATAGGAATATATTGGCCACAGCATGCAGAGCCTGTCTTGGCCAAGGGAAAATCCAGTCGATCGTGGTATTGTTCACCAGGCCCGGGAAGGAGCGGCAGTGATTTCTCAAGGAATCCCCAGATGGAGACATGGAGAGGACCACATGCAAGTTGGTTGAGCAGGTATTAAGGAAATACTGCCAAACTGAATCTCTGTAAATGACAATTATTGATTTGTTTGATGGAAATGTTCTGATTGTTTTGAAATATAATGAAATGTTTAGAGTAAAAGAGAAAACTTTACTAAAATCACTTAATTATACATAATCTAAGGGATCCAGTCATTCTCAAGTGCAATATTTCTTGTAACAAATAGCCTTGAGTCAAATATTATATGTACTTGTCAAATAGTCTTGACTCAAATATTTCACTTGCCAAATGGCCTCATGTTAAATATTGCTTTTGTAAAATAATGAGTCAAATATTGAACTTGTCAAATAGTCTTGAGCCAAATATTTCACTGGTCAAATAATCTCGAGTCAAATAATTTTAAGTCAAATATTGCTCATTACAAAAAGACTACACATGATCATGTGTAGTCTTTTTGAAATGATTTATTTTTAAATATAATTTTGAAAGAAATTATTTTTTACAGGATCTTTTTTAAACAAACAGGCAATTACAAAGCAGAATGTTGAAGGTTTAAGGGGGTAGACAATTTAAATCAATATATGTATGATATTCAGGGTTTTTACCTTCCGGCAGAGTAACCAGACTCCACAGCAGCATTCCTCACCATGTTTATGATACCGTCTTTCTCTTCATCCGTGAACAGTGCGGGGATCATTCCAATCATCAAAATGTTGTTCACTAATTCCAGTAAACTCTCTTCTACAATCTGCAACATAGGTACAACATTTTAGTTATTAACATTTTTTTGTCCAGTATTCTCTATGGATTATGCAGCCATCGTTTCAATACACCATTCCTATAATAAGGAAATCAGGGTAAGGAAAGAAGTGCCGTAGGAAGACATTATACTTTGTGATATATATTTGTTCTGAACAAAAGAGGCTCACTTCTACCATGTGTTTTTGAAAAAAAATCTCAAGGAGTGATGGAATAACACTAATCTTCTTTTGTATTTTACAGGATTTCATGTTTAAGGGTGTAAAAAAAATTATAATGATATTCAGAATGGAAGAGAAAATTTCAAGAGTCTATGAAAATATTTCAACAGTTAAAAATTATTAATAAATTGCATTATTTAGATTGCAGACCTGTGTGTGACAAAAGATAAAGACCGTCTTCCTCTTTTCCACTCCCAACATGTTGTACAGGATCTTCATGTCTTCCCTGAAGGAGGTCTCATTATAACCTCTGCTGATTGTCAACTGAAACAGCTCACAACCTAGAAATATTTAGGATATTTCTGTCATTAATGTTTTAAAATTAAGATTCAAGATTAAAAAAATTGTTCAAATTTATTTATTACATTGAATTCATGCAAAACATTAAGATACCTGCTGCAAAGGCAGCCAGTTTGACAACGGACTGTTTGCCGGTACTCCCCCCTCCCACAAGCAGCATATGCCCTTGGTGCATGCGTAGCACTCGGTGTACTCGACTCAAATGTTCCAGGCAATCTTCAAACAGAACCAATGGCAATTTGTTACCACGATCATTGTAATCTTCCAGAATCTACAAAGATAAATGCATTTTACTTTTACCTATTCACATTTAAGTATTTATTTATTGTACATAAGAAACAATGTACAGCATTACAGTAAAAAAAAACTTTTCGCTGTTATTGTACATACGCAAACAATCAAGACAATAATAAAATATAACACAAAAATACAGACACATAGAAATTCTATGGGACAAATATACACGAAAAAGGAATATTGACCACATATCTATAACATTACAGCGTTTTCCACAAATACACGCATGTGCATGTGAGTGATAGATGACAAGGTAGAGCGAGAAAGAAAGATATATAGTAAACAAATGATTCCAGAGAAAACTGTGGAGAATAACAGGCAGAGTAGAAAAAGAATGTATGAAAATGGCTAGCCAGTTGAGAATTTGCAGTTGTGCAAGTGAGCGTGAGGGATTTACAACATGTGTATGAGCCGAGTTGTCGCATTACTTATTGTAAATATTGAGCATAAAAAGATTAAATAATAATCAATCGAGTTTGATTATTCCTACCCTCACCAAACACTCACAATTTAATAGTAGAAGCATGTAGAATATTTTGTTCATAAAAATGAACAAAAAATTTCTACGCATAATTGTGAAAAAAGCAATAATGTTGATTATGTCACTTTATTATTAGTACTTTTTTTACTAAAAACCACTGAATCTCAATTAATAGGTTCACAATGAAGGCTGAATACACTTTTAAAAACCTGGTTACTCAATAGAAAAATGAACTCTTGATTTCGGTGATGTAAGTAATCTACATAAGCTGTTGAACCATGTGCCAGACACTTATATTTCGGTCATTCTTGATCCATCCTCAGACATATGATTTTCTTTCAAAATAATTATCATCTGTCCATAGCACACTGTGTATACAAATATACTATGACAATTCTTTGCCAAATATAAAAGGTAATAATGCTCTACAAATGTCTTAAGCAGAATACATTTTCGTTTTTATAAAACAGCCAGAAGTATTCACACTATTTTCCGGGAATCTGTGAGATAAAGACGTCTAAATCTCACCTCTTGGAATAATGAATAGATAGCTTCGTAATCCAGCAGATCCTCATAGAACCTAGGATCTTCTTCATTGAGTGCGTTCCTGAAGTCTCCAAATATGAGAGGATCTCTCAGCACATACTCCTCAGTGGTGAGAGGTCTGGCTGGCTGCGCCTCCTCCTCCTCACCACCCTCTTCTCCTTCATCCTCTTCCTCTTGCTCCATATCCTCTGCTGGAGGTGGCTGGTCATCTTCTACTATATCCTCATCATCAGCAGCACCTTAAAAAAAGAAAAGTTTATAATTTGAATAAGGGTTTAAGGAGAATGAGCAAATGCGAGAGGAGTGTTGTGAAATGAATGGGTGTTTATACGTTACAATGGTTTGAATATACATGGAGCAACCGGATGACGAAGAGGATGTATCCATCCGAAAGAGGGGGTGTGAGAAAGAGCAAAGATCCGAGAGCTACATGGCTTGATCAGGTGGATCAAATTCTAAAGGACGGCTGCGTATTGATTAAGAGAAACAGTCGTATGTGTATAAAAAATTGTATGAATGTGGAAGAAGTATTTAAGGATAGAGCTCTGCGGCATTCACAGAACATTATATTTTTAACTGATTGTCATCCCTATACTCTTACCTTCCGCAGCTTCCTCCCCTTCAGCCGCTTCCGCTTCTTCTTCTGCATACCTCTCCACAGGGAAGTACTGCCCCACCAAAGTGGCTATGTGGTTCTTCATTAAAGTTTGATCCTGCAACAACACAGAATAAAACATTGCCATTGGAAATTCCTAATCCTGCGACAACTTACTATCTGTCCGATCAGATAATCTCAACATGTGACCTATATTTATAATATATATTCACACAATATAACATTGTGCAAAATCCAACTGAAAGAGGTGAGAATATCCATGGGCAATAATTCCACCCTTCTCGCTATCCCAGGGATTCCACAGATGAACAATTTTTAATTTACAACATTACCTCGACATTTATAAGCCTGTCACAGATGACTCTGCAGAACTCGTTCCTCCAGGCACGCACCATGAATTTTATTTCCGGAAAATAGTTGGGATGTGTCTGACAGAGGCCGGCTACGATTCTGGACAGATCACGTAAATTGAAGATGTAGTGGAACTTGGAGGGCGTAGGCGGAAGTTCTACAAGAATTATCTGAAAAATGGAAACAAAATTTGTAAAACTCAAGCAGATACAAGCAATAACATAACTTTGATGTTTGATTTTACATTTGTCCATCACATCTCATATAATGTAAACAGAGAATGAAAGAATGCCAACAATATCATCTTTCCACATCATCACATTCATGCAACTATTCCTTTTTAAAACTTCTTCTAAGAATTCATCTAACATCATTAAAATGGAGTATATCCGAAACTACCATCAGGTACTAATGCATAATGTTCTCTTTATATTTCGTCTGCAAGGGTTCCGTTGGTCTGGGCGTCCCTCTTTCACAAGTGTGTGACAACAACATCAGAGTGCAGGGAATGTCGAGGGAAGAGGCGACGCGATTGGCACAGAGATGAAAACCAGCCTCCTCCATGCAAATATGTTGTAGAAATTGAATAAAAAGGACATCTTGTTATAAAAAGTCGTGTTTTAGTGTTTGCTCCTGCTCCCGATAATTTGTTTAATAACATATTTAATATGTTGTACCTTGAATAGATCCAAAGTCATCTGTATAAGTTTGGTGCTGATGTTCTGCACTTCAGGAGGGAACGCCTCAAAGTGTCCAGCCAGTATGGAGTGGTAGATGTGCATCAATGTCTTCTCAGACGGGAACGCAAGGTTATAAACAGAAAACTTGGAGATGAAACGAGGATCCACCTGTAATATTCATCAATAAATTAGAGAATCTAGCAAAATTTTATATCATGGATTGACTGACCAAATGATAGGGGCATTGCTGCTGTTGCCAGCTATTCACATTTTCTGATATTTTGAGTAAGTCCATTTGTTCATATTAATAATTCACAATTATATTAAAAATTCACTTTGTTTAAAAAAAAACTAAAAGGTGGATCCCAGGATTGGAAATTTTTGTTGGATGGGTCGGAGCCCAGTCAACTTTGGGAACCACTGATTTAGTGCATTGCATGTATGTATTCTCGAATTCACACAAGATTTGTATTTTTAGTTTGAGACTAGCTTGACATGTGTCTCTTAAAATGAAAAGAGCGAAAAATTGAATTTCAAGCACAAGAACATTATAGTTTACTAGCTACAATAGTTCTGAGGTATTTCTGTGACGATTTACGTTGATCGAAAAAACTCATTGTACTTACATCATTCCTTCCGCCTCCAGCTTTGCCCATTGAAGCTAGATAGCCGATATCTTTCAGGGTCTTCCAGTTTAGATCTTTGCCTCGATCGTAGAAACCATTTCTTTCAAACAATAATTTCAACCAGGCAATCGGTTGCTGTGTTCCATACGTATCAACCTAAAAGAACATTAAACGAAACATATTTATCTAATCATTGTTCTATTAATTTTCTGGTATTTCCTTTTTCACGAAATTCCCAACAATCTAATATCACTGTCATTACGCTGTACTAAGAAAGCCCAACAGGCGCAGTCTCTCCCCTTTTGAACATCGTCATTGGACATTCTCAAAACATGACCCAGCCCTACCAGATTATAAATATCAAACAAAAAAAAACAACAATTTTCGCCAGCAGTCTGGAGGTAGAGTATCGGCCTCATGCACATGAGATTCACGTTTCGATCCCAGGTGCCGGCAAACTCCCCTTTCACGACACAAGCTTTTAGCTTACTGTGAAAGGTGTATAAGGTTATATTTGGGTTTATAACAAAAACCCAGATACATACATCATTTAAATAAAAAAAAATTAAAATATCTTACTTGTGGCATATTCATGTCGTCTATAAATATGAGCATTTTCTTGCCAACCGGGGGGCCAAACACATCTTTAGATCTCTTTTCAATAGAAGATTCTATGTTCCTCTGGACGTCCATGGAGGAAGTACGGGACGAGAAATTCAACTGAGTCACAACCTGCAAAAGAAAAACCACGAAAGTCAAACAAACTGATGTAGCGACAATATATTAATCTCTATAAAAAATCAAATTCAAATCTTTCATGTGGAATATAGTGAGTTATAAATAAAAATTAACACACATATTCTTCAGGTTTCAACGCACGTAAGAAGTTTGTTATGATAGCTGTCTTGGATGTGCCTGTATCACCAGCCAAGAGTAGAGGTCGCTTTTCCTGAAAAAAATAATAAGACAAACAATGTTAACTTTCACTGAAAATAATTTCAAATATTGGACTCAGAAGCTTTTAAGGCCAACACTCATCATCAGTTTTTTTATGACCTTCACCAATGATGGTGTTCCCGGTCAGTCTAAAGTATATTTCTATTTTAGTTATTGACATCTTAATCTATTCAAAATTCATTCTTTTGACATTGGTAATCGGCTCATAATTAAAAATGTAACACAAGAACGTAAAATGTAGTTTGAAGTGGATTTATTCCACAAAACGGCCCATTATAAAATTGTCTATTTTTTAACGCAGCGGCAGAATTGCTATCCACACTCCTCAACATTATACAACCAGATAAGTCTTCATAATATGGTCTAATGCTGGTAAAAAATCACCTATCCAGATATACAGGATATCAAAGGATTAGGTTCAAAAAACGCAGGTTCAAAATACCAGCATTGTGCCAGAAATATCTGTGTTCAGATACTTTGTAACGATATTACAAATGTTTATTATAAAAAAAAATATTTTTCATGTTTAAATTAACCGGTAAATCAAATTTTTCAAATTATTTATTAAATTATTTTATATTATTAGAAAATAATGATCCAAAAATTTAAAGAGTTGTACCCCTTCCATGAGCTTAATAGCCCAGGTGATTCGCAGAGTGTCCACAGTGGGCACCAGGATCTGAGAGAAATTGAGACTTCGATCGTGTATGTACTTGGGCACCAGCCACTCCCACGCCGTCCACGTCTTATTCTCCATGTCCAGACAGTAGTCAAAGATGGTGGGCATGGATCTCGGTAAATGTTCTAAAAATTACAATAGATTAATGATTATAATCAAGGTTCAAAAATTTATAATTACATAGCTGACCATACCTGATAAGAGCTTATCTCGCATGGTAAAGTTTATGTTTTTATTGTTTCTCTATCTATCTCATATCTACTTATAAAATAATGCTTTGCCTGATGATGAGAGCGGAAGTTTTTGAAAGCCAGTCTGCAAATTTATTATGTCACCGGAAGAATCACTGTATATTTTGTTTCATTTTATTTTCTGATTAAAATCACTTTATGAGTATTATTATTATTTTAATTATTCTATATAGATCATACAGTTATAACAATAAATATAACAATTAATTGCAACAATGAGCCAACCAATCAAGATCCCTTTCTTACCGCAACTAACAAACATAAATTTGAGGTACATGATTTATTTAATAAAAAAATGAAGATAGAAAAAAAAATGCTAAAACATACGTAATATAAAAATGTAAAAACACATATAAAAAAATATAAATACCCTAGTCCACAAATCAAATCCCTAAAAATAGTAGTATTAATCACCAATATTCAACATTAGGTTTAGAACAACCCTTTGTTCATATGCCAACATATTATATATAGAACAAAAGGTGGGTTGTGAAAAAAGGCAATTCAATTGACAGAAAATTATTCTAAATGGAGGCAGTTAACTGTCTCGTACTTCAGAGAGGAGCATTGAAGAATGAAAATAGAAGATGAATAAAATTTATTAAATTTTGCGAGTTGTAAATGCGAGCATAAGGAGAATACGTCTTACTGAATGTGGCTTTCTTCTCCGGTGTGTCGTCCACCATCATCATTGGACATACTTTCTTCACGTACGCATCAAAATCCCCTCTGCTCTCGTCCAAGATAGACGCACCCAGAGAATTGTACATAGACTGAAAATATAAATAAGATTCACATTAAAAAAATATGTTTATATATTTCTTCTAAGGTAAACTTAATAATGTATTTAAATAATACGTAGCTTTATTATTCCTTTAAAATAAAACAATGAGAAGAATAGTTGGAAAAAAGTTGCGCGACAGAGCGAGGAATAAGGATATAAGGAGAATGAGTGGATGCGAGAGGTGCGTTGAAAAATAATGCGCGTAAATAAATTGCGATGCACACGACACGCGGAGGGAATGGATAAAAAAAGGATGACGAAGCGTGTGTATTTATTTTAAAGAGGGGGTGTGAAACAGCGCAAACGTCCAAGAACATGTTGCTTGATCACGTGGAATGAATTTTCGCTTAGTTAATAATTAAAAGCAACTTACGATTATAAAGACACAGTTGACGACGTCCTCCTCATATCTATCTTCGGGATCCGATTTGGTCGGAGTCAATCCATTTATCATATAACACAATTGCACCACCTAAAATAAAAATATTTAAAACACAGTATATACAAAAATTAGCCCATGAAGTCTCCAGTAAAGAAAAGTATTCTGTAAGAGGCAGGGATTCATAAAAAATAACATACAAGACAGCGATGAGAAATGATACCTATCCTGAATGTTGGTCAGCTGGCTACCCCACTTGTGAGAAATGAGATAAAGATATGAATGAATGAATGAAAAAATATATTGTGAATGTCTGAGATGTAGTTGGGTTAAATTAGAAATTAAAAAAATATTAACTGGATAATTTATTTGAAAGAAAGGTAGTAAATTTATCACTTACTAAATTCAATGGAGTTTGTGGAACTACGGTCTTCAAAGGAGCCTGCTGTTGCAAGCCCAACATCCCATATACGATGTAATCAATGGCACCAGGCACAAAGGTCTCAAACAGCTGAGCAAACTGCTGTCTCTCCGATTCATTGTTTCTGGTGCGAAGCCACCTCATCCAATACGGTTCGAAGCTAAGATTTTTAGGATCTACAAACACCATCCCGGCTCGTGACACGGTCGCAGGAGAGGCATAGTTTAGATCTCCAACCTAAAATGCATAAGAACAGTTGAAATCATAGACAATTTTCATAATATTTCCACAATCTTCCAGATTTAGAATAAAGGGCAAATTTTAAGCATTATTGACAAAAATCAATCGCCATTCAAAGCTTTCACCATGATCTAGACAAAAAATCAGCTTCTTCTGATCAGAACATCTTTAAGTCACCTATTCCCTTAACATTCCTAGCTCTCTGCTCCATGAAAAATTACAGGACAAATACAAGAATCTCTCACCCGATGTGCTTAGGATATGTACTTCACTAATATGAAAAATTTAACGGCTGAGACTGCAAATCTATTTGATTTCAATTGTACAGGATTTTTGTAGAAAGAAATGACATCCAATTACTAAAAAGTTCCATTCAACTCCTGAATTATCATGAATTACCTCAAACAATAGTGAACAATACGATGCAAGTTTGATTCTCTCCCCATTTGCAAGGGTGAGGAGTTTATTGTCGTCCATCACGGAGTTCATATTCTCAATCCAGAGGGCGTCCACGTCTCCATCAAACACGGAATATCTCCTTTCCTCCTGCTCCAGAGGCTTGTTCATCCTGCGGAAGATGCTTGAGTATAAACCATCTATCCAGTCCCTTGTAACGGGATCTAGAATGCCGTAGAGTTCTATCACAGAACACGCCTGAAAAAATATTTTTTTTACATCCATAATCTAAATAAATAAAGAAAATCGGGTGTGACATTTGTGATAGACTGGCAAAATCAAAATAAAAATGGTAATGGGGGGAGTTTTGTACTTTATGAGGATGGCCAGGATTTTGCATGTCTCTCACGGGAATGTTGCTAGGTTTGAGGATCAAAGGCAGCTTTGTGATATAATAAACAAGACGATGCTGCTGTAATATTTGCGGGTGGTTAGAAACAGATGGTCCAAGATGGAAAAAGCTGGAAATTATGGGGAGGCATATGTTAGATAGTGGATAGAGATGAATGATTAAAAAAAAATACAAAGAAACAGTTAAGTTTGAATACGCTTCATACCTTAGGGTTTAAAACGGTGACTTTAGTCGGCAGTCCCATATGGGTCTGTGCATCAACTAGAGCCCACAACACCACAGTCTTCCCACCTCCAGTTGGTCCCACCAGCATTGTGGAATGCCTGGTCATCATTGTCTCGTACATCTGTACCACTTTATCTACCTAAAATTACAAAAATAGGTAATGGTTACTATTTCGGCTACAAAATGGTCACTAGCCTTCATACTTCTAGGAAACGTTTTGAATATAAAAAAAATCTTTAGCACCCGTATTTTCCTTGGAATACACGAACCATGGTTTTCACATTTTTATGTTTTATACTTTTTCTCAATGTTTTTAAGGTCAGTTTCCCTACCTGATGATCCAGAATAATGTATCCTTTGTCTTTGAGCACATAATCAACCGCAGCACAAAAGTCTGGATAGCTGACCCTGGGGCACTCCAGACCAGGGAACAGATCTTTGATCAGACCCAAAAATAGTGGAACATCGTCGAATACAAACTTGGGATAGTTCATGTCGCTGAAATAATATTTAACTAAATTAAAACTGAGAACAATTGCTTTTTGAACATCTTCAGGTCAGTAATGGGGTCGACACCTGTCTTTTTTTTGAATAGCTAATTTTTTATTGGATAACTTACATGTTTAAATGCTAGTGGGAGATGCTATAATGGTATAAGTAGACAGATTTCTTTTTCCACTAAATAAAAATTTGTTTCTCGATAATATCATATACAAATAATAATGTTTTCGTTAAATTTACCGCAAAGCCCTCATAAGCACCACATTCTCAGGCAGATCAGGAGTTTCACGCCTCATTTTTCCAGCCATACGAAGGATGGATGTGAGGGCACGGAGTCCCCAATCGTAATGAGATTGCTTCGACAATTGTTCCTGGGCAACCTTGTACAGAACTGTCATCTTTTTGGCCAGAACCTTAAAACAACAACAAATTGGAGGTCTGGATACTAACTCAGAAATACAAAATTTTAATCTCCAAGTCATGAAATCTCCACATATAATAGCACAATTTAATGCATGCAATATATTTATAAATAGTTTTCACCTTGGCACTCAGGAAACCATCTGATAAAAGCGATATTTGACAGATCATCTCCAGATCAGGTTTGATGCACATCACAGGACGGAAGAGAGCTTTCACAGATTCTGGCAGTTCAGTGCGACCGGCGTAACCAGGGTTCATGGTTATGAAGATGCCCACTTTCAAATCCAAATCAATCTCTTGTCCTTCAAACTGAAATTCAATCACGATTTTAATTCACATTCTAACACTATATTTATTCTTCTGATGATCCTACAGCCATATCTTTTAAGTCAATAAAATATTTTTCAATCTATACCATCATAGCATCTCCCAAAAGTGGAGTAGCCAAAGAACTTACTGCATATTATATTAAACATAATTAACTAGCAAACTTCGCTCTTCAACGTTCCTCTCGGGAGCGTAGGGCAAAAACCAGCCTAATCCATCTCTGGGCCAATTGAGTCACCTCTTCCCATGACATTTTCAATGCTTCAATATCGTTTTCATAGGAACAGTGTACTATGACAGAGGGACATCCAAGCTACTGGAACTCGTGGAAAAACTAACAGTTTTCTTTTCGGTCACATACTCCTCATTGTGAGCAAACAAATTGTTTTCTCTGTCACAATACAAATTGGTACCTATTCAGGATGTGTAACATCTTACCTCATTTTC
The DNA here is from genome assembly GCA_947579605.1 of Athripsodes cinereus. Classification (NCBI taxonomy): domain Eukaryota; kingdom Metazoa; phylum Arthropoda; class Insecta; order Trichoptera; family Leptoceridae; genus Athripsodes; species Athripsodes cinereus. Next base: position 24,365,706 of record OX388318.1, read on the forward strand.
CCTAAATCAAAGATATTGAATGACTTATGTTATGACGATTGGAAACACCTGTCTTTTATAGCACCCTTGAAAACTCAGAGAAGAGATTAGGAGACCTACACCTGCAACTTAGAGAACTTATGTGAAATTTTACTTACTGTGAACCGTTTCAACTTCTTCAACATTGCACTCCTGATAGTCTGCAATTGTGTGGAGATGACACTGAGAACGGATACATCAATTCTGTTGAACTCGTCAAAGCAACCCCAAGCGCCACACGGGCACAGTCCGGCGAAGATGGCACCCATCGCATGAAAGTCCATACCCTCTCCGCAGTTGGTAACCACACACAGCAGAGCCATGGCTTTAGCCAGATCTTTAGTGGTTTCAGTCTTGCCAGTTCCCGCAGGCCCTAAAAATAATAATAAGCATTTCAAGTACATATTATAAACTTCAAAAATTCAATATTTTGATTAGTTCTTCAAAAGTTATTCCCACATTATTTTTGGTTCTTTCCATTTGAATATAATTTTTAAGCTCCTCCCACTCAGACAAACAATAACCGTATAATGATTAGCTCCGCCCAATTTGAGTGCCTCCTACTTTAACAAAAACCACTCCCATATTATCATCAGTTGCTCTTGTCTAAAAACTTAACAAAATAAACCGCATCTCCTGTAAAAATTATTATAACTCTCTAACAAGATATCACTTCCTAATCATTAGATAGGTAATATTATAAAAATCAGTATTACCCGCTGGGGCTCCTCCGAGCTGCATCGTTAAAGCCTGTGTGATGGTCAGATAGATCCTGTCAGTAAGTGGAGTAACCACAAGCCTTCCATTGAGACCCATGTACTCGTAACCATAGTCAAATTGTCCTGGAAAAATTCATAGAAAACTCACTGACAGTATATTGATCTGGCGAGTTTATTCAAGAGTACGTATCATTTAACTAGAATTTAACACAATAAATATTGACCTGTGAATTTTATCAAATACTTGACAGTAAAATGGTTTTGAGGAAATTTTAAACATACTTGTTTATTGATATCTCAATTTGATACAAAAGTTTGAAAAGTGTTGAACATCAGCAGGGCTACTCTTGAATTCAATCAAGATTAGATTCGATCTTAAGATCAAGATTAGATTAAGACTTGTAGATGGTACCCCCGACGCAATCTAGTCTTGATCTTGATCTAATCTTAACTTTAAGATGTCTTAATATAGAGATGTATTTCCTAACGCCGTTATCTATGGGTACCAACATGACAATCACGACAACTGAATTATTAAAACTAATATATCACGTGATTTCACCGTATTTACACATTTTTTATAAATCTTATATCAATTTCTGATTAAATGAAATGAAAATGATATTATATAATGATGTATAACAGTGCAATTAATTTATAAATAATATTTTTTAAAACCTATGCATTGACACTATTTTTGTCTATGACATATTTTGCAATTGTCTATTATTATCTTACTGACACTGACAGTTATCAATGCTTGTTTTGCGATGTATTAGTTTGTTGTTTTTGCAGAAGTATTCGCGAATTTATTATATTAAAATGATCAGAAAGTCATAAATTAAGGTAAGTATGAAATAAGAATTGTGGAAACAATCATTAATGTACTTTGTTACAAAAATAATGCATTAAATAACATGTTTTGTTTATAGGTTTATTGGGACATTAACTTAACTAAAATGTTTTTCTACACAAGGATTAATGAATAATGTCTGCATATGATCGTCTACGAACTTTAAAGAGAAGCTCTTTTTTGTGTGATGAAGTAAAACAATTTATTTATTTGTTAACAAAGTATATGGCTAAATAGCCTTTACACTACAATAACTTAAAAAAAAAAACAACACACTTGGAACAAACACAATCAACATATAAGAGACAATGAATACATCATGACCATAGAAACTACTGGATATTCTCAACAGAAAGCATGAACCTTTGAATAAACCCGCTCACAGCACATTTGCTCATGGTGTACTCTGAATAGTTGAAATCAACTTCACGGTGATAATTCCCTATTACATGGAGTCGATTCATTGATGAATAATAGCTATAATTGGACGATGATCCTGTAGCATAGAACAATGCCTGACTTTTGGTGCTACAACTAGGGAAAATACACCAACAGTTGAGTAGGAATAAGTTGAATTAATTTTGATTTATAAAGTCTTGAACCATTCTCAAATAAATGTTGTATACTTATATGTTTTTAATTATTACCTTTATCATGAATGAATGAAAGAAACAAATATAAGGAACGAATGAAGAATGTTTTTAATTATTACCTTTATCATGAATGAATGAAAGAAACAAATATAAGGAACGAATTAAGAATGTTTTTAATTATTACCTTTATCATGAATGAATGAAAGAAACAAATAAAAGGAACGAATGAAGAATGTTTTTAATTTTTGCCTATATCATGAATGAATGAAAGAAACTTACAGAGCGTGCAAGAAAGAAGTGCGAGAGTGTACATGAAAGTTGCAGAATGAATGGGATGAAAATGAATGTGACTAAGACGAAAGTGCTGGTGTTTGAAAGAGAGATTGATAGAACAATGTGTGAAATGAATGTTTGGAGCAAGTGAACGGATATGTATGTTTGCGATGGATGGTAGATACGAAAGAGATATTGAAAAAAGAAAAGTGAACGGTGCACTTCGATCTAATAGCAATGTCTCGAACATGTTATTATAAAATATAAACAAAAATTATTATAAAATATAAACAAAATGCTGGTGCACAACGCCATCCTCGCACCGATACTTATGTATGCAAGCGAAACTTGGACATGGCTGTAGAAGGACGAAAGTGGAATAAATGCAGTGGAGATGCAAACACTGAGAAGAATGGTAGGTAAAACATTGCAAGATAGAGTAAGAAATGAGGATATTAGAAGAACGAGTGGATGCAAGAAGAGTGTTGTTGATAGAATGCGTGTAAATAAATTGAGATGGTTTGGTCATGTAGAGCAAATGGATGGTGTAAGATTGACGAAGAAGGTATATTTATCTGAAAGAGAGGGTGTGAGAAAGCACGGACGTCCAAGAACCTTGTGGATCAAATACTCAAGGGTGGTCGCATGTTAAGTAAGAGGAATCGGCGTGCATGTATGAGAAACTGGATGAATGTAAAGGAAGCAAAAGAAGTATGTAAGGAAAGATCAACATGGCGTTCCGTTCTCTCTGCCTATCTCACCCGGGACACGGCATGAAGGTAAAGGATAGGATATATCATGAATTTATATATTATAGGCAGAAAGAATGGAGCCCCACGGAATATCTGGTTTATATGGTGAGGCAATTAAATTCTATTATGTGTGTTAATGAATGTGTATTACAGAGATAGAAGAAGTATTTTAAAGGTTTATTTGAATGAGAATATAAGGAAATTGGATGAATTATTGTGATACATGTCTGACATGTGAATGCAACCTTTAGAAAGATGGATGTTGAATTGAATTAAACTCGGGTCAATGCATTGATGTATGCAGATGATGTGTACATTTTTGAAGTATGACAGATATCAATTAGTGGATAACTTTTGTCAAACATGATACTTACCTATTATAATTCAATGAATAACATTGAATAATATTTTTTGTATGACAATTCATAAATACTTAATGCATTAAAAATGTACTATTCTTTACCCTCACGCCGTGTCCCAGGTGGGGTAGGCAGAAAGAACGGAACGCCATAAAGATCTATCCTTACATACTTATTTCGTTTCCTCTACATTCATCCAGTTTCTCATTCATGAATGCCGATTTCTCTTACTCAACACGCGACCGTCTTTATGAATTTGATCCAAGTGACTAAGCCACAATGTTCTTGGACTCTGCGCTTCGTCACACCCCCTCTTTCAGATACACACATCATCTACTTCATCCTTTCATCGTGCATTCGCTCATCATATCTTTGTTAACACACATCCGCTCATTTTCATTTATTTATTTTGGTCAACGGAACACTACAGACAATACATATATGTTTAGTACAATAAAACAATGATCAACAACAAGTATACAATGCAATGTCCAGTTATAAGTGTTCATATATTATTCTGTGAAATTAAATCAAAGCCCAATTGGTTGTCATACATAATTAAAAACAATAATAAAAAGAAATTAAGTTTTGTTCTGTTCATTCTCCTGATATCCTCATTCTTCACTCTATCTCGCGACGTTTTACCAACCATTCTTCTCAGTGAACGCATCTCCACAGCATTTATTCCACTCTCGTCCTTTTTCAACCACGTCCAAGTTTCGCTCGTAAACATAAGTGTCGGTAACAGAATGGTATTGTGCACCAGCATTTTTGCCATGTTTGACACGATGAATCAAATTTTTTCCAGTTTTATAAGAATTTAATTGACAACAATAATAAAGGCAAAAAAAAAACACAAATTTCAAAATAAAATGTTTATTTATCTCAAATAAATAAATAATAAACAGTTAACATATATTAGGAATGTAGTGTTCATCACCTAGAGACTAATTTATTTTAAAAGACATAAACGATGAGCTGGTGCCGATTGTAGAGGGAAGCTGGTTCCAAAGTCTAGCGGTGTGAATGCTAAAAGATGAAGAGTAGAAATCAAGAGCAATCTATTGTTCTCCGACCTAAGTGAAAGTCCACGCACTGCTCCAAATTGGAATCTTTATTTATGAATTCTTGAAATATTTATATAATTATTGTTTTGTTGTTGTTTTTTGTGTTTTGTTTTTGTGACATTTGGCATTTTATTTTCTCCGTCTCAAACTTTTTATGTGACGGATGTGTAGTTTCAATAAATTGTTTATTGAATGAACTTTGATACCATGAATTTTGACTGTTTTATCTGAGAATTCTTTATTATTAATTTTATCGTTTGACTAATATTGTGTACTTCTTCTTTTATTAATTGTAGCCAGTTCAATGCAATTATTTTTACTGGTATTTTGATATTTATTTTTTAATAGTGTAATGACACTATCTTACATTTTATACATTTTTAATTGCTTTTTATTTTTATACAGTATTAATTGTTGTTTGAATTTTGAATACCATTTTATAAAAGCTTTAAGCTGTATATATGTGTAATAAATAAATACGTATAATACTAATATGGACAATTTGTATTTGGCGCCTCTTTAATGTTCCGTGACCATTTCAAGGGCACCATGACTTCTCCTGAACAGCAATGTTTCAGTTTGCTAGCCTGAATGTAACAGTAGGTTGGTTTTGTCTTAAAGCCGCAGGTAATCTTTTCCAGGCAGTTGGCTCCTTGGCGCTGAAGCTCCTATCTGCAAATTTGGAAATGTTTTCCCTGTTGGGTTCTACAAGTTTGTTGACAGTGGTGGAAGATGAGTGCAGTAGTCGCTTTAGAGTTTTGTTGATGGGACAGAGCTCAGCGAGGCATAGATGTGCTGCACCGTACAAGGCTTTATGAACCGTGAGGTACAGTTTGAAGTCTACTCTCTTTGAGACTCTCAGCCAATGTAGCTCCTTAAGCAGTGGTGTGATGTGTCAGCGCTTATTGTCTCTGTAAATGGTCCCATCAGCACCATTAAAGGCTATCTGGAGACGGTTGAGAATGATTCCAAGAATATTTTAACTAAATAATATCCGAATATAACCTGTAAACAAAACATATTATTTAATAAGGGGAAATAATGTATTATTGTGTAACACAAGCAAAAAGTATTTAGAATTTATTCTCCATTCCTCTCTATTTTATGCTAGTCAACATTTAAGAAAGGGACTCCCACCTTTTACCCCTGGATGTTTCAAGAACATCAGTTCTCATATCATCCAATTTCTGCTAGCCTCTTTACTACTACCATTACTATAGACATAAGACATTTGTATAGACATAACATAACACACATAGATATTTCACATAACACAAACTTAGATGAATCTTGTATTATGGGTACTAACGCGACGATACACACATATACAATGCACTAAACACATATACATGTAACACCCAGACCCAGGACAATTTGAAAAAGGTCATTCCTCAATCTGCCCTGGCCGGGAATCGAACCCGGGACCTCGTGACTCAAAGGCAAGAGCGTTACCTCCACGCCACACCGGACGACTACACCGTTATAGCATATCTCACAACTGGGGTGGCAAGCAGACCAGCTGCATGTAATAAACTTCCAAGGTGTCCTCTTTGTGCCAACAAAAAATTAAAACATTCAGGATGGATGGGACATTAGTCTCTTTAATTCGGTGAATTTCTGCTATAGGTTATCCAATAGCATCCAGTTAGAAAATATACCAATATTGATGACCTATACCGTTGATATATTATACCCATCGTTGTATTTATTTTTATTATCTTTCACTGTACACTGTTACAAGATATTGTGGGGCATTCGGATATGAGCTAGGGGAGGGGTACAGATTAAACTTAATAATGATTTATTTTCTGCATAGTTGAGTTTCATGACGTAATTATGCATTTACATAAATAATATGGCATTCACTGGGCGAGAATCATTCCCTTGTCCCAATATTGCCATCTGAGCCCTTCTATAATATCTTGTAACGGTATACAGTGAACGATAATAATAATAAAAAATACAACTATGATCATCAATTTATATCTTTTCCTAATGGGTACTACTGGATAACCTATTATAGAAATTAACCTTTAATTCTATGTACGTACCACAATTCATGTCCTCATTTAATCCATATAGGTGTTTCTTGGTCGGCATTTACCATTTCTGCCTATGGTCTTGCCCTCCTCGATGGTGATGAGCACACCGGTGCCTGATGTTATGGCCAATCCAGTTGAACGTTGTTGTAGTTTTGAAATAATATTTTTCACTCATCTTCTTCTAGCCCGCTAGACTTGAATCTCGAGGGGGTCCGAATCCATGTTTTAGCGTCATCTGTTACAGGATGGAGGCCTTGTATACCTCCAATGAATGAGAATATAGGACAGTAGTCAGATAAACAACACATACACTGTTCACGACAATTCCACAATGCATTATACGTTTTAAAACTAGTCGCACAGTTACACTTCAAAAAAAGCGACTCGGACAAAACTATCAATCGACACCAAATTTTATTTGCGTAAAAAACACAGCAAGATAGGAAAAAAGTATTAGAAATATACTAAAATAAATATTATTCTAAAAAATAAACAATCTTGCGTTGTAAAAAGATGGAAAAACTATGGAAAAAGACTTTTAGATTGCTAAAATGTACCTTCACGGCAATCTTAAGTTTTGACAGCTACTAGATCGCTATACTAGACCGGTATTAAGATCGGCCTTGACAATTTTGTTTCAAGAGTACCGATTTCATACAAATATTAAGATCTTAACGAATTTTTAAGACATCAAACTAGATCGGTCTTAAATATTAGATTTAGACCGTGTTCAAAAGTACCAATTCGCCATTTTAAGATGCAAACAAGATTAGATCGCATTTAGATTGTGTCGGGAGTAGGGCTGCTGTATAATATTGCCTGAATGCAAAAATACTGCAAAAACAAAAAAAAACATGTAGAATATGATTTTCAATAAATACCAGTGCACTGCTGAAGATGAAGATTGTCGGTAGTTTTGACCCAATAAAACCTCAGCTGACTCTCCCATTGGAACTCTTGCCTGCTGGTCACATTGTCCCTGACAAATCCCTCCACAATATCCCGAGCGTGGACATCTATGGTGGTGATTGTCTTGAATTTGAGACGTTCATTCGGAGCTAAATCTGAAAAAAAGATAAAATCTTTCAATCATTAGCAAAGTGTAAAAAATCTAATCTCATAAATAATTTGTTAAGATCGCAAGAGCAAGAAATGAAATTATCTTGAGGAAAAACAAAAACTGCCCATTATTGACTCCAAGCTGAAGTCACATTGAGTTGAAAAGAAATTTTGGCAGATGGATTAGAGAGAAGATTTTAGAGACCATGGAAAAACAAAAGAAACATAAAAAAACCCCAAGAGATGGACAGATAAGTTTGTTTTCAAAATAAGTGTCTACCCATTTTTGCTCACCTTGTCTCAATTTCACAACCAAATCCGAAAGTTGAATGTTTAGTTCTTGCAAATGTTCCTTCATGGCTCTCTTGTTCCCCTTCTTGATCCTGTCTAAAGCTTCTTCGGTTTCTGCTGTCCACCAGACAGCATTGCTAGCCAGGCACACCATACCCAGGTGGTTCAAAATCCATTCGGTTCTCGGCACCTTCCACTCCTTCCCGTAGAGGAATATTGCCTTCTTTGTGATGTATCTGTTGGTGATTCTCATCTCCTGCAGAACGCTGTTCATCCAATCTTCAACCCGACCCTCTGTGTAAACTGTATTGCGGAACTCCATTATCTGAAATGAGAAATAACAATTTTATAAGGGAAGAAGAACACAATATAAAATGCTTGGTTGAAATACACTGAAACATGTGTTTTATGAACGGAATAATCCACACCATCAAAATAAGCAGTAAAATTACTAAATGTAACAAATGTTCATGATTATCTTCACCCTGCAACACAAAAATAAAGGTATTCAGGATGGGTAGCACTCTTCCTTTTTACAAGACAATCAGAAACTTACAGCAGTGTGGAAGTCCTATTCTATTGACACGATTCCACGGATAAGAAAAGAATAGTAAAATTAAAGTTCTAAACAAAATTAAAAACAAATTCCAAACACAAGTATATTCATAAAATGATCTGGGTACCCAGACAAATTGCATTTGGCGATCGACTACTAACAAACTTTTTGACAATGTACCATAACATTATACGTACATTGTCGAAAAGTTCATTTGTAATCGATCGCCAAAAGCAATTTGTCTAGATACCCAAACAAAATTACGAGGAACTATACGAATATATGTTTTAAACATCTCACCTCTCCTTCACAGGAGATCATTGCTGTGGCCACAGGACGATTCTCATTGTTGACATACAGCCTCAATGCCTTGATATTGTCAAACATCTAGAAAGATTAGTAGAAAAAATATTAAGGGATAATTGCATGTAACAAGCGTACAGGACGTCTTCTCGGTGCCATAAAAAAATATCAGGATAAGTGATTCCACTTATCCTGATATTTCCTGAGGGTGATGATGATGATGATGATGGAATCATCACCCTCAACGCTCCTCTTGGGAACACAGGGCACAAACCAGCCTCCTCCATTCAGAGCGTCTCTGTGCCAATCACGTCACCTCCCCCCACGAAATTCGCTGCACTCTGATTTTATTGTCATAGGAACGGTGTATTGTGAAAGAGGGACGCCCGGGCCAACGGAACCCTTGCGGGCAGAAGAACATTGTTCTTTTTGGCCAACTATTATTGGGCATTCTCAGAACATAACCCATTTAGGACCATTGTCTCTCCTGTATCACGGATATTACAGACTCTGCCGTGTGTGTCAACTCTCAATTGAAAATGTAAAATGTATTATAGTGATATTATGTGTTCCCAGGCCGTTATTTAAAACCATATTGAGATAGTGCCGTTGTAATTCCCGCCATGTGTCACATTTACGCCTCCATATTGGCACTCATTAACTCACACTTTGGTCAACCAAGCAGAAACACATAGAACTTTTGTCTATGGATTTTATTTGATTGTCTTTTTCTAAGCACAATTCATTAGTGTGTTAGTTTTCGAACTGTCACGACGCCATTTTTTCTGTTGTTCGCGTGTTTATTGTGTTGTTGAGTAAACAAAGCAAAAATGCCGAGAAATGCAGCGAAAAAGTTACGCGGTAATAGTGGGGAAAAAGATTTGTCGCCGACGGAGATCGCGGCAATCATTCACGCTCCCGAAACTCAAACATCAAGCGCTTCGTCGGCCAAGCGCAAGAAAATGGAGGTCGAGGACCCGCGTTTCGACGTTTTGGCGAAGCAAGTCGCGGATCTCGGCGAAACCATGAACCAGTTCATGGAAAGCATGGTAGCAAGAGATACGACACGGCAGTTATCTCTTCCGCGAAGTGCGCGCTCACGATCGAAGTCGCAACCGCGGGAACAAATACTAGAGGTGGAAACGAGGACACACGGGTCGAGACCACCAAAACGCAAGTCGGGACCATCGCGGCGAAAATCGGGTTCAGTTCAACGCGACACGCGGAAAGACACATATCGCGCGCGAGATAACTCTCCCGCCAGCCGGGAAAGTTATTTTTCCGATGGGGAGTCAGAAGGCGAATCGTGGACATCCGCGAATTCCGATGATTATCAAGGGAAACCTACTCCGGTAATCCTGGATGACATCGAGACGACACTCGCGGAACCTTCGATTCCGCAAGCGAAGGAGTCCAGAGTGGCAAGAGGAATTAGGTTGCAGCATCTGAACTCCCAAGACTGGTGCAATGTACGTTTCGCTGAAGTCCAAAAGGCGTATAATGCAAAGCCGTTCTTCGCAGCATTGGAGGCGAACGATGAAGTGAGGCACCTAGTTGGGAGTGACTCCTTGACAACCCAGGAGACATTCTGTGCTGCCCTCTCACATGCCATCGTTATGCAGGGGGAACATCTGAGGACAGCGGTGCAGGAGCTGGCAGATACAGACCCGTCCCAGATGCAGAACAGGATCCAATCTCTGTTTGGCCCTAAGTCCGAATACCAGAAGGTCTCAAAAGACCTTACACAGATAGTGTGTGGAAAAAGGGCAAGCCTGATCCAGCAACGAAGAGAAGGCATCCTGAAAGCATTGGAGGACAGGAATGTCCAAGCTGCATTCCGGAGGATTCCTCCGAATGAACAGTATATTTTTGAGCCGGCGGCACTATCAGGGACGATTCAGAAGATGGGAGGCATCGATAAATGCCTCCAAAGACACAGACCTCAGGAGCCAATGCCTGGTCCATCGGGAGTAAAACCAGGGAAAGCATATGTCCAACGAGATATCACCCGACGCCCAACTAAACAGGACACAGCAGAGGCACGGAGGTTTCGTGAAGCGAGACGTCCCACAATCCAGAAATCGGGACACCGAAAGAATAGAGCACGCCGTCAGCATGGAGACAAGAAACGGTATAGGTGACTACCTACCGTTTCAAGGGGGACAGCTTCAACATCATCTGAAGCAGTGGAGGATGTTAAATCCTCCACAGGTAATTTTGAAGGTCCTTCAGGGGTACAGGATACCCTTTACTTCAAAACCCCCCTTAATCCTCCCCACAGACCTCGACCGAGCTGTGGTCACCAAAGAGTCCAAGCTGATGACAGGTCACATATTGGAAATGTTAAAATCACAAATATTAGAGAAGGCAAATCCCTCACCATCGTTTGTCTCCAGGATGTTTCTGGTTCCAAAGGTCGACGGAACTACAAGAACCGTCCTAAACTTAAAAGGACTAAATCAATTCGTAGAACCAGGGACCTTCAGTCTGATAAACGTTCAGAAGATTCCAGACTTCCTTCAGCCCAACGACTGGATGGTAAAAGTGGACTTATCACAAGCATACTTCCACATTCCGGTAAGTCCATCTCATCGCAGATTCCTGCGTTTAGCATACCAGGGACAAATATACCAGATGACGTGTCTTCCATTCGGTCTAAGTTCGGCCCCAAAAATATTTGCGACAATAACCAATTGGATAGCACAGCAGTTACGAGACAAAGGACTCCGGATCGTAGTTTATCTAGACGATTTCTTTCTGGTAAACCAATGTCCGGAAATCCTGAGCCGGCACGTAGACGAATTAGTCCACTGCCTACGGACCCTAGGGTGGAAACTGCAGCTTCAAAAGTCCATTCTCACCCCTTGTCGTCGGGTAGACTTTTTGGGCATAAGCTGGGATACAGAGGCAAACCTAAAATTGCTACCCGAAGACAAACGTCACAGGCTACAGGAATTTCTAAAGAAGCTGATTGCGAGAAGAACATGGTCGTTGAAGGAATCACAAAGCCTTTTAGGATTTCTAAATTTCGCCAATTTCGTAGTCCCACGAGGAAGACTAAACAGCAGAACCCTTCAACGGTGCAGCCGCAAACTGATTTACCATCGTCCGACCCACAGAGTAGTCATTCCTCTAGCGGCTCTGGAAGAAATGAAATGGTGGATGGCGAATACAGAAAAGAGCAGCCCGATCCACATCTCGGGCTTTCAACATCTCTTGACAACAGATGCATCAGACGTCGGATGGGGAGCCATACTCGACGACAAGCTACTCAGCGGTCAGTGGTCTTCCCACCAGCAAAACTTACACTGCAACGTAAAGGAGATGCTCGCCGTGTTGGCTGCCATGTCTCCACACGTGCTAGAGCTGTCAGGCTCGGGTCTTCTGATCCAGTCAGACAACAAGACAGTGGTTTCCTATCTGCGCAACGAGGGAGGCACCAGGTCAAAAGCTCTTCTGACTTTGACTCGCCAGATCATGGAGATAGCAGACCAGCACCACATAGGTCTGTCTGCTTATTATCTCCCAGGACGACTCAACGGCATCGCCGATCGTCTGTCACGCCAGCAGACACTTTCAGAGTGGCACCTCCTACCGGAAGCAACTTCCGCCATATTCAGAAAGTGGGGAGTACCAGAAATAGACTTATTCGCCTCAACAACTGCAAACGTAATACAGGCATATGTATCCTGGGATCAGAACGACACAAACGCATGTTTCCACAATGCTTTCAGTCGTCAGTGGAACTACAAACTGGCTTGGGTTTTTCCACCACCGAGTCTAATGCCACGAGTTCTAAGACATCTGAACGAAGCTCGGGGAATCTTTCTAATAGTAGCTCCCAGGTGGCAGAAGGTATTCTGGAGAGCAGATCTGAAGAGTCGAGCTTTGGACACTCCTCTTCAAGTGCAGAACCTTCAGAAGGTGCTAATAGACACAGGGACGGGCAAACCTCCCCCGCACATAGACACATTAACCCTGGAAGTTTGGAGATGTGGGGGTGGCAGAACAGCCTTACCAACTGGTCCCATCAGCAGAAGCAGCTACTGCGAAACGCCTGGCGCAAATCCACCCTAAAATCATACGAAGCTGCTTGGAAGCGATGGCATATGTGGGCAACTAAGCAGGAAATTGATCCTTGTAACCCCAGTGGCAGTCAGCTTGCAAGATTTCTCTCCGATTTACACTTGAAGATCAAACTAGCAGCTAGTACAATTGCTCTACACAAGTCAGTCGTATCAACATTCTGCAATCCACATTTGCAGGGCCGCCTCAGTTCTCACCCATTAGTAAAAAGAATAATGAAATCAGTTCAACTAGCGAAGCCAAAGAGTAGCAAGCCACCTGTATGGGATCCTCGTATAGTTATATCTTGGTTAGAGACAAACATACCGGACAGGATTACTCTATTTGAAGCAAGTCGCAGAGCATGTACTCTGCTCTTATTGGCTTCAGGACGGCGGGTGCATGATCTAACTCTGCTCCATTGTACGGACGATAAGCTTATTTTTGAAGGTGATAGTGTAACTCTGTGGCCAATATTTGGCTCTAAGACGGACACGGCTACACATCAACAATCGGGCTGGAGATTGAAAAAAGCCAACAGCAATAACATAGACCCAATCTTCTGGATCAGAAAAGTATTGGAGATGTCAACGAGTAGAAGAACAAATCCAAATACACAGTATCCACTTTTCATTTCCACTTGTGGAGAGCCAAGGCCAGCAACGAGAGCTATAATAGCAGGGTGGGTAAAATCAGTATTAAGGGACTCTGGAGTGTCATCACCTCCAGGAAGTATACGCTCGGCAGTAGCATCCCTTAACTGGCTGCAGAACTATAGACTGGACCAGATCCTGGCAAGAGGAAACTGGCAAAGTGCAAACACTTTTGCCAAACATTATTGCAGACAAGTGGCCAACTTTAATAGTAGTACATCATCTTCGATGGCACCATTATTCCAACCGTTACCAACATAAATACAAGATTCACATTAGTGTGTTATACACTTGGTCACCAGGCGATAACAAACAAGTCTCAATATGGTTTTAAATAACGGCCTGGGAACACATAATAGGAAAGTTTTACCTACCATTAAAACTTATATTATGTGCCCAGCCTTATTTAAAACCAAGGCGATCTCTGCCTGTTGAGACTAATGAATTGTGCTTAGAAAAAGACAATCAAATAAAATCCATAGACAAAAGTTCTATGTGTTTCTGCTTGGTTGACCAAAGTGTGAGTTAATGAGTGCCAATATGGAGGCGTAAATGTGACACATGGCGGGAATTACAACGGCACTATCTCAATATGGTTTTAAATAAGGCTGGGCACATAATATAAGTTTTAATGGTAGGTAAAACTTTCCTATTTTACAAATATTCAACTGTTACAGAACACTCAAAAACTGCCAGAGAAGACATATCAATCTTTCTGTACAGTGTACAGTGAAGAACAAAATAAATAAATAAAAATACATAAATTACCTTAACCATATGCTCCTGCACACAACTGCATTCGCTACTTCCCAATATAGACAACAGTTCATCTGTAGATATGAAGTAAAATCTGGGGAAGATCCTTCGCTTCGAGTCCAGATAGTTATTGAGGGACTTCTGACACCTCTCTAGACCTTCGCTGAGTCCTTTGAAGTCCTCCAGTCTACCAGATACGAGACAACAATCGAGGACGAGCTTGCGTTTGGCAGTGTCCAACATTGTCTGAAATAAATTGCAGACATATCATCACAAATAACCATTCAACGCACTTCTCAGAAACAAAATGGAAACAATTGCCTTTTCTGCTCAGTGTGATCTTCTGCAAATTAAATCACTTTTTTCCATGACAAATACACAGTTAAATACAAAATTATTAAGTATCTGTGACTACACATCCCCACAAGTGGAGCAGCCAGCTGGGTTGATAGTGACATGTTACAAATATAAAAGTTACCCTTTCAGCGTCACTAAAATGAAGAGATTCAAGATCGATGGCATACCGGCCTTTTCACTGTACAAATTGAAGATTTTAATCCTGATGTTAAACATTCATAAATGAAAGGGAAAACTATTATGAACTGAGAACTCCAAAGAATACAAAAAGTACATGTGAGTTTTTAAGAATTATCCAAGAAAAAGCAGCGCACAATCTCAGTGTATAGGTTATTTCATCGGTAGATGCAATTCGACGAGACAAATAATTTGGCATCAATATCTCATTTTGAAAAAAAATTATACATGGGAGGTTTCGTGGATCCACCGACAATATAAGATAAAAAATTGGGAAATAATTCATACCCTCCTGAATGACTTGTCTATATCATCAAACTTCTTGGCTTCCTCAGGCAACTGTACTCGGATGTCTCCGGCCACAAAGATTCCCTCCAGATAGAGCCACTTCCTCTGCAACGCCAGCCATTCATCAATCACTTCACTCACCATAGACAGGTCTTTATCCCACTTCTCCACAATTGACAGAAATGGCCCAATGAATCTGGAAAATAAGTTTTTGGTAGGTCATAATCATCTCATATGAATTACTCACTATGAAGCACTATGGAGTAGCAAAAGAAGCATCGGCAGACCACAAAAGAGATGGACTAAGGACATTACTCCAATCGCAGGAAGGAAATGGATGCAGAGGGCACAGGACCGCAACAATTGGAAGAGGCCTATATCCAGCAGTGGAGAGATGGCTGACTAAGAAGAAGAAGACTATGAAGCACTTACTTCCAATTACACAATCCCCTGGTCTTTTAAGATAAAATAATAATCTAGAACAAGGTTTCCCAAGCTGGTGTCAGCGGGCGCATGTGCGTATGCGACCAATGCACCTGCAACTAAATGTTCAAATAAAAAAATGATTTTTTACAGGTTTCTATAGGTTTCATTGCCGGCAAACTCCTCATATTTATTTTCATTACATACAGTGGTCAGTTCAATCGAGAAGTGGTGTGTAGATAGAAAGATACATAGACATACTGTGATGCAGCCATCCCTTGCAGTGTCATACTGTTGTCATCTATCAGGGCAGATATCTCGTCACAAGGATTGAGGATATAACCTCTGTCCTCATTGTTCTTGGTGTGTTTGGACACTGTGAACGCCATTGTCTCCCAAACCTGCTGAATCTCCTTCACACCCTTCTCAATTGACAATTCCTACAAAGACAAATGTTGACGTGCATAGAAAGAAAAATTGTGGAATTTTCAATATAAGACTGTAGAATTATTTACAAAACGCTAATGCTTACCTTGGAAGCCTGCATGACAATTGTCTCCGCAATGGTCTGGTATCTGTGGAGCTCCATAGCAAACATGTCCTTCAGAGTGAACCTGTCAGGTGACATGTCAAACTCCTGGCCTGTAAAAAATTGATCAATTCTTTGTTTTAGTCATGTTTAGAATTGGCTTCATATCTACTAATAGTATTGCGCATAATGTCTAAAAAAATAATTAACAAGATGAATAAACTAAATCTAAAAACTTAAGCTTCCCTCACCAGTCTTTTCCATGAGTTCCTTCCAATGCCTCTCTCTCATGGCCTCGTTCTTGAGTGCCACCATAAGAGGAATGACATTCTTGAACTGTTTCATTTTGGTGTCCAACATCTGCCCGGCTGGCATGTTTCTGACAACTTTGGGCAGCTTTCTAAAATGAAATGTTACTTTTTGACAATAATCTACACAACCTCTTATTATTTATGGCTTCTCACATATTTCTTTACGCCAACTCTGTGTCTCTGATAAAGCTAAAACGTTTTGATTCACAAAATAATCAGATCATCACTCTCATGTTCTCAATAAATTCATCATTGGATGCGTCCAGATAGTAGGATGCAAACATCAGTCACCAATCTTCAATCATTCGTCGAACTTTCGGAGCATTTGACGAAGAAATATTCGTGCTAACGTCGTGCTCTTCGAATATTTCTACAGCGTATGGTTCGAAAGTTCACCGAATGATTGAAGATTGGTGATTAACGTTTGCATCCTACTATATAGACGCACCCATTGAGAATTGCCTCACCGAAACACAATACTGCCTCAGAGCAGACTCAAGGTTAGTGAGGCAGTAAATTCTATTCCTTATTATTTTTCACAACATTTTTTTTTATATTTTTTAAAATGTAAAAGAAGTTAAAGAAGTATGTCAGGCAAGGGTGGCCAACCCGCGGCCCGTGGGCCACATGTGGCCCTCAGGGTGTCTGCTTGTGGCCCGCGAAGCATATGGACACACTTTTTTTATAATAGTCGATACAAGTGCCTGTACTTTTTTGAAAAAAGGTATTTGGAGAAATTATTCTTAAAAAAAACCGAGGAGTTTGCAAAAAGTTTCAAATTAGTAATTTTAAGGTGAAATAAAATTGTGAAATGTTCCATATATGGATTATATAATATATTGTTGTGGCCCGGTAGGAAATCTCATTTCTAAAATTTGGCCCGGCTGCTGAAAAAGTTGGTCACCAATGATGTAAGGATTGATCTATATGGCGTTTCATTCTCTTTGCCTACCCCCACTTGGGATACGGCATACAAGAATAGAATACTTCATTGTTAAATATGTTGCAAACAAGGTTTATAGACATTTTTTTTCTTATAGCATTGAAACAATTGTAAAAATACCACACGTCAAAACTAAAAACTCCATTATTGAAAGAATTATAATATTGTACCTGAAATCTTTCAAGAAGTTTTCAATACCATCGACAAGTTGTTGCGGATCCAGATTGACCCACAAAGTCTTAGACCAAGTGTCTCTGGCATCATTCTGTTTGTTGTATAGATCGTAGATCATTTTCAGTCCGGCATA
This sequence comes from Athripsodes cinereus, assembly GCA_947579605.1. Lineage (NCBI taxonomy): Eukaryota > Metazoa > Arthropoda > Insecta > Trichoptera > Leptoceridae > Athripsodes > Athripsodes cinereus. Next base: position 24,383,400 of record OX388318.1, read on the forward strand.
ATCGGTTTTGGCTTTGTTAAACAAACTGTAATCGGCCAGAGGGTTGTCAAATAGTTGTTCTGCATTGCACAGCTCCAAACGCCTATTTTCCAGTTCATCAATTTCTTTGCCATAAATCTACAGGAATAAAAGAATTATTTTCTGATTCCTAGTCTATCTAATTATGCGTAGAATATAATAATAAAACATCAAAAACATTTGCACATGAGTGGATAGTCATTATATTTGTAATGAGGGATGTGAACCCGCAACCTCCTAATCGAAAGTCTAAGACTCTACCATCAGGTTACCAACCACCTCAATGTTTATTTGTAGAGATCTAAAATTTGAAGGTTTCTTACATCCATCAGCTCCAAACCCCTGTCCATATCTTCCCCGGCTGCACCAGGCCCCTGGGCATCAAACCTTGCAACAAACTGCTCCAACAAAAAGAGAAACTCTGCTATCTGGGTGAGTGTGATTTTGGAGAACTTATCTTTGGTGCCCTCCAGCTTCCTGGACCTGAATATGGAGGATTTGTAGAGCGTGTTCCATTGCGCCTCCAAATCCAACGACATCTGGAGATCTTCGTCCATCACCTGCGAAGAAATTATTTCTTGAAAAACTGTTTCATAGTTGAGAATTAACATAACATAACATGTATACATACAGATCGAGCTGGTCCCAAACTTATATATGAATCTTGTATTATGAGTACTAACGTGACAATATACTCAACACATATACATGTAACACCCAAACCCAGAACAGTTCGAAAGAGGTCATTTTTCATTTTTGTCCTAGTCGTGAATCAAACCCAGGACCTCGTGACTCAAAGGCAAGAGCGTTACCTCCGTGCCACACCAGCCACTTGTGAGTATGTTGTATATGTAAAATATGTTAAGAGTTTGAGTGACTGACATAATAAAAATATTTTCAAACAATTTCTATTACAGTTCAGACTAGAATATTTTCAGAACAAAAAAAATTACATGTAAAGCATTGCTCAATCGGGACAGAGACATTCTAAGTAGAAGAGTCATTGGTGTATGGCCCATGCTCCAGAGAGTGATTGAATTGAGTTGAGATAAATGTTATTTTATACTCACCTCAATGTTGTGTGCTCTAAGCATATAGAAAGTCTCCTGCATGGATTTGTACATGACCTCAGCGCTAATACTCATCTTTTGGACTTGTGTCACCGTGGACATCACCAGCTTGAAGTCCTCCAAACCCTTGATGTTCAAATTTATGTGACGCTTCATGCGCTGAAAGTGAGAAAATGAAATTGAGTTCATACATTAAAATTTTTACATCCGTACCTTATACCTACCATTATGGCATCTCTTAAAAAAAGATAATCCAGTGGATTTGCTACAAGTAATAAACAAAGAGCAGCTTATCTTTTCAGTGCCACAAAAAAAAACCTTTACCAACAAATTCAAGATACATCAACTGATCAAATTTAAGACACATTTGTCTTTATAGTGCACTCAATTTTTTTTAGAGGAAAAAGTAGTATATAGATTTCTTTATTTCTTTATTTATTATTAATGACCTGGATGATGCTCTATCACAATACACCACTCTTATGACTACATCATCAGTGTCAGAAATATCATGAAGAAGTGATTCAATTGACACAGAAACATTTTGAATCAAGAAGACTGATTTCTGCCTTGTACTCTCAGGAGTACGGTTAGCGACAATTGCATTGGATGAGTATATAAAAAATATTAACTTACATCCATATCATCACGAAATTCAATCATTTTGTTTCTCGTGCTGGTTCCGAGACATCTGCCCAGCGTATCTTTCCACTCCTGGGCTTGATCCTGAATATTTTGAATTATGGGCCGCAAGTTAACTCTGATTGGTCCCACATCAAAGAACTTTACGTGTCCGTCCAAGTCGTCTATGATGTTCTCAAAGAATGTAAACTTTTCATCGTACGCTACGAGTTGGGAGTATTTCTCGGTGAAACGTTGACAGGTTGTTTCTTTGTCTGGTGTCCACAGAGATTTATATTTCTTCCACCTAAAACAACGGAGAAGAAAAATTAAAATGTATACATACCAACACGGAATTCCCAACAAGTGGAGTAGCCAGCAGACCAACTACATGCAATAAACAAGCAAGTCGTCCACTCTGTGCCAATAAAAGTTAAGAAAATGGATAAATATAATTGAAATCTATACTCACTTTTGAATATAAACAAATACTTCTTGAGTGGCCCTGTAGGCAGAATCCTGAGACAGCGTCAGAAAGTCTCCAATATCCATGACGTAGAGGACGTCATCTAGGAAGGAGAAGGATTTGAAACTGTCCGTCCCTGGAATAGGCTGTGAAGGGCAAGGGAGACATGTGCCACGCATCCAGCGAGTGAAGGCTGATAGCCTGAAAACAATCAATTCATATTCAGTTATTGTCTATGGTACATTTTTTCTTCTTTATCTATGACTCCTGTCATGTTGCTGTCACTAGTCAAAATTGTAGTGAAAACATGCAATTTAATTTAATTTAATCTTTTTTTTTAATGATAATGTACTGCTTACCTCCTGACGAATCCCTTGATGCTCTTCACCACTGCATAGTATACCTCCAGAGGGGTGGGAATCATCACTACATTGGGAGGCCTAAGTGCGGCATCCACTTGAAACGTGCAAGACTTTCCGTTCAACTTCTCGTTGAAATCTTTCATATTCTTAATGCAGAAACTAAAAATATAAACAAATTTTAATCACCTAATAATTTACAGATGTGCAGACTGTAAACAGCTCTGATTTCCAAGCGATTGGTTTCTGGTTAGGATCACATTGCCGAGATACTCACCTTCACGGAAAAAAACTATTGCTTAATTAGGTGTATTTAGAATGTATTTGGGTTTGTGACCAATCTAGATTGACGTTAAAGAAAATTCTTGAGAGAGAAACTAAATAAATGGGTATTTTAACTTTATAAATATTTTACAAACTTCACATTAAATTTGAGTTTTTATGAGTTACCTATTTAAGTTGCGGAGTTTGGTGAGGGTGGGAGTTATCAAACATGACTGCTACAATCAAACCTTTTAATTCATGACATAATACAGTAATGCGTTGACTCGACTTACATACAGATTATGAATCCCTCACGTACTGTCATGAAATGAATATATACAAGATTGTAAATATTATTTTAGATTGTAAATTTAATATTATTATTTTCATATACCTAGATCGAATGTTTGTAGTAGGTGATTAATAAAGGGATGAGACTTAGTTTAATTTCAAGTGGATGATGATGATCTATCTATCTATGTAGGAGACAGAGACAGGTATATTTTGGTGTGTGTCATAAAGAGATGGAAGTTGTTTTTTTGTGTGTTGCTAGGGCATTTTTTCAGGATCTGAAGAGGTAGGATAGATGACTCGTGGCAGTTTAGTTTTGAATCCAGAGGGAGGTGGGACTGAATCATATTAATATCTGTGTTTGAATTCGACATCTTTTAATATTTTTATTTACCCACCTTCGTAGTTATTAAAACATTATATTTTAGTGATATTTCCACAATTGGGAATATATAAAAATCATCCTAAATTACTTTTAATTAGCATTTAAAATCCGTGATGCTGCCAGCTGTCTAAGATAAGATTTTCTTTTAATATTATTAATTTATTATTTATATCTAGGTGCTAGGATACTCTCAGGATGTCTGTTGTCTACAAGGCAATATTTGTACTCAAGGATTTATTATTTTACAGATTTTGGAAACAAAGGAATTATGTGTTATATATTATTGTATGTATGTATGTACTTGTTACCGATTTTATATAGCGCCGTCCGACACACCTACAACTAGACCGATGTCAGTGGCGTACCGATCTACCCAATATTATATTTTTATTTAATTTATTTTACCAAAACGAAGGATTGTACAGTTCGGAGTGGAGTTTTATGTTGAGCAGGATATTATTTGATTATTTAATTAATTACATATTTTATCATCGATGTCATTTGTCTTCTATAAACTTACTGGATTTTTCTACTTATATTGCTGTGACATTCTATAATGTATTAATTAACATTTTTGCAAGGCATGGTTATATCGTATTGTTTATGTATTATTATATTAATATGTTTATATTAATACCATTTATCCAAAAATCCCTACATAAACCCTTTTCCTTCTAGGGAATGTAGTTTTGTCCAGTCGTTTGTTAGGCCCCAGACGATTTGGGTACGACGTTATTCCTTTCTTAACAAAATATATGATATTGTAGTATATAATTATGCATGATAATTATTTAAATCAAATTTTGTAAAAATAAGTAGTTCAACTAACAAAACTCTCTCCTTTTCCCTATATGCTGGAGGACCCACAATCCATTATAAGGTCTTTGGGCATTTGTAAATGGATATTATGTTTAATAAACTTTAATTTATTAATAACTGGTTGGTAAATCACTGTTCGTGATATTGCTAACTATATTAGTAGTCTATCTTATCAGTTCTGTAAGAACACACCTTGCAATCATTAACATAGTTGGATGTGCGTAGAGATTGGTGGTGCTTTCTCTGCGTATAAATCAACTTAACCAATGAAAAGGTATTTATTTCAAATGTTCTCCGACTGAAGCAGGTACAGCTCCATTCCTCGAATTTCTGCTAGAGTATAGCTTGAAGGGGTTATCTGCACCCTTTGGCTGAAGCTCAATGATCAGGAATCTTTAGGACTAATATTATTATATGTTTTTGTTGCATAATGGCATGTTCTAATGAGGGTATATAGCAAATATATTGCATGTTCTAATGAGGTTATATAATATATATTATTTTATATATATTCGCGAGTAGAGTTGTGCACTCGGGCTCAAAATGCGGCATGGGACAGTTTGAGACGTGAGGGAGCGGAGGCGGCGCTCCTTTAGCATGGACACAGCATGCTTTCCATGCACTAACATGGTAGTTAGTCTCTGAAAAATGATGTCATAGCAATCGTGTTGAAATTTAATTAATATTCAAAAGTAATAAAGTTATGTTTTCGGGTGCGCCACTGTCCTTTACGACGCAACGAATTAGTAGGTATGTTGTAGAACATATGTACATACATCGGCTATAGAAACTATGAAATGGTTATCTTATGTAGGGACATAGATCGGCAACCAGTTACCATACAACATTCTCGTACTGATATAGAATAATATTATTTGAATTTTATGTTATGATGATTGTTATGTTATATTTCGTTATGTTTTATTATGCACTATTTTTATTATGTTATTTTACAGTATCTCAAGGTAAGTGATCTGACGTCAAAGTTGACCTCAGAGTTAATATGTATCAAAATTCATGTTTAAATTGTTTTATTGATTTTGTGATTTTGTTGTTCTTTTTGATTATTGAAATGTATATTTCAGGTGACTTATTTTGCGTTTTAAAAATACACAACGTAGGTAAAATTATCGGCAAAACACAACGTACTGGGTCCGAATCTACTGAAATAGTTAATAGATAAATCTAGACGATCACGAAAGGCCAAAATTCGTTAATTAATTTAATTAGGAATGCGATATTTCGTACGTATATTTGCAACAATGCGAAAATTCATAAAATTCTTAGCTAGTCGGATAGGGATGTAAATTCTAGTTTGGGAATCATTTATTACAGTAGGTATAGTTTAGAAGCTAGGATGTTGCAAATTCGGAGCTTAGAATGGTTTGAGTTAGGTAGGATCATCACAAATGGTGCCTTGGACCAGAATATTATGTCTGTCATTGCAGACATAAACTGGGTTTTTACGGAGTAGAAGTGGGTTTTGGGTTTGCGATGATAAATAACTAAAATCATGAATATTGGAGGGGGGGGGAGCATAAATGGGTTTTGAGGAGTAGAACTGGGTTATGGACAGAGGAATGTGTTTGGTTTTTGAGGGGAGGAATACAATTTATACTTGGTGGATGTAGTGAGAAAATTGGTTGATGATTTTTACTTCGAGAACCGCGGGTTGGTTATCCATGGATTATAGTGTTAGTCGAATTAGGCAACATGAATATTATGTATGTGAATTGTATTTTATGTATATGGGTATATGACTAGAGTTTTTAGGATTTTTAGATATTATAGTATTTGGGCAAAATGGATAAATAATAGGTAGGTATATAGTTTGATGTTAGTTATATGTATCAAGTACATGTTTGTTAGGGACTGATATTATAGGTATTATTATTTCTTGAGGAATATGGTCTTAACATTTTACAGTATCTGTAAGTTAAGTGGTTTGTTAATAAACTTTTAGAATTCTGTCAAGTTAATTATTTGGGGTGTGAAATAAATTTATGATCGAGGTATGAATGGTGAATATATTATTGAGTTTGAAATAATATTAGACCAGATTTTATGAGTATCTGATAACATACATAATACAATATATGAATGAAGCGGATAAGTATATAGGCGATAATCGAATGATGGGTTTTGATAAAATCACGATTTAGGTGATTATTTTTACAGTTATATGTTAAATGGTTAGCTGGAAGAAATAGTGGATATTCATTCTTACAGGCTCAGGTTGGAGGGGATAGCCTACGCTCTTTTAAGCCCGGGGGGGGGCAAAACCAAGGGCTTCACATTGGATAACGTTGGAACTCTTTGTGTACCCTGAAAGGTGGTATCTATCATTTTAAAATGGAGGACTGGAAGAAGAAACGAATTTATGAAAATATTCTAAGAAGAAAGAGGCTGGTGTTCGCTGATATAACACATCATGTCTTCCAAATAGAGAAATAAGATGTACAACCTATAAATGCTAAGATATTAATTAATACGTTATAATATTTAAAACCAAGAACGAGAGTGGAAATAATATTATTACTGGAATGACAAAAAACTATAGTTTTAAATAAAGATGCAAGCAGATAGGTATACGGGATATTATAGTACCTAACGGGATGTATACGATCAGTGGTTGTTAAACTGTATGCCTGATATTGTGATGTTGCTGAATGGAACAAAGAAACCTGAGACAAAGGGTATTAGGAATTATGCGTGCGCTAAAATGAGATAATTATTTCAATTGAATATTTATTGGTAGGATAACAACATGATTTACTTGCAAGAAACTTGGTGGAAAGTTTGGACAGCGATGATAGAAGTTTTATGGAAACCAAAAGACGACTAGATAGGATTGTGTCGCATTGTATCCTCTCTGTTAACACAAAAGAGAGTGGTGTACAATAACATAAATTGCTGGAGAGGACTAATGTAAGAAGAAAGGACAACGCTATGATGTAACAGGTTGAGATTCACTTGCGGATCTATCGATGTTACAAATGGAATATTATTTAAAATTTAATGTGTTATAATTTTAAATTGTGGTGTCAAATATTATAATAATATTATTCAATAGTGTTAGATTGAAGTTATTTAAATGTGAACTATGAAGTGTTTAGTTTTAATATTATTTTACAAGTGGAACGAATATGATATTATGTACCTTTGTGGTTATAGTTGTGTGTAAATATAATATTTAGTTGTGTGTGTGATAGTTTGAAATATGTAGATAAGTGTTTTTTTTTTCAGGACTTTTGAAATGAATGAGGACGATTCATTTATATATACCTAATATGTAGGTATATACATTAGGTGACTGTTATATTGGATACAAGGGAAATTCTATATACCTATTATAGAATAACATATTGGGATGTATTGTGTGGGTATTGTCAATGCAACTCGTTTAAATATTGCGTTTTGTATTTTATATGCATAAATGTGTGTAAATACATCAAGGGAGGGGTTCCCACCACTTACCTCTGGATGTTTCAAGAACATTGTATGTTATCTTTCTCCTAATTATTTGTGGTATTATTATGGATGATTTAATTTAGGTACGTAATTATAGGTATTTTGAGTTAGCTGTTCGCGTTTGATGTTATTTAGGCACATTGTCAACACATTATCACGAATTTTGTCTGGTTAGCTGGAGGATGTTGCATTACTTGTAGAATTAGGTGACTTGATCACGTGGATCAAATTCTTATGGACGGCTGCGTGTTGACTAGGAGAAATCGGGTTGCAATCTGTGAGAAATTGTATGACAGTGGTGGAAACGAAGGATGTAGGCCAGGATGGAGGGATTTGTCAATCGTTTCTCTCTGCCTACCCCATCTGAGACGCAGCGTGATGGTGCTGAGAGATGAATGGTTATTTAGTATGAGCTGCCGGTGGAGAGTTGGTCTCCCACTTTTTCCGTGAGTTTTCGGGTGCCCTGTGGGAGGACGGGTGTTTTAGGAAGTTAAGACATTTAGCATCTTGGATACGATGAGGTTTGCCGCCGTTTTTGAATGTCTTGAATTTGTGTCGGTACGGAGAGGACGATTTGCGTATCAGTTGTGTGCTGCAGGACTACTGGTTGCATCAGCAAAGGAATCATGGATATGAGACATCTGGCTAGTAGTACAGGATTGGTGTTACCAGCGAATTGGATCACCCTGAAGAATGCATATATGGACTATAAAGAACCACAACGACTATGAATAATTATAATGATGTGTGATTACATGAAAAGGAATTTTAACAAAATGCAACTTGGATATTAAAGTATAAGAACAATCTTGTTATTATTATATTTATGTTCTGTAGATGTAACGACATAAAATAATAACGAAACACAAAATAATAAAATAAATAGTATGTTATGTTAGGGCAATAATATTGAGCGAGTATTTCTCAAGTGGATGCATTGGGGTTGTACTATTATTATTGATGACATGAATAGAGGAACACAGTTGGCGAGGTACCTATGACCTATCGGAATAAACAGGGGCGGACTCGAAAGTTGGAATTAAATAATTATGAAGAATAATTAGAAAATAAAAAATTGTTTGTGAGATAATGCCTCATCCATTTTGTCTTCAGCATGATCACAAGGGGGGGATGTCATGAAATGAATATATACAAGATTGTAAATATTATTTTAGATTGTAAATTTAATATTATTATTTTCATATACCTAGATCGAATGTTTGTAGTAGGTGATTAATAAAGGGATGAGACTTAGTTTAATTTCAAGTGGATGATGATGATCTATCTATCTATGTAGGAGACAGAGAGAGGTATATTTTGGTGTGTGTCATAAAGAGATGGAAGTTGTTTTTTTGTGTGTTGCTAGGGCATTTTTTCAGGATCTGAAGAGGTAGGATAGATGACTCGTGGCAGTTTAGTTTTGAATCCAGAGGGAGGTGGGACTGAATCATATTAATATCTGTGTTTGAATTCGACATCTTTTAATATTTTTATTTACCCACCTTCGTAGTTATTAAAACATTATATTTTAGTGATATTTCCACAATTGGGAATATATAAAGATCATCCTAAATTACTTTTAATTAGTATTTAAAATCCGTGATGCTGCCAGCTGTCTAAGATAAGATTTTCTTTTAATATTATTAATTTATTATTTATATCTAGGTGCTAGGATACTCTCAGGATGTCTGTTGTCTACAAGGCAATATTTGTACTCAAGGATTTATTATTTTACAGATTTTGGAAACAAAGGAATTATGTGTTATATATTATTGTATGTATGTATGTACTTGTTACCGATTTTATATAGCGCCGTCCGACACACCTACAACTAGACCGATGTCAGTGGCGTACCGATCTACCCAATATTATATTTTTATTTAATTTATTTTACCAAAACGAAGGATTGTACAGTTCGGAGTGGAGTTTTATGTTGAGCAGGATATTATTTGATTATTTAATTAATTACATATTTTATCATCGATGTCATTTGTCTTCTATAAACTTACTGGATTTTTCTACTTATATTGCTGTGACATTCTATAATGTATTAATTAACATTTTTGCAAGGCATGGTTATATCGTATTGTTTATGTATTATTATATTAATATGTTTATATTAATACCATTTATCCAAAAATCCCTACATAAACCCTTTTCCTTCTAGGGAATGTAGTTTTGTCCAGTCGTTTGTTAGGCCCCAGACGATTTGGGTACGACGTTATTCCTTTCTTAACAAAATATATGATATTGTAGTATATAATTATGCATGATAATTATTTAAATCAAATTTTGTAAAAATAAGTAGTTCAACTAACAAAACTCTCTCCTTTTCCCTATATGCTGGAGGACCCACAATCCATTATAAGGTCTTTGGGCATTTGTAAATGGATATTATGTTTAATAAACTTTAATTTATTAATAACTGGTTGGTAAATCACTGTTCGTGATATTGCTAACTATATTAGTAGTCTATCTTATCAGTTCTGTAAGAACACACCTTGCAATCATTAACATAGTTGGATGTGCGTAGAGATTGGTGGTGCTTTCTCTGCGTATAAATCAACTTAACCAATGAAAAGGTATTTATTTCAAATGTTCTCCGACTGAAGCAGGTACAGCTCCATTCCTCGAATTTCTGCTAGAGTATAGCTTGAAGGGGTTATCTGCACCCTTTGGCTGAAGCTCAATGATCAGGAATCTTTAGGACTAATATTATTATATGTTTTTGTTGCATAATGGCATGTTCTAATGAGGGTATATAGCAAATATATTGCATGTTCTAATGAGGTTATATAATATATATTATTTTATATATATTCGCGAGTAGAGTTGTGCACTCGGGCTCAAAATGCGGCATGGGACAGTTTGAGACGTGAGGGAGCGGAGGCGGCGCTCCTTTAGCATGGACACAGCATGCTTTCCATGCACTAACATGGTAGTTAGTCTCTGAAAAATGATGTCATAGCAATCGTGTTGAAATTTAATTAATATTCAAAAGTAATAAAGTTATGTTTTCGGGTGCGCCACTGTCCTTTACGACGCAACGAATTAGTAGGTATGTTGTAGAACATATGTACATACATCGGCTATAGAAACTATGAAATGGTTATCTTATGTAGGGACATAGATCGGCAACCAGTTACCATACAACATTCTCGTACTGATATAGAATAATATTATTTGAATTTTATGTTATGATGATTGTTATGTTATATTTCGTTATGTTTTATTATGCACTATTTTTATTATGTTATTTTACAGTATCTCAAGGTAAGTGATCTGACGTCAAAGTTGACCTCAGAGTTAATATGTATCAAAATTCATGTTTAAATTGTTTTATTGATTTTGTGATTTTGTTGTTCTTTTTGATTATTGAAATGTATATTTCAGGTGACTTATTTTGCGTTTTAAAAATACACAACGTAGGTAAAATTATCGGCAAAACACAACGTACTGGGTCCGAATCTACTGAAATAGTTAATAGATAAATCTAGACGATCACGAAAGGCCAAAATTCGTTAATTAATTTAATTAGGAATGCGATATTTCGTACGTATATTTGCAACAATGCGAAAATTCATAAAATTCTTAGCTAGTCGGATAGGGATGTAAATTCTAGTTTGGGAATCATTTATTACAGTAGGTATAGTTTAGAAGCTAGGATGTTGCAAATTCGGAGCTTAGAATGGTTTGAGTTAGGTAGGATCATCACAGTACACACACAACCATTACGCACTATTGCGAATTCTCAACTGCTTGACTATCTTCATTCGTACAATCCCTAAGTACCCTGTTATTGTCCATCTCTTTCACAGCACTATTGCATTAATCTTTCTATCTCTTTTGTTCTCAACCTCATCATCTGTCACCTTCACACACACACATCCTTCTTTTACCATGGAAGTATCTTACATTCCCTTTTTCCGATGGAAGTAAGAGTAAGAAAAATAATGATAAATTGTCCTATTCGATGAATACTTATTGCCTCCCGAATATTACTTCGTTAAGTGACTGATGTATGCAGTGGACAATCTAAATATTTACGTACTCCGTGAGAGCCTCAAATATCTTGAGTTCCCAGTGGCTGTAGAAACTGGTCATGTGTTTTGAGTCTCCCGTGCTGGTCCCATGCACCAGGAACTCCAACTTCATGAGAATGGGCCCCACAGTCTCGTACATGTGCACCATCGTGCTCACGAGTTTGTTGCGTTGCTTGTCCACCTCGGCAAAGAATATCTGAGAAATGAAACAAACTTTAAAGTTGTCTTTATTTTGTTTATCCAATATAATGTTTGGGTTAATTGGCAGAGATTGTGCCATTGCGATAAACTCTCCCTTTGTATATTGATTGTATTTTAGTTAAATGCTTTTCTTTATAAAATTGTATGTATTGTAATCAATGTACAGTAAAGAATGAATAAATCGAGAGATTATAAACTTTTTCTAAATAAACATTCAGGTCATCCTATCCGTGAATTAATTACAATATACATTCTGGATGGGGTATTTTATTGCGGAATTGAAAATAGTTTTATACATGTTATAGAAATTCTTATCTTTTTCAGGATTCTCAAAAACTTGCGATAAAAAAGTGGCATTTCTATTCTACTCTCGGTTTCCACAGAATAAAACCTTTTTAAAAAAATTCCAATATATACGACTACTTTATTAAATATAAAATTGTAAAAAGAGCATAGGTACACAATTTCATAGTAAACTTTTATTTTGATTACAAAAATATATATTGATACATACTTTACAAGGGTATCTGAGTGTATTGTCCATGACTCCTGTCTTAGGATCTGGCGAGGGTTCTGGTACGAGGATAGGGAACATGTCGAACTTCTTCATCTCCTCAATCTTGTCAGCCACCTCTTTGTTTACCATCATAATATGTCCGTGGATGCATTGCAGGGCATTTAAACCTGGAATGAAGAATAAATAATTTTGTATATTTAAAAAATGATGCTATTAGGTCAGATCATGTGAGAGATGCTGCAGGAGGTACAGTGTGTGAGGCGTTTAGGCAGGCGGAGGACAGGTTGGGGTGGAGGAGCTTGTCGCTTGGTTGGGGTCATGGTGGTCACGATCCTCAGCATTGAGGGACCGACTTGGAAGAAGAAGAAGAAGATTAGGTAGGATGAACATGCTAGAAATGAGACTATGCATCATAGCACTCAAAGACCCATAGTTACTGCGAGTAATCACTATCAGTGCCCACAAACAGTTTTCATCAATTCCTCCATTCTCACTGTTGCAATATAAGGTCTGCCAATTGAGAAACATTTTTATGCAAATCATAGAAGCAACCACTATTTTGGGAACTCATATTTCAAAACTTTTGCACCTCTACCGATTAGATTTTGCACAATGTTTCATTGTGTAAAACAAAGATATATCTAATTAAAAAAGTTTTATTTTCTACTTACGCTTCTGACAGTTATCCACAAAGGTGTCAATATCCAACGAAGACCACGGTATCCTCTCCAAGCCTGGCTGGAGTCTCTTCTCCATGACAACGAGATGAGATCTCATGAGTTGTAATACCGAGGAGTCCAGAGTGTCCAATATAATGTTGTACATCTTCACAATGTCATTTAATTTCTCCAACTCGTAGTACAAGCGATCTCTTTGTAAGGCACAGTCTTTAATAGCTTCAGGAATACAAAAACCTAAAAAAAACACAAGCAATTTACATAAAAAAATGTGATGATATGCAGTGGCGAGATTATCACTACATTAGTGATTTCTTCCATCTAGCCACGATCAAATGCAATGATTTTTGAATTTCTATCAACAATTCGATAATCAAAAGGTTTCTGAGAATGGAGGCCCAGAAACCAAAACCAAAGCGTGAGTAGACTAGCATTAACATAAAGGGATAACCTCATACGATATGCCAGTAAGAATTGGATGCAGACGGCTGAGAATCGGACAACATCGAGAGCATTAATGGAGGAGGTTATTCATCAAGTGGAGCGAGAAATATGAATTTTTATTCACCCAAATTTTCCATGAGTTCTGACTCTGCAATTACTTGAAAGATATTCTGCTTGAAATTAGATGCGTATCTCAAATTATAGTCCAACATCAGATGCCCTTCCATCACATCGTGCCACAATAGGGGTTGAAGTTTCACCTGTAATCAACAAATCGTGAAATTATCATAAAACTTTTGCAAAACTAATCTTTTATTTTACACCTATTTTGTCGAAGGCTTTTATAGCCGTTCATTTGATAAATAAATACAACAAATTTAATCTTCCATCAATTCTCTCAAAAACTTCCAAATTTATACTCAAATACATTTTTGTTGATAAGTTATTTTTTGAACAAGAGGTTTGTGATAGTGCACCATACTTGAATAACATATTGGAGTCTCGTGATCATCGTAGAAAGACGTTGGTTAAACGAGGAGCAAAAACATTCTGAATTTCTTATGAAGCATGTTTTATCGGTGAATTCTCAAAAATAAAGTTGACTACACTAATTAAAATTAAAGATCAAAAGTATTCCTACTACTTTTGAAACGAGAACCCATCTAAACAATACCTACTTGTCAATCAGAGACATTCTTTTGACAAACATTCTCTTACCTTTTGTCCGTGGTGAACTTGTAAACTGGACGGTCTATTGAAGCCATCTTTTTTGCCTCTCATTTTGATCTGACTCTTCACAGCTGAAAAATAAAACATGGATAATTTTCACAATTCAAGAAAAAATCAGTAGATGCTGTGTAGAAATGTTAATTTGTTTAACAAAAAAATAATATTATTACTCTTGGCAAGCTCCTCTTGCTGCATTTTGAAGACATCTTCGGGATTAATGGAGGCCAATGACGCAGCTTTTTCGGCCATATACTGCTTCCCCGCTTCTGTTAGATCGGCACAAGACTGTTTTGATGATTCAGCTAAAATTTAATCAGACAATTCAATATAAAGATCTTGTTTCGTTTTTGTGTATTATTATTTTGTTTTTTTTTTTTGCTGTATTTGTTAAAAATAAAAATTGAACATTTAAGACAGAGATAAATCAAATTAATAAATATAGAAATTTTGTTGTATCATATATCTCTATATAATCATAATAAAAATCTTTACTGCACAAAAAATCAAAATTAGAAAATAAGAATTGCAAAATTTTAACTAGACAAATAAATTTGTGTAATGGGCAAGGAGTTTATCGCAGAAATGCGATATCATCTAGCTAATCCATAATAATGTTGTTTTTTTTTTACTATTAAATATAATAATGTTGCTTGTTTTTTTATACTATTATTAACCTTGGTTGCTGTTTTGAGGTATTGTTTATTATTGAATAAATAAATGGTATAATAATGAGAGATATACACATTTTTTTGTATGACTATTGTGCAACTACTGTAAACCAAACGGATAATAAAGACAAATAAAAAATTGATCATGTTCTTTTTCACCATGAAGTTTACCGCCCCCTGGGATAGGATATTTATGTTACCTTTTACCGGCTTCACAGACACAACTTTGAGTATCTTCCTCGTCATACCACTCTTCACTAAATTGATGGCATTCTGCACCCATCCATTATATTTTGCCTCTTCATAGTTCTTCATCTCCTTCTGCAGAGCATCATACAGGGCGAAAGCTTTGTCTTTTTCAATACAATCATTCAACTCTTCTGCCTAAAATGAAAAACAGTATGCACTAAAAATATACAATTCATTGTTTTTTTTTAAAGATATATCTGGGTTTTGTTTGTTATAAACTCAAATACAACCATAAACACCTTTCACAGTAATCTACTAAAAGCTTGTGTCGTGAAAGGGGAGTTAGCCGGCACCTGGTATCGAACCACAGATCTCTTGGTTGTCTGTTATTATGTTAAAATAAATTTGCAATAAGGGTCATTCCGTGTCAATTCAACACAATTTTGGGAGATTTTCAGACTTGATGTCTCAGATTTTCATGATTTTTTTTATGCAGCAATATATCATAGACTTATGAAAAAATACCAAATTTCAGCTATGTAGCACAATTATTTTTGAAGTTATTAATTTTTAAAGTTTTCAATTTTTATGAAAAAATCTCATGTCTTGGCACCTTTGGATGCCTATAGACTGGCAACCAGTGATGATATAAACCTGGGAGAGGTCTCGTTTTAAAGCTGTTGAATTGGGCTTTAATCTGATGTGTCACAGGATAGGGGTCACGGTTTGAAAAAAAATTTAAATTTTAAAATTAAATTTTAAAAATTAAATTTTTCAAAAAGTGACAATTTTAAAAATTCCAAAAAATTGTCAAAAATAGTTTGTAATGTATTGATACATATGCCAAAATTCTATTATGGGATCTCAATAGGATCAGGAGATACAGGGCTTCAGAAATGCATGCATCGTGATATTGCGTGTTTTGACACCTTTGGATGCCTATAGACTGGCAACCAATGATGATATAAACCTGGGAGTGGTCTTATTTTAAAGCGGTTGAATAGGGCTTTACTATGATATGCCACAAGATAGGGGTTAAATTATATAAAAAAAAATTAAATTTAAATTTTTCTAAAAATGGCAATTTTAAAATTTAAAAAAATTCTCAAAAAAAGTTTGTAATGTCTTAATACATATAATAAAATTTTATCATGGGATCTCAATGGGATCAGGAGATACAGGGCTTCAGAAATGCATGCATCGTGAAATTGCGTGTATTTTACGATGCGTGTATTTCTGAAGCCCTGTATCTCCTGATCCCATTGAAATCCCATGATAAAATTTTAATATATGTTTTAAGACATTACAAACTTTTTTTGAGAATTTTTTTAAATTTTAAAATTGCCGTTTTTAGAAAAATTTAAATTTAATTTTTTTTTTTAAATTTAACCCCTATCTTGTGGCATATCATAGTAAAGCCCTATTCAACCGCTTTAAAATAAGACCACTCCCAGGTTTATATCATCATTGGTTGCCAGTCTATAGGCATCCAAAGGTGTCAAAACACGCAATATCACGATGCATGCATTTCTGAAGCCCTGTATCTCGTGATCCCATTGAGATCCCATAATAGAATTTTGGCATATGTATCAATACATTACAAACTATTTTTGACAATTTTTTGGAATTTTTAAAATTGTCACTTTTTGAAAAATTTAATTTTTAAAATTTAATTTTAAAATTTAAATTTTTTTTCAAACCGTGACCCCTATCCTGTGGCACATCAGATTAAAGCCCCATTCAACAGCTTTAAAACGAGACCTCTCCCAGGTTTATATCATCACTGGTTGCCAGTCTATAGGCATCCAAAGGTGCCAAGACATGAGATTTTTTCATAAAAATTGAAAACTTTAAAAATTAATAACTTCAAAAATAATTGTGCTACATAGCTGAAATTTGGTATTTTTTCATAAGTCTATGATATATTGCTGCATAAAAAAAATCATGAAAATCTGAGACATCAAGTCTGAATCAGTGTGATGATTTGACACGGAATAACCCATAACTAGTATAGCTATATATCCTCAACATATAAAATATTTATGTACGCATCTACATATCTATCGATTCCTTCACACCACATCCCAAGAATGCCGTATTGATCTATCCTTACATATTTCTTTAGATTCATCCACATTTTTTCATTTCATCCACACAGCACACCGTTTTCTTTTACTCTACACCTTGAGAATTTTAACTACTTTGTCAAACCAGGTAATTCTCGGCTGTCTGCTTTTTCTCACACCTCCTCTTTCAGACAAATAGATCTCTTATTCTTTTGCATAAGCATTCAAACGACCTGTATATAAATAAAACAGGTGTATATAAAACATGTAATAGTTTCAATTCAGCGATGACAAGGTACGCTATATCTCATTTTTTATGGCACAGAGAAGACAGCCTATGTTATGTCAGTTCGTCCACAGACTACTTTACTCACAACAGAACATGCTGTGATGATATGGACAAATAAAGACAAATTTATTTTGAATTGTACCTTTTCAAAATACTCATATGAACTCTTGAGCTTCATGGACATCATTCTGCACCAGAATATGGCTCCAGATACGGGAGGATGGTGCCAAAACAGTGGTGGGTCTTCTTTATCACGCTAGAATCAAATAAATGAGATTTATCAATGTAGTTATAATATTAAAATGCAGTAGAGATGCGATCGTTGAGAAGAATGGTTGGTAAAACGCTGCGTGATAGAGTGAAGAATGAGGATATTAGAAGAATGAGCGGATGCAAGAAGCTGTTGTGGACAGAATGCGTGTAAATAAATTGAGATGGTTTGGTCATGTGGAACGAATGAAAGAGGAAAGAATGACAAAGAGGATATACTTATCTGAAAGAAAGGGTGTGAGGAAACGCGGGCGTCCGAGAACCACGTGGCTTGATCACGTGGATCAAATTCTCAAGGACGGCCGCGTGTTGAGTAAGAGGAACCGACGTGCGTGTATGAGGAACTGTATGAATGTGGAGGAAGCGAAGGAAGTGTGTAAAGATAGATCTTTTTGGCGTTCCGTTCTCTCTGCCTACCCCACTTGGGACACGGCGTGAGGGTATAGTATAGTATAGTTATAATATTTATGTAGTTTTCGAGTGTCCTGTAAAAGGCAGGTGTTCGAAAAAA
Organism: Athripsodes cinereus; assembly: GCA_947579605.1. NCBI lineage: Eukaryota > Metazoa > Arthropoda > Insecta > Trichoptera > Leptoceridae > Athripsodes > Athripsodes cinereus. The sequence continues at coordinate 24,401,768 of OX388318.1, forward strand.
ATAAGACATTTTACATCTTAAATTCAGCGTTGAGGTTTGCCACCTATCCTGAATGTCTTGATTTTATACTGGCACGAAGAGGACAGTTTGTATGTTTCTTACATACAGCTGATCTGCTGGCTATCCCACTTGTGGGATATGCCGTGATGGTATAGTAGTAGTAGTAGGTAGTAGTAGTAGTTATAATATTTACTCTTTATCATTACTCTTGAAAATGTCCACAAGCGTGGACGAAATTAACCTTTTTTTTATGTTCTTAACGAAAAATTGGACAGCGTTTAGTTTTTTTATAATTTAAAATTAATTTTAATTCACTAGCGGTAGAGATGTTATCAGAAGTTGGAAACTGCCTTTTACAGGACACTTTAAAACTTACGATTAATTCTTTCTACTCAACCTAAAATATAAAAAAAAAACAAAAAACAAAGTAAAACAGGAATAATCACCTCAAAGACTGCTCTGACAGAGTTGATCTCGTACGAGAACTGCAACATGACGAGATCATACTTCGTGAGGAGTAACTCGTGCAAGCACTTCCTCGTGTCCAACTTTACAAACCTCAACAACACGGATAGAGCTTCCTCTGATGTTCTGTAAAAGAAAAAAATATTGTGATAAATACATAGTGCATAGTTTTGAAAGGAGAAAATCAAACTTATAATAAAATAAAATAAATAAACAATACAGGATTTTGTATTTTTTTTTTTATCTTTTATTAATAGTTTTCTTTTTCAAACATTACAAGTTTTTGTATGTTTTTTTCTTCCTTTCTATCTTTTCTTAATAGTTTCTATTTGTACTTGGGTATAATATGTTTCAAACTATGTTTTTGTGTGTAAGCGATGGCTGCTTGTGTGATATGCTAGTGAAAACAGATGAATGAGCGGAATGTGCGATACTTAAATAATTGACTTAACTGTGGTACATGTTTGTGAATGACAGCTGAGTTAATGACTTATTTTTATTTTTGTAAACCATATTATTTTATGGTTGTTGCCTGTTTTGCACTTTTTACCAATAAATAAAAAAAAAATAGAGTGAAATATAAACCACTGTGGGTTCTAAAAATAGAAATGGTCTCTGATTTTTTCCTATAAGTTTTCAAGTGTCTTTTAAAAGGGAGGTGTTTGAGAAACATCACACAATCCCAAGACATTTACACATGTTTAGAATATTAACAATTTTTTTAGGTTTAACTTGATTTGGGCTATGAGACAATGTTACATTGCGTAAACGTGGTTCTTCAATTTAGATGTCTGGTTAGATTTGTCATATAAACATCTTCAATTCAGAAGTGATGAGGTATGCCACCATTCCTGAATGTCTTATTTTTAATGGAACAGATAGGACAACATGTATATTTAACATACGCAGTGAGTCTACTGGCTAACCCACTTGTAGGAGATGAATGTTTTGTTTTTTAAAACAACCGTGAAAAGTCATTTTACATTAAAATCTTACCTCAAATTTTCAAAACACTCGTCTATAAAGAGTTTGCTCTCGATATCCAACTTGTCAATTTCCTTATTGACATCCGTCATAATGACATCCCAGTTCTCTTTATTGTCCGAGATGTACAGACTGAAATCTATGGTCTGTATAGGAACAACCAGCTGCTCAATTCTCTTCACCACCTCCTCGACACGAGCTTGATTCTTGATGATCGACTTCAACTCGGGACCAAAGATATTTTTAAATTCCATCAATGTCTAAACCAAAAACAAAAAGACATTGGTAAAAAAAAGAATTTCATCATTATATGTAATATTTATGATAGGTAGCTTAAATTCAAAGATGAGACAAAACACTCATTCAAGGTGTCTTATTTCTTAAAGGCTATCATTTAAACGATCAGCATAATATTGATGTTATGTTCAGCAGAAAAATGTACTCTGCCGACAAATATATCATATTGATATGCTACTTATGCCCAGCGAGAATATTATATTTCTATTGCAAATAATATGATATTGTAAAACTCTAAATTTAATCGACCGGCAAAATTATTATTTGTCCAGCAAAATAAATAAATGAGCAGCAAACCGTGAGCTAATTTTAATTAAACTTGTGAAAGCTAAATTTTTAATCTTGTTCAAATAATAAATCTTTGTATGTAGCATCTTTTTATGTGATTTTATATGTAGCATCTGAATGAACGACACTAGCGTTTTTCGACATTTCAGTAAGATATTTCGTTAAAATAGCAAAGCGGAAACTGGCATTATTTTCGTAGTCATCATTAATTTGGTAAGAAATCACAAAAAATTCATGTGGATCGGAAGGTAAATCGGTGTATGAAAAATATTGTTTATCTAATATTTTCTGCCGGTCAAATAATAATTCTGCTGCTCAAATAACAATTCTGCTGGTCAATTAATTATTTTGTTGTGCGAGTATTTATTAAGCTGTTAATTTTTTTTTATTTGCCGATATAACCAAGTTTGTTTGTAAAACAAGTGTTGCGCTTATTTTTTATTTATTGCTGATGAAAACATTGTTTGCTGTGCAAATGAATTAAATGCTGATTTTTTCTTGCCGAACGAATGGATTTATTGCCGTACAAATAATTAGTTCCCTTTCTTTAATGAGGAATGGAGAAAATAACAAACATGATTATAAGATGCCTTCCCTAGTTATAGGACATGCATTATTTTCTGATATAGATAAATACAATAATTTAAATCAGTAAACTCAGAATATTTTGATAAAAGAGAAACAGTTTTTTCACATGAGGTTTCAGACAGCATGGGTGACCCTCTTTCGAAATAAACCATTCCTGTGATGAAAGGGGTGACTTAATTGCTACAGAACAGAAATGTTTTATTCAATAACAAAATAAAAAGAAAAAAAAGCTGAGAACATAAAGTTAAAATGAAGAAAAATAAAATTATCCATACCTTTGCAACATATGCCAGATCCTCGCACACCGAAGCCAGATAGTCAGTACGCTGGAACAGTTTGACCTTATCAAACTCCCACCTGTACCTGTTGCCACTCGTCTCTATATCTTTCCTGGTCAGCATGTAATGCTTCCTCCAGTTCCTCAGCATCTCTCTACCAGCCAGGGCGGTGTTGTAGATTTCCTGATTGGTCCTTCTGCAAAAACACAATCTTTGTTATTTACATACAAACTTCACAACTATAATCTCGTACAGAACTTTTCGTTTCGTTTTTTTTTTTTTTAGATAAAAAACTTACATAGTTAGATAAAAAAAAAAAATAGATAAAATGATAACAAATACAATATTTTCAAACATGTCTTTGATTATCCAAAACTATCAAAAAAGGCAGCTCCCCACACTTCAAAAAAACTCTGTTTTTGTCCCTATTTTGTCAGGAACACAGAAAGCAACCTAGTTCTTAGATTGAGATATTTACTTACTCAAATATTGTGACAACATTGAGATGCACTTCAATCTTCTTAGAAAGACAGTTTGCAATCCTCTGAAATAGCGGCACCATGTGCGTGTCGTTGCAGTAGAACTTGGAGACAACCCACAGAGTGCTGAGGCCGTCCATCATGTCGGGAATGATCTCCGACACTCCCAAGAGTACTGAACTATCAGTTACGATCTGAAAACAGATTCTGTAAACTCAGATTTACAAAAAAAAAAAAAAAAGAAAAAAAAAAAAAAAAAAAAAAAAAAAAAAAAAAAAAAAAAAAAAAAAAAAAAAAAAAAAAAAAACAAGCTTAGAACAATGAAACAAAAAATTGATGAAGTGGTAGGTATGGTGTTTTATCAAAGATTGAAATCAATTTGTGTTTCTAATACAAAAATATTTGATTCCTAGAATTTTGCGTTCATGTAATCAAAAGAATACCACTTTCTACATGTAAAAAGGTAAATAAACTCGATTTTGAAAAACTTCTAGTTCTTGGTCTTAGAAACTAGGGAATTGATATGACAAAAACATCAAGAAGCAGTCGAGAATCCAATGCTGAATGCTAAAGTCTTAAGCTTTTAATCGAAAAATCTCAACTTCAAATCAGCCTGTTGCCAACCTACTGCACCTTCATCACATAAGCATAATGTTGACTATTCTTGAGAGTATCTTTTTCTAAAATTACCATTTCAGGTCCCCGCAACATTGCCAATCACCCTGTCCTAGGCTTCTCCGTCCTGTACTAGCCGGAACAGCTCTTCCACTCTCTAAATTCCGGACTAAAATTCCGACGTTTCTTAGCCTAGATATGTGCAACCTTTCTTTGAATGTATTAATGAAATTTATTACAAACCTAGAACCGTCTTTTGAAAAAAATGCAAATATTTGTGGCATGGTTTGCTCTTTCCTCTCCAAATTTGCAAAACAAATCAAAAATTTTAATACATTATTACATTTAACACAACGATATCAGAGCGCAAGGAATGTCGTGGAAGGAGGTGACGCAATTGGCACAGAGACGCTCTGAATGGAGGAGGCTGGTTTCTGCCCTGTGCTCCCGAGAGGAGCGTTGAGGGCGATGATGATGATGATGATGATTACACTTAAAACAAATATAAACAATAAAAATAAAACCAAACCTTGAAATATCTCATTAAATTATCCAAAAATTCACTATTATCCTTCACACCTTCCAGCCTCTTCTGTAGAGCATCTGCTTGAGTTGTGTACAGATCCAATACCGGGGACTTGGCAATCTCTAAAGCCTCTATTACTCTCAGGACCTCTTTGGACTCCAATTGCTGGTTTATCTGAAAGAGTCTCACATGCTGCTTCCTCCAGAAGTCGCACTCTTCGACAGGAGTCTCAGCTACCATATGCTGAAATGGAAAAAAACATGAATTTTGACAAATTTCATTATTATATGAATAAATTATTTAAAGCTGTCATATTATATGGGTTGTATTTATTTTATAACTTAAAGTAAAATTGGTGAACTTTTAACAACAAAACTATTTTTCTAGAAAAAGGCAGTCTTATTTCTACGAAAGGGTTGTCTAATGAAATTGTATCTTTTGAATGGTGCCATAAAAAAAATCATATGTAGGTAATCATCGCAAAAAAAATAACACAAGAGTCACCTTCAGGTTAGTGCCTTCGATATAAGAAGCAATATGCGTGCACCATTCCTTCACCGACTGCTCCATCAACTGCAGGGTCTCCTTGTTCTTTGCCAATTTATGTACCTTCACCTTTTCATTGGTCAGCTCTGGAATGTCGGACATCGGGAGTTGTATTTCAAACTGAAGGTGGTCTGTAACCCTAAAACATACAGCAATTTTTTTTTTATCTATACTATCATAGCATCTCTCACAACTGCATGAAATAAGCATAAAGGTCATCCTTTTCGTGTCTAACAAATAAGGTTGGGTGGCGTATTTTAATATCTACACAAAAAGTTGATTTGAATCATATTTTGAACCACTCCTTACTAGTATTATTAAGTCACCCAGTTAGTAATTTTGTATGATGGTTTCTGTATGTTTTGCAACACATAATTTTAATTTTCTGTTATATAAATAAAATACTACATTTTATAATATTAGATCTTTGCGCCTCAGCGATAAACTCGCCCATTGCACAAAATTATGTGTTCAGTGGTAATGTTGTCATGTTTTTTTTTTTATTCTTTGTATACAAATTTTGTGCAATAAAGAGTGTCCTGTAAAAGGCAGGTATTCGAAAAAAATAAGACATTTTACATCTTAAATTCAGCGATGAGGTTTGCCACCCATCCTGAATGTCTTGATTTTATATTGGCACGAAGAGGACAGTTTGCATGTTTCTTACGTGCAGCTGATCTGCTGGCTACCCCACTTGTGGGATATGCCGTGATGGTATAGTAGTAGTAGTAGTAGCAGATTAATCATTCCAATTGATCACACTCACCGCTAGTCAACCAATTTGAATAGGTATTAACTAGATGGGTATGTTGTTGTTTATGATACATATACATTTTTGAACTTCCTTAAGGAGTGCATGACACAGAGTTTCGACGCTTATGAATCGACTCAAGGTTTGGTTAAGGGTACTCTTTAAACCTAGGTAAAATTCCCAATTTCTCTGTGTCATGCTTATCACAAAACTTGAAATTTTTGAAAGTTTGAGAGTTCAATTTGATAAACTTCCACTATTGAAATCAATTTTTATAGATAGTTTCTTGACATCTAATTGTGTCAAAAATTCATAACATTACTTGATTTGACTTTTTAAGCAAAATAAAATTTAAATATTTCGCCAAAATTTTTTAATCATTGAAAAATAAATTTATGTATTTGAATATACGGCGGTATGAAAAATAAAGGAATATCTAATAGAGTTCACATCAAAGAACCACATGGATAAATGGAAAGCAATTTTTCTGCAAGGTACTCCAAGTGATTTGAAATCTAAAAAAATCTACAACTTACCACTGCATACTGTCTAAAAGATTGTCCAAATTGGCTGCAATCTCCAAGGAACTACTCTGTAAAAAAAACATCCATCAAACAGTATTATACAACATAATCTTCAATCACCAGATTTAAGAACATCATAAGAATGTATTATCCACAGCAAAAACTCACCCCAGCTTGTCCTCTTGTACCCGGACCTTTATTCTCTTCTCCTGCACCAACCTCTTTCATGTGCTTCTCTTTTATTCTGTCAAACAAATTACACGTTTGATTAGTTTTCAGTAGTTCGTTTTCAATTCATCTTACATTTTTGATTGAAATTGGACAAAATTCACATTTTATTAATATTTTGTAAAACAGCATATTTTGTAAAAAAAAAACGTCAAGCAGTTTTTTTTAAATATGTATATCTTAAACTTACTTGGATTCAACAAGCTCTTTCTTAGACAAAGACGCCATGAGCCAATAATAAGACAAAGGGTGACAGTGTAGCTCTGCCAAATCAGCACTCTGATCACCAGCTCCAGATTGATTCTGCTGTATTGCTTTAGAACTAGCGTGATCTCCTCCTGCTAACTCGGGACCATGCTCTAGTCCTAATCCCAATTCTGCAGGACTCACTACATTAACATTGCAAGTTTGATTGATGACCAAACCTTTGTATGCCTGGAAATTAAACAAATATAAAACAGTCAACTCAGAAAACCTGAAAGAAAAAAGTAGGAAAGTTCTTTTATTATTTTATTCCACACTTTAGGTTTATTAGTTGGACAACTTTATGTAGAAATAGGAATACACTCTTTTGATACAATTTACAACGTTTATCAATGTACGAGTTCACCTACTGATAAAAGAAAAATAGAGAGTTAATTAACATGTCCGATTTGTCAGGAATATATTATTTCGATTTGGAGATCTTCTAATAAAAATACACTCTGGTGAAATTAAAGCAAATATTATTTAATTTCAACCGGCAACTCCGCCTTTCACGACATAAGCTTTTAGCTTACTGTAAAGAGTAAATAAAGTTGAATTTGGGCTAATCATAAAAGCAATGCAAGAGGTATAACACCTCTCAAAATGTTTGTGTGGGCTTAGACAAATGAATCATTGTGAAATGAAAATTTAGTAAACCACTACACATTGTATTAGAGACTACCAGCTGGTTTCATAATAAAGAAAGTCTTGGTAATTTTAATTACTAGTGGTAATCATAGTAGCTAATGCAATTTTGACAGATTTTTTCCTGCAAAAACTAAAGAGCCTTATTCTTTTTTATGAAACCGGCATAAATCTCAACATCACAAGTAATGTAAGTCAAATTTGTCCACTGATTTGAAAACCATGTTAAAAGAGAGTCCAATGTATAACAAAACAAACTTACATCTTTCAACACTTGATATGAAGACTGTAAATATTTCCTTTTACAAGATCCGACAAGAAAATGTTTGGGCATAGTGTACATGGTCTCTAGCTCCGATTTCAATACCGGGATGGGCTCCTGAGTGATGCGTAAGATGTAGACATATCTCATGTTCATATCTTCTTCATCGGAAGGTAGCTGGCCAAACTGTCCGACTAATGTTGGCAGTTTCATCATCATAGGAACATAACGCTACAGAGGAGACAATAGATCAATGATATTTGGTCAATACATATGACGTGTTTAAAAGTATTTGCAAAACTTAAAAACCAGTACTCATTAAATCAAATTAAATCAAAACTACTACAAAAACATCACCTACACCTCACGCAGGTGTAAAAATTGAAATTCTAAAAACAATGAAATGCAAGAACTACACATAACATTTATAAACAATCGGTCAAGCATCGCTGTAAATAAAAGTACAGTATCGATCTCCAGCGCCATCTAGTGTTTCAGATTAACAACCAATGATAGATTGTCAACAAACTCAAACACAATCATAAAGATGGTGTTAGTTGCATATATGCTCAACAGATGGTGAACATAGTGGTTTGAAACAGGAATAAGTAGAATTGATAAACATGCCTAAACCGATTCGTAAACATCGGAACACTTTTCCTGTTTTTTTTTTAATACAAGAGTTTTGCAGAATCTATTGGTTGCGTGTCTGTCGGGTAATATTCAAACAAAGTGTGCTACCCATCATCTGATACAGAGAAATTGACCTGCACTTTCTTTGTATGCATCGGTAGACTGGTTACCCAACTTTTGTAGGATGCTTTTATATTCATATAAACCTTAATAAGCTGTATTTATATACATATAAAGATTACAACTCAAAGCTTACTGTAACAGTATAGTACTCGATGGTGCCATCGACCAACGGATCCAAATCTTCAGGTGCTACAAAGATAGAGAAAAAAAGTAACATAATATCAAATACAAATACTTTATTGAAGTCAGATTGCGATGGTATGGCCATATGGCCAGGAGACCACCTGAGTATGCAGGCAATAAAGCACAATGTATCGAGGTTACAGGCAAGAAGCCACCAAGAGGAAGGCCAAAGCATAGATGGCGTGAAATAGTGAGACAAGACATGCAGAACTGTAATGTTTCCCACGAAGATAGAACCAAGTGGCGCAATAAAACAAGAAAGGCAGATCCCACCACCATGCGGGACTAATAAAGTATATGCTCATACACTAATATCTTAATTTGAGACTAGCTCAATCTGTGTAAATTGACCCAATGTGTGGCATGTTATGTTATATATGTAAAACTAATGAGTATATTGACAAAAAAAATATTCTGACTAAACTATGGCTATAGTTAAAATTTCAACTCAAAAAAAAATTTCATTATAGAGTTCGTATGAACTGGGCCAATTGAAAATTCATAGATTGTATATCTTTACATTTGGCAATCATAAAAAATTATCAGTTTTGTTTGAGACATTAATCAACACTTACGTCTGGGAAAAGATTCCACAGAAGGAACAGCTGGAGGCGCCACAGTCTCAACAGAATCATCCACAGACATTTCAGATTCCACCAACACTGCCGTCTCCATCACGACTTTGGCAAGGATCTCATTGGCTATCTCCTCCACAATAAGATCTGAAGACTTCTGTACATCTGGATCTTTGGTCGGTACTTCTTCTGTCGGTGCGTCATCTTCTCCACCTTCTTTAACTTCAGGAGTTTCCGCAGGAGGGGGAAGTGGTGTTGGTGATGTCTCTTCAGTATTTTCTTCTTGCATTTCTCCTAGAAAAATTACACATAATAAAACAGGAAGTAAGTAACTTCTTTTGTTGTTGTTTTGTTTTTCTTCTTTTGTGTTTTATTATTTGGTTTTGTATTTTTATTTTAACTTTCATTCTAGCTATGTAAGCATATTCGAATACAAATATGCAATCTGTAAATGGGTTAATATGATTGTTTATTGTAATAAATATTATATCTGTGTGAAACTTGTAGATGTGCTAATGAAATAAAATAAAGAAGCTAATATTTCTAAGACATATAGGAACAATGAAAGGTGATCTTATTTAATATCTTACAAATGTCTAATTTCACAAGACGGGCGGCTTAACTTAACACTGCCGATTTGAAGATGTTACACATTCTATTATTCATGATTTTTCACAAATATCTGCCTTTTTCAGGACATTATAAAACTAACACAAGAGTGGAAACCTATTAAATGCCAGATATCCTATGGAGCAATTAATTTTTAAGGGCTATCATTTAAACGATCAGCATAATATTGAAGTTTTGTTCAGCAGAAAAATGTATTCTGTCGACAAATATACCATTTTGATATGCTACTTATGCCCAGCGAGAAAATTATATTTGTATTGCAAATAATATGATATTGTAAAACTCTAAATTTAATCGACCAGCAAAATTATTATTTGACCAGCATAATGATTATTTGTGCAGCAAAATAAATACATGAGCAGCAAACTGTGAGCTAATTTTAATTAAACTTGTGAAAGCTAAATTTTTAATCTTGTTCAAATAATAAATCTTTGTATGTAGCATCTTTTTATGTGATATTATATGTAGCATCTAGCAACGATTCTAGCGTTTTTCGACATTTCAGTTAGATATTTCGTTAAAATAGCAAAGCGGAAACTGGCATTATTTTCGTAGTCATCATTAATTTGGTAAGAAATCACAAAAACTTCATGTGGATCCGAAGGTAAATCGGTGTGTGAAAAATATTGTTTATCTAATATTTTCTGCCGGTCAAATAATAATTCTGCTGCTCAAATAACAATTCTGCTGGTCAATTAATTATTTTGTTGTGCGAGTATTTACTTAGCTGTTAAAATTTGTTAATTTGCTGATATAACCAAGTTTGTTTGTAAAACAAGTGTTGCAATTATTTTTTATATATTGCCGATGAAAACATTGTTTGCTGCCCAAATGACTTAATAATAATAATAATAATAACGGAGAGTATTTATAGCGCCATCTTCGTGCCATAGCACCTCGAGGACGCTGTACATGATAATGTTCTATCTTCAACAATGTTGTCTGTGTCAAGAGTTCAAATTTAAATACAAAATCCTTATAACACATAAATGTTGATGACTTAAATGTTGTTTTTTCTTGCCGAACGAATGGATTAATAGCCGATCAAATAATTAGTTCCCATTTTAAGTGCATAGAAATTACTGCGAAAATTCTAGACAAAGACTATATTAAAATCCTCCCAGTACACACTATACTCACCTACATCTGCAGGCTGTGGTGTTTCTACAGGAAGAATCTGTACTTCCATAGTCACCGGTGGCTCCTCCACAACAACCGTCTCGGGATCCTCAGTTTCAGGAGATGCAGCTTTAGCGGGTGGTGTTGCACTGCCTGAAAGCAGTTTTAAAAATTATCTCTTTATTTAGCAATAACTTAAGTATATTTTGTCAACGAGTAAATATAAATGTTTCCCTTTAACGCTCCTCCAGAAAGTACAAGGCAGAAACCAGCCTCTTTCATTCACACCATCTCTGAGTCAATTAAGCGACTTCCTTCCACAACATTCTCAAATTCATTTGATTGATATTTTGAACAAATATTTTGACTAGGTAAATAAAAAATAAAAAAAAAACAAAAAGTTGAAAAACATATATGTTGAGACAGAATGCTTTACCATCATTGCACATTTAAAATGTGTCTTTGCAAATTTATTTTTGTTGTAAGTAACTCTTGTCCTGAGAATGATGCATGGCAAAAGCACTTGACAATAAGTGTATTAATATTCATCAATTGATTAAATACAGTATTACAGTGAAAATTAACAGTGTTTTTGTATAGGTACATTTTAAATTTTAAACAAGATCAAACAATTTATTACTCTGTGTTCAATATTATTAAATTTTGTTTTGGATACAAAATATATAGTTATAACAAAAAGATTAGAAAAAATTGATACTATTTTTACCTTTCTTCCCTTTTCCTCCCTTCCCTTCTGCTTTCCCACCTTTCCCCTCTCCCTTTCCTCCTTTTCCTTTCCCCTTCTTCTTGGGTGGTGGAGGTGGAGGAGGAATCAACCCTGAAATATTTTTTGTTTAAATTCATCACTTAAAATTTATATATTGGGATTATAACCTAACCTAACTTTGCCCTTCAACCCACCTCTCGGGAACACATGGCAGAAACCAGCCTCCTCCATTCAGAGCATTTCTGTGCCAATCAAGTTATCTATTCCCAAGACAATCCTAGTGCTCTAGTTGTATGGGCTATCAGAACCCTTTTGGATGAATGAATTATCACTGGACATTCTCAAAACATGACCCAACCAGAACCAACGTCTTTCCTACATTACAGACTACAGATCTTTGCTGAATGCGCTGGTGCATAGTATCATTTGTAACATGCTCATACCACCTAACATCTAAAATTCTTCATAATGCCCCATGGCAAGGAAATTATATAATTTTAGCACTACCCCTTCCCCGATCCCCTTGGAGTGTTAGGTGTGTGAATTGTAGTTTATTTCATTTTTTTTTCAAACTAATTTGTGTGGCTATTTTTTATAATGTTTGTGTTTTTGTTATTATTATTTCTATTTCTGTTTAGTGTTAATGTGACGTGGTTAGATGGAAGAAATCACTATATAGTGATAATCTCGCCACTGCACATCATCACATTTTTTCTTGTGTATATTGCTTTATTTTATTTGTTATATGAATGATGATGTGCAAGAAGAATAAAATAAATAAATAAATAAAAGATATGAGAGGACTTACAATCTATTTATACCATCACGGCATATCCCATAACTGGAATAGCCAGCGATCTTACTGGATGTAATAAACATGACAGGACTTACTCCACTCAGTAAACTCCTTCTCAACTTGTATCAGTTTGTCAGTATATATCTTATGAACATTTAAGACCATCTTATCAAACTTAGTCTCCGTTCCTGTGATAGGTTGGTTAAGGAAAGCCATCAGCTTGTCGTGCAGCTCCCCATCATTGCTGTCCAACATGTTATCGAATAAGACATCATTCTCAAGTCCGAAATAGGATAGGATCCTCTCTCGAAGCCATTTGATACGGTAGTCCATCGCTGAAATATAATTTTCAAGCTTAAACGCGGCATTTCTATGGCACCAAAATGTGGATTTTTGTAACTAAATAACAGCAGATGTATTGTGTCAAAACAAAGTGAAATTTATTACGTACCCGGCTTCTTTAGATGTTTTTTTGTAATAATTTTATTTATATTTCTTCCTTGCCCTCAAAACAATCCACATTTTTGTAAAAACGAGATGAAAACAAACAAAATAGCAACTATGAATGGTTGCCAAGGACAATAAATGTTTGGTAGTCATGGAACTAACAAAAGAGAACCAAAACTGCATTTTATACATTTGCGCGTTTAATTACGTGAAAAAGAATGAATAAATAAAAGAATTAATAACTTGGAGAACTTCAATTAATTGTTAAAAAACTTTTGCCACAACTTTCTGTCACACGGCGCATCGCTTCCACCGATTTTGACAGATGATCGACTGTCACTTATTGGAATTCCCCTTTGCAGTGTGGTTATACACATTATATATTATTTTTAGGAAACTGGCAACACTTAATCATATATCATTGGTGTTGTAATTTTTATTAGTAAAATATTCGCGATGGATGGCACATTTCATCGCTGAATTGAATATGTTTTTGTTTATTTATTGTATTCTTCAATGTACATTGGTTACAATATTAAAGTAAAACAGTGTCATAAAAATATCAGTTATACAATTCAATGTACAGAGGGCGAGCATCGCTAAAATGCGATGTCTTCCAACTAACCCGGGCTATTGAGTTATTCATGATGTTTTACGACAACTTACCCGCCTTTTACAGGACACCTGAAGACTTAAAATAAAAAAAAAAGTGGACGATCTATTCATTACCGAAGACTCCACGGAGAAAATACATTTCGAAATGTGTAACTTCATATACCCGGCATTTGCCTCAAGTGGGGTAGCCAGCGAACCAACTGCGTGTAATAAACATGCGAGTCATCCTCTTATTGCCAATAAATGTTAAGACAATCAGGATGGGTGGCATATCTCATCGCTGAACAGAAAATAACAAACGTTTATAGGTGATGTTTTACGAATATCTGCTTTTTACAGGACACTCGAAAACTTACAAAAAATAGTGGGTGATCCATTCTTTACGTTCTATCATTCTTTAGGATAAAAATAAGTAAATTTAATGAATAATAAAATGTTAATTGAATTAAATTAGTGAGTAATAAAAATACATTATATCCACCATCGATTAATATAAATTATTTTCTTAACAAAAGGATGAGATAATGGACAGTAAATACTTCAAAAATTATCTATGTTATTTCAATTAGTACCTAGGTGATATAGTATGGTAAAAAGTCGATAAAAGTTTTGAGAATAATGCTAAAAAATGCAGAGCTGAACAGCAATAATCAGAATTTACTATCAAGTTTTTTCTTTAATGTTTTTTTTTTCATATTTAGTCAAGTTCCACAAAATTGAAATTTTAAAGAACAGAAGTGTCATTGACATGAGAATACTATGGAGGCCCTATCACGAAAATTAGTTGAAACTAAAACATAATAGACCATTAAAGGTCACGTGGTCTTGTCTATGGGTTTGCTTTTGCTTGGGGGGCAAACAGTCAGATTGCGCAAATCATCCTTGTAGGATGTTATGCCATAAGAGAAAAAAAAGAAAGTCAGACGACAAAATAATAACAAAATCGACACTGACAGTTTTTTTGATTATTAGGTATTCTTTAGGCGTTCCACCTAATATTACACCGTAATCGTCTGTCGTGTTGGGATGCCTGATGCCCCTCAATGATTTTTCTGTGACGTCATCCTTTAATGGTCTATATTAATAATTTATTATATTAGTTTAAAGATTTTATTTTCATATTAAATCTATTCAGGAATGAATACTATAATAATATACTGTGTATAAAATAGGAGAGAACGACAATTTAATGAATAAATTTCATAAAATATTTATGAATAATACCGACTGAAGATTCATAACAGGTCCAAAACAAAAGACAATTAGGACCGTTCCGTTACCATAGTACAACATATCCATTTAGTCCTGTATTTTTGTGTTTTTATTATTTATTTTTTTAGAACAATTATTAATGACAAAGGAATTAATTCAACCCTGTAAGATAATGACAGAAGTAGGCATTTTTGAATCATTGGAAAGGAATGGGTTAACAACATTAACATTTTGAAAAATTCAGAATAATTTAACGGAACCTAACTAATTTATTAATTTATTTATTTTTAGTAAGCAGATCAGCTAAAAAGTCATATTTCAACCATAGGCGTACCAAAGGCAAGGGTCACAGAGGCAGCGGCCCCTCTAGAATCTCTAATAGGTATATTTAGTAGAAAAGTTAATATTAAAGTATGGAATTCGTATTGAAAATTGGCATCGAAGCGGGGATAAGATAGATCTAAAATTGTTTATCAAAAATATTTCGCATTCCCATACCAAACTAAAAATCGAAAAAAAAGAGGGGGGGGGGGATATTACGAACAATGTGTAAAATTGAGACGTAAATAGAAGATTCCCACATTAAATGGCAAACTTTCCTTTCACGACACAAGCTTTTAGCTTACTGTGAAAGGTGTATAAGGTTGTATTTGGGTTTAGGTATAACAAAACCAAGATAGGTAAAGGTATCTTTTTTTTTTGAATCAAATAACCAAATCTTGAAAATTTGAGACTGAAAAAACGGTACATTACAGTCAGATTAAAAATACGTGGTCCTAAAATATTATTTATCAAAAACGAGGAGATCGTAAAATATTCCATATTGCTAAGCTGCTACCCCCCCCCTAGATGAAATGTTACGTCCATGATTATAACTCACAATCATAATCTAAACTTGTAGACCTTCAAATTACATTAAAAGTACATAATATAACTAATCTAGGAATAAATATACAGATAGTGGATAGTATACCTACTGTGCAAATTAAAGAATAATCATGTCGTTATGAAATAGTATAATGTACTTAAAATTATGCTAAACTAATAAAATCACAAATTGAGGCAAATTTTATTGACAAATAAAACATTTTAAGTGTGCAGATTTAAATCAAATGGTTTTTGGAATGTTTATGACTATTGTTTTGACAGTAGAGGTATATCAAACCTCTACATGTTTTCAATTTCTGTGTTGATAAACATTTACGTTTAGGTGAATGTCGTAAATTAGTACTGATGATGATGATGATTTTGGATGATTTTTTTGACGCCGTTTAACAGTCTCTAGACCGTCTCAAGGGCGCCAGTGAAGAGTTCAGTTTTTAATTTGTTTCTGAAGCTAGTGCGACAATCTGACTATCTCTCAATGGCACCGGTATAGGCGATTCCACATGACCAGTCCAACAACTCCAAAGGCCCTCTCATAGAAGTTATGTAGACTTACCGGCTCTATTGGGCTGAGTAAGTCTATTCACGGCCAGTTCCGAAGAGCGCAGAGGTCTTCTAGTGGTCGAGTCAAGGGGACAAAGCTATGTGTCTTCAATGCGAAATCTTCAATATTCAAAATGTTAAAAAGGTTGTAATGAAGAAAATTACTGAATGAGAATTAATTCTACAAACATTTAGATAAAATAATGAAAAACATATACCAGTAGTCGTTTTAAATGCAAGCTAAAAAGCTGGGCTTTGCCTGAGGTTTTCAAGCATAAAAAAATAAAACTACGTCCATTTAACAATTCGATTATTTCAAATATGTGCGCAGGTGCTCAACATGTAAGTGCATTCAATGCGATGTCGTCTGAAGCGTCAAACAAACTTGGCGTCATGCAACTGAACTGTTTTGCATCATTTAGTTCTCTACATGCATCATATTCAACGGTGCTAATTTTTTTGCGTTCAGTCTAGGCTTGTTCTTTTTTCTTTCTTTCTTTCTTTTTTTTCCGGCAAAAGTTCAGTCACGCGGTGCATAGGAATCGCGTAGCGCTCTCTTGTTAACAATAATTTTCTTACGATGTTGTAATAATATGCAGTCAAATTTTCTTCTTTTTGTATAATATAACTTTTGAGGTGAAATGGATTCTTTATTTTTTTCATATAATATTAATTAATTATTAATTAACTTTATATTAATTAATCAATTTTTAATATTAATTATTATTTTTTTTTTTTTTTTTTTTTTTTATGATTTTTGTTTTTAGTGATTTTTATGATTTATAGCGCCTGACATGCCATACGATTATATATATATAATAATTTGTTATACTTATAAATTATTATTGAGAGTGGGCCTACGCAGTAAAAAATCTTAAAAACTTGAGGATGATGAATTCTCTATACATGATTGTTCATTTGGTTTCGATTGCGTTGTGGATGTATGGTTAATGGGTAGATTTTTATGCTGTCCATCAGGTGTCAATAAATTCATGATTGTTTTTTAATAGAGCGATGGTCCTTTTTTAAATTCCCATTTAATGATGTCTTAAGAGAATATTAAAGCGATATTATAGCAAGTATTATAACGTGCATCGCGTGAGAAAATATCTATTCATGAAGGATATTCACGTTGTTTATGGTGCCACATTTTTAAAGATTTAATTTATTTCTTCATTAAAATACATTTATTATTATTATAGCCGATTATAAAAACATTTAAAATTCATGTGAAATGCTAGTTTTTGCAAGGTTTAAAATTGTTAAAATAATGTTGTTTACATCAATCATTGGTCTATAAATGTATAATCAGAATCTGAAAGGTGGGGGGGGGGCGAACCAGGAAAATCAATTTCTGGTATATGTATATTAAAAATATTTTTTAATAAGCACGCTGAAGAAATGTGTGTGGAATTTATGTCGTATTCCTATACGCTTTTCGAAAAATTGGCGATTACAGGGGGATTATAAATTTTAGAATGAAAGGGATATCATTGATTTTTGGAAATCGAGACCTTTAAAAAATGTCCTCAGTTTTGTGAAAGCCAGAAAAAAATAACGACTGTGGTATTTTGAGAAAAAAGCCTTTTTCACAAATTCCTTTTCCTTTTCGAAAATCTGGTGATGGCATGTGGAAGTTCTGAGTGTCAGGGAAATCCCAAAATTTTGGAATCTGTCACCAAAAAAAGTTCTCATTTCGTAAATTGATCAAAAATATATCGGAGAAATAGAACTAACGTGCTTATGACTAAAAATGTGTCATGGTAATAAAGGGAGGAAATATTAGTTTTAAAAAGGCGTAGGTATTGTAAAAGGGAATCTTTGAAGTAGTCAAAAACAATATGATCGAAGAAATGTGTTTTTTTTTACTAATTTATATCACAGATTAAAAATATGACATAGGTAAGATCAAAAACTCCCATGTCCCTATTACGAAAGTTACAGGTTTTTGAACAATTTTTTGCAAGCCAGTTATTCTCCTTTCTTCTTAGGTTCAAAAGAAAAATATATGTTTTTTTTTAAAAGGTATATCTGGGTTTTGTTATAAACCCAAATACAACCTTATATGTTAAAAGCTTGTGCCGTGAAAGGGGAGTTTGCCGGCGCCTGGTATCGGACCACGGACCCCTTGTTCTGAAGGCCGAGACTCTACCTCCAGGCTACCGATGAACTCAATTATAATATGCTAGAAAGCAGAATGTTCACCAAATAAGAAAA
Organism: Athripsodes cinereus; assembly: GCA_947579605.1. Taxonomy (NCBI): domain Eukaryota; kingdom Metazoa; phylum Arthropoda; class Insecta; order Trichoptera; family Leptoceridae; genus Athripsodes; species Athripsodes cinereus. Next base: position 24,420,195 of record OX388318.1, read on the forward strand.
AAAAATTGGGTGGCCTCGGAATTTTAAAATCAATCATTAGTTATAGCATCGGCATATTGATTTTCATTGATCATTATTATGTAAGTGTTCAGATGATCCTGATCATAAAGCTTAGATCCTTAACATAAATTTTAAACATATTATATTACTACTACTTTCCAGTGGCGTATCTTCCATACAAGCCAAAAAGTTGTGCTTCACCTGAGGTTTTCAATCTTAGAAATAATTTTTACAAAATATGAGATTATGTCAAATGTTCTGCAGAGCACCTGGCAAAGAATTGGTGTCCTATAAAAGGCAGGCATTCGAAACACAGAAATTTAACATTTCAACTGAAATTCAGCGATGACGTTTTCCAGTTTTGCCATCCATCCTCAATATTTTATTTTTTGTTGTCACAAAGTGGAGATCTTGCATGTTTATTGTATGCAGCTAGTCTACTGGCTACCTCACTTGTAGGATGTGCAGTGATGATGTAGTAGTTATAAAATTACGTGCGAGTAAAAGTCCTATTATTAAAAATTATGCGCCCAATCGCTCACCATGTTTGAATTCAACGCGATGTAGTCCGAAGCGTATTTTTATTTTTATTCGGTTAAACGTTATACTAAAATGATTATAATGTGTTTTATGCGTTGGTTTTCGTTCGATCACTTAAGATTAGGTTACCTTGAGCATTATCAGTAAGTTCTATGAAGCGTGACCACCACGTGGTATTTTTTATTTTATTTTATTATTTTATGCTGGCGTACTGTTGGTTTGGATTGCAGTACATATCGAGATTGATAATGGCAGCATCACTGGTGTATTGAGTGCAATGCCAGGAGTGAGAAAGGGAGAGAGAGACCGACCATTACGACACGAAGACATGAGCTTTTAGTAGCTTACTGTGAAAGGTGTATAAGGTTGTATTTGGGTTTATAACAAACAAAACCCAGATATATCTTTCTTTAAAAAAAAAAATTACATAGTCAAATATTTATAACTATTTATTACTAACAATGGACCTACCCAATATGAAAACCTTAGATACGCCACTGCTACTTACTACAACTCGTCATACGTTTTAGAAAAAACATTGTCGCATTGATCGTTAAGTAAGTTAATGATCCAAATAAATTATAACGTACGAGTATAGAACGTCTGGCAACACACGATATATATAAAATGGTAGGTATTTGAGGAGGGGTTGGAAGAAATGTGTCAGGTCATATTTTGAATTTCAACAAATTTTCGGCTCGTGGAGTTTCCGGCAAAAAAGTATCACACTCTTTACTGTAAATTTTCAAGTGTCCTGTGGGTGGGTACCTACTCATAAAACATTATATAGGTATTATAAAGATATTTTATACCTTAAATTCAGCTATGAGATATGTCATCCACACATATACCTATATTTGGTCAATTAGTAGAGCTCATTCACTCATAGACCATAGTATAGCCTTAATCAAGGGCGCCATCTTGAGTATCTTTGACTTTTTGATACGAAGAGAACGGATTGGATGTTTATTACATGAAGGTTGTCCATGGCTACCCAACTGGGTCCGTTTTTAGGGGCCCCGAATTATAACAAACCACGAATATATGCTATTTATTTTCGATTTGCAGCCCCAAATATTATTCAACAAAACAAGACGGGATCGTCAAATATTTCAAACTCCAAACTCTTACCTTTTTGGAAAATTCGGAATAGTTTTTTTGAGAGCGAGCTTAGTTACAAATTTTGCAACTGGGATCTAAAAAAAGGACTTCTATTCTTAGAAATTGACTAAAAATATCAAATATTGGTTTTTGTGAATACATTATTTAACAAAATCGAAGATTTAGTTGAACATTTCAAATTTCTATCTTTTCATCTAATAGGCATCTTTTCGAAAATTTAGCAATGAGGTGCTAGATAATTTGAGTGTAAGCCCAGTTATTAGATCGCTAGGCTGAGAATTATCTGCACCATTCGGAGCCCCAGCATGTTCAAAGACGTAACTGGTTATAGCCACCCTGGAATACCTAATATTAAATCAAAAGTTGAATCTGTATGTTTACTCAATGGCCATTATTTTTATCAAGCAGGTTGTATCAATAAGGCTCCATGTATGATTTACATTATGAGACTTTTATTACCTTTTTATAGGATGTTTTCCTAAAACACAACATGATTTTTCTGATTAGAAACATATTTGTCACCTTTTTTATTCATAATTTTATTAAAAAGAGGCGTTTTAGAACATTAATTTGTAAGTTTACATGTAAACCAACTGTGTTGTAAATAACATAAAACCGTAATAAATGAATTTAAAACCGATAAAAAATGAAATTTTAGACCATGGGAAGGACAATTTTTAGGATTTCACTTCTGGGAAATGTTGTGATGATACAGGTAGGTACACGGGCAAACCCCCAAAACCCTCCCCCTGGCTACGCTCGTGGATTGGAACACATTTCAAACTAGGAAGTTACCTATGTGTTGAAAACGCATTCAACCTTTCCAGGGAACAAGAACGTATTCCATAAGTGTCTCAGAATGATTTTGGATGTTACCCAGGTAGTATGAACGCTTCACAAATAATTCGTATTGTGCTCCAATGCATTTAGCAAAAATCTTTAAATTCTCTAATACAGGAGAGACCAACATCTTGATTGGGCCGTGTTTGAGGTCTTTTGTCCACAAGAGTTCCGATGGCCTGTCGTCCCTCTTTCTCAATAGGAACAATTCCTATGACAAGCACATCATTACCTTAAATATAAAATTATTATTAATCTGTTAAACACATGTTTATCAGAATAACGGCTACGAGCAGTATTAGGATTAATTTTAAAGTTCTGTACCTACACCTATATCATTTATGGCTTGAAAACAAGACGTGTGCCCCATAATGACATTTGTAGTATATTTATGTGGTAATTAGAATCACAACTATGTCCATTAAAAAGCTGTCAAGGCTGAATCATTTTTGTTTTAATTTTTTCTAATAGCTTCTAAATATTATCACCTCCGTTTTATTAAATAGAGTATGATGGGGAAAATTGTAGCACAAATTTAACTTATCATTTGCCAAAACCAGATCTCATAATTACTGATATCATAATTCATTCGTTTTATATAATAATTACATAATTTAATCTCATTTTATGTTTGTTGATTTTTTTACTATTTTATTTACTTATTTATTGATATTTTATAAATTTATTATTTATTTTACTGTCTCATAAATCTAAATACCTTTTAATTTTACCTTATCTAAATTTATTTATTTATGTTAATTTTATTTAAACTGTTATGCATTCTATTTTAATATCAAATTGTAATTTCAATAGTTACTTGCTCATTCTTCTTTGTTAATTTTTGATAAATCTTATTATTTTATTCTTTATGAAAATTGTGATTTATTCAGTACTAATTTTATGTTATTATAATGATCTGGGACAGTTTTTTATATAATGTCAAAAAATTTCAAAAGAATTGAAACATTAAAAATAGTATATTGTGCTTATGTTAGGAGCCAACTAGAGTATGCGACCACTGTCTGGTCCCCAAATTACGCTGTGCACATCAATACTATTGAAGCAATTCAACATAGATTCTTACGACACGTGAATTACCGCCTGGGTATTCCCATTGATGGTCTGAACTATGATTTTTTGTTGATGGAGATGAAGCTCGTTAGCCTACATGATCGCAGAGTGTTGTTCGATCTCCTTACACTGAAGAGAATAGTGACTGGCTCTCTGAATTGCCCAGAGTTGCTTAGCTTAGTAAACTTGCGCGTCCCGAGTCGTAACACCAGAAGTCAGGCATTGTTCTATGCTGCGGGATCATCATCCAATTATATCTATTACTCATCGATGAATCGACTCCATGTAATAGGGAATAATTACAGTGAGATCGATATTTTCAACGATTCGGAGTACACTGTGAGGAGATGTGCTGTGAGCAGGTTTATGCGAGGGTACATGCTTTCCGTTGAGAATCCCCTGCAGTTAATACTACTGTCATGTTTTTGTATTCATTGTCACTTATGTGTTGATTGTGTTTGTTTCAAGTTTGTTTTTGTAAGTTTTTTTTTTTTTTTTTATTTATTTATTTTCAAAAATTGACATCACTCACCTTGACAGTTTTCACCTTTGCGGCGAGTGATGTAAACAAAACACACAACATAACACTATTTACAAATCACAATATTATTCACATAAGTTTAAAAAAAAAACAAACTTATTAGCAATAATTATAAAAAAAAACGACTTATAATTAAACAAAATACATTCCTTCAAAAACATTATTGATGCATTATCACAATCATTAATGCATTAATACATTAATGCACAATCAGCACTCTGACAGAGTCACACAATTGGTCGTCAAAACTATCCAATAGAATGCCCCCGAGTCAGAAAGCGTAGTGAGTGTACACCACCGCTTCCAATACAATGCATCGAAATATCAAAATATGATTATTCAAACATTAATGCTAAAAGAATAAAAACAAATAAAATAAGACATGCCTCAAGCAAAAACTATCACAACAAATATACTATACAAAAATGCAATCATACAATACACATCATTCTTCACTCATTATTACAAAAATGATAATAAAGTAAAAATTAGCACAATTAATATTTTCACTTACGCATCATAAATACATATCTATTTCAATATCAATTCAACACATTTGGTGAACTGATTATAATTTATATTGAATATATCAATATGTTGCGCTAAATGATTAAATATGGTAATAGCCCTTCCCAAAGGAGAATAAGTCAACAGATTAGTTCTGCAAATGGGAGGATAAAAAAGAGTGTGAAATCGGGACCTACCGTATGATTCTGGGATGTAAAAATTTAACTCCTGTAAAATATCAGGATTATGGATGATTCCGTTAAGCAACTTAAAAAAGTGCCTGCAAAGGTAATCATCTCTACGCTTCTGAAGCGAAGACATTCCTAAGCATCCCATGATAAAAAGTGAAGGAAACAAATATGGATAATATCCATATGTTTTCCTATAAAGATGTCTGGCGAATCTTTTTTGTACTTTCTCAATCAAACATATGTACGAGTTTTCGTGTGGAGCCCATATTATAGATGCCGATTCCAATATTGAACGCACTAAGGATTCATAAAGCAACAAAAGAGTGTTTGGATCTTTAAAATGTGTAGAATTGCGAAGTACGAATCCCAACATCATATAAGCCTTCTCCACCATAACGGATATGTGGTTCTTGAATGATAAATCGAATTTAAAAATCACGCCTAAATCTTTCGTTTCAGTTAACTGTAGCAATTTTGTACCGTCCATAGTATATTCAGAGGCAATGGGATTGCGTGCTCTAGTATATGACATGATATGACATTTAGTGACATGACATGATATGACAAGTTATTGTACTTTAAAGGCTATTTAGCCGTATATTATGTTAATAAATAAATAAATAATGTAACCATTTCTGATTATGTAATTTAAACTCATTTTAAGTTTGCTATTTTGTTTACTATTTTATTTTCTAATTATTTTTGATATTTTATGAATTTATTATTTATTTTTCTGTCTGTCCTAAATTTATAGGTATACGTTACCTTATCTTAACTTATCTTTTTTATTTTAATTTCTTTTAAACTGTTATGCATTCTATTTTTATATCAAATTATAGTTTAAATTATAGTGTTTGCGTTTAATTATTGACTCATTGACATATTTTCATTTTTAATTAATTTATTTATTATTTGTTTATTTGTTCATTGTGATTTTTTTTGGATATAATGATAGTTTGTTGATTATATATTGTTTATTATTTTTATTCGCAGCACGCCTCGATACAGGTTAACCTAGTGAGGCTGCTGCAACTTAATTGTAACCATGTTAAGAATAAATGTATGTTGATATTTTGTATTTATGCGCAATAAAAGAATTTCTATTCTATCCTATTCTAAATAGTTACTTGCTACTTACTAATTATATGTTGTTATTATAATGTCCAGGAACAGTATTTTTATACAATGTAACCATTTCTGATAATTTTCCCTTTTTGTTAAACATGGTACACTTTTTGTTTAACATGTAAAAGGCTCACGCTGCATAATTGTTAAAATAATGGGATCTTTGCTGGTCTTCGTATTAAATGTAACTATATTGTACGTCTTCTGCAGATGGATATCCTCGTTTCAATTAATTTATCTTTTTTTGCATTTTATATCACCAACTTTTGAAGATATTCATTAATGATAAAAAAGATGTTCTTTTTTATTTGAAAAAGATATAACTGGGTTTTGTTATAAACCCAAATACAACCTTATACACCTTTCACACTAAGCTAAAAGCTTGTTTCGTGGAAGGGGAGTTTGCAGGCACCTGGGATCGAACGACGGACCCCTTGTTCATGAGGCGGAGACTCTACCTCCAGGCTACCGACGAACTTAACTGTTCACTCACTTGGTTAACCTCACATCCATCTATAATAAGTACAATTTCAGAATCAAGTTGCCAAAGTTTTAAGTTTCAATAATTTCTGTCGAATCTTACCCACATCGCCTCAAATGTAATCTTAATACAGAATAATAGAGTCAATTTAATTAAAATATTTGACTATTCAATATATCACTATACATTGGTTGCTTTTATCAAATAATACAATATTAAAATACTCCATAGATTAAGAAAATAACATTATTAGAAGCTAAACACCTAAATATTAGTGTCATAAATTACAATAATGGATATTGTTTTTACGTCACGATCACGACTTATCCCACAAGTGGAGAAGCCGGCAGACCAGAGGCATAATTATATTAAACATGCAAGCTGTGCTCTTAGTGCCATTTAGGATGGTTTGGATACCTCATCGCTGAATTAAAGATGTAATTTTTTTTCTGTATTATTCCCTTCTACAAGAGACTTGAAAACTTACGGAAAAGAGTGGGAGATCTATTCTTTGCTTAATCTTTAACATTGTGTGAAAAATATTTTTATAACAATATTTTTTTTAAAAAATAATAAAAATAATGACATTCTCATCTTCAATTCAGCGATGAGATTTGCCACCCATCCTGAATGTCTTAACTTTTTGTTGACACGAAGAGGACATCAGCTTGCATGTTTGCTACATGTGGCTGATCTGCTGGCTACCCCACTTGTGGGATAAGTCGTGATGGTGTAGTAGTAAAAAAATAAAAAGCACCACTAATTTCCACTTTTGTGAATATAACTGCAGGGTTACTCTTGACAAAATCTAAACACGATCTTAATCTTAATCATACGACGCGCGAAGTGAATATTGGCCAAAAACACACGCATTCCGATCGCGCGGTAGCGTGGTGTTTTTGACTCTAGTCCCTTCGTGCGTCCTATGATCAAGATCAATACTAGATTAAGATCGTATTTAGATTGTGTCAAGAATAGCCCTGCTGTTCCCAGAGGCCTTTTAGGGCCAGATTTTTTTTTGCCTATAAGACAGTGGTTCTTAACCTGGGTTCGATCGAACCCCAGGAGTTCGACGAGTCAGAAAATCATTTTAAAGGCAAGATAGTTTTGCGAGTTGGAAAAAGAAAAAAATACTCCGATAATTCCTTCAAACCGCCATCACAAGTTTGAAAAACAATGTTGCCAGTTTATTCTTGTTTTTATTTTTTTTCATTTTGTACACCTATATATAAATATATACCTACCATGTATTGAATTTGTAAAAATCTAATTTTATTTTTCAAATTAGGAGGGGTTCGGTGAATGCATATTATTATATAACTGGTGGGGTTCGGTACCTACCCCCAAAAAGGTTAAGAACCACTGCTATAAGAGGTCCTTATTTTTCCGAAATATTGGTGATACCTTTAGAAATTATTCTTATTTCGCCCTTCAGCGTTCATCTACGGAGCACAGGGTGGATGCAAGTCCTCTTAATTCACAACGATTCTTTGCCAACTATTTAGTTACCTCTTTGTCAAGAATAGAGGAATTAATGTTTGAATTGAAGTTCGGTAGATGTGGACGCAGCCTTAACTGTGTGACTGAACAAACGAACGAATACTTTCTCATTTTCTTCTGCTTTTTGATAAAGGAAAGGATAAGGAGGATACAATAAGAAAATAAAAGTCGTTTTTTTTTCTCATGTGAGCATTTGGAATCAATTTTATTTTAATGAAAATTCTTATATGTATTGGTTTTTCTCTTCCTAAAGGACATATTGAAAATGTATAGTAGTTGAAAAGATTTCCTAAGAAAAGAAATAGAAGTCCTTGACTCCTGAAATATCCGGGTGTTTTTAGGGTCCTTTCAATAATATGGTATCTTTTTTTGAATATTTTCAATGATTTTCAAAAGATTTATCAGATCAACGCAAATTCTTTAGAAAACAATAAGCTTTTAAAAGCTGGATTGCAAATTCAATGAACTTGGAGCAGAATTACTTTCTACCTCGTATAATTTAAATTTATTATTGTATTGAACTTCTTGCAGCTGGTCAAAGAAGGGAAGATTAAGGGCCGTATAGGTGTCGGAAGAAAGCGGCTTTCCTGGATTCAGAACATTCGAGAGTGGACCGGGATGAAAGGTGTGGAGTAGCTATTTCGTGCTGCCAAGAACAGACAAGATTTCTCCCAGGTAATTACCAACGTTGGGGGAACCCGACAAGACGCGTAAAGAAGAAAAGAATCGAATTTCCACCAAGAACTATCGGTGGATAAGTTGTGTTTAAAAACATTAAATATAGCTTTGTATATAGCCCGCGGTCTATACCATATTATAATCTTTTATGTTAAATGCATTATAAAAGATTATATACCTATTTAAAATTAAATTAAAAAACACTTTAATTCCACTATGAGAATTGTTTAATTTCTAAGGTTTGCATAAAGCGTCTCTCGATTGGTGGACCTTACATCGTGACAGTGAGAGTGGTGGAATTGGTGAACGTTGTCCATGGACACCGAAAGTAATCACTTAAGCCAGCCTAGAGCCAATTCGTAAGCGTTGGGACACCTTTCTCACTTCTTCCGATTAGATCTTACACAATGTTACATTGTGTAGACATGGTTCTCCAATCGAGGTTTCTAATTATATAAACGTTTTCAACTACAAAGTTTTTACAATTAAACGATTCTCATAGTGGAATTAAACAGTGTTTTTTAATTTAAATTTAATATTTTTTGGTCATTATTGATAGTTGGAGCGTTTGGTGAGATGTTCTGCCCATCTGTTCCAATTAAAGGCGTAAATAAATAAATTAGTCTCATATACATAATTATGTACCTAAATAAAATGTGTTTTTTAGAAATTCAAAACCACATAATTTCGCTTGTTATCTATCCACTGTGTATAAATAGGATAGATAATAGATATACCTATCGTCCGTAACAGGATTTGGAGGATGCTGCAAATATTTTTATAGTTATGTTGTTTCGTTTCAAGGTCAAAGACCAGTGTCCAGATAAAATATATTTATTTTTAGATTATCATTTTACTAGACATAAAACCCGGCGTTGCTTGTGGAAGAAAAATTTAATTTACTTAGAGTGTATATTATATATTATGTATATATTTTATTGTAGCAACTTCAATAAAAATTATGAAGGTGTAATACTTACTAGTGATGTAACGAATGTGTGATTTTGGATATTCGCGAATGCGAATGCTAATATTTGTTGCCGACTTTCGCGAATGCGAATGCGAATAGCGAATATTGACTTGCTTAAATTTGGCTATCATTTAAACGATCAGCAATATCAGCATAATATTGATGTTATGTTCAGCAGAAAAATGTATTCTGCCGACAAATATATCATGTTGATATGCTACTTATGCCCAGCGAGAATATTATATTTCTATTGCAAATAATATGATATTGTTAAACTCTAAATTTAGAGCAAACAATGTTTTCATCAGCAATAAATAAAAAATAAGCGCAACACTTGTTTTACAAACAAACATGGTTATATCGGCAAATTAAAAAAAATTAACAGCTTGATAAATACTCGCACAACAAAATAATTAATTGACCAGCAAAATTATTATTTGACCGGCATAATGATTATTTGTCCAGCAAAATAAATAAATGAGCAGCAAACCGTGAGCTAATTATAATTAAACTTGTGAAAGCTAAATTTTTAATCTTGTTCAAATAATAAATCTTTGTATGTAGCATCTTTTTATGTGATTTTATATGTAGCATCTGAATGAACGACACTAGCGTTTTTCGACATTTCAGTTAGATATAGCAAAGCGGAAACTGGCATTATTTTCGTAGTCATCATTAATTTGGTAAGAAATCATAAAAACTTTATGTGGATCCGAAGGTAATTCGGTGTGTGAAAAATATTGTTTATCTAATATTTTCTGCAGGTCAAATAATAATTCTGCTGCTCAAATAATAATTCTGCTGGTCAATTAATTATTTTGTTGTGGGAGTATTTATTAAGCTGTTAATTTTTTTTAATTTGCCGATATAACCATGTTTGTTTGTAAAACAAGTGTTGCGCTTATTTTTTATTTATTGCTGATGAAAACATTGTTTGCTGTGCAAATGAATTAAATGCTGAAAATTAACAGAAAGTCCAAGCTGAGAAAGGAATTTTATCTGCAAGAAAAATGCAGAAATATCAACAGAAATATAAAACAGTGCTTAACAAATTGACCATATCGACTGTCCAGCTCCATAACTAAATAAGTAGAAATGTCTTATATTCGAGAAAATGTTATTTTAGTAATTTTGGTACATATATAATGCATAAAAAACACAACAGAAATATATTTCTGACAAAGACATTTGTTTATGGAATTGGGCTGCTTTGATTATGTTTATCATCAATTAAAACATAATTTTCTAATTTTTTTATTAAGTTATGAAATTGAATAAGTACTTGATTATATGAGTTCGTCGGTAGCCTGGAGGTAGAGTCTCGGCCTCGTGAACAAGGGGTCCGTGGTTCGATACCAGGTGCCGGCAAACTCCCCTTTCACGACACAAGCTTTTAGTAGCTTACTGTGAAAGGTGTATGAGGTTGTATTTGGGTTTATAACAAAAACCCAGATATATCTTTTTTAAAAAAAAAAAAAAAAAAATATATGACAAAGATAACAAACACACGAACGAACTTATTTTTATATAGATAATAGGAATAATATTCATAATAGGTACATTATTGATAAAATCAGGCATCCAATCTATATTATTACTAGAATAATTATTATTCTATCAACTATAGCTAAAGCAAGACTAATGAACATCAAATAATAACATTTTACGGTAGACACATTATGGGAAGATTTCATCTACAATGATTGCAGATTATTTCGTACACCTGTAGTTTTATTTTTATTGCATACCTATTTAATTAGTTTTTTTATGTATTCTATCGAGATATACATATTCCCACAATTTGCATGCACACATACTTTAATGTCTTATATTCGAGAAATTGCTATTTTTGTAATTTTGTTTAATTAATAAATGAGCAGCAGAGCATCCGGCAAAGAATTAGTCTCCATCATTTTTCTGTAAGTTTTCGAGTGTCATGTAGATATAGGTAGGTGTTTGAGAAAACAAAGACATTTAAATCTCAAATTCAGCGATGATGTTTGCTACCCGTCCTGAATGTCTTAATTTTTTATTTTACAGAGAAGACGGTTTTCATGATTTATTTATTATTTTTTTATCAAGTATTAAAAATTAGTGTTCTATTTTTATTTATTATGTTTATTTATTATGTTTATTTATTAATTAATTTATTTATTTAATTTAATTAAACCGCCTTGAAGCGTTTGAAATGTGTATCCACCGTAGAATGCTAAGAATATCCTGGACCGATATGATAACAAATATTGATGTTTTACGTAGAGCCAATGTAAATAGAGAATTGTTCACCACTGTTAAACTCCGTAAAGTATCATATTTTGGCCATGTTATGAGAGGTAACAAGTACACTATACTCCAGCTCGTCATGAAGGGGAAGATCGAGGGCCGCAGAGGGGTTGGCAGAAGACAGCTCTCCTGGCTTCGAAACATTTGACAGTGGACCGGTGTCAGAACCGTGGAGGAGCTGTTTCGCGCCGCCCAGGACAGGGAAGCTTTCTCTCTAATGGTCGTCAACGTCGGGGGGACCCGGCAAGACGCGTGATGAAGAAGAATATTTATTTATTAATAGTTTTTTAAATATATATTTATTTTTTTATTCCTTGCTGTACCTACATTGATTACAAACAATTACATAAAACGAAAACATTCAAGTTAGATACAATCAATATTCAGAGGATGAGTTTGTCGCAAAGGCGCGATCTCTTCCAACTTGTAACCCAAATAATAATCAATAATTAAACATCAAAATCCACCAAGTACCTTCAGTCAACGACATTTATATGCAAAGGTAATGTAAAATAAAAATAAACTTTTTACTGGTATCATTGTCTTTATTTAATAATGACAATAAATTAATTAGACATATTTTTATGAATCAAGATCACTTTATTGCAATACATTTTAACCATGTATGTAAATACTCTTCTAAATAAAAAAATACTTTTGTACTTATACTTATTAGGTATAATGTTCATAGTATAAAGTTCATCCTTTTTATTAATTACCCGCAACGAGTTTTTACAAATCTATAGTTAAATTGAATTTTATGAAATTAGTCTTATGTGCTTTAAACCATAGATGACAAATATTTAGTGATAAATGTGAAAAACTCGATTTAGGAGAGTCGATCTATTCCGTTTTTCCTTTTGTACTCTGTTCTTACCATATATATATATATACTAAGCTGTTAATGAATTTCCAAAATAAAATCTTCAACAAAATGTGAGAAAAGAAACTGTCTCCTAAAAATATAAAAATGCTATTCTAAAAGATCAAATAAAGATCCTTTTAAATTATTCATTTAACGGGTCCGCTAAAAGATCGATGTGAATATAGTCACAAATCGACCAAAATAATTCAAGACATATTTGTCATATCTATTTAGCAGATATGGTTAATTAACAAAAACTTCTGCTAGGTTTTATGAAACTATTTATTAATCCATTAATAAATAATTATTAAATCTCTTTATTCAACTACACATTATTTTGGTAACATAAATATTGCAAAACTTATAGAATAAAAATATTATAAAATACCTAAATAATACTTGCCTACATATTAAATGTAGTTACTAAAAATAATATAAATTAATGTTTTCAATGAATATACGTATGCAATGTGATGAAAATAGGATTTTCGAGTGAATTTGATAAAAAAATAACTACAATACTGTCCTTTCTAGAAATAAAAATTATGGACATTTTTAACACTATGCATAAATTTATTCGTCAAAAATTGAAGAATTTCGTCAATTGAAAGATTTTGTGATCCAAACTTGGATCCAACAAGAACAAATATGAATTTCTTAAAAAACTTACATATTTTATTTTCTTAAAACTAAATAGTCGTAATTTAGTAATTTTATAAATATTTCTTCACATATTCAGAAAACAGTCACGGTACAAAAAAGGTCTCAAAATTTATTAAAAAAAAAAAATTTTTTTACAAATTTTTGTGTGACACAAAATAATATTTTCGTTTATTTTATTCGTACTTAAATTAAAATACTTTTAAAATAAACTATATTTGACTAGTGGTTTGGTATTGGTACTTTTTAAAATGTAAAAGCTATTCTCGGTTTTTCTTTTGGATAACCTAAATGTTCCGATGATAATGACTGCTCTTGTCGAATGTTTGAATCACTGAATGTTGATATTGGTTGAGTATTTGATATTCTTTGAGCACCATCTTTCTCACCAAATTGTAAACCAAATGATGTCTGGAAACCTTGTCCGAAATTGTTGTTCAACATTGCATGAACGTCTATATTTGGTGCTGTGTTTAAAGCACTGAACATTGTTTCAAATGTAGATGGTGTGAACTCTCCTGCTTGAGCTTGCCTATTAATTTCTGATATCATAAAATCAGCTGTCGCTTCATCATAAGGTGGGAGATAAATCTTATCAACATCTTTCAAACCTCTGGAGATTGCTGATAAGAAGTACTCTCTTTCGCGGTCTGAATGAAGTGCAAAACCAAATGCAGGGATAACTTGAACTTTTGTTACAATGTTTCGTGAATCAGGAACTCTGGAGCTAGCAACAAAATGTGTTTGTCCATTTGTTGTTGGGATTTTAGGTGAAATATTTGCATTTAATTGAAAGCCTCCTTGTGTTGTCAATGATTGCTGATTCTGTTGTAATTTCTTCTGTTCATATTGTCCTTTGTTAACATTATTCTGCAATCTAGTTGTGGTTTGCTGGTTTGTTCCAACATTTGCATTTCCCCTATTATAAGTATTAGATAGTACAGCGCTAGTAGTTGCATAAGTTTGAATAGTTGGTCTTAAATTCTCTTTGATTTGGACTTGCTGATTTCCAAATCGATTATTGGATGTAACAAACTGATTTTGATTAATTTTATTCGTATTTCCACTTAACTGTGCTGATCCACTATTTATTTGCTGCTTTGCGTTAGTAATTTGTCCACCTGATGCACCACTTACTTGACTTGCTAAATTTTGGTTTGTGCCACCATTAAATTGACTGCCAGAGTATTGATTTTTACTTGTTACAAATTGGCTTCCAACTCTGTTGATTTGATTTTTTTGTTCATAATTTTGATTGGAGTGCTGTTGATTATAGTTATTTTTAGTTACAAATTGAGCATCAGACTTTATCGCTTGTGTACCAAACTGTCCACTTTGTGTACCAAACTGTCCACTTTGTGTTGTCTGTACATTATTTACTTTTTGGTGTACTTCAGTTTTTCTAAATGGTGCTGGAACGTTTGATCCTCCCAACTGTTTCTGAATACTCAAAACTTGATCATATTTTTTAGCATTCGTATTGGCTAGATTCTGAGATACTTTCAATCCTGTTATTGCTCCATGAGAACCCTGATTATATCCTTGGGTATTGGTTTGTGCGACATATCCATTATTTTGTGGAACAGCACTTACTTGAGGTTGCTGAGTTTTCACTCTTGTTCCTATCACAGCTTCTTGAGAACCTTGGTTGTACCTTTGATTAGTCGTTTGTCCTGCATATCCATTGTTTTGTGAAAACGTATTTATTTGAGATTGCTTTATATTTTGTTGATTGATGGAAGATGTTTGTGTTTGTGATATTGCCTTTGTCCCTTGGTAGTTAGTTGTTTGATAAAATTGTGTATTTACTGTTGGTGTTGGTTGGGCTTGAATGTTTGTTGATATATCTTCATTTCTCCCAACAGTTACTTTTGTTACCACAGGTTGATTTCTGTTGACTTCATTGGTCTGAATAGAATTTTGTTGTCCTTTATATGATGAATATTGGGCATGCTGCGATGTGCCTGGAGTATTTTTTACATATTGTGTTACGTGTTGTTGATTATAACCTGTAACAGCTGTTGGTCCAATGGTTTTCTTATATTCTTGGGTAACACTGTACGATTGGTGTTGTCCATTTTGATTACCATTTTGTGCAGTGGTCGAAGCTACATTAATCTGTTTAGGTTCTTCAGGAATGTTTGTTCTAATATCAAATGTTAATACATCATCGATAAATCCTGCCATATTATGATTCAAAAGTCTATTGCCATCATTTTTCTGTGGTGGAGAATTTTGTGTTCTCGCAAATGGTGTAGGTTTTTGAAGTCCAGCAAATCCATTAAGTATCTGTGCTTCATTTTGTTGGAATCTATTAATTTGAGATTGGTCATTCAACGAGTGTATCTGTTGCGTTTTTTGAGTAATTTGTAGATTAGCAGAATTTAATCCTGTATTTTTATTCTCTATTACGGCTTGTTGACCTTGATCGTTTATATTTTGATTTAAATTTCCCTTAACTCCATTATTTTGCTGAGTATTTTGATAAGGCCGTTTTTGTTGCTGTCTTACTCCGAAATGTTGAAGACTAAAGAATTCACCTCTGTTCTCTTCATCTTCGTAAGTTTTAGGTCCATCAACACTAGAAGTAATTCGATATTGATCGTAGTTTTCATCTTGAGAATCTGCACCAAATGCAGCACCACCGTTAATAGCTCCTGTATGTGCCTGTCCAGCTACTTGTTGAGCATTTTTATTTATTTGATGCACTTTTCCAACTGTATCATGTATTTGTCCAGTTATTTGATGTGTCTGTCCAGCATTTTGGTATGTTTGATCAGTTTTTTGCTGTATTTGTCCAGCACTTTGATACGTTTGTCCAGCGGTTTGTTGTATTCGTCCAGTATTTTGATAAGCTTGTCCATCTATTTGCTGCGAATGCTTGTCTGTTTGTACCGCTTGTCCAGCTGCATGATATGTTTGTCCGATTGTTTGTTGCTCTTGTCCAACTCCTTGTTGGTTGCCACTTATTTGATTGTTGAATTGGTTTTTATTAAATTTAGCACTGAATTTATTAACTGCAATTCCACTTTGCTGATTTAAATTACTGGTTATTGAACTATCATGATTTTGAATACTCGTCTGATAATTTACAGCACTTTGCAAATCACTTTGAATATTCCCAGGCACTGTTGGAACATTTTGATAACTGACTCTTTGATTTTTTATATTGGATGTTCTGGAACCTGTCACTTGTCTATTTCTGAACGCTTCTTGATTTTGAAATGATACAAATTGTTGGTTCCTATACAGTTCCGCATCATTGACTATTGGAACCTGTTGATTAGAGTAATCAATTTCATTCATTAGAACATTTTGCATCAGCATGTTAACCATCTCCTCTTTGGTGTGATGTTGTTGATGGTTGGAATGATCATGAGATGGGAACTTATAACTTTGTGAATGCCTTTCCAAAGCTTGTTTAGTTGCGTTATGAACCTTAAGCAAATAAATTAAAGCATCTTTGGGAATACATAATTTCAAGACTTTTTCATCAGTCTCGTCACCATAAGGTGCGACATGGGCAGAAAATATTGTTATTAGGTTATTTCCATCAGTACTGTTAGTAGTGTTAATTGTATTAGACATAAGTTCATTTAATTGTTCTTCTTTTTTATCAAGATGTTTATTTAGCTGCTCCATTATAAGATCTTTTTCAGTCTCACTCATTTGAAAATCTTTGGCATTGTCAAGATCAATAGTAGTTTCTTTGTATTCGTTCGTTGTAGTCTTCTCATTGAAATTTCCATCTAAATTATTTTGAATGTTATTTTCAAAGCTTATATCATTAGTATTTGGTATGTAGCGATTTGATAAGGTTTTAGTATATGACTCATCAGGATGAATATAGCCATGCGGATAAAAATAATTAATAGAATTAGTAAAAGCATTTTCTCTATTTTCAGTACTTTGCACAAAATTTTGGTGGTCGTTATAAAAATTATTGATTGATGGGTTTGTTAGTATGTTTTCGGGTGTTTCTGTTATATGATTGTGATTTTGTTCAGTTGGTTTTAGTAGAAGAATGACAAACGGAATTGATGCGACTGTTGCAGTATGAAGATGGTGAGATGATCCATTGTAATTGTTGTTGAATGGACTTAGATTATTGGATTCATCTGAAACCATATGTTCACTTACCAAGTTATCATTCGCATCAATCGCTGGTATGTTAATTGGAATATTAACAACAAATGGTTGATTTACTGGTGTTGGTATTTTAGGGACTGTCACTGTGTATTGCTTGTCAAATTGTGATGGATATGTAAATTGTTGCTTCGTTATTTTAATGGATTGTTGCTGTGAATTTGAATTGAATTGTTTTTGCAAGTTTAAAATCTCTGCTTGTTGCTGAATGAATTTAGAATTCAAACCCTCCTGTATTGTAGGAACATTTGGTATTGTTCCCTGGAATTCGTTGACAACAATTGGGTTGTTTTGGAAACTGGTCAAGCCACTTGAATATGAATCTTGTTTGATGGCTGTAGAAAATTGGTTTGTATTTGGATGCGAGTATGAATTCGGTACAGTGACTTCTCCAAGTATTTTTTGCCCTTCAATATCTTTTGGTGGTGTGCTGAAAACTGACATAATTTCTGCGGGAGGATTATAAACTTGCATTGTCATTCTGTCTACTGGATAATTACTAGGTGGTGGATGAGTCATAGGATACATAATCATTTTCTTAACATCCTGTAGCATGGCCGTTCCTGGTTTTGTTTGAAGTCTTCCTGTAGATAATAACTCAGAATCTATACCGGCACAGTTGACATTCATCCACCAGTCACAGACATGAACATCTTGATTGAAAAGTGTTCCATTTGGACAGAGGAATGAATGGAATCCAGAAGGTCCTGTTGTTGTGCAGACTCTGAAGACTTGGCAACGAGTCTCGATATCAGCATAATAACCTAGAAAATCATAACAATACATCGAATAAATCTATCTTAGGTATCATATTATTTTTGTCTGATGCTAATATGACAACTTACTAAATTAAAACAAACAGATATAAACAATGAATTTCATAACTATAAATTAAATATTTGATTATTTTTCTGTATTTTAAAACTTTGACTTTATCCGGAAACACGTAGATCAATTGACAAATTAAGAGTTTTAAGAAACAATTTGCATTTTCAATAATCTCATGTTTAATCCCAAATGCAATAGCATGTACTGTACATGTGGAGTAATCAGTACAATAAATGTACTGATTAATCCACATGCGAAAGATGTTGTGATGTTATAGATAGGTGTAGATAAATAACTTCAAATGCTCTTACAATAGTAAATGATATGTACAAACTATATTTCAGTATTGTATAAGAAATATTTTGACAGAGGACTTAAACTCTGGAGCTCTAATCCGTTAGTCAAATTACTTCAATCCTATATATCCTATTATGCTAATGACTCCTTCTTTATGCTGATTTTGATATTAATTTTAAGTTTTGCTCACCGTTATCTTTCCCTACACAGTTGAAACTTGTTTCAGGTATGACGTTGAGTGTTGGATAGTCCACTACTGGTTCTCCTGGCACAGAGAGCCGTATGTCCCAACCTCTGCCGTCATCTGAAGGGTGATAGTGGCCGTCCTGCCCGTGGTAATGCTCTGCCGAGTCACCGTGGTGGTGCTCGTGATTCTGTTGCTGTTGATTCGAACTCGCCGCTAGTAGGAGCACCAGCACGAAATAAACTGAAAATAAGAAGTGAAATTGTTAAATAGGATCTTGTGAAAAAAGCATTCTTAACAAATTTTTGGGTCACAATCGAGATGAAATAATATCAAACATTGTATTAGGTTTACGGCAAGACATTGGACATTGTGTGCGCCTTTTGAACAAATTTATTTAAACAATAAAATGTTTTTGTTATAATCTTTTTGTATTAAGTAATTCCTTTAACTGAAGCTCGATATAATTGAAAATAGCTTTAGAGTGTATGCCGAGACTAGAAAAATGCTTCAGGTAAGATGGTCATATTATATAAAGAAAACTGCAGGAAGTGTGCAGTCTTGGACAGGGACTAGAATGAGAAGTCAGTGTCCAATAATGGTACCAAAAGACACGGTGGTTAAGAGTAAGTGAAGATCAACTACCATTCTAAAAGTTATAATACAATATTAACTATCGATTAATGTGTGAAGAACAGGGATCTTTGAAGCAATTAAGTATCTATTTGCTGAATCAATGGCTTTCTAAGGCTTTTTGAATAAATTACAAAATAAGGAATAGATATGTATTCATTAATATTTTCTCATCCCTTCATAGTTGTATTGGGAACTTACACTATCCGCTTTCGTTACTGATCATTTTTACTATTATTTCAAAAAGAATTAAATAATAACACAATTTCTTGGGGCTATGTAAAATCGGTTAGAATTGACTTAGAAATACATGTACAAAGTTATAACCAGTTGTATTGGACCTCTGTACAACGCAAGTAGTTTATACAATATCAAAGGCTATTTTTAATCGCTTCAGCCACTTAGTGCGACAATAATTTAGACTGTCGCGACAGCAAAAAGAAAAAAAAAGACAGCACTTAATCAGCAAGCTTTTAAAGATCATAGATTGGCGCCATGATCTATGAATTATTTTGATACATTGAATATCGACTCGTATCAATTTGGTGATAGCCGCTCTTAATGGATAACTTCATTATATTCCATAAAAAATAAAATAAACCACCGAACTGGTTCCCAGATCCGGTTGGTGACATATTATTTTGTATTACCATATATAAGATTGAATTATTTTATTCCATTTAAAACAAGAATGATGGGACCGGAATTTTTGATAAAGATCGCCACTACCTTATCTATCTACTATTTTGTACTTGTATCTGATTGGTTTTAGCGACAAATGATCTAACAAGTATAACGATAAATCCTAAGTTATCGCAGGTAGCTGGACCTATTGATTTATTATCTTAATTGTGTTGATTAAGATGTTTTAGATAGAGATCTGTCCATATTTAAAAAATCCATATTTTTTACGTTTTTATAATTTTTTTTAAGCATGTTTCCTTAACCCATCTAAGAAAGGATTGGATACTCACTAATAACTTCAGTAAAAGAACAGAGCGTGAAAATATGCAAAATATTGTTACATTTATTCTGATAACTTTGGTATACCACAGGGATTAGTTTTGAGACCTTCACTTCACAGACACGTATTAAAATGTGTAGGTATTCATTATTTTTGTTGTTAATTATTTTAATGATATAAAAATTAGTAATTCTAATGATTTTGGAATTACTTATATATTATTTAAATAAATTATTAACACTGGGTAAGTTGGAATAACAAACAGCCTATCTACGATAAAACTATGGATTGTTTTCAAATCACGTAAGAATCTTTGCAATAATTTACAATCAACACACAATAAAAAAAAAATTAAATGATCACTATTATTCCTCACAAATTATTACTAATAAGTCTTGTGAATTTCACAAATATTAACAAAATAGCAATTAATGATTTGGGGTCAATATTCACGGTAATAATTGGCCCCTGCCCCGCATATGAGACCTTTGAACTCTCGCCACCACTGACTATGTGTCTATATGCCGCTATAATGGCCATCATCACTTTTGAA
Organism: Athripsodes cinereus; assembly: GCA_947579605.1. Classification (NCBI taxonomy): domain Eukaryota; kingdom Metazoa; phylum Arthropoda; class Insecta; order Trichoptera; family Leptoceridae; genus Athripsodes; species Athripsodes cinereus. The sequence goes on from OX388318.1 coordinate 24,441,174, forward strand.
ACAGTGTCCACTTGGCCCGTATACCGCCTATGTATTATTTTGACATTAATAGTTTAAGTATGCAAATCACTTTAAAAATGATACCAGTATTGTCCAAGTACAATGTGTCGCCGATTAACTCACGTTATTTTAGAAAAATGATTATAAAAAATTATCGTATATTTTTACCATACCATCACGGCATCTCCCAAAAGTGAGAGAGCCAATGGAACAACTGCATGAAATAATAATTAGTATATCTAGACAATTTTATTTAAGATGTGGCATTTTGTGGAACAACCAACGCAAGGGCCCATTCAAGAATTATAACACCTCGTGTACTATAGAGTCTTTAACCCTACCTTGAGCACTTCCACACTCTCAAGAGTTCGTAAATCATAGAGAATTTTGTTCCACAGCAACGGACCAGTCACGCAGAATACACGGTTAACATAGTAAACCAGACCCACTCTACGCGGTGCCACAAGACTATTGACAGAGTCTGTGTTAGCAGACCTGAGTGATTTTTGCCTTTCCGTTGCCTCCTCAGAAATGCAGTACGATAAACATGCAAGTCATCCTTTCCATGTCATTTTCTACAGCCGTTTAGAAAATATTGTGATGGTATTTTTCATTTCATTGACATAAAGAGGCTATTGGACAGAGAAAAAATTAAACATCGTCTATTGAATATTTGTAACGCATGGGTAACACTGTACACAATACGTGTCTACCTACATTAAATAGATAACGTAAGGTAAAGATTATTCGAATTATTTTATATAGGTAGATTACTTATAATAAAATATAGATTCAATATAAAACTAAATGACAATAGGTACAGCGAGATGATTGTAATTTTATTTAATAAGGAGGTAAATTAAACTTTATAAAATATTTAAGTCTGTTTACACGATTTTTTAAGTATTTTTTCTTAGGAATGCATTGTGGCATTGCATTATCTTTTTGTGTTGTTTGTAGTGGCTGCTCTCGATACATGATTTTGCCTGGTGAGGCTGCTGCGGGTGCCGATTGCATAGTGCTTGCGTATTGTTTTTCTCATTTCATTGTATGTATAACGATGCTTGAAGTTGTATGAGGTTTGAAGTTTGCTTCCCATCCATAATGTCTTATTGTCTTTTGTTGGTACGGAAAAGACAGCTTGTAGGTTTATTACATGCAGCTGGTGTGCGGACTACCTTATTTGTGGGATATTTCGTGATGATAAAGAAGTAGTAGTACCTAATGGCTGAGAGGAATGATGCTCGGAGACGTGGCCGTCCGAGAATTAAATGGCAAGATCATATTATAAACTAAGTCCTACAGGTGTTGGACACATTGAATTGGAGAGCATTCATGAGAAATTGTATGACAGTGACAGAAGCAAAACGTGTATGCAAGGATAGGAATAAGTGGCGCATGATCCATTCTACCTACCCCGAAAGGGAAACGGCGAGATGGCGATGATGGTAATGGGCTCAAAGCTAGTAAGAAAAATATTGGAAGTACGTATTTTTTCTCATTTTGAATAAAAATGCCAATATCAATTGAAAATAAAATATCCGTGTATGTAGATAGCTATTTGTAATAAATTAATTATCCACCTACATATGTATCACTTAATTTAATCAAATTTCGTAAATATTTTAAAATAAATAAAAATATTTTAATCAGACTGTCAATAATTATTTACTCTTGAATCTTGTTTTGTATCATTCTTGGAAGACCACTTTGGGATTCTTTTCTCCTCAAGACCATCCACTCGTTTACTAGTGATTTAGGCATATATGGAACAACACATTTTTAATAATAATTTATGTTTTACAAAACAATAATGAGATGTTTTGCAGCAAAATGAACGTCAATATAAAGACGGGGTAGTAAATAATTATGACAATACTTCATTCGATGCATCGCACAGCTGTTGTTTACAAAAATACACAGCTACCTACCTATTTTAACTAATTATACCACTTTGGGATTAGAATCTTCTTCAAAAACGAAATGACAATACAATGTTCTCGAAAGACTAATGACGTCTCTCAACAAAGTAGAATAAAACATTTACTTATTTTGAATTTCATTATGGAATTCTGCTAGCTAAACACTGACACACTGGATACAACGATGATACCCACGTAAATGCAGTGATAACTGCGTAAATGTTGAAAACGACTATTCTCAGATACCGCGGGATAAGCATGCAAGCATTTTTTACAATTAGCCCAGGGGCGCTAAAAAAAGGCCACTTTATATGAATCATAATAGTATCATATTAGGAATTGTAAAACGATTTAACGGCAACATTTCACCAAATATGAATCATTTGATGAAATTAATTGCGGGTGAATCGCGTACAATCGTGACCATTTTACGAAAATTAGAGGAATTGCTACGGATCTGCTGGCAATTCGGGGAATGAATCATCTGTAGATGAATTGCTCAATGTGGCCATTTTAGTCCCCCTGCTAATCGAGTGGGCGACAGTGTTGAACATGAAGTTATGGAATAAAATAATAGAACAACACAGAATACGGTAGTGGTCAAGTCACACACTTCTTGGACGTGATTCCTTATTGTACATAGATAGTTAGATACCTACTTCTTCTTTCATACACGCACATTCTATCTGTCATTCTCTCTAAATGTCCAAACCATCTTGAAACGAGGCGCTGTTTTGTCTATTTTATTTATTGAAAAGCGATGCGATAGGGGATTGTAATAAGTGGAACAACCGGCAAGGAATTGATCTGTATTTCTTTTTTGCAGGTTTTCAAGTGTCTTGTAAAAGGCACGTGTTCGAAAAAAAAAAGACATTTTACATCTTTAAATCAGGTTTAAATTCGGGGAATCCAGGGGATGAATAATACCAGAATTCCAAATATAGTTCTACATGGACTACCTGAGGGACGACGCCCACCAGGAATACCCCCAAAAACGATGTAAGAACAGATGGGCCTCCACACTGCAAGAGGACGCTCCTGCATGAACAGATATTTGGGTCTAATAAGAGCTTAAGAAGAATAAGATGAAATCAGGGATGAGGTTTGCCATCCATCCTGAATGTTATTTTTTTGCTTGCCTTGTTTGACAGCTTGCATGTTTAATACATGCAACTGGTTTACTGGCATATAAATGAGTTACAATCCATTGGATTGGTCTGCAACGAGTTTTGACTTATTTCTCCACTCCTCCCTATTCTCAGCTAGTCTCTTCAACTCCATATATGAGCCACAGCTCATGTCCCTCTTCAGTTGGTCCATATAGGCGTCTCTCGGTCGACCTCTGCCATTTGTGCCTTCGGTCCTGCCCTCTGCGATTGCGATGAGCAGTCCTGGGTGCCTGATGTTGTGGCCAATCCAATTAGCTCGTTGTTGGCAGATTCTTTTGAGGAGTTGCCTTTTTTCGCCAACCCTGGTTAACACTTCTTCGTTTTCGACGTGTTCCGACCAATGAATCTTCAGCATGCGTCTATAGCACCACATTTCAAATGCCGCTAACCGTCCGCTTTCCCTCTTGCTGATGGTCCACGTCTCGCACCCATATAACAAAATGCTCCACACAAAGGCTTTAGTGAGATTCTTCCTCACGCTTAGATCAATATTAGGGGATTCTAATATTTTGGATTTTTTGTTAAAGGCAATTCGTGCCTGGTTTATTCTGCTCACAATTTCTGATTTGGAGCGTCCGTCCTGGTTTATTCTGCTGCCCAAGTACACGAATTCTCTTACTTGTTTGATGCTCACTCCATTTATGGCAATGTTCGCAGTCGCTTCCTCCCTTCCAACGACCATACATTTTGTTTTATCTTTATTTATTTTCATGGCACTTGTGGTATAACATGACGTGATGGAATAGTTGTAGAATTGAAATCAAAAACTTGATTCTGAACATTTTTTAGTCTCAATCACTCGCAGAGTGGATGGCCTTGTTATGAATAGAACAGAATGAATACTTTTTATCGATAATTTTATTTTTATTACTGTATAAAAAAGTACTCTATGTACGTATTTTTAAAACCATATAATAAAATGTATTGTTTATGTAGTGTGACAGTACCACCAACTGTGTCATATTCCCATAAAACATTATTGTCACCAATCTCAGCATGGATGAGGAATAATCAACAAATCATTCGTATGTCGCCGCCTGATAGTTGTATAAGCCGTTAAATCAGATGGCTAGGCGGTTAGTTAAACGTCAGCATTCGATTGAATGCCTTGTCATCTACTTGATAACAGTAACGCACCAAACGTACAATGTTCTTCTACCTGATTGATGCTAGCTCGATTGATGAAATTATGTACATAAATAGGTACATGCCAGGATAGAGACTCTCCTGTGTTGAATTGAGGATGTAAAATGTCTTAAACGTGATGTATTACGAATACCTGTCATTTTCAGAATACTCAAAAATTTACAAGTTGAAATTTACTTTCTTTATTCGGCACTATGGCGCTAGTCGTACTATTATACAATCTGGCTTCATTTATTTGAGCAAGTTATGTAATTCGCATAACTACAAAAATCTATATGTATGAACATTGTACACATATCGATCTATTCCCAAACCAGATATGAAACTTGTGTTATGGATGTACTAACGCGACGAAACACATGTAATTCACCAAACACATATATACAAAATTGAAATAATATTATGTTGTTTCACTCCATGATAATTATTAAGATACCAATGATTTATTTCCTACTTGAACTTAATTGTTGCACATCTTATTGTACTGACAACACCATCAAAGGAATACAACAAAACAATGTCTTTTAAACCTTGCAACACCTGCAATGTGATTGGTCGCATTACCATTTTTTCCTTTGAATTTCTAGTCTACAAAAATAGGTTGATGCCCAGAACAATAAAAAAGCCAACTTTCGTTTTGCCCTGACCGGGAATCGAATTCGGGACCTCGTGACAATATAATTAAAGGCAAGAGCGTTACCTCTGCGCCAAATCGCTTACCAATTAAATGCCAGTGTTTTACGAATCTACTAGTCATTCAGTTGACTGGAAATCCAGCCCAGCTCGAGACCTTGTAACTTAATTAAAGATAAAAGCGTTACCTCAACGCCACTCCGGTTGCCAGATAAATGTCAACGTTTAACTAATTGCCCAGACATTTAGTTAACTGACTAATTCAACCATATGGCAGCGACATATGCGTCTATTATCCATCTATGACCATAAATGTTAACATTGCCTATAAACTCAAATAAGTACAAAACTTATTTTTAAACATTGTATCAAAATTATATGTGAAAAGACGGTGATGTCTTTATCTCGATATTGTTGAAATTTCACAATGTTTAAAATTTATTTGAATAAAAACAAACAAAAGCTTTAAAAAATATATATATAAATGTTTTATTTAATTTAAAACCTACGCTTTGCATCGCATAAGCTTTTGACATGTAAATCATGAGCTTTTTTAAATAAGGATAAATGGGTACCTATTTTATTCATTTCAACAATATATGTACGGCTCTAGGCTATTTACATTGATTTATTGATACAATGTTAAATTTTATAATGGATTAATTTATGTAGTTCGTTGAAGATTCTTTTCTATTATATTCTTATCAAAGCCATTTACTCGTTAGCGAATGGCTTAGGCCATTATGGCACAACAGGTTTGTTATTTTTCTATTCCAAAAAAGTTATTAAATGTTTCATATCAAAATAGATGGAAGGTGGTTAGATGGAAGAAATCACTTTATAGTGATAATCTCGCCACTGCACAGCGTCCCAGTTTTTAAAGTTTTATAATATTTTGTTTACACTGTTATGTAATGATGATGTGCAAAAAGAATAAATAAATAAATAAATAAATAAATAAATAAAATAAACCTTAATACAAAGACAGGATAGCACATTAATATCTACCTAGTTGAAATAATTGTGACAATACTTTATTCGATGCATCGCACAGCTGAAATGTCAAATATTATTATTATTGGGTTTGAGGAATTTAATCAGAGATTTATAAATACATATTTAATGAATTTCATGCTAGTAAAAATTTACATTAAGAAGATATGTAATGCATTCCCTCACCCAGCCCTCACAAGAATGCTTCGGATACCCTGGACAGACATGGTCAGCAATGCAGTGGTCGTCCAAAGAGCCAGAGCGAAATGGGAACAAATACCAAATATTAAAATCAGAAAGTGTCCTATTTCGGACATGCGCTCAGAGGAGAAAAACACAAGTTGTTGCTACTGATCATCAAGGGCAAGATTGAGGGTCGAATAGAAGTTAGAGGAAGGTGAATCTCCTAACTCTACAATAAACATCAGTGGACCGAAATACGGAGCATTGAGGAGCTGTTTTGGGGCTGTCCAGGATAGGGATGCAGTATCGCAAGTGACAGTTAACATCGGGGAAGACCCAACACGGCACATGAAAAAGAAGAAGAAAAGGAAGAGTGACACACAATTATTTTAAAACAATAAAACGTCAAAATTTTGCTGGTATCCTTGAAGTTGTGTAAGTAATTACGGAAATATAAATGTATTTTGAGCAAACCAGTTCACATTGCACAGACTCATAGAGTATATCTATAATATTTTGTTCATTATTATTATTATGGTAGATAAAGCTTGTGTCAGATGAAATATTGCAGTTGGTGATAGCTATTAAAATAATATGAAGAATCTTCTCCTGACAATTTATTAATAAAACAGGATATATACCTAGTTATTCCACTGTTGACCTAATGAATTTTGCGAGCCGGCTACAAGATCTTCCGCTCTCATCGTCAGGCAAAAGTAAAATTGGCGATGAGAGCGGAAGTTCTCGAAAGTCGGCTCGCAAAATTCATAGAGTTATCAGTGGAATAACTATATATTTTGTTTCATTAATAAATGATTAATATGAACTCTAAACAAAAACCGTCAGTCGATAAATTAAACTTAAAACATTTCTTGTTTTCATTCATGTGATGTGGGATACAGTGCGAAATCAATGAAATGTTTTTGGCGGATAGCGAGAATCTAAAATATGTATTTCAATCAATGATCTCTAATAATTAAACAATAATAATTTATTTTTATAAAATAAAATAAATAAAAACTAGAAATTCAAAAGAAAGATGATAGATAACGTGACGAATCAAATTTTGCGACCAATATAATTTCACATCGATCAGTTTTTATCTGAGTTGAGTCCCTCGTTATAGACGCATTTATAAAAGTAGGTAAGTCGACATATAAAATGTATTGATGGTCTTTATATTAGATGTGCACCTTTTCACAACACCCTCCACAGATTTTTTTTAAATTTTGTTGAGTAAAATATATTGTTTTATAGAATTGAAGGATATTCATCTCTTTTTTTTAAATCTTTTCTTGGGTTTCAAGTAAAAAGGTGTTCTATACTTCAGCATTAGTAGGAAAAATACCATTAGCGTCATCTTAATGTTATAGAGTGAAATTTTTTACTAGTTTTACTTATTTAGCAGCATAAAATTACAGGAAATTTTTAATGCGTTACAAGTCTTATAAGTCGATATCGAAAACTGAGCAACATAGTAGGGACATTAAAACTTAGACACGTCGGTCGTCGCCTTTTTACCCATTATTGTTCGAAAATAAAAATGGAATTACGTATTATAGTAGCCGGCATTATTACTTAATTGTAATGGCGATGAAAGAATGCTATAGTATATTATTATTCGACGTTACAACACACTACGTAAAATGTGCATATATAATGAATTGTTATTGTATATTTTATTAGTCAATAATAATCTCCAAATGCCACAATGTCAAAGTCAACTCCGATTTGAATCAAATAAAATGTGATAATCAATATACATATGTAAACCATGCCGCAGTTTCTCTCTTTAAGTATATGAAAATATTTAGACTAAATTACAAACTTTTTTGAAATTCTTTTTGATATTGGTGAATGAAGCAAGGGTTCCAAAGGGCCCGAGCGTCCCTCTTTCACAAAACACAGTTTCTATGACAGCGAGCGCAGGGAATGTCGTGGGAAGAGGTGATGCAATTGTTTCTGCTCTATAGATGATTGATTGTTTGATCGATTGAGTGAAGTGGCTGGAACCTAATGGTGAAATCTCGGGCTTTCAATCGAGAATTATCAAGCTCAATTTTTTCTCGCTGCTGACGACTAGATAGATCTTGATACAAGCATGCTGCTTATTGTGAGGTTGTCTTGGGCGTTTTTGGGTTTAATTCAAATCCAGATTCATTTTGAAAAATTTATTTATTTATTTATTTATTAAAACAATAAACGGCAAAAGCCTTTTACATGATAGGTCTCAATTCAATACAACATACAAACATTAACAGATTATAAAAAGACACTTAAAATATCTGAATACAACAAAAGAAACATATACCTATGTATATATAAAAACAATGATAAAATATTAAAAAATAGTAAGTATATATATAAATTGAATAGATTTTCACTACTTATGTACATTAATTAAATATTTGAATTTACCAGCACAATATAAAAACCAAAGGAATATTATAATAAAAATAAGAACACAATAAATAACAAACAATAAAAATAAACAATCATTATTATTCACAATGATTCAAACAACATAATCGTTCACAGTAGGTAACAAACTGGGTTAACATTTTTTACCACTATGTACACTGATTAAATACTCAGAATACATAATTTACATCGTGCAACATTACATATCTGATATAAGATTGAATAAAACAAATCAAAACAATAAAATAGCGGTATAAAAAGAATGGGCAACATGATCAGGAATCAGGATCTCCACAAATTTAAAGAGGAAAAAAAATGTCTATGAAGGATTCTGGGGAGCAAATAATCTCTTTAAATGTAACTTAAATGTGTTTATCCCAACGTTAAATATGTCAAATATTATCAAGGTATTGGTTTCCCAATCCATGCAGACGGGGTATCACTGTATGAGTGACGTAGTTTGTAGTGTAATTGTCACAGTAGAATAATTCTTTACTTCTTGTACTACGCCCAGGTACACGGAAGTTAATAAATTGTAATAAGTTAGGGGTGTCAAAAAAATTATTTACAATTTTATATAATAATATTAGATCATTTATTGTTCTTCTATCTGCAAGACTCTCTAGTTTCAGCATAGATTGCAAGTAATTATAATCCAAATTCTCCCTAGGAATACGCAGTTTGTAGTTTATATACCTAAGAAATTTATGCTGTACACGTTCTAAGGTGTTTATATGTACGTTATAACTTGGTGACCATACTGGGGAGTTGTACTCTAGATGTACAAAAAATATATTTTATTGGATATTGAGATTATTTCTTTTATCTTAAGAAATGCCACAATAACCAAGTAACAATAAACAATGTTTTGAATATCGACTTATTTTTCTGATACGTGAAGCTTCACAACTGTCTGCCAAAAGGTATGTAAAAATAGGTCATTCAAAATTTACAGAAAGCAGTGGAAGGCTAGTGGAAGACTATTTATGTAATTTTCGGGGACCCTATGCGTATTGATCTACAACTAGTATACAGAAAGCAGTGGAAGGCTGGTGGAAGACTATTTATGTAATTTTCGGGGACCCTATGCGTATTGATCTACAACTAGTATACAGAAAGCAGTGGAAGGCTAGTGGAAGACTATTTATGTAATTTTCGGGGACCCTATGCGTATTGATCTACAACTAGTATACAGAAAGCAGTGGAAGGCTAGTGGAAGACTATTTATGTAATTTTCGGGGACCCTATGCGTATTGATCTACAACTAGTATACAGAAAGCAGTGGAAGGCTAGTGGAAGACTATTTATGTAATTTTCGGGGACCCTATGCGTATTGATCTACAACTAGTATACAGAAAGCAGTGGAAGGCTAGTGGAAGACTATTTATGTAATTTTCGGGGACCCTCTGCGTATTGATCTACAACGAGTATACTTTTGTGATGTGAATCCTGTTTTGGAACCTTTTTTATTATCTTACGCAGAATTTGTACAATTCTTATGATTTGAATATTAACCAATTTTTATTAACTTTTGGGTAAGCCGCGTAGATGACAAAACGATATTGAACCATATTTACACAATAACGAAAAATTATGAAAAGCGTTCCAACTCTTACGAATTGGCTCTAGGCTGGCTTAAGCGATTACTTTCGGTGTCCATGGACAGCTTTCACCATATTCCATTACTCTCCATTTATTCTTTATTCTTTTCCATCATCCGTAGGCCACTATTTGGGCACTTGGAATCGTCAGTTTTTACAATGTTTTTTCTTTTTAACAGAAGACAAATCATCACAAATAGCAAAAACATTTTGAAACGAAAAAAAAAACACAAAAAAGAATTATGTAGTATATCAAAGTTATTTCAAGTGTAAAGGGCTCAAAAATAACTTCACGTCAGTATATTAAAATCAATATAAACAAATAAGTCAAATTGAATATAAATCGGTCAGTGCTAAATAGGGTGAACAGTACCATTTAGCATTTCGTCAATGTCACGATAAACATAAAGATCGTCAATCAAGAAACATTCAATGCAAACTCATAATTTCTTTCGTTTTTCCGATTAGATTTTACACAGAGTTGCATTGTACATATCAATAGGTAGGAACATGCCAAACATGATTCTCCAATCGAGAGGTCTGATTTGTTTTGTGCATAATTTCGTTTAGTCTATAGCAGGGGTCACCAATTACTTTTAGTAGGGATACGTTTTTTAAAATAAAATGGCCATCGCGGTCCAGAAAGGGTAAAAACCTAACACCCCCCCCCCCCATCCTTACAAAATACAATAAAACGAATGGGTTACGGAACATTATTTTATTACATAGTAAATAAACAATTAATTAATGAGAGAAATGACATTTTTTACCTTGAACTATCCGTCCGAAGTTTATACTAATGTTTGTGCAGGCTGTCCGCCATTTGGAGACCCCTGGTCTATAGTCACTGACCGGCGATGTGGTGCAGATTATGTAAAGTATATTTTTATTATCTGACCGACCATGGAATGACATCCATTATTGTCTATGTGTAGACAGTCCATATAATATTTTACACATGGTATATTTAAGTATGTATATTTATACTGTACTGCATTGGTTTGATATTTGAGACCGTGTGATCAGTTTGTTATTTGGGAAAGTGCATGACAAATATTATTGGACTCATTGACACATACCAGCAATTTTTTACCAGTGAATTTCAGTAAAATAAGTTTTTACCTTGCATCATAAAGATTGTAATGCTTATGGAATTCCCTATATCCATGGATATAGCCCTTTACCTTTAAGAAAGGTGAATTCCGTTGATTTTCCATCTCTATGGTGAGAAATGTTGTTATTTGGTCGTTATTTTAAAGGTGGTTCACAATTTCTTGAAATTTTCTTTACAATGTGGCCAGACAACATTAGAAATTAAATAAGAAACCAAGTTCCAATCATCCCACGAAATAGCTAAGACAAGCAAGTAAAGAAGTTTGTATAAAGAAATAATCGAAAACTAATATAGTCTGGAAATTCAAAAGAAAAATTGGTAATGCAACCAATCAATTTTTTTGACCAATATATAAACCAGATTTAAACTATTACTTGAAGGATATTCATTGTTTTTTATTGCTCAGTTATTTTTAAGTATTTTCAGGTAAAAAGATTGTCATTTACTTCAGCATTGGTAAGGAAGAGATTATTGCCATAAGGAATAAAACGCCACCAATTCAAGTAGCCGCAAAAACGTGCCAACGGGAACTCGCCAACCTGGAAGACCTGCAAAGAGAAGGCGAGACAGTTGGAGCTCCGTGTCCCAGGAGACCTCGACGCCTTAGAAACAGATATACAGATCTATTAAAAGAGGAAGAAGAAGACGAAACACCGTGATATTTTTACTTTGTAAATATTTTTATAAAAAATTTGTACTGCGCTACCAGTCTTACTAGACGATTTACTAAACTAAGTCAAAAATACGCGAATAGATACACAAATGAATCATGAAATATTTTATAATAATGAGATAATAAATAATTATTTTCTTAATATGTTATATACATAGTATGACATTATATACCAAAATGCATCAAAGCCGTTTAACATTTGAATTAATAAATTGATTTAAAATGTATACAATATTATCTAATACTATAGTACCTAGTCAATTGGGCAAGTTTTTGATTTGACGTTTTTATCATCAATTTAATGCGAATTAATTCTAATAAAGTTTGATAAGAAGACTTGTGATACTAAATGTTGTATTATCACAATACTTTTTCCAATACACATTTGATGATTTATTGAATATTTGGGTTAGTTGGAAGAGATCGCGCCTTTGCGATAAAATCGCCCACTGTATATTGCTATACTATACTATACTATACCCTCACGCCGTGTCCCAAGTGGGGTAGGCAGAGAGAACGGAACGCCAAACAGATCTATCTTTACACACTTCCTCTGTATATTGACTATATAATATTTAATTTGAATGTATTCCTTCAATGAAATTGTATGTAATCAATGTACAGTAAAGAATGAATAAATAATTAAATCAATAAATAAATATATTTTGATAATATTCGTGATAAAAAAACATAATGCGTATATAGGGACTGAATTTAATAAACAAAAGAATTCTCTCTGGAACACCTTTTACGTTTTTGAGTGTTCTTAAGGCAGTTGTTCGAAAAAATAATTTCATTTTAGATCTTATGTAAATTCATCGATGAGGTTTGCCACTCATCTTGAATGACATAATTGTTTGTTGACGTAAAGAGGACAGTTTGCATGTTTGTTACATACAGCTGGTCTTTCGACTACCCTCCTACATCAAGCTCGCATTTATGTACAATATTGGAACGATACCATATTTGCTTTGAAGAAGTGGCCATCAAGAATCGCCTACCGGTGCCATTGAGAAATAATCAAACTGTCACCAACTTCAGAAGCAAAATGAGAACTGCACTCTTCACCGGCGCCCTTGAAAAGGTCTGGGGACTGTTAAACGGTGTCAAAACAAAAACATCCAGAATCATCATAATCATTAAGTCTGTGGTGATCAAAGCGAATGCGAGTTAAAAATTAAAGTCACGAAACTTTGGATTTCTAGAGATGGTAGTCTAATTTGACAGTTACAATAAAATGTCAAATAGGTACGTCACAAACAAGTTGCAAGATTTGAACCGTAAAACCGTAACTAAATTTTTTGAACGAAATATTGATGTTTGACTGTTCTTTTCACTCACTATTATGATAATAATAATACAATTCATATTTACACAACGTTCGCTATGCGGTTATTATTTACACATGACTGTAAACAAAAAATCGCTGTGAAAATTAATTACAACAATAACAATAATAATATAAATGTAGGTAAATATTTGTTGGTAGGTAGTCGGTAGGTTTCTGTTGCTGTGATTTATTGACACTGTTCCCACGCAAAATCAATACCTAATGTACCCGATACCGCTACCCGTTACTTGCATTATTTCATTATAATTTTTAACAATAACAATAAAATGTATGCGTGAACATGCATAATATGCTAATTTCTGATGCAATAATTTAACGGTATTATTAATAATTAATTGTATGTTTATACTAAGTTAGTCTGGGTTACATACTCCACATGGCAGGAAATAAAAGTGCTACTCCCAATGCGGAGTTTATCTAATATCTTGAAAATGTCAAACAGTGCCAGCCTTGAGCCAATTCGTAAGCGTTAAGGCGCTTTTTTCGTCTCTTAATGAGACATTATCAATTAAGAGACGAAACAATATTGTATACAGAAATAAAAATAAACAGTATGTATAAAAAAAGTTAAAGTTTTTCAATTCATTATTGATACACAAAAAGTAACGGAATATATTGAAAATAGAATAAAGCTGTAGTGCAAATGGGTTAAAAATGAATGTCGCGAAGACGAAAGTAATGGTGTTTGAAAGAGAGAGTGAAAGAACGGTATGTGAAATAAAGGTTGACGATGAATGTTTAGAGCAAGTGAATGAGTATGTCTAATTGGGAAGTCTGTTTGCGAGGGATGGAAGGTTTGATAAGGACATTGAAAGAAACAAAGTCGCCGGTGCTAGAGTGAATGGTGCACTTTGACCCATTGTTAGCAATAGCAGTGTGTCGAACATGGCAAAAATGCTAGTGCACAATACCATTCTGGTACCGACACTTATGTATGCAAGCGAAACTTGGACGTGGTTGAAAAAGGATGAGAGTGGAATAAATGCTGTGGAGATGCGTTCACCGAGAAGAATGGTTGGTAAAACGTTGCGAGATAGAGTGAAGAATGAGGAGGAGCGGATGTGAGAGGAGTGTTGTGGACAGAATGCGTGTAAACAAGTTGAGATGGTTTGGACATGTTGAGCGAATGCAAGATGAAAGGATGACGAAGAGGATATATTTATCTGAAAGAAGGGGTGTGAGGAAGCGCGGACGTCCAAGAACCACGTGACTTGATCACGTGGACCAAATTCTTAAGGACGGACGCGTGCTGAGTAAGAGAAATCGGCGTGCTTGTATGAGAAACTGGATGAATGCATGTAGAGGAAGCGAAAGAAGTATGTAAGGATAGATCTATATGGCGTTCCGTTCTCTCTGCCTACCCCTCCTGGGACATGGCCTGAGGGTATAGTATAGTATAGTAGTATAGAATAAATTTCCCTCTCTTTTTCGCAAGTTTACGAGTATCCTGTCAGGTGCTTGAAAAAGGAAATTAAACATTTAAAATTCACCGATGAGCTTTGCCATCCATCCTGGGTGTCTTAAGATTTTGTTGGAATTTTCTCAAAAGTCTTGTGTCTATAATCCATTTGAATTCGCCTTAAGAAAAGCATTTCGACTTCTGATAAAATCGTTGGAAGCTATGAGAGATTATTATTGTCACAACAATTCGATATTAATTTGAAATAAAGAATAATTGATTACTTTTTTATTTCACTAGTATCCGTTCCGCTCAGGTGCGACTATAAAATAATAACCTAGAGTTAATAATAATGGGTAGTTTTAAGTTCAGAAGTAGGTACTTGCACGTGGTAAAAATAACAGTATGTTATTTTTATTGCTATCTGTTGATATTTATGTTTCTCGAATGTTGTTATTATTTCTTACTAGCACAAAACCTGCTTCGCTCGTAGAATAGATGATCATACTACTAGTACTACTTCCACTATACCATCACGGTATATTCCACAACTGGGGAAGCCAGCAGGCCAACTGCATTTAATAAGCATGCAAACCGTCTTCTCCATGCCGATACAAAATCAAGGCGTTGAATATGGGTGGGTGGCAAACTTCATCGCTGAATTTCAGATGTAAATTTCTTTATTTTGAATTTAATATTTCAGTATTGACATTGTGAAACAACATTTGAACAATATAAAATATATTAAAAAACAATGTTATATTATATTTAATATTAAGTATGTCCTTATTTTTTCTACACCTGCATTTTATATGATACTCGAAAACTCAGTCTCATGGCATGTGTCCAAAAGACGACAAGATCTAATATTTATCCAATAAGATTGTGTCCAGAAGACCATAAGATGACATATTATCCAAAAAGGCTCAACCGCTCAAGATTTCAGGTAGGAGTCTCAGAGGAAAACTTTATCGTAGGTGGCGGGATGTGATAAGGCAGGAAATGCGAGACTGCGATATCACCCAGAAAGACGCACTGGATAAGCACGTGAGGAGGAAAAACAAAGAAACCAAACTCAGAATCATGTTGGACTATTAATTGCCCAAGGAGAAGAAAAGTTGGTTATGAAATTCGTCGGTAGCCTGGAGGTAGAGTCTCGGCCTCGTGAACAAGGATTCCGTGGTTCGATACCAGAGGCCTGAGTCAATAACACATTTTCACGTTACCTTTTCGTTCCGTTAGCGTTTAAATGTAGACGATGTTGCGCCAAAGTGTTAATTTTCGTAACTATTGTGTATCTTAGCAACGAAATTGACACTTGCTTGCAACTTCGTCTATACTCGAACGTTAACGGAACGAAAACGTAACGTGAAAATGTGTTATTGACTCAGGCCTCAGGTACTGGCAAACTCCCCTTTCACGACACAAGCTTTTAGTAGCTTACTGTGAAAGGTGTATAAGGTTGTATTTCGGTTTATAACAAATGTATTTTTAGAAACGCCTTCGTACCATCGGTAATACACTTGTTAATGAGTAAGATATATTATATACAATTGCATTATCGTTCAAGGCATGCAAACTTTCATATTTAATATTCTCTATAGCCTGTAAAACGAGCTATAAGGAATATATATAAAAAAAAAAACACATAGACATACTAACATGTTCACAAACATACTCAAATGTTTTCGTGGAGATTGATTCGAGTAATTAATTACCTACATAGAAGTAGCAACTTCAGTTACGCAATATGCCGACACATTCTTATAATCTTAATACCATTAAGGTGAACACTTAACAGATTATTTTTTTAATGTGCTATTATTATTAAGTAATTATTTAAAATACTTCGCGACCTTTAAAAGATACGATTTAATTGATTTCTACAGAAGCTACCGCATCTCATAATATCACCGTTCCGCACCAGTTAGCAATTTGTCAAAACTTTGGCACTATATGAGATGTTAGGCCCCACTGTTGTCAAATGTGAGATTTCATAGCAAAAGTAATATTTACGAAATCGTTGCCATATGTAGAATTATTTTTTGGTCACCACGTTAAATTATTTTTGGACATCAAGTTTTTCGACACCGGTAAACTTTATATTCGAGTTAGATTTTATTTTTGCTGATTTAAAATAAAATCTAACTCAAATACGAATTTCTTAAAGTTCATATTCGAATTAGATTTCAAAAATAGATAGAAAAAAATTCAAATTAAATAGCAAAAATAAAATAAAACCTGCTAAAATAAAACCTACCTCGAATATAAGCTTTAGGAAATTTGTATACGAATAAGATTTTATTTTTGCCGGTTTTATTTTATTTTTGCAAATAATAAAGAAGAAAAATATTTCCCCAAAAAATCCAAATAATATTATTGTAACAACAATTTTCCTGCATACAAAACTATATTTGACAGATATCTGACATTGGGGCCTACCATCTCAATGAGTTCCAAAACTTTTATATATTTTTTTTCTGTAGATCACCCGATCGAGGATTGGTCTCTCACTCTTTCCTATAATTTTACGAGTGTCCTGTAAAAAGCAGATGTTAGAAAAAAAATGAATGCTTGCCCTCTAAAGAACACTTGAAAACTTACATAAAGGAGTGGGAGTATCTTCATTCTTCACCGGGATTCTACGGCTTTAAAAATTGATGAAAAAGGAAATTAATTTATTTTAGATAATAAATATTTAAATAAAAAACACTGCTTACTTTCATTTAAAATTGTTATAATATTAAAAGCTTTTCGGACATACGTCCATCTTCAGTAATAATTACTTATAACTAATTAATTTATTATTATTATTGGACAATATTACAGTGTCGTTTACGTGCCGAAGCACCTCAAGGACACTGTACAATTCATAAATTCTAGGACATTACATCCACGTCATATTATAAATATAGATAAATACATAGATAAATGAGAAATCTTGGATACATAAAGGTATCCACGTCAGAAGTTCCATAATATACAATATGTATCCACGTCAATTATGTAAAACAGAATACAATATTTAAAGTCAAGAATGTAAAACAGAATGCAATATTTAAAAGTAATTGGTAAAATAAAAAGTTTTTAGGTCCCTTCTGAATGTCTTAAGATCTGCAGCTTGCCTGAGCTCAAGAGGTAATCCATTCCAGAGGTTGGGTCCCGCCACAGAAAAGGCTCTATCCCCGTAAAATTTGTTAAATTTTTCCTCTGCGGAGCTACCAACTCCAAGGACACACTCTGAGCAGATCTCAAGGCACGCTGCCTCATACCTAGATTTTTCAACCTGCACAATTCAGCAATATAAGCTGGGGCATCCTCATTCAGTGCCTTATAAACTAACATACACACTTTGTACTGCACTCTAGCCTCCACTGGTAGCCAATGAAGTTCCCTCAAAAGTGGAGTCATATGTGTACACCTTTGTACTCCAAAGATAATACGTGCAGCTGACTTCAAAACTGACTGCAGCCTATCGATTATAAAATAAAATAAATTTCATTCATTGTTTCGTATTTGTTTAAATTGGCATTGCTCTATAATATCAATTATTGTTAGATTTTCATATGAACGCTGGTAAATAATTCGAAATAGATAATTTAAGGCGTATTTTTATGTCACCTTTGCCAATGGGGAAATTCAAAATTCCTTCACACAAAAAAATGCCCAAAAAATAGTAAATACAGAAAATTTGAAAAATTATGGTGTTCTTAATATTTTTGAATGTGCATTTTTAAGACTTTTATCACCATTTATGGGAAATGCTGTGTGTGCAAATCGCTTACAAAGTTGTTAAAAAAATATATGAGAAATATTCCTATGAAATAATCCGGGTACTATGTTACAGATTAGGGGATCTCCAAACTACGGCCCGTAGGCCAATTTCTTTGACAGTAAATGTTGGAAGAACCTCTACACACTCTTGAAAGTGTCAACAATCTGATCCGCGACATCAAAGGGCTTTTATTATTGTTATTGTTGCATTGAATACGTTGTGTTAAATTGGACAAAAAAGCGCGGAATAGTTTAGTTTAATTTACTTGTAGACAAATTCACAGAAAATTTGGCATAAGCATAGAGTTGCCAAGTCTCCGTATTTTTACGTACATCTTCGTACTTTTAGTTCCATTTGGTAATCTTCGAACTTTTGTCTCAACGAATCTACGTACTTTGTTCCAAATCTACGCAGGTACTTTCTACCTTTTTCTGATATTTACAAATATAAGTCAAATAATTTACAATTACATTACATAATAAAATCGAGAAGGTCGTAAAATTATTAATTTCGAATCCGAGAAAATATTGTTTAACAAAGCGGAGGAGTTCGTAATACATTTAAAATTCCTATACCAAAGTGTTGAAGCTGGGACCTAAAGAAGTTCCACATTGTACGAAATTCAAGTTCATATTCTAGATTTAGACGTTTGAAACCTTAAAACCCGATTTTACCAAAGAGGTAAAAACTGGAACGTTCTGGAGCAAGTCATCAGTATAGTTGTTTGTAATTTAAAAGTCGAAGACCTCTGTTAAAGACAATAAATAATTCAGTCAATAATGTGTAAAAAAATTGTATTCACGTCTGCTGGAAACGCATTATACAATGTATTACATTAAAAGGTTGTATTTTATATAATGTAATTATAAAGTGATTAACGAGCTACATGTAATGGATCATTTTGCTTATTGATCTCAAATACAAATGTAGATCCTTTTTCTGTTTTAAAAGCGTTTTTTCGAATTTGGACAAAAGTGCACACTCTTGTATCTAAAATTCATTTGGATGTGCCTTTAATGTAGCATTTTAACTTCTTATTAAATCGAAAATATGAGAGATTATTATTGTCATAACATATTTATTCAAATAGATCTTGTTCCTGCTTAAAAAGCGACAGCTATTCACTTAATCATGCGCGAACAAAATCATCATATTACGTGAAATTGAGTAGTTTGTAATCGAATGTGAATAAATTCGAATATTTTTTTATTCAGTGTGCAGAAATATACCTCGTGTTAAGCTGTGAAAAATTGCATTTTTCAAAATAGTCAAAATCTATGAAATTTTTATGAAAAACAACGGAGACACAATCAAAATCTTATTAGTTTTAGTGCTCTATTTCAATGCCAAACCATACAATTAATCGAAGTGGCTAAAGTAGTTGAGAATAGTAGGCTAATAGGTGTATAAGGTTGTATTTGGGTTTATAACAAAACCCAGATATATCTTTTAAAAAAAAAAAAAAATATCATTAAAAAAAAAAAAAATTGAGACAAATT
This sequence comes from Athripsodes cinereus, assembly GCA_947579605.1. Classification (NCBI taxonomy): domain Eukaryota; kingdom Metazoa; phylum Arthropoda; class Insecta; order Trichoptera; family Leptoceridae; genus Athripsodes; species Athripsodes cinereus. The sequence goes on from OX388318.1 coordinate 24,461,053, forward strand.
TTCGAAAATGATAATGAAAATCTTGATTGAGAAAAAAGTTAGAAGTCGTCTTCGAACTGAGAATATACAAGTTTTTTCAAAAGGTCTAATAAATAGTAGGTACCCGTATATTACTAAATCAAAAATTTTGAGATAGAAATACTTTTATTGCGCATAAATACAAAATATCAACATACATTTTTTCTTAACATGGTTACAATTAAGTTGCAGCAGCCTCACTAGGTTAACCTGTATCGAGGCGTGCTGCGAATAAAAATAATAAACAATATACAATCAACAAACTATCATTATATCCAAAAAAATCAAAATGAACAAATAAACAAATACTAAATAAATTAATTAAAAATGAAAATATGTCAATAATTAAACGCAAACACAATTAAGTAAACAAATGAATATTTGGAAAATGATGGAAAATTAAATGAATTAAAAAAATAATATAACAATGAACAAATAAATAAACAAATAAAAAAATAAACAAATAATCAAATAAATTAATTAACTAACTACCTAAATAAAAATGAAAATATGAATATTGATTTGATTTAAATCAAGTGAGTTTATACTCAAATACATCCCAGAAACACTCAGAGTAATCGATATAATTGTGTCATAAAGGTGGAAGACGTTGGCAGCGGGTGGAATCGAACCCGGAATCTCTCGATTAAAGTCCTGAAAATCTACTACCAGGCTACCGACCACCTCGAACAAGTACTTAAGTATGATTTCAGCACCATTATAGGAATATAAATGAAATAAAGAATTCTTTACACAACGAAAAAAAGTTGTCTAAAAATGGACTTATATTAAAAAAAAATATTTTGTAATTAACCCTAAAAATAAATTTTAAAATATTCAACTCACTTGAATCCATTTTGTCAAATCATCCACTTGTATCCTTAGGGTAAAAATTAACAATCACATACACTCAAAAAAAAAATTAATACAAAAACAGTAAAAAAAAAACACACAAAAGTTTTATTAGGGATGTCGGAAATATATTGAAAAAAAGTAGTAGCAATATAAATATTAACAGTGATTTTTATTAGTATGTTATTTAAATTGTTAATTATTATCAATTGATGTAGCTTTTATAGCTGCTATTGATCACGGAACGGTAGTAATTATTTGTGTGTCTATTACAAGAGGGCAGAGTTCACATCACGGCACTGACGAGATAATATTGCGTTTGAGCGACGCTACTTGTGTGATTTTTCACGGAAAACAGCATCGATTGGAGGTGGTTATACGCTATTTATATGGAAATTATATTAACATAATGACAAGAGGTTTTTAACATGTGATTGTGTATGTGATATCAGGGCCGTGGTAAGAGAAATTTGCATATGTGTAATTGCCGAGTTTTTATAAGAAAATATATTTTCCATTCTTCATTTAGGTAATGATGAGATTGGTGAACTTGACACGAGTAAACTACACTTAAGCCGATTCTCAAGCATTGGCGAACCTTTCTTGTTTGATATTTAATGAAAAATTCTCGTGTTCCTGTGAAATGTCATAGTTTTTTAAACATTGTATCTATTCATTAATTGATCGAATTGTAATCGAAATGTAATCGAAAAATAATATATACAGAAATACTCTCCGTGTTGTATTCTTTAAAGCCACATTTTCCAAACAACCTAGTCAAATCATGTGAAGTTTGAAAAATAGCGGAAATATTTAATTTCAGCATGAAAATATTATTATACCATCACGGCACATCCCACAAGTGGGGTAGCCAGCATTTCAGCTGCATGTAAGAAACATGCAAACTGTCCTCAAAATGAAAATAAAAAAAAAATCAAAATTCAATTAGTTTGTAGGACTCTAGTGACATGTGACAATAAATGAGCATGTCCAGTTTCGATTGTTAATCATATGTATAATTATCAAAAGCTTCTGCGTGTAATGAATGAGGAATTTTGAGGATGCGGATTATTTTCTCTGTACCAATAAAACCGAGATAGTCAATGTTGTTGACTGACTGTACTTGGTGGAAGTCCATGTTAAATTATTTTAACTGAAACACTCATATTATGAGGTACTTCTATACTGAATCCAAATGAATGCTTTCAAGAGTTTCCGCTCTCATCATCAAAGTGAAGAAATTATATTAAAATACAAGTTGTTAATTAGAAAAACAATAGTAGGGATATGTAAGTCTGCCGTGGTGGTAAAGTATAGTAATAATAGTATCAGATGGCGCACTGAATCCTAACACCGTCCCATTTCACATGGACAGCTTTAGTGCCCCTCTTTAATCCATTACAGATATCAACGAGTAAGTACACTGTGCGTGCTTTATTACTATAACGTGTCACACAACATCAGACGTCAACCCTCCCCCCCCCCTTACCCACACACATTCACAAACACACAACAATCCTTTCTTAATGACAATACAACAATCATATTAATTTATTATATTAAATAATGTATTCACAAAAAATAACGAATTAAAGAATGTTGAAGTTTTTTTTTTCATCTTCCAGTGCCAATTATTATATTGAAACTAGTTTTGAATCCGACACCGCTCAGAAAATAATCATCTAGGCAACATCTTCCCTCAAAGTCTCTGGATTATCTTTCCCAATCTTTTTTGTAAGTTTTCTAGTATCCTGCAGAAAGCAGATTTTTATAAAACATTTTATTATGTCTTATTTGAATTACTTATTTGTGTTGCACGGAGAAGTCAAACTGTATGTTTATAACATGTTGTTAGTCTTCTGACTGCTCCATGTGCGAGATAAAACGTGATGGTATAAAGTAATAAAAAGCTGAAAGTGAAAATATAACATTCTAACAAAAAATAAGCATACCTATTAGATGTTACTTTCCATGCAATTATGACAATTAATATCACAAAAAATGTCAAAAGGATTTTTGGAACACAATGAAAAAAAGTACCTACCTACCTACAAATATTTTATTTATCTAGGAACACACTCATTTGACAGTAGTTCAGTTCTAATATAGTACATACATTGGTTTCCTCATTACTTATGGTCTGGTTTCTGATGTTCGTTGGTGAAGGTTAGTGTCAAATCTCTCTGATTGGAATTTGAATGTCTGGTCAATAAAAGTCGGCAAATTTGCATACATATTAATGAACGGACTAAAATATTTATTATATAATCTACAGATTCCTACATTTTCTATTATTTATTTGAATAATAATAATGATTGTTATTTTTTATATGTCGTTCCTAATTTGTTACTGTGATTAACTGTTATTGCTATTGTGAAATGTTACATAATCAATTTGATTTTTTTTTGACCCGTGCAACACTATTAGATAATATCAAAAATCTATCAGTTTTTTCAGTGTAATTACCAGTTTTGTTTTATTCAGCTATGAAATCCGTTACCTGTTTGTGATATCTTTCTAAGTAAATTGTCATCATTATTAGACACATGGGCCTTCCCTTATCCTTCCACAGCTCTCAATCTTGTCCAGACTGCTGGCTGTGGCCGACAAGTGCATTACGCTTCATCAGACTGCTTTGTTTACTGTAGCACGCCAACTCATTCCTTTCCAATTCCAATACTAGGTTGCCATTTTTAAACCTTATTGTAGGTCCTCCTAACCTTTTTAAAGCCATTAATCACTCATGTCTACTCTTCGTTATCTTGCCCCTTGACATCCAGTTTTTTTTTAAGAAAAGATATATCTGGGTTTTTGTTATAAACCCAAATACAACCTTATACACCTTTCACACTAAGCTGACGGGATGCGCAATAGCGGAAATTGCAGAGCTTAACCAAAATACACGTCTTCCATGAACCAATTAATGAAGAACATGCATTGTAGCACCAACGAAGAATTGAAAATAATGGTAAGGGACAGGGAGGAATGGTAAGAAAAATCAGGCTTTTTGCAGACAAATCAATAGATTGTGTGACATACTACTACTACTACTGTTACACCATCACGGCATATCCCACAAATGGGGTAGCTAGCAGACCAGCTGCATTAAATAAACATTCAAGACGAGTGTCAAACCTCATCGCTGAATTTAAGATGTAAAATATTCCTATTTTTGATTATCTGCCTTTTACAAGACACTCGAAAACTTACGGGAAAGAGCGGAAGAAAAATTCTTTACAGGGTGCTCCACGGAACACATAAGAAGAAGAATAATTATGTAAGATAAAAGATTAAAACAGTGTCTGGAAAAGCCCTCTATCCCTTATCTTACTAAATTCAAAATTGTGTCTGGAGTAGCCCCCTGTCCCTTATCTTATTAATTTCGTAGCTGTCTTTATCAAAAACTTTTTAAAATAATACGTGAATTTATTTTCACATGATCGATCACACTCCGGAGTAATTAGTAATAATATGTTGTTTTAGAAGTCTTTGTTTTTAATTCGTCATACTATTTATTGCTCTGTGAAATTAAAAAATAATACAATATCTCAATTGAAACGATAATAAATTTATCTTAATTTCAGCGAGTTTTTACAAATGGTAATCTTTTTGTAATTACTAGCTTTAACACTCAGCTTTACTCGGAGGATTAAAAAAAAACAATATTTCTCTCCTTATTGTCAATCCTTTTTTCCTGCTTGGTGCGCTCATAGCTGTCGATCTTTTATACCCCTTTGCGAAGCACACCGAGTGAATAATATACATAAGGCTATCATTTAAACGATCAGCAAAATATTGATGTTATGTTCAGCAGAAACACGTATTCTGCCGACAAATATATCATGTTGATATGCTACTTATGCCCAGCGAGAATTTTATATTTCTATTGCAACTAATAATATGATATTGTGAAACTCTAAATTTAATCGACCAGCAAAATTATTATTTGACCAGCATAATGATTATTTGTGCAGCAAAATAAATAAATGATCAGCAAACCTTGAGCTAATTTTAATTAAACTTGTGAAAGCTAAATTTTTAATCTTGTTCTAATAATAAATCTTTGTATGTAGCATCTTTTTATGTGATTTTATATGTAGCATCTGAATGAACGACTCTAGCGTTTTTCGACATTTCGTTAATATAGCAATGCGGAAACTGGCATTATTTTCGTAGTCATCATTAATTTGGTAAGAAATCACAAAAACTTCATGTGGATCCGAAGGTAAATCGGTGTGTGAAAAATATTGTTTATCTAATGTTTTTTGCCGGTCAAATAATAATTCTGCTGCTCAAATAATAATTCTGCTGCTCAAATAACAATTCTGCTGGTCCATTAATTATTTTGTTGTGCGAGTATTTATTAAGCTGTTAAAATTTGATAATTTGCCGATATAACCATGTTTGTTTGTAAAACAAGTGTTGCGATTATTTTTTATTTATTGCCGATGAAAACATATTGTTTGCTGTGCAAATGACTTAAATGCTGATTTTTTCTTGCCGAACGAATAGATTAATAGCCGATCAAATAATTAGTTCCCATAATATAATACTTACTCTACTTTTCGTATGGCTCGGTATGTTGGTAAATCTTAACCCATGTGGGCTGCGTCGTATCCTCAACTCTACAGTCTTGGTTCCAGCGCTGACAGCCAGTTCATCACCTCCGGTCCTGCTTCAGGGATGTCCTGCAGGATCCCGCTGAATTTTTTTGAGATGGCAGTTTTATGCTGTGTCTCACCTTTTGCACAAAATAATTTCGATGTATCTATTTAATTTTATTTTATTTATATTATTCTGTATATTGATTACAGACAATTACATAAAAGGTATACATTCAAATTAAATACAATTAATATACAGAGGGCGAGTTTATCGCAAAGGCGCGATCTCTTCCAACTAACCCAGTTTTGGAAAGCTTATGTAATCTACTACTACTACTACCTCATCGCTTTTCAGCGATGAGGTTTGCCACCCATTCTGAATGTCTTTTTTTTTTTTCATAGAGACACTCACAGAAAACTGACAACACAATACATATTTTGGCTTGATTTTATATTGGCACGAAGAGGACAGCTTGCATGTTTCTTACATGCAGCTGGTCTGCTGGCTACCCCACTTGTGCGATATGCCGTGATGGTATAGTATATTATAGTATAGTAATACTACTTCTACACTATCATGATATATCCCACAAGTAAAGTAACCAGCAGACCAGACTACGAAAGCAGTGAGCAAGGCGTTAGCAAAATCTCCTTCATCACTTCTTCCAATGATTCTTCCAAAGATTTTCAATAATTATAATTTTTTTTTTATATGTTACTTTCAATCCCTCCACCTGGTATTTCGAGAATAATAATTATTATTACACCATATTCCACTGGGACCATTACAGCTTTCGGCCAATGCGATCCCAGAGAAAACAAACATTCACAATAGTGTTTTAACTTTCCTTACAGATTCAGCGTACGTTACTGTAGAACTGTAGTCTAAATTCGGGGATATACCTTATTTGTTATTGAACAGTAGAATTTCCTTTGCCATTTGTGATTCTGCGAGAATGTTCATCCTGCTCGATGAATATTTTTTGTTAGCTCATGGACCGACCCACAAATGAACTGAATCATTTATATAATAATAATTATCAATTAAAAAAATGTCAGCCCAAAAAAAATGTTCGCGTGTCACTAAAGTGTTTTTTTTTCTGCCAAATGTTCACGAATTTACGAACAATTAATTAAATTAATTGTAAATATTGTGACTGTATTATTAAAATCACTATTGCCAGAGACAAAAAATAACTTCTTTACAATGTTTATTAGTTTTATGATAAGATATGGGCACACTGGAACGAAATGTCATCGACATCATGGGCGTAAACAGAAGGGGCAAACTGAAGCAGTTGCCCCTCCACCTTTCTTAGGATCTTGAAAATAGTTGGACAGTACAAAAAATTAGAACTAATTTGGCGAAAAGTATGGAAAAATGGTGTTGAAGTGGAAAGCTAATTAGGAAAATGGTTGTACGAAACGAGGATATCGTAAAATTACTAATTCTATCCCGTGTTAAACTACTATCCCGTGGAGCATCCGGTAAAGAATTGGTCTCCCACTCTTCTGCGTAAGTTTTCGAGTGTCCTGTAAAAGGCAGGTGTTCGAAAAAATTAAGACATTATACATCTGAAATTCAGCGATGAGGTTTGCCACCCATCCTGAATGTCTTGATTTTATATTGGCACGAAGAGGACAGTTTGCATGTTTCTTACATGCAGCTGATCTGCTGGCTACCCCACTTGTGGGATATGCCGTGATGGTATAGTAGTAGTAGTAGTACTAATTCTATTCCTACTACAACATCACATCATATCTGACAAGTGAGGTAACCAGCAGACCGGTTGCATATAATAAACATGCATGCTGGTATTCTCCGTGCCAACAAAAAACTAAGTCATTCAGGTTGGGTGGCAATAACCTCATTGCTGAATTTAAAATGCAAATTGTCTTTATTTTTTCGAACACCTGTCTTTTACAGGACACTTGAAAACTTACGGAAAATAGTGTGAGACCTATTCGTTGCCAGGTAATCTATGGAACTATACTAAAATAAAAAAAATTGCGACGGGAGAATGGTTAAAATATTGCATTCATTACGCATTACTACCCTTCCCATTTAGTTAATCTTGTCTTTGTGTTGTAATTTGACATGATACGATATGTTTTGGTTTTAATTTGTAATTTTATATGATGCAATGTCTTTTGTTTTTATTTTATGATTTGATATGATGCAGTATGTTATAATTTTATTTTATAATTTGATATGATACGGTGTGTTTTGTTTTTTATTTTGTGATTTTATGTGGTGTGCGGTGTGCTGTAATTTTATTTTATGGTTTGATATGATTCAATATGTTTTATTTTTATTTTATGATTTGACATGATGAATGTGCTGTAATTTTATTCTATAATTTGACATGACAGTGTGTTTTATTTTAATTTTAGAATTTGATGTGATGCAGTTTATTGTAACTTTATTTTATAGTTAGATATAACATAACATAACATACATAGACAATTCACACAGATCGAGCTAGTCCCAAACAAAGATGAATCTTGTATTATGGGTACTAACGCGACGATAGACACATATATAATGCAATACACATATATACATGTAACACATAATATGATACAGTTTGTTTTTTTTTATGATTTGACATGATGCTGTTGATCAGTGGCGGGACTAGACTTTTGGTATAGGGCATGCGGTTTGTGTAGGTGCAGTAGGTAGAATTTATTATAATATGTACCTACCTATGTTAGAAACCAATTGTTGGCCAAAACCTACTTTCTGTCCACAATCATCCAGATAGTTTGGATGACCCTCTTTTACAATATACCATTTTCATGACACCAACATTTGAACAATATAAATATCATTATATGAAAAAAAGTTACTCAATTTGCGCAGAATCACGTTGAACGGGGGAGGCTTATTTCTACCCTATACCTACTCCAAAGAAGAGCTATAAAGGGTGAAAGACCATTTGTTAAGAAATTCTTATTGTAAAAAAAATCAAAAAACAAATATAACTATTGAATATAATCAAAAGCATCTCTAAATTTACCTAATCTTTTGAAACTGAATACCTTCTTTCCATAAGGCAAGGCACCCGCAATCGAGTTAATTATGGTACTTAATACTATTTTTCATTATAAATTTTAAACTTCTACTATCCGAAACACATACAATTTTACAAATGTTTGGATTAGAGAAAAATATCTAAAGATTGTTACAGTATTTCTAAGCAATAAAGTGGAATAGTATCATAATTATAATCATAAAATTATACACCACACACATTTATAATTGTTAACTTCAAGTTATCAATTTTTATTAAATAGGTATCAATAATATGTTAAGAAAAAAAAAAAAATTGTTAATTTTTTTTAGATAGTATTATTTTCCAATTAATTTTAATTGGAAAATAATACTATCTAAAAAAAGTCTAATTTATAGTAAACTTATATATAAAAAAAATATCAACAATCAGATGCAAATTTGAAAATAAATTAAAACCCAAAAAAAACAATACATTTAGAGATACATGGATTTTTTTGTATCTGTGTTGAAATAAAATTAATAATAATAATTAGGTATGTTAATTTTTTGTGCAGTCACTAGAACGAATAAAATATTTTAGAGTATGTCTTTGATTTTATAAGAAATTCTGCTTATTGATTAAACATCACATATAAAAAGAATTAAAGAAATAAATTGAGTTATGAAAAATATTAAATAATATTACAACTAATGACAACACCTACGTAAGTAAGATATAAATAAATTTTGACGTAATGACAAATATATAAAAAGTATCAAGATTTTCATCTGCATCCTCTAATTGAATGAAATTGAACCTCAATATTATATCGCGTTAACATGAATGTGGTATCTCAATAAACACCTTTCATTTTACCGTTATTAGATAAATTTACAAAATGAACAACTTCAATTCATCAAAAATAATTTATTAAAAATGACACAACCGAAGCCCAATACACATAATAAAATAATTATAATATTACTGTCTTATGCAGTATGCACTAATACATACAAACCTTTCCGAAAAGCAAGCTTCTAGACTCCATATATATTGTACCACTACACATGCATGTAGACTTATATATACGTAGAAAATAATATTATCACTAACGTACTTTCCCTGCGTGTGACAGAGAACATAGAAGCTCCATATGATGCAACGAAACAGAACTATTTTTGGGAGTCATACCTACTAATGTATCTATGGTAACCATTGAACTGAAGTTTGCAAAGGTTTGCGGATATTTTGCGCGAAATTTCAATCAAGGTTAGTTTGCTTTATGGGTGCATTAGAGGTCACATAAATTTGTCTATGTTAGCTATTGACCTGAAGTTCGCAAAAGATTTGCTATCGTTTGGCGGTGAATTTAAATCAATTTAAACTTACTTCGTCGTTTTTTTAGAAACTTCTTTCGATAATTATAGATTTATTCCTTGGGCATGTTTTGCTTTTTTGCATGTATGGAAGGCACGCCACTGCTGTTGATATGTTGTAATTTTATTCTGTGGTTTGTGTGACACAATGTGTTTAATTTTTATTTTTATAATTTGAAGTGATGCAGTATATTTTATTTTTGTTTTTAGTTTTGATTTTATACGATGGTGGTGTTGTGCAATTGTTGTTTGTAACTATGTATTAAAGGCGTAAGCCGTATGTATTATTATAAATAAATAAATAAATTACTGAATAATTGTGAAACTTGGACTAAAAAAGTTATCTACAATAAAAATAAATAAAAAGCTTCTGTCCGCCCCTTACTAGAAAAAAACAGGGTGCGCCCTTGATCAACGTTAATATGATGTTGAATAATTAGTATGATTTGATTAAATAATAAAAGAAAAACAATTTATTAGAATTTATGGTACTTAGATATGCGGAATGATAATTTAAATAATAAATTAAGGATGTAAAGACAAACAAGTAATTTTAGTCTTCCAAAGGATTTATTAGAGAATTAATAAATGTCTTTTACCTTTTTAGGATATTAAATACATACATACCTACATCTCTTTACCCTTATCCTAGTTGGGTCGGGGGCCCATTGCGCCTAGGTACCTCCTCCAGAGATCCCTGTCCACCGCTGTTTCCAGGACCTCTGGCCACTCCAAACTAAGTCTTTCAACACACAAGTTTGACACCTGCCCTTGCCAGTTTCTTCTAGGGCGGCCCACCGGTCTTTTGGCCTCTCCCACAGCCTCCAAAGATCTAAGTGGTAGTCTGTCTTCTGGCATGCGGAGAATGTGATTTATGATTTAAGCGACTTATCGGTCGTCTCGTTTTTGGTCCTGGGCCTGTCTCGGAGGTGAGCTGAATACCCCCCTCCCCCTTTCCCAATCCCCTTTTTAAAGTGCCAATTACGTCAGGTTTGTGAGAAAGTGAAATTGAGTCGACGTTAATTTTGTAAAAGTTAAGTTTCTTTGACAATGACCTCATAGGTCGAAACCTGGTAACTTATTTAACAAATAAAACAGTAAAACTAAAAACAATTTTGTTTTCATTATATCAACAGAAATGTATATGTTTGATAAAGTGTGAAGTGTTTGGGATAGTATTTATTTTTAGTATGTTTTTAAAATTCTTGATTTTGCTTATTTTTGAGTTTTTTTTGTATTGAATGTGTTTGTGCGAATGAATGTACATATTATGTGTGCGAAATTGGGTGAATGGATGTATTGTGAATGAATGTATTGTGTGTAAGATTTTCTATAATTGTCTTGTGTGTTATTGCTGAAGTGTGCACTGTTTGGATGTAAGACTATTGAAATGTTTTTGTCGCTTATTTGTTTATATTTATATGTCTTTCATCTGTTGTGTACCATGTAAATCAATAAATAAATAAATAAACTGTCTTTAAAGAGACACTCAGAGTTGGAGATATATTCTCTGCCGGATACTCCACAGAAAAAAATAGTCTAATAAAAGCTTCCAATAGTCTATAATTTAATTGTATTATAATTATTATATTAGTAACGTTTCGTCTTTTTTGTTTGATGTTTTTCTCACCGCCGTTCTATAATACCTACGTCACAAAGACCCGAAGATTTTTACATAATCTTTGGTCAAGGATATACACTCTCATCTCATTTGAAATTTCAATGTCAGGCTGTAGAACAAGCCATATTATTGTTCTTGCACACGTAGCTAGATAATAGAATATAATAATATTATGTCGCAGGAGAATCATGGAAATAGAGATTCCATCAAATATCTAAGGAGATTATCAATTCATTTTAAAGATGATTACAATGTTGTGGGGTAATTTCTCTAAATTTCTGTGGCGTTACTATAGGGTAGCAGGGTTGGCAAATACCACGGGCCCCCGATCCGAGAGGCCATTTTTAACAAAATTTAGTAAAATTATAAATTTTATATAAGCACTTAAAATCAATTAAACACAATTTAAGGTTAAGACCATATACAAATTCAAATGTTATTGACACTTTCGTGAAACAGAAAGCTTGGAGAAAATAATTTTATTAATAAATTGATTTTTCATTAAAATTCTGTAACACTTCCATCCAACCAAATATGCAACGCATGCAAAATTAAATATTATAGTAATATAGAAAATAATACATAAAGAACATTAAAATGACATTTTGTTATAGGGATTATGTAATTTTAAGTTTATTTATTTATTTTAGCGTAATCATCGCATACATTTTTTTTATTTATTTAAAATATACATACATTACAATTTTGATTTACAAAATGTTGACTTATATAACACAAATACATATATAATATTTTACTGCCCCATTTGAAGTTGAAACTTGTGTATGGCACAGATATATACTGTATGAATGGCTAAACTACATTACAGATTTACAACCATTATATTGATTAAGCGATTCACCTACGATCTAGATATAATTCTTATTACAATAAAAGTCATGGCGCCTTTGAGATGGTCACGGATCATAAAACAACGCCAAATACAAATTGTCTTTATTATTATTATTATGGAAGGCACACCGCTGGTGGGTTGCATCGTATCCTCAATACACCCAGGCCGTTGCCTCTGGTCTTGCCTCCTCAAATCACTTTCCTTCATTAGGGAAGAATCAAATTGCTTCCTTTCTAAAGGAAAATTACCTCATAGTGTATTTAGTATAACATCTTCTGTGAATTGATCTTCTGCTTTAGGAATTTGAACGAATTTCAATTTTCATCATTTTCCTGCCACATACATATATTTATAGAGAATAAATGTAGATAATAACATTATTTTCTTAATAGATAATTTAAAATCCTATTCGGTAAATTTATGATATGTGCCTTGTATTATGGGGCGATCTTTATTTGGTAACCGGTCATTTTAATATGAAATCACTTAAGGTTCTAATTGAAAATGAGGCAGTGTTACGGATTTAATCATTTATTTTCTGTCAATATAAATAAGACTTTTTCATATATTTTGGGTATACCATTTTTTGTTGTTGTTAAATTTGTATTGAGGGCGAAATTATTTTTTTGGATGAATCTGTGTAAATGTTTACGAACGAATGCCTATATTTTGATGTAATTGTTTGTGTGTTCCTTATGTGGTGTTCTCACTTTGGCGAATATCGCCAGGCACCAAAATATCGCCAGCCATTTGAACCGTGTGAACAAAATGACAGTTAGTCTGAAACGATAAAAACCAGTAGAAACGATATCGTCTCGAGTTGACCACCTTCCAACATTTTCGGCCGATTGAACGATTCGCGCATGCGCAGATGTGCGCGGCATTCGTATCTATGGTAAAAACTTTATAACCTATAAATTTTATAATGTTTCCCGCTTCGTGACAGCTATTATCTTTGTTGTTGGTTTGTGGCGTTTGTTTCCTTAATTAAAAGGTGCCGTATAACATCTACTATAACATTTTCGACTAAAAATAAACACTTCGCGATTTCCATCTTGACGTCCGCCATTTTGAAAACAGTGTCAAAATCAAAGCGCATCTGACAGATCGTTTCTAAATCGGTGGACTGTGTGAACAGGTGTGACGATCAATGGGCGTACGGCGAATTTTGTTTTTTCGCCTGGCGATATTCGCCAATTGTGAACACCCCATTACGTCGTTGATCGTTCGTTAAATATGATACTTTTTAATAAAAACTGACAGCTTTTAATTTAGTGCCGGTACCCTAGACTATTTCATATTCGAGCCATAATTTTAATAATATGTACCTGTCTCATTAGAAGATGTTCACTAAAAGGTATAAGAAACTGTTCAATACTACTTATGTACTTAAATAATAATATATATGATATCAAGAAATTAGACGAGTTTTTCTATTATCATTGATTCTTGTAGGTACTTAAAAGGATATGGCCGTTGGTCACGGTGGAATTGTCGGTTTAAAAATATGATATTTGTGTAGATAATATATAAAATTCTCGTGTCACGGTGTTTGTTTTCATACTCCTCCGGAACGGCTGAACCGATTTTGATGAAATATTGTGTGCTTATCGGATAGATCTGAGAATCGGTCAACATCTAATTTTCACACCCCTAAAGGTTTAGGATGGTCCTCCCCAATTTTTTATTTTTTGAACATTTTTTTTAAATTTATATTTTCTTATAGTGAGGCATAAAAAAATACATATAGCCCTAAATTTTCACTCTTCTACCATCAACCCTTATTTTTTAATAGCGATATTAGTGTATGGCAAATGTATGTGTGGCAAAAAAACGTTTGCCGGGTCAGCTAGTACCTATTAGATAAAATCTATCTATTTTATACAACAATATATAGCTCTTTGGGTAATTAATATTTTCCATTTTTGTCAGACCCAGCAGAGATCTGTAATCTCCAAGATTATAGTTGCCCAAAAAGAACACTGTTCTTCCGTCCGCAAGTGTTCCGTCGGCTCGGGAGTCCTTCTTTCACAATACGCCGTTTCTACGACAATGACAAAGCGGGGAATATCGTGGGAATAGGTAACGCAATTGGCACAGAGACGCTGTGAATGAAGGCTCGAAGTTTGTTAAAAAAATTACTTTATTTTCATTTATTCTTTACATTTACGTAACAAGGCTGGGCTTCCCCAATATAAAAACTTATGACACGCCGCGTGTATATTGTATAATATTCTAAATATTGTACGTTATTAGTGTCCATTCCGTATACACACATAACATTACAAGATTAGATATATTGACACTAATTTGTATTAAAATGATATTTTAATCTTAAACATTCATACATTAGCTGATATACTTACTTATATTTCCATATTATATTCCATCACTTTACTCTAATGCCGCATCCTCTTTAGAACAATACATGGGCGTATCGAGAATTCTCATAAGGAAGGAGGCAGCAGCGCGGCCCGCAGGCTGCATGTGGTCCTTGGTCGGTATATCTGCGGCCCGCCAGCAAAATATATACTTAATATTATAAAAAAAAATGAAAATACCAGTGATAATCGGATATTCGGTAAAAGTGCCAGATACTTAATAATTCGAGTAAATATTCTTTAAGAAAACTGAGGAGTTTTTGAAATATTTCAAATTCCTATACCATTTTGGAAATTCGGCGACGGGGGGGTAGAAATTCAAACACGTAACATTTTTAGTAGGTATCCGGTAATGACACAAACAAATATTGTTGCACAATAAGAAGAATGTTCATTGTTTTGTTCAACAGTGATGTCGAACACAGTGGTTTGAAACAAGAATCGGTGGTATTGGTAAGCTTGCAATGGGTAATTTGCACTTTAACCATCCTAAGCCGAATCGTAAGCATCGGAATACCTTATCTTTTCTCTACAAAAAGAATTTGGAAAATCTGCTGGTTGTAAAGATGAGATAAAGTTTTCTGTTGAGAAATATTCTTAGTAATTTATTTATTTATTTATTTAATTTTACAAAGTTATAATTATACCTTAAAAATAACTTATCACAAAACATAAATTAATAATGGAATTCACTTTTTTGTATATAAAATATACCTATCCCAGTGCAACGTAATATTTTGAGAGCAAGTGACTAATGCATTGCATAAAATAAAAACATTATGAAATTATTTATGTTTGCTTTTTATATTATCTTAATTATTGTGTATTGCTGTTAAATTTGCATAATCGAATAAATAATACTTATAATAGAAATATGAAAATTTTACCAAAACATCAATAAATCCACCGACAAATGTCTACATTTCATCAAAATATTTAAATATATATGTAAATATTTTAAAACTTTAATTGTTTTATCGACTTTGTTGTATAATAATGAAGTGCGACATAAAGAATAAATTAATAAGTAAGTAAATTGATACAACGACTATCACTTACATAAATTCAGTTAATTAGATTTCACTGTGGTGAAGCACAGACCATGCCACACTTGTTGGAGCGTCCATTGTGCCCTGTCACATGCACTATGGAGGATATTTTTGACGCATCTCCACATGCAGTGCGATTTGCACAGTACTGGAGATCAGTTTGATTGTTTTTTTTTCTGAGTTTCGACACGATAAATAATAAATATGTAAATTACGTAAATTAATTTCAACTTTAACCAAACTCATTTTATGTTTAAACATGCATGTCAAACATTGTATTAGGTTGACTGGAAAGCATTGCCCCAAGGCAATATGTAACCATTTTGTACAAATTTACTTTTATAACAAAGTGTTTTATATGAAAGCTTTAATTATAGCTTTTATATTTTCCACTCTTATATGTATATTTTTGAGTGTACTCAAAAAGGCAAAAAATATTGGTTACTCATCTTCATTTCAGCGATGCGGTACACCACTTATTTTGATTGTTTTAATTTTATTAGCACGCAGAGGACGACATGCATAATTATTATTCATTTATTTATTCTTTACTGTACACTGATATAACAAGTTTATAATTGAGGCTATCTGTGCAAAAGTAGTGTAACCCCATTACTACTTTAGAAAATATTGAGGAATGAAAAGAGGATAAAACTCCCCTTTCACGACACAAGCTTTTAGCTTACTGTGAATGGTGAATAAGGGTGTATTTGGGTTTATAACAAAAACTCAGGTATTTCTTTAAAAAAAATGTTAATTTTTTTTTTGACATTATTTCAAATGATTTATTAAATATCTAAAGGTGGCTTGCTCCACTATTGCATTGAATGTTCATGAAAGTTCATAATGTAAGGAATGTATTTTATACCAGACCCGCAACCAACAAAAATTGTGGATTACACTACTTTTGCACTGAAAGTCTCAATTCTAAGAGAATTAAACCCTTTTGATTTAATCATCTAATTAGTGTACAAATTATTGTTTAACCGATTTTGAAATTGACCAAAGAATAACATTTTTTTACCTTGAATGTGCAATATTTATTTAATCATATATTTATTAAACATATTAAAAACCATGTTCGTTGGTTTCTAATTACTGTAATTAAATATTAGAACACATTTCTTGCAAGTATGGTGGGCTTATTGTTATGAATAAAAATATAATATGTACTAGTAAACACGGAACATAATATTGTATAAGTAGTTACTTTCAGGGTGGGTACAAGGGAACAAACATACTACTGAGATTAAAGCGTATTTCCCTGCTTTGCACGCCTTAATAACTAATTGTTCTGTGAAAGTACAACATAATAAATACATTGTCAATATTAATTCGCAACACATCAGAAATGACCGGTTTAATAATAGGTAATATATTCTTCTATTTTAGATACTATGAAATACAGCTATGAAGTTGGTATCAACTTCCAGATGAGTATAGATATAGGTATAAATAACGACCCTGTTCCTTTTGCTTTTGCAACCCGTTTGCCGTCATCATTAATCTAACATAAATTTATTAATTACTCTTTAACCCGCACATTACCTTCAACCTTCAACGAAAGAGATCGTCGATCGAATACTGAACGCAGAAGAGACTTAAGTGAGATAAAAAATAAGCCTCATAAGAAACAATGCGTGTAGTGAGACAAATGATGAAGCACAACTCTATTGCATATAATGAGATTCTTTGAAAGCTTCTGACGATATCGCATCGAATTCACTTATACCTACTGTGCGCGCATATTTAAAATTCATTTGATTGAATTTACATTTTTTAGTTGTTTTATCATTTCTCAAATTATTTTAAAGAAACCTCAGGTAAAGCCCGGCTTTTCGATTTATACGGAAGATAACCCACTGATACAGAGAAACTGTTTCTTTTTAATAAATTTAATATGATTTTTCAGCACTGGGTGACATGTTTATGATTTTCCATGTATAAACTGACGTGGTTTAGGAACATACAGACTGGGTAAATAAATAAATAAACAATTTGTGAATAAAGACACCACAAGTAGTAACTAATATTATACTCTGTCGATATTTATAATAGACATAATGAAAGTTTTTTTGGCTCAGTTTAAATAATGCTGCACCTGGGAAATAGAATTCATACCTTTGTCTATGCTTAGGTAAAGTTGGTTCTTTATCGTAGGTGAGTACAGTCGAAGAGTTTTGTGCAAACATAATATTATTATTAAACGCAATATTCATTTATTCATCCACTTATACAGTCATGATCGCTGAGGAGGATGGTTGGTAAAACGTTGCGTGATAGAGTGAGGGAATGAAGATATTAGAAGAATGAGTGGATGCAAGAGGAGTGTTTTGGATAGAATGCGTGTAAATAAATTGAGATGGTTTGGTCTTGTGGAACAAATAGAAGAGGAAAGAATGACAAAGAGGATATACTTGTCTGAAAGTACGGGTGTGAGGAAGCCCGGGCGTCCAAGAACTACATGGCTTGATCATGTAGATCAAATTCTCAAGGATGGCCGTGTTTTGAGTAAGAGAAACGCGTGCATGAGAAATTGTATGAATGTAGAAGAAGCGAAAGAAGCATGTAAGGACAGATCTATATGTCGTTCCATTCTCTCTGTCTACCTCACTTGGGATACGGCATGAGGGAATAGATATATATATATATAGAATCGACTTATACACATTTATTATTATTCTTACTCATGTATTTACTTACTTATTACATCAAAATCATTGGTTTTGTGTTTTTTTTTTAGGTAATTGTGTAGTTTAGTATTGATACTGAACAAATCCCAAAAACTAGTTATATTTTGATTGATTTTTATATTGACAATGATTTTCCCCGCTATGTTATACACGAACTTTTTTTGACGATGCAGTTTTATAAAACTGTTAAAAAAATACATGTCCACTTGCGATCCTAAAACACTCAATTTAACTGTTCATATTCGTACCAACAACTGCTTAGCAGTATGTGTTATTAATTTAAATGCACACTATTTACTTGGGTCCAAAATTTCAAAATACCCTAAAGGTGACACTAGCCCTGAAATAGCCTTTGATTTGATTAAATTTGCCATTAGGTATATAATAATACGAACTATTTTACACCAAAATGTAAGGGACACATAAAGTCATCCTAAGTGATACCTTTCAGCCCTTGGATCTATTACTACTACTACTGTTATCCTATAACGGCATATTCCGTAAACGGGGTAGCCAGCAGACCAGTCGCATGCTATAAAAATGCAACCGGTCCTCTCCGTATCAAAAAAAATAAGACATTCAGAATTGGTGGCAAACCTTATCGCTGCATTTAAGATGTCAAATGTCTTTATTTATAAAGTTGATATTTTCAACCGACGGTACTTGGTGGAAATTCATGTTGAATTAATTAAAATAAAACACTTATTTGTAGTATATCCACGGTGACTTTTTATTGGACGCGAGCCGGCTTTCAAGAGCTTCCGCTCTCATCATCAGGCTGGCGAAAAGATTTTTTTCAAAAGCACTTTTCGCCAGCCTGATGATGAGAGCGGAAGCTCTTGAAAGCCGGCTCGCGTCCAATAAAAAGTCACCGTGGATATACTACAAATAAGTGTTTTGTCTTTATTTATTTTTTACACCTGCCTTTTCCAGGACACTCGAAAACTTATGGAAAAGAGTAAGATATCGATTCTTTGTCGGAAGCTCCACCGAATTAAGGTGTTGTTTTATTATCATTATTATCAATTTAAAGTGATCAATCTAATTTGGACAATTAAGGTAAAAAAAAACCTATCTATAAGGTAACTGTAATACTTCGCTGAGGGTCACTCTATCTATCTTTTACTTTTTGTTTTAAAATAGTTGTCAAATATT
This sequence comes from Athripsodes cinereus, assembly GCA_947579605.1. Classification (NCBI taxonomy): domain Eukaryota; kingdom Metazoa; phylum Arthropoda; class Insecta; order Trichoptera; family Leptoceridae; genus Athripsodes; species Athripsodes cinereus. The sequence goes on from OX388318.1 coordinate 24,480,652, forward strand.
GAAGTTAATTTACAAAAACAAATTAACAAAACTAAGGGCTTACTTAGGATAAACTTCATTCTAAGTTCTAAGGGCATGTTGAAATACTAGCACTTATGTTTAGAAATATTTCGTTTCATAGACACACATAGAGTTTGATTAGTCAATAGGTAGGTACATGCATATTATTCTAACAATGTGTGCATTGATTGGATTGCAAGTCAGTGCGTCAGTAGGTAAACCATAGACACTATGTACAGTAGGTATAGGTACATGCTGGGTACCTTATGGCGGAACTTGCATATTATTTCAACGTTCTACTGTACCATGTCATATTACAGTAAACTCACTATTATTATATTTAAAGAATCATTTAATTTAGCCATAGACATATGTAGGTACTAAACTTGCAGCGCGGTACATTTTTTTCGGTATTCTCGTGTTCCAACATCGATGACCTTTAAGCATTAGCAATGTTTTGTCTTATAACCAACGTCAGTTTAAAACTGGATGCAAAATTTAATCGGCTGCATGACTGATTTTTTCTTCGAACAGCAGGGTTACTCTTGACAAAATCTAAACACGATCTTAATCTAGTCTTGATCTTGATCATACGACGCACGAAGTGACAATTGGCCAAAAATGCACGCATAACGATCGCGCAGTAGCGGTAACGCGGTGTTTTTGACCATAGTCCCTTCGTGCGTCGTATGATCAAGATCAAGACTAGATTAAGATCGTGTTTAGATTTTGTCAAGAGTAACCCTGCAGAATTCGCATATTATATTTCACAGTAGGTAAACTTTAAAGATTCATTACTTTTTTTTATTTATTCTTTTTGCACATCATCATTTTTTTTGTATTTTTTAAACACATTGCTTACAATAAAATGACAAAAATCTACCTCACTAGGCGTAGCCTGCACTGAGGTATTGTTTACATAAATTTTCATCCATCATACTTACTTACTTTACTTTTCGTATGGCTCGGTGTCGATAAATCTTAACCCATGTGGGTTGCGTCGTGTCCTCTACAGTCTTGGCTCTAGTGTCGAGAGCCAGCTCACCGCCTCCGGTCCCGCTTCGTGGATGTCCCGCAGATCCCCGCTAAATTTTTTGAGATGGCAGTCCTGCACTATGTGTCTCACACTCCGCACATCTCCACATTCACAATCAGGGGAATCTCTTTTTCCAATATAATAAAACTAGAATAATTATGATAATTATGGATATGGTTTCGCTCCGCTACACGGATATTATATTTTCTTTTCTAAAAAAAACTAAGGAAGGTATGTCTTGAAAAAACATAATGTTTAATTTTCAAAAATCGAGCCGTATATTGAATAAAACATAATCAACTTTCAACTGTAGTTAATACAGTGTAAAATATAATTTATGGGAACTAATGTTTGTTAGTTCCTTTATTATTTGCATTATGTAATGCTCCCTCATGTTACAATACAACGTCAATACAACACTCATACAGTAGTAGTACCTTCGATAGATTACAGAGTCACCCATTGCGAGTAGAATGCGTGTGAACATTTTTGTTTATATTGTAATTAATTAATAACTGATTATTTACTTATGAATATAATTATTATGTAAAGGTAATGTTTGCATTTTAATAGTACCTACATGTAATACTAATTAATTCATACATAGAAACATTACACTTACCTAAATAAAATATGATAATATCACGATGGAAAGTTGCGTATATGTTTAAGTTATTCCACTAAAAAGGTTAGAAAATTAGGAATTTCGATGACTTACAACACTGTTCAGTGACATTGACATATTTGCAAATGCCTCCTTGCGGTTTTAAAATGTTAGTAACATAACATAACATACATAGACAATTCACACAGATCGAGCTAGTCCCAAACTCAGATGAATCTTGTATTATGGGTACTAACGCGACGATACACACATATACAATGCACTACACACATATAGATACATGTAACACCCAGATCCAGGACAATTTGAAAAAGGTCATTCTTCACTTTGCCCTGGCCGGGAATCGAACTCGGGACCTCGTGACTCAAATGCGAGAGCGTTACCTCCGCGCCACACCGGCCGACTGGTAGTGTTTCTGCATCATATTTAATTTTTCTCCATTTCCCCATATAACAGCGACAATCAGGCCTCGGACTTAATGATCTACTGGCGCCCATTTTCGTGCTAATATTGTTTTGTAAACATATTAGGTCTCAGTTTTCTGAATTTTGCTTGTGCTCCAAATTTCTAACCTTCCGTCACCATACTTTCGGTCTTATTTATAGCAATAGAAAGACTTTGTGGTTTATAGGAATTTGAAATGATTCCAAATCTCTTTGGTTGTGGTTACTCACCCTCTGTATACCTTGAATTGTAAAACTGATATTTTTATGATACTTTGAATTGATTCGAAATAATGTAACCAATGTACAGTGAAGAATAAAATAAAAAAAAAAAAATATATTTACTCAGGATCCAGAATTTTGTATTGTTGGGTTGGTAAATTTTTCAAAAATGAGACCCGGGGCTTAGTGCAGTGAATAAATAACAAAAAAAAGAATGACGATATTTTGTCGTCACCATTAAAATCTCTAGCTAGGGATGCTGTTACACTTGATTTATGGTATTGTAGAAACTTGAAACTCTAAAACCCATACATGAATTGTCATACGAGAAGAATATGTGAATAAGCTGCAGTGGTATGAGCATGTAAAATGAATGAGCGAGGACAGATTAACTTCGAAAAGGAGTGCAAGGAGACGTGACAACCAGAGGATTAAATGGTTGGAGAAAATTATAAACCAGATCACATACAATTGACTCAAAATTGAATTGTAATCGTTTTCTGTGACTTAACCGATCTCATTTTTTAAGGTAAAAAATGTGTTGAAATTTTCAAATAGGCAAATCGAACAGGTCACAAAAACAAACCGTGTTTAATTGTAATTATTCTAAATTCTTCTAATTTTTAAGGTAAAAAATGTGTTGAAATTTTCAAATAGACAAATCGAACAGGTCACAAAAACAAACCGTGTTTAATTGTAATTATTCTAATGTTTTAATAATAATGTATTATTGCTCTACATTTTTACACTTGCAGATATGCAATAAAAAATCAAAAGTGACAAGAAAATAAGTGCATTGTTTTAAACAAAACGTAGGTAATTACATATTATAGTTATTATCATTATTATAATATTGAACTGTACTGATTGTCAAAGGAACAATGAAACATGGTCTGTGTCAATAGTTATGTTGTATATTGATTGGCATTCAACTGTTTACGTACACTTGTACGAGTACATTTCTTTGTTATGAAAAAATAAAATTAAAACCGTTTGCGGTTGGCTAAACAGTAGTTTTATATCAAAAACTAAATTGAATGAGTTAAATTAATCCCAGTATATTTTTCGTTTTGCGTTGTATCACGAAAAGTTTTTGGAATTTGAAGTGACTAAAATACCTACTTAAAACTTTTTGTCAAACATTTTGTCACTGAGGATGAACGCGAAATTTTCAAAAGTTTTTGAAAATGAAATAAATTGATTATGCAAAACTTAAATAGAGACTCTGGTAAAGGAATTTTTGAACCTCTACAGTTAATTTAAAAAAAATGGAATTTCGCTTTCGTTATGTACCTATCAAATCTGATTAACTTAAAACTACTACTACTTCACCATCACGGCATATCCCACAAGTGGGGTAGCCAGCAGACCTGCTGCATATAAGAAACATGCAATCTGTCCTCTCCGTGCCAATATAGAATCAAAGCATTCAGGATGGGTGGCAAAACTCATCTCTAAAACTCGTATTTAGCAAATAATTAGTCATTGCTTCTTCTTCTTCTGTAGGTGCCCTGTCAGGTCCCCCCAACGTTGGCGATCACTCTGGCATAGGCTTCTTGGTCCTGCGCTGTCTGGAACAACTCCTCCACACCTCTCATTCCAGTCTAATCTCGTATATTGTGCAGCCACGATGTCTGCCTTTTGCCAACTCCCCAACGTCCCTCTATTTTGCCTGTCATAATCAATAGCAAAATGTGGTACTTTTCTCCACGCATGACCCAGATACGAGATCTTACGCATTTTGACATCCATCAGGAGTTCTCTGTCCATTCACGCTCTTCTTAACACCTCTACATTTAATCAATTTCCAAACTTATATTCCCTGGCTAAGAAAGCAAATGATTATTTCCGATCAGAAACCTCAATTGGAGAACCATGTCTACACAATGCAACATTGTGTAAAATCTAAGCGGAAGAAGTGAGAAAGGTGTCCCAACGCTTACGAATTGGCTCTAGGCTGGCTTAAGTGATCACTTTCAGTGTCCATGGACAACGTTCACCAATTCCACCATTCTCACTGTCACGATTTAAGGTCCACCAATCGAGAGATGCTTTATGCAAACCTTAGAAGCAACCATCTATTTGGGATCTCATTTTTCAGATCTCAATTTTGTCATCTGCATCCAAATCCGGTTAAACAATAAAAAAATTAGTAAATATTCTAAATAAATGATTATTTGCCTGGCGAATGTGTGAATATAGTGGACACACAGAAATTTATTTAATCCAAACAATTAAAAGAATTTATAAGATCTTATCTCCTGTGAATTCTCTAATTATAATTCTATAAAATAAAAATAATAGGTATTATCAATAAAATCGCTATTAGACAACTGACATTTTCAACAAAATTAATAAAAATAATTTACAGTCGTTACACAAATTCATAATATTCAAATCTTGATAATTCTCAAATATTATGTATTAGAAACATTAAATTCATTTGCTACCACCGAAACATGTTCTATGACTTAATATTCGTAAAACAGCGGGGCATTTGAGTGAAAAACAAATAAATATAAATATTAATTTACATTGAAACAATAATACTTAAACTGGTGTTTTCTAGTTATTGGAATAAATTATTACTAAAATCATATTAAAATGTTCCGGTTCGCTTTGTGTAACAGGTTTGACATTGCAATTTTTTGGGTGATACCTACCTACAGATAATTAATTATGTTTCGTTTTCTTTTTTTTTTACTTACTTTACTTGTCGTATGGCTCGGTGTTGATGAATCTTAACCCATGTGGGCTGCGTCGTGTCCTCTACAGTCTTGGCTCTAGTGTCGAGAGCCAGCTCACCGCCTCCGGTTCCGCTTCGTGGATGTTCTTTTTTTTTATATAGCATTAGACGAAAAAGAAGACAAAAGAGAGATTCAGGGTTTGTGTTCCGCCGTCTAACTAATGCACTTCCACTAAATTGATAACTACCTATATATGTAAGATCACTCATTTTTACTAAAGTAGGAATTTCGCCAATTAGTTACTACCTAAAATGTACAAGAACAAACATTTTTATATATCCATACATAGGTTGATATCATCAAGACATTTCACACAAGCGGGGTAGCCAGCGTATTAAAAGCATGTAATAAACATGAAAATAATCCTTTTCGTGCCAATAAAGGTAAGGCATTCAGGATGGGTTGCATAACTCTTCGCTGAACTGAAGATGTTAAATGTGATGTTTTACGCCTTTAACAGAACACTCGAAAACTTTAAGAGTGGGAGACATGAAATTACACCAAGTTTCGTCGGTCGACATTATTTTAACTACAGTGGGCCTAGTCAAAACACATTTTAGCGTTACGTTTTCGTTTCGTTTTCCTTCAAACGTGGACGACGTTGAAGGAAAACGTCGTCCATGTTTGAACGAAAACGTAACGCTAAAATGTGTTTTGACTAGGCCCACTGTCGTAGACATATTTTTTGCCGGGTACTCCACAAATTACTGGCAAACAGAGATAATAATATAATTTTTAAGTCTGACTAAAAATAATTTCCGATTGTCATTTGTTTTTCAATGGTCAGAAATCATAAAATGGAAAAAAATTAAAAATTAAATTTCTATAACAACAACATCAGAGCACTGGGAATGTCGAAGAAGGAGGTGACGCAATAGGCGAAGAGACGCTCCGAATGGAGTAGGCTGGTTTTTGCCCTGTGCTCCCGAGAAGTGCGTTGAGGGCGATGATGATGATAGAACAAAATTTATTGAAGAATATTTATAACCTGCATCACGGAACAAAATGTTTCGTCAGTAAGGTTTTGGTTTTGTTTAAACAGGAATGACCCTATTCTCATATTAGACATGGCTAGTAAGACAATTATGAATATTCAATTTTTGTGGGCACAGGTGTTTGAGCCTAACAAAAGATTGAGAAGAAGATGAAGAAGAGATGTCTTATATAAAAAATGCTACAGGGAAGTATTAATAAATTATTAAAGAATTGTCAATAAAATAATTTAGCTACGTGATTTTTCTCTTGCACCTGTCACTAGAATATCGCCTATTCGCGATAAGATCACTGTTACAAATCACTTTATCGTATCAAACAGTGGCGTGTCTAAGGTTTTTATACTAGGTAGATCCACACTCAACATAAAGTCATTTAATAGGTATTATTACTATTATCTTAAAATCTCACCCTGCACTGAGACCATAACAGATTTTGACCAAGACGATCTCGGCAGAAAAAAAAAACAAATCAAAATAAATAAAAAAAAAACACTACAGAGACATCATTAAAAAGAAATAACAGAATCAAGGAGAGTCTCTATCCTGGCGATAAAATCATTGTATGTTATGTTGAAGATATCAACATGAATATTTAAATCATTGAATAATTTTATTGCCTTGCCGAGGAGAATTCGGGATTATGTTTGTTCTGCTATTCGGAGGGTAAAAAGCATACGCTGGTATAATACACGATAAATGAAAACAATAGTTCGATTTCACCTAAAAATGTATTATAACAAGAAAAAAATACATAACCAATCAGAAATGTCGATAAGAGAACCGTCTATTAACACAATGTAACGTTGTGCATAATCTAATCAGAAAAAGTGAGAAAGGTGTCCCAACGCTTATGAACTGGCTATATACTAGCTTAAGTGATCACTTTCAGTATCCATGGATAAGTTCACTAATTACGTCATTCTCACTTTCACGATATGAGGTCGACCAATCGGGAAATATTTAATATTTAATGCTTTCTAAAGAAGCAGCCATTTTTTGGGTTCTCACATTTTAGATATAGTGAAAGGTGTATAGGGTTGAAGGTATTTGGGTTTGAAACAAAATCCCAGATAGGTATATCTTAAAAAAAAAGATCTCCTATGGATCAAGAAGTGAGAGAGCCATGGTTGAATTCTGTCCGTTAAGTGAGTGAAGTTTGCTTGATGTTTCTGACGACATCGCGTCAAACTCACTAAAAAATGCGCGTCTACTTTAAGATGGTCGGAGTGTTAACTGCACATATTTTTGTAACACATTAATTTCTTTTAAGGCCAAGCTTTTCGGTTTCACTGGAAGACATGCCACTGACATCAAGAATAATAAATTAATTTTATTACATATAAAATATTATTTTATTAAATTAATTTATTTATAACATTTAAACATTTGACACAATGAAGACTCTGATGTGATTTATTTATTTAAGGAAGTTTTTAACGTGTTTATTTATATTATTTTGTATTTTAACAAATAACTTAAAATATAATTAATACCAAATCAAAGAAACATAAATTTTTACTAATTTACCTGACCGTGGGGTCTTGTTACAGAAAAAAAAACTCAGGATTTGAGAAGATAAAAATCGACTAGAAAAAAATAGTAAATAAATACACATCCTTTAATATGTGAATATTCTAGCCTGCAAACCTCAAATGGAAACTTGTATTTTCTTTTTGTACTTTAATCTGAATATGAATCCGAAGAACACCGAATTCCAAAACTCATAATCTATTAAACAAGTAGACATACTATAAACTGGAAATAAATTATTTGTGAACAAGATGATAAATGTACCTTTGAGTTGGTTAGAAGATATCGCTGCCGCGATAAACTTGCCCATTACACAATATTATTTTTATGTGTTTCACCTTATTGTATAAAAAAAATCTGTAATTAATTAATTTAGTCAGGGATTTACAGACTTATGGGAAACAAGTGCCACTTGGAAAGATTATGAGCCAAGGACAAGAAAATTAAGTTTGAAATTTTTCTTTTTTTTATTTATTTATTTTAAAAAATGGGCAAAATGGGCCATAAAGCAAAATAAGGATTATGTTCTATATTGTCCATTAAAGTTTTTTTTTAACGTGGCAACAGAAATATGTGTAGTGCATTGTATATATGTGTATCGTCGCGTTAGTACCCATAATACAAGATTCACATCTTAGTTTGGGACTAGCTCGGTCTGTGTGAATTGTCTATACATGTTATGTTATGTTATGTTAATTTCCATCTACAATGCTAAGCATTATTCAACCAGATAAGTCTCCATATTATGGATCACACAAAAACTTAACGGTCTAAAGCCGATAAAAATAAAATTCATTTATCCAAATAAATAGGATATCAAAGTATTAGATTCAAAACGACGATTCAAAATACCAGCATTCTGCGTGACACATCTGTGTCTTAATTTTGATGCATAATTTATACATAAACGGACTCGAGCGCCAAATATTTTTTGTTTCTACTGCTGGTTCTGTATATTTACGTATTTTTTCTGAGAAGATTGTTTGTAGATATATTATATGTACCTACTTGGGACAGCAATGTCTATTTGATACTTAATTTTATTTTGTTAACGTAAATTTCATAATTATTGAAACGAATACCTGTTTCTGCATGACACTAGAAACTTTACATAAAGGAGTAACCAGGAGACTTATTCTATTTTGGATATTTCACGGATATAAATACGTGCAAAAATAATAGAAAAGAGGTAACGATATACTAATAAGGCCCAGTTTTTCAATGTACACTTAAGATGACACTTATCATGAGCTAGCCCTTAATTTTGTAAAATTTGTTTTTTAGGCATGTGGAATGAATGGATGATGAAAGTATAACAAAGAGGAAGAGGAGAAGTACGTGAATCAAATTATTAAGGACAGCCATGTGTTGAATCAGAGAAATCGATGTGTATATGAGAAATCGTGTGAATGTAGAAGAAGCGTTACGTTCTCTCTGCATACCCCACTTGGGATATAGCGTGAGGGTATATGTAATAATCCAATATATTCAATATTTTATACCAAAATGTAAAGGGCAGATAGAGTAATTCTAAGTGATACTATCAGCCCTTGAATTAAGACATCGTCGTCTCTTACAATTTCGTGTATAATAGTTTTGAAGTTTATTAAATGTAAAAGCAAATTAAACCAAATAATGGGCTAGTTCGAGATAAGGGTCACCCTCAGGGTACATTGAAATTACTGGTTTAGCTTAGTAAATTATTATTTATTTTCTTATGTACTAACCAATATTTAAAGAGATAAATAATGAGAGAATAAAGAATATTAGTAACATGTGTACTGTGAAAGAATCCTGGGGGGCAATGAACAGGATATTATTTATTCAGTTACCTTTTTAGAATTGATTAAAATTAATAAATAATTTATTCAAAAAGGAATTTATGTATAAAAGTATCCGTCTTATGAAGCGACTTACCGGCCTACATAAGAATAAATTTTCTTTTAATACGTAGACAATGATAAGTAGTAAATTATTTATATATTTGTTATAAAACTTGTGATTTTACGTATAAAAGGATTGAAATTAACAAATAATTTGCATTCAATAACATTTAAATAGATTATTATTAGATATTTGTGTTATTGAAATTCCACATGAATTAGGTACCCATTATTGTTGTATTTTTTAGTATCAGAACTACCACCCAAGTTGTCGAGTTGTTGTTCCAGAAGAAAATCATACCAGACACTTCAATGATCTCTACCAATTTCATGTTGACAAAGAAGCGTTAAATAATTATTAATTATTTTTGGTTGTCCCTATTGATTTTCTTAGCAATATCAAGCGTTATCAAGACATCACTGCGGAATTGAAGATGTGAATAATAGTTATTACACAATAAACAATGCAACTATAAAAAAACAACAGTAAAATCTGTCACCATTCATTATTAAAACAAGGAACTTTTGAGGCTATAAATAATTTGCAGGATTTGTGAAAAACAATGGATAATATGTTGGTATGTAGATTAGATAAAAGAAACAATTAATTATTATACTATCTACAATTTGTTATTAAAGACCTCATCAAAATACAATAATATTAAGCTCGTATTTATGTACTCATCTTCGACGTGTTTTATTAATAGCTTCTATAAAACAAACTATCGAAGGTTACATTTACTTGCTATGTGACTTGCCACTTGTAAACAATTTTCTTTTATTCTTTGGTTTTATCTGAAGTACAATTACTTTCATTGAAACGATAATTCGTTATACAATGTCTTAGTGAGTGAGAATCTGTCTATAACACCACGGCATCTCCAACAATCTAACTGGGCTTCCAGTAAACCAAATGTATGAAAGCGTTTAGGAAAACCTATTAAATAACATCAAAAGTGTAAATATAAAATTAACTATTCTAATTCTAATAAAGACATTCACTTGTTTGCGCTTAAAAAATAATTATAATTAAGCCCCAAAATTCATCGAATGAATTAATATATGTAATATCTCAGATCAAATTTTCTAGGAACCCCATCGCCAGATATTTAAAATGCTTTAAGAATATCAATAATTTCTTGCACTCCTCGGAATATTTCAAAAAAGAGGTACGGTCGAAAAAAAAAATTCGTAGATTAAAGAAAAAAGTGAAAAGTATAATATACATACATAAATTTGGAACAAAAGTTTGTAGATTAGGCCTTAAGTACGTAGGTTTAGAACAAAAGTTCGTAGATTTGTTAAAATAAAAAAAAATAAAAATATTTTAAATAGATTGCAAAATGGGAACAAAAGTGCGTTAGTCCACATAAAAATACGTAGACTTGGCAAAACTGTGCTGGAGGCTCTTACTTCTGGTTAAATCGATGATCAAAGTTGTGGTGTATGCAATATTCGCATGAGAAGAAGCAATCCATACTGATTTATGTGTTTTGAATTTTATTATAAGAATATTTTTTTATTGAAATACCTACATAACAATATCTATGATAATGTCTCCTTATATTATAAAACTTTTAATGATAATTGTTATGGCCCACTCTTGTATTGAGTGGCTCAGAGTCAGAGTTGCCATTTAGGTACTTTCTTTTATGAAACATTATTTTACTATTTTTGAAGGTACCTACCTTCATTAATAACGGTGAACTTGCTGTCAGCGCTGGAGCCAAGACTTTAGAGGACGCGACGCAACTCACAAGGGTGAAGATTTACCTGCACACCAAGCCACACGAAAAGTACCTAAGCAAGTAATAAAGTATTAATAACAATGCGTCGTCGGTTTTATGAAACCTCTTATGTGCTTCAAACCAAATTTTACTGGAGACGCAAAAAACTGTTTAAAAGTCCACAGATGAAATAAGTCATAACAAAGTAAAAGTATTGGAAAATGATTTTAGATGTCAAATTTTAATTTAAAATTATATTTATTTTACATAGAAACTATAAAATGATGGATATTTTAAATTTGAAATTATAATTTTAATAAATGAAGTGTTAGCTTATTACAACAAATTTATTATTAAATTCATGTAAAACGTCAATTTTTCAAAGTTTTATGAAGGAATACATTCCTAGGTATACAATACCAAGCTACAAAATTTTGGGTCTATTGGATAGGCATCTCTGACTCTGAGCCACTCTATATTATTATTTATCTTAAATATTTTAAATTTTTGAAATTCTTAGACATTTGGCAAAAAATATTACATTGTACTAGTTTTGTCTACTGGATGACTGGATATATTTGTGGCAAAGAGTGTCCACTGGCTACCCCACATGCGAGAGATGCCTTGATAAAATAAATAAATAAATACTAATTTTAGTAAAGAATTGGTCTCCCACTCTTCTCCATAAGTTTTCGAGTGTCCTGTAAAAGGCGGGTGTTTGAAAAAATTAGGACATTTTACATCTTAAATTCGGCGATGAGGTTTACCACCCATCCTGAGTGTCTTAATTTTATATTGGCATGGAGAGGTCAGCTTGCATGTTTATTATATGCTGCTGGTCTGCTGGCTGCCCCACTTGTGGGATATGTGTGATAACATAGTAGTAATAGTTTTAGACTTAGTTTTGCTCGGAGAAAAAACATCGGTAAATTGTCAAAAAATTGTGAAGACTTACAAAAAAATTATTTATAGATTGTGAAAAATATTAAAATCCCAAAACTGTCGTACTTGGTGCACGATTTCTTAGTTCGATGCAGGATAATTGTGTACGTTGATAAAATTAAAAACAAAATCGAACAAAGGTTGCAAGTTTTCAGAGAGGACATTTGTTTCAGAGTTGCTAGTCTGATAAATATGTCTGTAATGGATCTACAAACTTAATTAACTTATTTACTGCTACCTTTCGTCTCTTCAATGCTAGATATCAATCAACCAATCATCGCTCTCAACGCTCCTCTCGGGAAACAGGGCGGAAACCAACCTCCTCCATTCAGAGCGGCTATGCGCCAATTATATCACCTCCTTCCACGACTTTCCCAGCGCTCTGATATCGTTGTTATCGGAACGGTGTATTGTGAAAGAGGGACGCCTGGGGGTGGACGGAAGAACAGTGCTCTTTTTGGCCAACTATCATTAGGCATTCTCAGAACATGACCCAGTCAACACCATCGTCTCTCCTGAATCACGGCTATCGATGCTAGATTATAAAATATAGTCCTCAGTAAATTTCTCTTCTATCCCGAGCAACACAAACCGACTTGGGCAATGTGAGGCCTTTCAATGATTCTCTCGTCCTCCACGGTCTCTTTTCCAGGATCATTGGCGTCCCTCCTACCATCCTTCCTAACTATGTGACCAGCTCATTATTTCCTAAAAAACATATATTATACATATTATCTCAGATTATCAGACTCATTTACTAACGGATACATATTATTTTTATAAGATTGTTATCTTGTTCGTACGTATCATCTTGTATAATGTATAACATGTTGAAAATGGACTTTTATTGTTTATTTATCTTATATAAATTTACTATAGAGTCATGTGGTTTATTTGACACAAATACAGATTTATTTGAAAGCTTACAGTTTATTGATATTTTTATTACTACAAGGAATAAGTCATATATTATTTATTTATTATATAATATTAAACAGCAGAATCCATTATACAATGCAACAATCATGTTCGCGACAGTTTGACATTAATTTTAGACAAACTTATTAATTGTGTCGCTACACATGTAGTAGAATCCCATAATTAAATAAATTGAAACAAGTGTTTCTTTCTAGTAGGTATATAGATCGTGAGGTTGATAACGCTATCCGCAAGGCTGCGGAATTTGGAGGTCAAGTTGTGAGCGACAATAAGAAGAATGAATGTGCCAACAAAAAATAAGAAATTCAAGATGGGTGGCAAACCTTATCGCTGAATTTGTGCTGTAGAATGTCTATTTTTTCGAACACCTGCTTTTTACAGGACACTCGAAAACTTACGGAAAAGAGTGTGAGACCAATTCTTTGCCGGGTCATCCACGGCTTAGATACATATTAGGTAATACTTTTTTTTTTAAATACATTTTTACATTTTTTTACATCTTCTTCCCCTTGTCCTAGTTGAGTCGGGGGGGCCATTGCGCCTAGGTACCTCCTCCAGAGATCCCTGTCCACCGCTGCTTCCAGGACCTCTGGCCACTCCAAACCATAAACTACTTTATGATTTTTTTTTTTTAAGTATATAAGTATCTGGGATTGTTATAAACCCAAATACAACCTTATACACCTTTCACAGTAAGCTACTAAAAGCTTGTGTCGTGAAAGGGGAGTGTCGGCGTGCCGGCACCTGGTATCGAACCACGGATCCCTTGTTCACGATGCCGAGACTCTAACTCCAGACTACCGACGAACTCATTTAACTAATAATTTAACTAAATATTTTTACTGGGCTACTAGTCGAATAAGTCAATGTCAGCACCAAGCAATACAAGATTTTGCGGGATTTGGCAAAGTCTTAGTACGCACAATGGAATAAAATTATTAAAATGACTTTGCAGAATTCGTCAGTATTTTGAAGACAGGTGTCTTTGGCATAAACAGACATCATATTATTAATATTGTCGCCAAACCCATTTATGTAATCGATAAATTTAATGCAAAATCACAATATAATAATTTGATAGGAAATTTGATATGCTTTAAGTAATAATTTTGTCTATCATTAGATTAATGTATGTACGTGTTTCTGATCCTACGTGGGATGTATGTCTCCGGGTTCGAATACCACTTAATTAGGGTAATAAATATTACAAACTAGCTTTTGTACCCATCCGGCAAATACTGGGCAAAATTATTGGAGAGGTTACAAAAGACTGACATTCGTTTCATCTTTGATCTGAAAAGATCTAATCGTAAAACAAAGTAATGAAATAAACTGAAGTGGCTCACCGTGTGTTAAAGACAAGAACTCCATGTCTTATCACTCGTCTATACCTAATATTGTTTTCATAATTTTCGCAAACATACAGTGCTCAAACTTTTTACAAACTCATTTTCTGTTCACAGTGCTCGCTATTGGAATAGTTTGCCTTCCAGAAAAAGGTTGGTCCCCACTCTCCCCGTTTTGAAGCGGGAGAGAGAAGGAGCTTTCTTCTTCATAGATTACATAAAATATACAAACTAAAATATTATTTGAAATTATATAATAAAGTGTGAATTAAATATCATCATAGTGTTGAGTAAAGAAGATGATCAGCTTTCCATAGATAGCTCGATTGGGAGTACTTGATTCTGGATACTATTTATTTTATTGGAATCTTTGCTCTAAGGTGTGGGTGCTTTATTGTGTTATGAAATATATCAAGTAGGTTTCTAACATATTTTATTTATGATAAATATTAAGAATTTAGACATAAATTTGATTTTTGACAAAATATGTATATATGTATAGTTTATGATTGTGAATGCTTTCATTTTTATATTGTAACTTTTAATAGGTAGGTACTCTTGTTTAATAATTGTTTTCTTTATTTTTTTTATTTCTGTTTGGTATGTCCTACACATTCTACTTTATCTAAACTAATTTTATGATAAAACATATTTGGAGTGGATGTTACAGGTGTAGAACATCCGGAATAAGATACACAGGACTTGAGGATGGAAATGAGCTGAAAATGGAATTGGTACTTACCTCCTCCTGTATTATCCTGTGTGTAAACTATATTTTGTAGTTGCTGTAATCGTTCTTGAGGAGCCACTAACTTCACTTATTTTTGTTGTTGAATTGAATGTGATTGGTTGAATTAATTTGGATTGAATTGAATGAAAAATAATTGAATTAGATTGTTCCGCCGAACATTGTGAGAGATGTTACCCGATTGCGAACCGTATGTATAGTGCTGTTAAGTACCAAAGGATAGGTTATGGACAAGGTGACAATAATAGGATAATATCACGGGAGCCAGGGCGCGTAGGCAGGATAAGATTTTGGCCCTCTACTTCTCCAGTTACATAACCATGTACCTAACTAAATTAAATATTAATAATATTTTTAACAATATTAATTTGGATTGAATTAATTTAATGAAAATGATTGAATGATTAATTTAATTAATTTATTAATAAATTTATTAATTAATTTATTAATTTATTAATTTTATAATTTATTAATTTATTAATTTATTAATTTATTAATTAATTAATTAATTTATTAATTAAATTTATTAATTAAATTAATTAATAATTATTTATTACCTAATTAAATTTATTAATTAATTTAATTAATAATAAATTTATTAATTAAATTTATTAATTAATTTAATTAATTTATTATTTTAAATTTATTAATTTAATTAATTTATTAATTTATTAATTAATTTAATTAATAATTTATTTATTAATTAATTTAATTAATTTAAAATGATTAATTAAATTTAATGAAAATGATTGAATTAATTTAATTGAATGAAAAATAATTGAATTAGATTGTTCCGCCGAACATTGTGAGAGATGTTACCCGATTGCGAATCGTAGGTATGTATACTGCTGTTACGTAAGTACCAAGGGATAGGTTATGGACAAGGTGACAATAATAGGATAATATCACGGGAGACAGGGCGCGTAGGCAGGATAAGATTTTGGCCCTCTACTTCTCCAGTTACATAACCATGTACCTAACTAAATTAAATATTAATAATATTTTTAACAATATTTATTAAACATTGTATAAGGTTGATAGGAAGACATTGCCTCAAATCAATATATGTTCACCTTTAAAACAAATTTATTTTTACAATAAAATGGCAATGGGCTGGTCATGCGGCAAGTAGACTTCCAGAGTTCTTGAATGGAGGCCGTGGGAGGACAAAAGAAGTGTGGGAAGACCCCTAAAATGAAGGGAAAACAGTGGTATCGTGTTGCTCGAGATTGAAAAGTATGCAAAAGTTTTGAAGAACCCTATATCCAGCAGTGGAGAATATAGAAAGCTAGCAAGTAAGTAATAAAGTGTTATTATTGTAATATTGTCAAAAAATGACAGATTTTCTCAACTAAAATTGACTAAAAGAGTTAAGAGATGGTTTGCCTTTTTTGGGTTACTGTTATTCCAGTCCATACATATTATATAATGATGAAATATGAAATACGACATCTTCCAAACCTTCGACAAAAAGAAATTCAACCTCTTCGACCTTTTTAATGTTTATTAATTATTTTTCAATTGACTGAACATTGCTTAAAGGAAACCTTATTTAAAACTATTTTCTAATGAATTATTCATATATTTAGAAGTAAACAAACACGTCCTACATCTAGTATTGATGTCGCTTATAGTGGTCCATATTAATCTTTATTACAAAATAAAGCTGTTTATTTAATTACATAATGTCCCTTTTATGATATCAATATCACCATTATCTCGATAAAGACATCAAAACTAATAATTATTAATGTTAACATCGATCACAAATGACAGCTGGAACTGGTGAGGTAATCCAGAATTTTGATTGAGTATGTTGATACTTAAGAACTACCTACCAAATAAAATAAGTTGTCGAATGAACGACGTGACAAAACACATTTTTGTTAATTATTCATAAACCTTTATTGTAGAGACTAGGAATATAATGAATAAATTGATAATACCCCCGATTCTATTTTATTTTTGATGTGCACTAACTAAAATAGTAACGTTACAATTTTAGTAAGTCTACATTGGTATTCTATAAAGTCTAACATTGTTTCTAATTAGAATTATATACTCGTACAGCTAATGTTAAATAGAATACGTATGTTAGTTCAAGTGAACTTGATTATAAAATTTTGTAGCGTTTTTGTTTTAGCTTGAATCAATATAGAATAGGGAGTAGTGTTTCCATACGAACAATATAATTGCATAAGAATCAAAAATATGTTGACCATGTATTTCGTACAAAACACCTATATGGTAAAAAATCTTCCCCGATTCCATAGACTTCATAACTGGTAGCGCAATACATAAGTAAACTTTTGTTAAAATATTCATGATAATAATGCTCTTTCAGTCCATATTCATAGTCTTAAGATGGTTATAGTCTTTTTCATACTAATTCTGAAGTATAGGACATCCTTTATACCTGAAAACCCTTAAAAACACCTTAAAAATAAAAAGCAATAAATTTCCTTCAAGTCTGAAACAAAAAATATAATATTATGCACCAATACGAACATAATATGTAAGTATTAAGAAACTTTAAATTTTAATATACTTACCTACATACACTCATATTACGTAACAATAAACTTCGTGCCTACACTCATATGTAACAATAATCTTCGTGCGCATACTCATATGTAACAATAAACTATGTGTTTACAGTTAGATACATTATTAAGCTTGGTCAATATTTATTTAACATGTGACATATGAAGGAAAAATCAATAAGAAACAAAAGACAACATAATTTTTTATATTAAATAATAAACTACTACTACTACTACTATACCATCACGGCATATCCCACAAGTGGGGTAGCCAGCAGACCAGCTGCATATAAAACATGCAAGCTGACTTCTCCGTGCCAATATAAAATTAAGACAAACAAAATAATAAACTGCATGCCTTTATTGCTACGTAACAATAAATTTGTTTCTATACTCATGTGTAACAATAAACTTCGTATCTACACTCATTTGTAACAATAAACTTTGTGCTTACAGTCAGATAAATTATTAAGCTTGGACAATATTTGTTTAAAATGAAGGAAGAAATAAGAAAAAAAACATCAATTTCTAATAGGACACTCGTTAGCAATGTGAAAACTATTTGCCTACTCTAATATTTCTCGCAAATGAGTGGACGGTCTTGAGAAGAATAGAATAGAATACCTACTCTAATATTTAACGATAAACTGCACGTCTTTATTCCTACGTAACAATAAATTTGTTTCTATACTCATGTGTAACAATAAATTACGTATCTACACTCATTTGTAACAATAAACTATGTGCTTTCAGTCAAATAAAATACTTATGTATTTTAAGCTTCGATAATATTTGTTTGAAATGTGACGTATGAAGGAAGAAATAATGAAAAAAAAATCTACTTCATTTTCTAATACATAGGTGCATAATTATTATGATAATAATATGTGCAAGCCTATCCGTCGCCAGAAAAAAAAACAAAATAAATAATACCAGAAACACATAAATTTCTACAATAATTAGTTGTCAGATAAAAAAATCTAATGTATCATTAAACTGTCTTGCTGGTAATTGGGCACTTATTGTTGCCCATGATATTAAACATTGTCAAGTTTCCGTATTTCTTTAAATAAGTAAATATCAGTGACGGGTTCCGTACATGCAAGAAAGTAATGCACGTTTAATTTTAAAATGTGTAATTCATGATGTTTGCCATTAGAAAATTTACAAAAAGCAACATCAAACAAAAAAAAAATCGCGATATTTTGACAGGCGGCAAACCTCATCTCAGAATTTATGATGTAAAATGTCTCTATTTATGTGAACACCTCGAGGATAATTATTTTATCAAATAGTGTTATTTTATCAAATAGTGTTATAGTTATAATTTTTATCAAATAGATCTAGAACCCAGGTTTGCCCTCTTTTAAACCACGCCTCCATAACTAGCTTCTATGCTGCTGTTACCAAATTCTGAACACAGGCGAATTGTTCACATTTGTTTACACTACTCAGCCATTCTTGTTTTCTTCTGTGTGCCATTTAGAAAAAATAAAACCTTATAATACAACCTTATACACCTTACACAGTAAGCTAAAATCTTGTGTCATGATAGGGAAATTGCCGGCACCTGGGATCGAACCGTTCACAGTAAGTTAAAAGCTTGTGACGCGAAAGGGGATATTGGTGGCACTTGGGATCGAACCATTCAAAAGCCTTCTTGCAAGAATGTCTTCTTCTTGAATACATTACTACTTGTTTAAAAGTCTAGTCCCACCACTGGTAGAAAGAGGTTTTTGGTGAGTTTATTTTATTGTTTATTGTATTAATTTATCATATTGTCAAAGTAATTAACCTCTGACTCGCAGACGAGGCGCAAGAGTCCGATCAGTAGCGGCATTTTTAAAACACCATACAGGATCTAAGAGTACATAATATTATTAACTAGTTAGATAGTATTTAGTAAGCCAAGAGTATTACCTGTCTTTCGTAATGTATTTATTACCTTTCCAATCAATACCCAATTACAAGGTCCAATGTATGACATGTCAATATAAATAATTGCTTTTTATTTAAGTCTACATATTTTTTAGAAGATAAATTTTATGTACTTAAGATTTGAGTAAAAGGAAGTATTGTTTCTGCTATTATATTTTACTTAAAATCGTGTCATAACTACCTTCAGTCGCATGCGTTTGGTATACCTCTGGACCTAAGGCGAAATCAAAGTATTGCGCTGTTTTTCTTGATTCATGCTTTTTTGAATTTTTTTAAAACATATCACGTACAAACAACTCTTTAGGTTTTCACGGTCTTTGACATTGTGTTCAGTGGTTTTCGGGATCTCCGTATGGTATTTTTTAACTCTAGCTTTCGGCGAACACCGTCGCCATCTTCAGGAGAGTGAAGTTTGCGACACACTCACTTCACACTCCTGAAGATGGTGACAGCACGTTCGCCGAAAGCTAGAGTTAAAAACTACCACAAGGAGATCTCGGAAACCACCGAACACGATATCACGTACCTACACATAGAGTTTTGTGAATATAAGTGTTTTGGATATTGTCTAGCTGTTTGTCACCACACATCCATCTCAGTATCTTATTTTTAATTTCTTTATTGTTTGGATAGTGCCTACGAACATAATTTATGTACACAAAATAAGTTGATAGACCATAAGTATCATAAAGATCAAATTGCATACACATTTTATTACATTTGTACACTTAACACATATTCTATAGTATTATGTTGGCCTAGAATAAATGAAAAATAAAATCATCGTTCCTCCCTGGACAAAAATCTTATCATATGACATTTCAAATTTTATGATATCGTTGTATTGGGAAAAAGAATCATCGAAGCCATAGACAAAGATAAAGAAGACCAGTGGCAAAATAAAATTTAAAAAAAAAAAACAAACAAAAGGGAATCTCTATTCTGTGATGGAATCATACATTTTATTTTATAAATATCTTGACACTTATGATGTACCTACTAAGTTTATTTAGGTTTTACCTATGTTGTTAATATGTAAATAATGTCATTATCTATTAAATATTTGATTTCTTTTGTTGGTTTGTATGTTTAAAGCATTCAAAGCAAAAGTGGACTAAGTCACACGATGAATAATATATAGAGGGACTTTATGTAAAACTTCAATTCAAAAGTGGACTAAACTTCAAATAACAATGTCAGATCAAGTTTAGTCAACCTTTGAATTGAAATAACGCAAGATTTACATACTTTTTTTACATTTTTAGTATTGTTGCATATTAGATTGTTGACTGATGTTCTCTGCTTCACTTTATTACTTTTAGTTCCTACCAAATTATGATTTATTTACATTCATCGAATTAACAGTATATTTGAATTAATTATATTTAATTGTTGCGTAGGCTGGAACTTGCAGCCTTAAGCTTTGCATTAAGTTTTTGATCACAACTACTGTAAGACCAATATTTGATGTCTATAAACTCAAACAAAACACACACTTTCTGATTAACTTAATTAGGTATATTTTGTTGCCTCATTAGGTGTTATTACAAGGATGAATGTTAATAAGCTACGATGGTTTGGGCACGTGGATAGAATGAATGACGACATAATGACAAAGAAGATATATTTGGCTGAGAGGAATGGTGCTCGGAGACGTGGACGTCCGAGAATCAAATGGCAAGATCATTTAAATCAAATCCTGCAGGACGGTCTTGTACTGAGCACATTGAACAGGACAGCATGCATGAGGAATTGTATGACAGTGACAGAAGTGAAAGATGTATGTAAATATAGAAGGAAGTGGCGCTCGATTCTTTCTGTCTATTTCGCAAGGGAAGTGGCGCGATGGTACCTATGTATGTATGTATGTTGTTGATTAACTTAATTAGGCATATTTTGTTGCCTCATTTCTCATGTTAAGTGATCTTTACTATATTTCCACAATTTAATATTATTTCCAGAGTAAGCCGTGTCTAAGACTGATGTTTTTGATAAAAAAAAAACCTGTTTAACGGTCTATAAATTATCGATATTTTATCTATTTGTACGGTAGGTGGATCGACACGATCGCGACATTTCATACGAGTACATAATATTGTATAATCATAAATGAAAATAAAACGAATTGACCGAATCTTGTTCTGTCATCCGGGTTTATAGATCAAAAGGCAGGAAGATCTCGATTATCCGGACTGAAGATCTATTTACTAAAGGTACGATCACGGTGACTTCTACAAATGAGAAAGTTGTGGAAAGTTTGTGAAAAGAACAGATGAAGTCGGTGATCAAAATTTTGAGAAAACAACTTTTATGACAACTTCTCCTATTACTAATTTCCCAATCGGCATATCCGTTTTGTAAAAAGTAAAGGTCAAGGGACCTTGCATCCCTTGTGCCATCGCGACCATAGTAGATTATATCGTGACATCGTTCTGTGTCATATCTCACTCTCAAGACCTATGTAGGTGCGTCATGTAAGTTACGATTTGTCTCGGTGTGAGAAGCCTCACTTTCTCAGAGTCCAGCAATGGTGATCAACGTTGACCTGTTAACGAAGATAAAAAGGCTGAAGATCACTGATATAAAAATTTTTCGTGTATCATCGCGTTAGATCACATAATACAAGATTCATAATTATCTTAGTTTGGAATGAATTCGACCTGTGTGACTTGTGGATAAATTATGTTATGTTACGTGAAAACGAAGAAAATATTATTTTTTGCCATGGAGAGGACAACTTGTATATTGATTACATGCAACTGCATGACTGAAGAATGACTATTCTAGTGACTATCTTACTTGTGGTATAGATGGTCAGATAAATAAATTTATTTTTCCATGTCCTATACCGGTTAATCCAGAAGAATATTATTAAAGGTACCTACCTATAATATTATCAAGACTACCTTCTTTGTGACACCATTGTAAATTTCATATTATGAATTTATATTAATCAATTTTACAAGAATGTTTAGAATCCATAAAAATATTTAAATAACTGATTAAAAATGAATAAATGTAGGTACTAAAATATTCCATATTAATTATTTATTCGAATATAATATTGATTTACGTTCCTACTTAAGTTCAGAAATACCTGATAAAAGAATGCCGCCTGTAGCGTGTGTGTGTCTTATGAATATTCTATTGTTTTTCTTCTGATTACCTACAGAGTAATTAAAAATTGTTATAAGCAATTTAAAATTAATTTATTTAAAAATGCTACGATATTTTAACATTAAAATTTGTTAATTTAGAGTCAAATTTCGTAAGTTTGGATTCAAAATGTACCTATTGCAATTAGTCATGAAAAAGTTTATTAAATTAGAATCAAATTTTGTTAGTTTGGATTCAGAATGTATTGATTAGTTATCAAAACGTTTGTTAATTTAAAACTAAATTTCGTTTTTGCGTTCAGAATGTTTCGATTTGGACTTAAAATTAGTTACTTAATTTATTTTTAAGTTTTCATTTGTATTGCAAATTTGATTAAAAAAACACAAATTTCGTTAGTTACATAATATGCAGAATGTACCTACTGACTTGTAATCAATTTTTTTTTATTTAAAATGCATAATATAAATCAAAGCTAAATAAAATGATAAAAGAAGCCAATTGTACATTTTTATCTAAATATTTTTATTATACATTTGGATATGGTCAATAAAAAAAACTGTCATTTTTTTTTAGCAAAATGTTGCCATGGCGCCTACATTTTAATTAATTAATTACTTATTAATTAATAATGATCATGCAAATTAAATCGCAAATACGGATGGATTTTGTTATTAATCAATTATTTTAATTATTACTTGCTAAATTCTACAAATCATAAACATATGAGATAAGTAATACCTACCATAAAACTTTAATAATTTGAATACCTAAACAATATTGATTAAAATGTTTGACATTCAAAGTTGTAAATTTTAGATAATTAGTATGTTTTGACATTTTGAAATAATTTGACAGCCATGGATTATATTCATCAAATCATTCGCCTCTGTACATGAAAAATTGAAGACACTAAGATGGGTTGGACGTCCTCTGAGATCTCAGAATAACCAGTTACTTGCCGTCCCTGCCCACACCACAACCTTCTACAGTTCATCATTTACGACCCATGCAATTAGAATGTGGAATAATCTACCTTGCAATATTAGAAATTCGTTTTTAAGAATAACCTAAAATCCATAGACTTATCCTAAAAAGTTCCTCCCCGTGCCTTTATCCTTCATTTTATAGTATTTATTAGAGGAAACATGACATATTATATAAAGTTCTACTTAGGACTAAGAATGTAATTAGTTTTTATTTTTTACGCGGCGGCAGAATTGCCATCCACACTTCTCAGCATTATACAACCAGATAAGTCTCCATATTATGATCAGTCATGGTCACACAAAAACTTAAGAGTCTAATGCCGGGAAAAATTCACGTATCCAGATATACAGGATATCAAAGGATTAGGCTCAAAACGTTGGATCAAAATACCAGCATTGTGTCTGAAATATCTGTGTTCAAAAACTTTTTTACAATATTACAAGTGTTTATTATAATAGATTTTTGAATTTTAATATACAAATTAACCGGTAAATCTAATTTTTGTAAATTATTTATTAAAGATTTCGGAGTTACCCCTGTAGCTGACATGACTAAAGGTATTATATAAACGGATCTAGAATGCCAAATATTTTTTATTTCTCCTGCTAGTTCTGTATATTTACGTATTTTTTCTGCGACGGTTGTTTGTATATTATGTGTATTTGGACAGCGATGTCTATTAGGTACGTTATTTTATTACGTTTATCATGTAATACTAAATCGGGTCTATTATGATGTATTTGTCTATCTGTTATTATGGTTTTATCATAATAGAGCCTGTAATAATTAAATTTAGTATTAACTGTTCACATTTAGTATTAATTACACATTGTCAACATAGTATCACACATAATTTTGGTTAGCTGGAAGATATTGCCTCCAGGCAATAAGCTCGCCAATTGCTCATGATTTTTTCTGATCAATAAAGTGTTCTTATTATTATTTTTATTATTAATTCGACCGTCCACTTCAAAAAAGTTTAAAAGTTTTGATTTAATCGGTCTAAATGGATTGACCACAAAAGCAGGTACCCAGAGGCCTGAGTCAACAACACACTTTCGTCTCACGTTCCCGCTCCGTTAGCGTTCGGGTGCAGACGATGTTGCAAGCAAGTGTCAATTTCGTTGCTAAGATACACAATAGTTACGAAAATTAACACTTTGGCGCACCATCGTCTGCACCCGAACGCTAGCGGAGCGGGAACGTGAGACGAAAGTGTGTTGTTGACTCAGGCCTCAGGACTGCTTATCACCATCGCGGAGGGTAGGCCCAAGGCAGAAATGGTAGAAGCCGACCAAAAGACGATTATATGGACCAACTGAAGAAAGACATGAACTGGGGCGCATACACTGAGAAAAATACTCAAAACGAATCATTGGTACAGTACTATTAGATTAGGACCAGAGATCGTACAAACGATTTATTGGTATAAATCTATAATATTAACTCTTCGCAAACAAATCATTGGTAAATTTACCAACAACTTGTTTGCGAAGAGTTAATATTATAGATTCATACTAATGAATCGTTTGTACGATCTCTGGTCCTAATTTGATAGTACGTACAAATGATTCGTTGTGAAATTTCGTTACTATTTTTCTCAGTGTACGTAGAACCAAAGATACTAACTGAAAATAGGGAGGAATGGAGAAGAAAATCCAAAATTTTTTCAGACAAATCCAATGGATTGTAACTCACTATAATAATTATATACATTACCAACGCCACTTTTTCAATTCCACAAACAAATTATTACAAAATATTCTCGGTTCCCTTTACACATAAAATATTTAGTTAATATTTGTAATGTCTTTAACAGTACGATTACTACATAGTATATTTCGCTTTCTGTTGTGTGTTTTTTTTTTTAAAAAGATATATCTGGGTTTTGTTATAAACCCAAATACAACCTTATACACCTTTCACACTAAGCTAAAAGCTTGTGTCGTGAAAGGGGAGTTTGCCGGCACCTGGGATCGAACCACGGACCCCTTGTTCTGAAGGCCGAGACTCTACCTCCAGGCTACCGACGAACTCTTTTTAAAGCATAACATAAATAGGTAGGTAGGTATAGCAAAATTACAAAAATTCCGATTTCTCGAATATAAAATGTTTCAACTAGTTGAGTTTTGGAACTAGACAGTCGAATTATGCTGAGAATGCATTTGATATTTTTGACCCATCTCCACGTGCTGATGTGCGCTTTGCACAGAACTAAAGATTAAATTAATTGGTTGGTTCTGGGTTTCGACACGATAAATAAATAATTTTGATCCATTGGTATCTTATGCCTAAAAATGTATTGTATTCTTTCTTCTATTGAGTGCTATTTTTTAATGGTATCGATTATGAGGTATTTTTATATTATGGAGATAAACACAAACTATTTGAGTTTGACTCTATTTAATAACAGGTATCTATGGTAACCTGTTTCGACTTGCAAAGTCAGTTTCAAACTCCTCCAAAGATCCTCTTTTGAGGTTTAGTTTAAATATTAGTCTAAAAATGTTTAGTTTGTAAACTACACTGCATGCCGAAACTTAGTCCACTGCAATAAAGTTACCTACTAGTAAAATTTAAAATTATTTTTCATAAATAAACATGGAGTTTTACAACCGATAAAATACTTTAAAATACTTTAGAAGAATTTTTACTAATTATTTATAATTATATAATTATTAACGAATTCTCGTGTTAAAGGGCTATTAGAAAATATTTTTTTATTCTTACTAAATAACTTTAGTTAGAATTATTAATAAATAAGTACATTATAGGTATGTATACAACAAAGCATTTTAAATCATTGTATGGAAAGAATTTGTGTTTGGATGTCAACGAAGTCAGAAATTGAATGTAACTGAAATAAAAACGAAAAAATGCAATAGTAAACAATAACATTATTTTAATACAGGTACCTATATCTAATCAGTAAATAGAAAAAAAGTATCGATTTCAATGTTAAACAATCACATTTTATTTATAGGGCTAACATTGGCATTTCTAAAAATATATGCACATTTTACTCATAATATTAATTATAATGGTTGTAAATAACTTATGCACACAACAATAAATTGACAAAAACAATCGGAGTTGTAAAAAATGTGATCGGCATAAGTTAAAAAGCCTTACGAATTGGCTTGTAATTTTCTTAAGTGATCACTTTCGGTGTCCATGCAAAGAGCATCAGGCAAAAAATTGGTCTCCCACTCTTTTTCGTAAGTTTTCGAGTGTTCTGTAAAAGACAGATGTTTGAAAAAGTAAAGACATTTTGTTATACCCAATTCCGCGATAAGGTTTACCACCCATCCTGAAAATTTTTGACACGGAGAGGACAGCTTGCATGTTTAGTACATGTAGCTGATCTGCTGGCTACCCGACTTAAGGGTTATGCCGTGATGGTACAGTAGTAGTAGTATAGTAGTTATTTATCTAATATTTAATTATTTATTTTTATTTATTTAACATAATATGTGATGTGAGCCTTTAACATATTCAACAAAAAGTGTACCTAAGGGACAACAACAAAAAAAAACAAAAAATTCGCACGGTTTTATATACACCACAAAATCACAAGTCGAAATCGGTATTAAGATAATATAAAAATAATAATAAAAACTAAATAAATAAGATCTATAATAATAATTCGATTTTGGTAAGTATGTCAATATAAATAAGTCAATACAAACAAGTAAGCATGTAAAAAACACGTCAAATATATAAAATTTAACTAGGGTAAGTTTATACATACAAATTAACAATAATGAGTATATAAATGTCATTAGATAAAACAAATACAGTACAAAACAGTTAGACATGGACAGACATCAACAAATAGAACAAAACATTATTAAAACATATTCGACAACAAATAAATTTATTATTTTCTCTCGTATTCAATGAATCCATATTCTCCCATTTGTTTAAAACCAATCTTTTTGAATAAATTCTCAGATGCAGTGTTTCCCAGAACACTGTACGTTATAACCAAATTCTTTTTCTTTGCTATTTTTTTCGCCAAAGCCTTGACTACAATTTCAGCATAACCCTTGTTCCTGTAGTTTGGCATCGTGTACAGCACTCCAATTTCTGAATATTCACATTCAACTGTCCAGCAAACTAATTCATTTGTAGCTTTTATATATAATCCAACGCAACTGTTTAAATTGACGTAGCTTTTGAGAATTTTTTCTGATCCTTCGTACTTCAACGCCCATAACGAATTGACTAGTGGGATATCTTTTTTCCTCAATTTCGCCATGTACACGCCATCTGGACACCTAGAAAAATACATTGTTGTTTATTTCATTATTAACTTGGATGAATGACAAATTGTTATCTAGTTTTCTTTTGAAATAAATGTAGCGGGAATCAGTTTGAAATTAATAAAACAAATGTTTTATTTCTACTGTGCCATTTATTCTTGAGAGAGACCTTTCGTCTTGTTAGGACATTGTCAACTTCGTCTTGTTAGGGATTGACAATTTCCTAACAAGGGGGAAAACTCTAGAGAATAAATTGTATAGTAGAATTATTAAACATTTGTTTTATAAATTTCGTAATGATATTCTACTACCTTAACACCGACACAGTGAACAGAAATCAGTTCTTACATAGTTCATTCGATTGCTGGTGCGTTGCCACGAAATAAAATAAGAATAATCAGTGTTTATACCGGCCAATAATCCACAACTTCCAAGTTATTTAAAAGCAATAAAAATGGAGAGTTCATAATAACAAACAGAGGTTAACCTCCGATTAAGAATAATTTTACCGAGACAAATGCCTGAAAATATAAGGAATGTTTACCTAAATAGATATTGTAACACTTAATATTACTTGTATTATTCCCTGAAGGGGAATGTAGAGAGTCAACACTTAAAACTAATTTGGGCGCCAGGTGTACTCCTGAAGGGGTACACCGAGAGAGTTCAAAACACTGTTTAGCAAATTCACAATTTATTACAATCACTTGACAACTGGTACAATACTGTATAAAGAAAGTAACACTATTAGTAAAACAATACGAAGACACCTCCAGGCTAGGTTAGATGGAATTTGAGGTAGTCGGAGAGAGAGAGTAGGTAAGAAGGGTCGCTACTACTGCATGGCACCCAGAGTAGGCACATCTCGGACTGCCAATGAGTAGCGGGTAGGTATAAGGAAAGTTACCATATAGCAACAAGAGTAGGTACTTCTTGGACAGCCATAGAGGGTAACGGTAGGTAAGGAGAATTACTTCATAGCAACAAGAGTAGGTACTTCTTGGACAGCTATAGAGTAACGGTAGGTAGGAAACCTTGGCCCTGGAAGAGCCACCGCGATTCTGCCTTTCAGTATGACGGACTCCGTCTTATATACCCTTGACTCCGTACTGGACAGCTGATTGAGACCTTGGAAGTGGATAGTGTAGTGGTGGGAGATGTACTGTGGCCTTGAACTCCGCCTTCCTGTTTCCGCTCGGATTGTTCTAGAAGGTTCTAGAAAATTCGGAAAATTCTGGAGGCTTCCATCAATGAGACATCTGTCGATGAACCTGGCAACTAATTAGGTACTTCCTGTGTCTTGACAGCGGCTCAATAATAACATAACCGGTCATGATCGGCAGGTTATGTTATTATTATGCTATGTTGAAATTACGTGGTGTTACAATATTTAAAAGGGGTTCCTCAAGGTATATACCCAGAACTCTTTAGGAAAATAAAGAAATTCATGTATAAACTTACTTAGTAGTATAACTCAATGCAGTCTTAACATCCAACATCCATACATTGCTTCCAATATCTGTATGGACCCTGTATCCAAGTTTATCCATAACATCTTCCATTTCTTTGGTACATTCAATATTTACACCCACACATGTCGCTTCATTCCATTTTATTCTTTTGGTTTCCAAGAGAGCTGGGGCTAGTTTGGATAAATCGTTATTATAGGCATAAATGGTCACTGTATAGGTTCTTCCATCCTAAAAAAAGGTATTAAATATATTATATTTATTTATGTTATGGCACCTAAATATTTCCACGCTTTAATCTTTACCGCAATAAAATCGGTATGTGCCCGTCTCCCAGACCGCTATTTAGAAAAAAAAATCGAGAATCAGTTCCTAAGGGATAAATTAATCAAAATGATACAAATAGAAAAATGTGTTCATACAATATTTCCATAAAACACCACTCCGTTTGTGATATCTCCATCGGGAGAGCATATATAAAATGGTTGAATTCCAGGGTTTTCCTCCTCCCAAGCCAATCTAGTTTTTAACCAGCCATAAAATGTGAGACTCAAGGGGAATTCTTTTTCTAGTAACTTCATCAATTTTCCATAATCATTTTTGTAGACTTCTTGCAGTGGGTCGCTTGGATACATCATTTTTATCCTGGTAAATAAATAAAAGATATATTATTTTAAATCATGGCATATCACTCAAGTCGTGTAGCCAGTAGACCAGCTGCATGTAATAAACACGCAAGCGGTCCTCCTTGTGCCAACAAACATTAAAATATCCAGGATAGTCGTCATCATTGAATTTGAGATGTTTTTCGGGCATCTGATTTTTACAGGACACCTACGGAAAAGAGCGTGAGGCCTTCTATTCTTTACCGGGTGCTCAACAGTTTATATAAAATAAAGGATACATTATAAGAGGACAGTTTGCATGTTTCTTACGTGCAGCTGATCTGCTGGCTACCCCACTTGTGGGATATGCCGTGATGGTATAGTAGTAGTAGTAGTAGATACATTATTTAATGTTTTAAACACTTATCGTAAATGCTTCAATAGAATATTGAGGTCAATAATTTTTAAAAATATTGCTATGCAAACAAAAAGATATATAAAATTTGTAAACAACGATATAAAATTAAGTAATATAAAAAAATTATCGCTTTTTGTTAGCGTCACTTTCTTCTTAAGGGGCCCCTTTAGCTAAAACGATAAAACATTCAATTTTCAACAAGTTTGGTACACAAACTCTCAAAACTTGTTGACCCTACGAACATTTTGATTTGATAAAATATGAAAACAAATATTAATTACCAATATCAAACTTAAAATAAAAAAAAAACTTGACTTTAGTTTCACAGTATTCGTTAATAAAAAAGCACATTTATAAAAATCGAATTCGGGGGTGTGTTTGGTACATTGATGCACGAGAATCCTACAAATTTTCATATATTTTTTTAATATTACGAATATTTAGATAGTTATTACAATTATAGAACAAATAAATTATATTTTTTTCATAGATATTGACCGATTTAAAAAAATATTTTTTTAGATAAATTTTCTCATATTTTGGAACCAAAAATCATCACATGAACTTGATTTTTTGTATACTTAAAATGTTTGCTAAAATCTAAAGTATTTATATGTTTGATGGGATGAATAAAAAATATATTTATTTTACAAATAATTTGTATTTTGATATAAATACAATAATTTTGATACAAAGAGTACCTAAATATATCTCGCCAATCTACGATTTATTTATTTTTTAGTAAAAAACTAATATTGGTAAAAAATATTTGTTTTTTTATTATATCAAATCAATATGTTCGCAAGGGTCAACAAGTTTTGGCACTATTTCTATCAAATTTGTTGAAAATTGAATATTATACCGTTTTTGCTAAACGGGGCTCTTAATAAATTAAACACTTAATGCAAATTAATATGGCCCTAAATGTGAACTTTGTTGAACCCCACACTGTTATTTATTTTCGAATTTCAGTAAACAGATTTTTTTGAATGATTTGATAAGGAAAGCAATATTGTTTATTTCTAAAACTAGTTTATCTGGTGAACTCTATGTAAAGTCACGCTGATATGAAAAAAAAAACTGGAATTTTACGAAGTTGTGAAAGATAAACGTAGTTTGTTTTTTTGCTATCTATCTGTACCCTCACGCCGTGTCCCAGGAGGGGTAGGCAGAGAGAACGGAACGCCATATAGATCTATCCTTACAAACTTCTTTCGCTACCTCCACATTCATCCAGTTTCTCATACATGTTCGCCGATTTCTCGTACTCAACACGCGGCTGTCCTTAAGGATTTGATCCACGTGCTCAAGCCACGTGGTTCTTGGCCGTCCGCGCTTCCTCACACCTCCTCTTTCAGACAAATACATCATCTTTGTCATACTTTCATCTTGCATTTGCTCAACATGTCCAAACCATCGTAACTTATTTACACGCATTCTATCCACAACACTCTTCTCGCGTCCGCTCAGTCTCCTAATATCCTCATTCTTCACTCTATCCCGGAAAGTTTTACCAACCATTCTTCTTAGTGAACGCATTTCCACGGCGTTTATTCCACTCTCGTCCTTCTTCAACCACGTCCAAGTTTCACTTGCATACATAAGTCTTGTTTTTTGCAAATCTTTAAATTATCAATTTATTTATATAACAAAAAATGAAATATTAAAAACACTGTTAATTTTTAGGCAATTAAGATTTGTATTTGATCATTGTTAATCGATTTGAAAATAAATTCTTTTACTATCCCGTAGAGTAGGGTTGCACAGATTTAAATATAGGGAAAAGGGGCCACTCGGGAAGATAATGAGCCAAGGACGAGTCGCTATAAGAAAATTAACACTTAAAGAAAGTTTTAATTAAAAAAAGTTAACAACCAACAAGTTATCACTCGAATTATCATAATATAATAAGAAAACAGGCAGACCAGTGACCTCCTAGGAGAGCCGACCCCAAGTAAATGGGATAAAGGCGGGGGCGAAGAAGATAATAAAAAAATAAATTAAATAGTAAAATTCATTGCCTACCTCAATTATTATTTAAACTTATCACTAAAACTTTTTATCACTTTAATTTTCTATTGTTGTCCGAAACGTTGTCACTTACAAACTGCAGTAAACAAATTCTGCTAGCGTCGTGCTTATTTTTTAACATACATCGCTTTCGTCAAACATTTTAAGATAATATCTCGTACT
This sequence comes from Athripsodes cinereus, assembly GCA_947579605.1. Classification (NCBI taxonomy): domain Eukaryota; kingdom Metazoa; phylum Arthropoda; class Insecta; order Trichoptera; family Leptoceridae; genus Athripsodes; species Athripsodes cinereus. Next base: position 24,513,370 of record OX388318.1, read on the forward strand.
TCAGTTTAAGATATTATGTAGGAACTTCAGTTTAATAATAAATTCGCTATCACTCACTGCCTTGGCAGTACTGGTACTGACTTCGCACATAATTATTTCCTAGTATTAATTTAGTAAATTATCAATAGAAAATATAATTGTTTTTCAGGACAGGTCAATTTTGAAGTTGAATTTATGTATAAATTTCTTTTTGACGACACACACATGCACAAACAGGACTTAAGGGGCCCCTTTAGCAAAAACGATAAAACATTCAATTTTCAACATGTTTGGTACACAAACTCTCAAAACTTGTTGACCCTACGAACATTTTGACTTGATAAAATATGAAAACAAATATTAATTACCAATATCAAACTTAAATTTAAAAAAAAAACTTGATTTTAGCTTCATAGTATTCTTTTATAAAAAAACATATTTCTAAAAATCGAATTCGAGAGTGTGTTTGGTACATAAATGCACGAGAATCCTACAAATTTTCATATAATTTTTTTTTAATTTACAAATACTTAGATAGTTATTAAAATTATAGAACAAATAAATCTTTTTTTTTTCATGGATATTGACAGATTTAAAAAATATTTTTTTGATATAATTTCTCATATTATTTTGGAATCAAAAATCACCACATGAAGTCGATTTTTTGTATACTAAAAAAAGTTTGCTAAAATCTGTTGTATTTAAATGCTTGATAGGATGAATAAAAAATATATTTATTTAACAAATAATTTGTATTTTGATAAAACAATGAGTACCTAAATACATCTCGCCAGTCTGCGATTTATTTATTTTTTAGTAAGAAACTAATATTGGTAAAAAATATTTGTTTTTTATTTTATCAAATCAAAATGTTCGCAAGGGTCAACAAGTTTTGGCACTTTTTCTATCAAATTTGTTGAAAATTGAACATCTTACCGTTTTTGCTAAACGGGGACCTTAATGTCGCATTGAAGCAAGAAATGCTGACCCAGGGAGCACTCTAAATTTAGCGGCCACACACCAACAATTTCGGTGCAAAAAGGGAAGGGAAGAAATGGGAATGTGCTTTCCTCTCTATGCAGCATCGTTAGTTACTTAAAGGGGATATTAGTTTTTCCTTGTGGCCACCAAGTGCAAGTCTGCATGTCCTACAGGTCTAGAGGATGGATCACGAAGAGCAACGAGCATCTATTCTTTTTTCTTATTGACGTCGGTATGGGATATATGTTGCGACGTTTGGGATTTAGAATGACAGAAATTACATGAGGAGACCAATAAAGCTTTCAGCCATAGCTATCCCAGAGAAAACAAAATACAACAGCAAATCCACCTTCCTTACAAATTCAGCGTATGTTAAGTTTAATATGTCAATATTTAGTGCAAAATTATTTAATAAAATCTGGGGGTTCCTCAAGAATGTTTGTTTTGCTCAATGAATGAATGTTGCTTCTGGGATATTCCGTGATGGAAAAGATAGGCCTTCATTTATTTAATTTATTATTTTTTATATAACAAAAGCAGTCTTGAATATAATTATGTCGAAATAATGATATTTCAGGCAGACCAGTGAGCACCTGTATATCCAAATTGAAGGAAACCCACTGACCACCCGGATAACGCAGAAGTTTGCGGACTTCCATTTATCCGAAATCTACACTTAACAAATCTTGTCCACACCGGAGATGCCATAGTGCCCGGCTGGATGTCCACAATAATTGCCAGAGAGCTGAGGGAGGCAGAGCTGCGTTCGAAGGATGCAGGGGATCGGAGAACTTGGTGGATGAGGACTAGAAGAGCCCACCCCAAATAAATTTATTTATTTATTTATACAATGGACGGCCATAATAGCCTTTAACAAAGAAAAGAAATAATAAACATATATAAAACCTAATACACAAATAATAACAAAGTTTCTACCAATAAAATGGGATAAAGGGATAAAGGCGACGAAGCAGAATAATATTTCAACATAAAAAGCAGATATACTTACCCCAAAAGCACACATGACAAAAAACAAGAGTTCGATAAATGTAATACTCGTAGTATCCACAATAAAAGATGTTTTTTTTTATGTTTAAAACCTCTTCATTTGTTTAGATTTTACAGAACAGTTTTACACATATGAATGTAGTGACTTCTGACCCAATTCTGAGATATGTTAAAATAGGTATATAATTATAAATTATCAAAACTATATTCGTGATATTATTTTATTAAGAGATAAGCTTTATCTTATGTAATACGCTCGAATTATATTCATTATTTTTATTATGTATATTAATTACTCTATTTTTAACAATTTTTTTCTTACAAAGCGATAAGTTACTTGCGATATTATATGCGGAGAAATAGATTGACCAAGTAGCGTTTGCGTCATCCCGTATTTCAGTGTTCTCCAACCCCGGTCTGCGGACCGGTAGAAGTCCAGTAGAAGCTCAGACCTTTTTTCGATATTTAAAAGTAAGTAAGGTGCCGGCAAACTCCCCTTTCACGAAACAAGCTTTTAGCTTACTGTGAAAGGTGTATAAGGTTGTATTTGGGTTTATAACAAAACCCAGATATATCTTTTTTTTTAAAAAAAAGTTGAGCAAATTTCTATAATATTTATTAACGAAATCGAGAAGATCATAAAAAACCCAAAAATCCTATACTACTTCTTCTATATGATCACGGTATATCCCACAAGGGGTAGCCAACAGTCCAACTGCATGTAATAAACATGCAAGCAGCCCTCTCCGTGACAACAAAAATTAAGTCCTTGAAGATGGGTGGCAAACCTGAAGCTGAATTAAAGATGTAAAATGTCTTTGAAATTAATTCTGTGCATTTTACAAAAAGGTTTTGAGATTCATTGGCTTTGAAGGTTTGATCAATGTTCAGTCACCAACAAACAAACAATGTCATTGCATAAGTAAAGAATTATGAATTTGTCTTTGTTATAATATAGATTGAAGGGAACCCACCGTTCTCCTGGATACTGGAGAAGTCAGGGGACTTTTGCTTTGTAACCAACTCCAATAACTTACTTCTTACTTACTTCCGATGGCCGAACAGCCCTTGTAGGACCTTTGCCTCCAAAACAATAGATCTCCAAGCCTTTCTATCCTCAGCAATGGACTGCCAGTCGTCTTTAGCATTGAGCTCCTCTAGATCTCGGTTGAATATAGGATTCTAAGAAAAATATTGGGTCCACGACCAGGTATTATTACTATTAGGAATTTCCTGGAGAGACCACATCACAAACGAAGAAGTTCTTCAAAGAATCGAAGGAGGAAGGCACCTGCTCAAGATCTTGTCAGAAAGGCGTGCAAGGTGGATCGGCCATGTAATACGACAAGAAGGCCTCTTGCATGCCGTAATGGAGGGTATGACCGAGGGGACAAACTCTAGGGGACGCCCACGCCGAGAGTACCTGGAGGACCTGTTGGTAGACATGCGCTGCTCATCATATGCAGAATTCAAAAGAACCGCACAAGACAGGGAGGAGTGGAGGAGAAGAATTAAAGAGATAATTGCTGCAAACCAATCCCAGGATTGAAACCAGAGAGAGAGAGAGATCAGGTATTGCAGAAGCAACCTGGAGACTAAAAAGTAATGAAGAAATTCGCTCCACAACTAAACAACCTTTCATCACAAGTGAGATCAGATCCCGAAGATTGGCATGGATTGGCCACGTCGTTAGATCCAGAGAAGAAAGGGCGACTAAAGGTATTCTGCAGAGTATACCCGAGGGCAGGAGACCGTTATGCAGACCAAGACAAAAATTGTTAGATAACACCAACTCCAATAACATAACTCAATCGCTGTTCAACGCTTATCTTTCCAGGAGCACAGAAATGAATTTGTCATTCAGAGCATGTTTGCGCCAATTGAGTCACCGTTTCATGATGTCATTATCATAGGTATTATGTATTGTAAAGGAAGGACATCCAGGCTGTAAATGCTTACAGTAGTGTCAATAAAGGAAAAAAAAACGGTTGGGAGCTTTGAACTTGTCATTGTGTCATTATAAAAGAAAGGTTAATAAAATAATTTTCAAATTCCAAGCCAATAATAATTGATTTTATTCATTCAAATTCTACATAATTATAGCCCCCTATGGGCTGAGCACCCAAATCAGTAAACAAATTCTCTGATGATGTATTTCCAGGTACAATATGAACTAAACAGTCTTCACCGTCTTCACTGGCCCTTTTACAAATTGACTGAGTAACCAGCTTGGCATATCCTCGCCTCTTGTATCTCTCATCAGTCTGAAGAATGGACATATCTCCATATTCATATTTGATGATCCAGGACAATAGTTCATTGTTTTCTTTCAAGTACACTCCGATGCCGTAGTTCATTTTTATACATTCACATAAAAGATTGTCTGATCCTTCAAATGCGTGCTGCCAGTTTCCGTTGATTTTTGAAATATCTGCTTGTTTGAGGTAGTCTATATACACATCTTCAGGATATCTAAAAATAGTTTAGTTTATTAAATATTTATTTGAGCAAAATAATGATTAAATAAATCTTGGACAGTGAGATCACTGAGAAAAATATCTGGCAAAAGTCTGGGAGATAGAGTCTGCAATAGTGTCATATACAAATGTATGAATGTAAAAAATGAAATCTGACGATTTCACCAAATGTTATTTATTAATGATCAATGTGAACAAATTACGGTGGCTCGAGTTTATGGAAAGAATGAACGAGAATACAGTAACCAAAGAAAATGGTGAAATGGATGGTACTCGATGACGCAACCACTGAAAGAGTTTATCAAATAAAGAATATAAATAACATGCATTGGGGTTTGTGTGGTGGCGACGAAAGCATAAAATGAAAGTTAAAAGAGAAATGAGTGATCCTCAATTCTCTCTGTCTACCCTGCAAGGGATGGTACATGATGGCTATAATAATATTATTGGATAAGGTGGACCTGTAGGCTTTTACTCTTGACAAAATCTAAATACGATCTAAATTATGTGTTGATCTCAATCAAACGGCGCGCGAACGGTCTATAGTCAAAAAATACCGCGATACGCACTTATTTTTGACTATAAGTCACTTCGGGCATCGTAGGATTAAGATCAAGACAAGATTTATCGTATTTAGATTGTGTCAAGAGTCAAGAGTAATCCTGCTGTTCTCGGATAACTTACTTAATGTCATACGTTTGTGGAACATCGCGTGGAATGATATAGTAAATAGTTGGAGTATCATGGTGAACTGTGTATCCTTTGTGACAGAGTATTTCCTTAAACCACGTCTCGTGTCCTGTCGGAACTCCGCATACGAATCTTGCATTCCAATCAATCAGCTTAGTTTCCAGAATAGCATTTTTTATTTTGTCAGTATTTTCATTGAAGAGGTACACAGTAAGATAGTAAATTTTTGACCCCTAAAATAAAAATCATTATTTTTTGAATTTCGTATTTCATTGTAAAACAACATTTTAAACAATTGCAAAAAATAAACTCTAAAATTAACACTGCTTTTCATTTCACAAACATGTTAATACTATGTACACCATAATGACGCCTTGCGCTAAATTGACTAAAGAATTATTGGCATCATCAAAACTGAGTATAAAACTCAATAATAATTTAGGATGTTCATTGTAGTTTATAGAAACTGTTTCGAAAAAGTTGTATCAATCTATAAATATGATCATAATCTTAGCAACTCCCTCAAATGTAATTCAGTGGTCTAGCTGCGTGAGATGAATAAAAAGTAGTAGACAAAAATATGGCAATCCTAATTAATGACAACATTTCCTCATACTTAGATCACACATAGTGGAGTAAAAGTTTGTATGAAAAAAAAAATGACCCAAAAGTTTTTTAATCAATAATAGTTTACTCACAGTTTTTCCATATGTAACCAGTCCACTTTGAATATCTCCTCCTGGAGCCAAGATACGGAAACTGTACTTCTCAGAACCTGAAGACTTCTTCATCCACTGAAACCTTGTGTTCAGCCAACTTGTGAGGATGAAACTTTTGGGCCAGTCAGCTTGGAGCTGTGACAGAAGTGTGGGCCATTCATCTTCCAATATTTCACTAAATGGCTCCATTGCTGTAAAAATGAGGATAGTATTCAAAGTTTATATTATTCTACATAAAAAAAAAATCGATAACATCTGCCAATGAACATAATAGTATCAACTTAACGGACACTTCATTTGCCTAATCCTTTTGTATGATTATTCAAATTAAGAATAAAGAATGGCTTAAGAATGGGATAAGGTTTGTTTAAATGCAATTTACCCATGAAACATTTAGAGAGGGGCTCCCATCGCTTACCCTTGACTGTTTCAAAAACATCAGTTGTCATGCCATTCAGTCAGTTTAAAGCAAAAGTGTTTTTTCTGTTGATCCATGAGTGGATTTAATGTTTACCTTATGGGCTTCCCTTTGCAAAACCCACTTGAAAATTAATATTCCCTTAATAAACTTTTTGTGGAAAATCTCAAAACGAGGAGGACACATAATATTATATAGACAACATGTATAATTTTACCAATCTTATACATAAAAATATACAGATCTTTTCTTAAGTCTGCTAAGGATTTAAACTATTACAAAATTTATGTGTGCCTACATTTGGTTACAAAAGGTAGGTATTTAAACTTAACAAGCAAGTGCTAATGTTGTATATTTACCAGTCATATATTCACCAAGAACAGCAAAGAACAAACTAACCTCCTGTGTTAAGAAAGGACAAACATAAAACAAAACGAAATAAAACCCAAGACACAGTTGATAAATACTACCGATTCTTGCTTGGATATAATTATAATGATTCTAGCCAAAGGTATTATGCTATTATAGTTTACATGCATAAATAATGGTTCGCAGCAAGATTTGGTGAACATATCATGCGTCCAAAGTAGACTAAAATCAACCAATGCTGTTTTAAGAAAATCGGCACACAATTTTTACATCTTTATAAAAGGACTTGTTTACCTAATCTACTGCAACGTCTAAATGCTGAGGTGTTTGTTAAGTAACATTCTTCTAAATCTTCACTTACAACGACATGAAAAATTCAGTCAAACACAAAAACCACTTTCAAGACAAGACCAATAAATATTTAAGTACCGACGTCTAGCAATTAACTAAATTTAGGTTCAGTCGCGGTTTTATGATTTTAGTCGGAAACAAAAAACACATATTCGAATATCATATCATAAACAAATGAAGGCTCTATCTAAAACACTTACCTAGCTCACTATTTACACAATTTCAATCTTGATCAAACTGAAGATAACAAAGATAAGTAGGTAATATATAATATGACAATACCAACTTTAAAACTGACGATGTTCAGAGTGTTGTGGCTATGGTCACCTACCGAAATGGCTTTTGAATTAATTCTTGTAAATTTTCGAAGGAAGATTGCAGTTGCGATTCAAAGTCATGTAATCATTGATCTGTATGGTAGAGACCAGTAACGCAGTAATAAAAAACTACTACTACTACATTACTATACCATCACGGCAAACCCCACAAGTGATGTAGCCAGCAGACCAGCTTCTTCTCCGAGCCAACAAATAATTAAGAATTCGTTTGGTCGTATCACCACTTTTTCCTTTGAAAATCTAGTCTGTACAATATAGGTTGATGCATATAAACCGCATACAGAAATAAATTAATCTATCAATTAAATATTTGGAAACGAGACTGGATTAAATAATAAATGTGCTGACCATGAAGAAGCTGTCGAAGCTAGGTGCTAAAGGTATATATTAAAAGACTTAGTTTGGAGTAAACTGAGGTTCTGATGGCAGTGGTAGCAATGGACAGAGGTCTTTAGCTCCTCCAGAAGTAGAATAATAAGATGATTATATATTTTATAGTGGTCAGCATAGTCTGATGGAAGATTTCGATTTAAAAATCTTGGAATCGATTCCACTCGCTGCCAATCTATTCCACCTTTACTATTCAAGTATATTGCTTCCTGTGAAGTTATTTGGAATGTGTTTGGATTTATTTAAAATTCAAGTTTTCTTTTTAATTTTTAAACTTATATATTTATTGCTTACGATTTTTGTACAAAAGTTTTGATTCGGATCCACATCAGTCAATTCTGCTATAACTGTACTTATAAGTATTAAGACTGAAGTTATTATATTTGTCTCCATAATAAAACTAAATCTCATTATTTGATATTGTTTTATTTTATCTCTTATATGGCATTATTTAAGGCAGTAAATAGATTAGTATCTATAATAAAGAAAATCATGCAATGTGATAATTGTACGATAACAAACTCAATGCTATTTACGAGAGCGATATGTTTGGACGTTTAAATGAAACGATAAGTTAGTGATGACAGCTTAGCAAAACAGAAGATAATTTATACAAATTGAAGGTCTGCGTATTTCCTGATAAAATGTTTACTAGGATGAGCTGGAAAGATAGAATTCATGCAGAGTCAAAGAAAAAACATTCGGTAAATTTGTGGCAAAAATTTATGACTTACCTACCTATGACTTTTTGGGTTTTGTTTGGTCCATATTTCACCAGGACACCGTTTTGAAACTGTCGCGAGTCTAGCACTTCCACGGAGTCCCAGTGAAATATGAGATCTTACTGAATCATCATCATCTCATCTCCATCGGTTCCTCAATTCTGAAAATCGTGAACATCATGCCTCGTATTATACTATTATAGACCATCTCTCTCCACCTCTAGCGATCGTCTGCGATATGCAAGGCCCCGTGCAATGAGCTCTGTGTGGCTTCCTTAATTTGGTTGTTCCATCTTGCTGGTGCTCGGCCGCTTCCACGCCTCTCTTCCACAACCTCACTGAATTTGTGGATATTTGTGAATAAATAAAAATCTAAAGTATTTTCATAAAATGTTATTTAATCTCTATCATATTCTATCCAATTATAAGCACCAACATTCTGAGCTCCTAAAGTTACAAATAATTTCTCAGAAGATATATTTCCAGGGACAATAAATACTAAAACATCTTCTCCGTCTTCACTGGCCCTTTTACAGATTGACTGAGAGACCAGCTTACCATATCCCCGCCTTCTGTACATCTCATCGGTTTGCAGTATGGCCATATCGCCATATTCAAACTTTACTATCCACGTAAGAAGTTCATCGCTTTCTTTAGAGTACACTCCTAGACCATAATTCATTTTAATACATTCTGATATGAGACTGTCTGATCCTGGGAATTTGTGTTGCCACAGTTTGTTGATCTTTGGGACATCTGCTTGTTTTAGGTAATCGACATACACATCATTCGGGCACCTGGAAATAAATTATTAAATTATTCTAGACACTGCCTCAGATCAGACTTAATTCTAGCGAGGCAGTAAATACCATGTTTTATGGCTATTTTAAGAGCGTGTGTAATTATTGAGATTTAAGATTAAGTGCAGCTAAGTAGAAGATTTTTGTAGTAGTAAAGCTTTATATTTTTGGAAAAATAAATAAAAACATCTTTTAAATAGTTTAATTTTTGCTGTTGTATATGAGTGCTTGGTAGGTATCGAAACATGAGAAATTTATTTATTTATTTATTCTTTACTGTTCCTACATTGATTACTAGCTATTTTACTCATAAATATCTACATGACATTATCAAATACAATCAATAAACAACAGAGGTGTGTTTATTGCAGAGACGCGATTCTTTGCAACTAATCCAATTTTGTACAAATTTCATTACAAAATTTTAGGAAAAGAAGAGAGGAAGTACGAGGGAATAGAACAGGTAGGAAAAGGGACTATGATCCGGACGTTACATTTTGATAGATAAAATTATCCTTGACCGCTCGTTTGAAGGTGTGAAGAGGAGCAATCTTATTCTGAAAGGCAGACTACAATAGACAATAGTCTGCCTTTGGGAATAATGGAAATACCCACAGCGGGCACCATGCACTGAAAATGAGTTCGCAAAAAAGTTCATTCTTCGAGCTGGTATCGCCAGAAAACGCTGGTTATGGATCGAAATTAATTTGTAGCAAAATATGAGTAAAGTCCAAAAACTAAATAGATTTTTACTGATTTCTATACTGACATTGAAATTATCTACTGTTTTTCAAACACATTTCATAAGTTTTGTTTATTTTTGTAAATGCAGTTTTATAGAACTCGGTTATAAATGCAGTTTTATTTTGAATTTTTCTCAATGAAATTGAATAAAAAAAATTGAATATCGATTATCAATCCCAAACCACTCATGTACCTACATAATTGAAAGATTATCATTACAAAGGTGCTAAGTGTTTGGGCCATAAAACCAAGAATATATTAAAAGAAGTAAGGAGAACAGCAGAGCAATGTAGCAAAAATGATATCCTATTGGACGAAGTATTCCATTTGTTTGGATACGTAGTGTTTGTGATAAAAAATGTTTATAAAATAGAAAAATCTTACTCTATTTCATAGGTCTCTGGCACTTCTTTAGGTATTCTATAATAATGAGTCGGAGTATCATGATGAATTGTGTATCCTTTTTGTTGGAGAATGTCCTTAAACCATTCCTCATGTCCTGTAGGGACTCCACATACAAAATTTTCATTCCAGTCGATCAGGTTTGTATTGAGTATAGCATCTTCTAATTTACTTGTGTTATTGTTGAAGAGGTAAACTGTCAAATAATGTGATTTTGAGCCCTAAAAATAGTGACAATAAGATATAAATAATTACCTATTTCGCTGCAAAGGTACACGTAATAATATTGTTTCATAATACTCCAACGAATTTAGATTAGACGAACAAGAAAACGGTATTCCCAGTGCCATCTATAGAAATTTTCCGGAAGCACAAACTTTGTCTTGTTTTCAACAGATGTCAAGAAATTAAAAATAATTCAAAATCAATATGTTTTTCTAAATGCTGTTCGTTTATCTACAATTTTTTTTTTAATATTCCATATTTTTATATTAATAATCTATTTTAACAAATTTCCTAGAAAATATAAAATCACCAAAAGCTGACACAACTGTCATCTATTGATATTTTTTGTAAGTGTTGCTATCAAACCACGAATTTGTCAGCTGTATTTACAGATGGCATTATTTATTTTATTTTTTTAAAGATTATGTTTTCATAATTACAACTGAAAATCTATATAAATAAATCTTGGAAAAAGACAAAAAAATAGTGTTCAAATTCTCTTGCAAATTGAAAAGAAATTAATTAAATTCACTTATATTTTTATAAAAATTCTTAAAATATTGTGTTGAAACTATCTCACCGTTTTTCCAAAAGTAACTAATCCACTTTGAATATCTCCTCCTGGAGCCAATATATGGAAGCTGTACTCCTTGGAACCTGAAGACTTCTTCATCCATTGAAACCTCGTGTTCAGCCAACTTGTGAGTATGAAACTCTTGGGCCAGTCTGCCAGGAGATGTGATAGAAGCGAAGGCCAATTCTCCATTGGTATTTCTTGGAAAGGGTCCATATTTTATTTTATATTGATGATATATCTATTTATTATTTCTAAAAAAACAAAAGGAACATTAAAATGTAATTGGTAAAAAAATGTACGTCGGTAGCCTGGAGGTAGAGTCTCGGCCTTCAGAACAAGGGGTCCGTGGTTCGATCCCAGGTGCCGGCACACTCCCCTTTCACGGCACAAGCTTTTAGCTTAGTGTGAAAGGTGTATAAGGTTGTATTTGGGTTTATAACAAAACCCAGATAATAGATATTTATAATGATCTACTCTTAGATAAATAGATCAAAAATGATTGTATTTTTTTGTAATAAAAAATTGGATTGGTTGGAAGAAACTGCCAACTAAGGAAAATTCCTACTTATTTACATACATAAATTTGATGTTATATGAATATTTTTAAAAATTGATATACAGGTATTTTATTAATAAAAAAGGCTATAAGTAAACTACTGTCGTAATTATTGAAACATTTTCCTTGGGTCTCCCTCTCTTTCCTGTAAATTTTCGAGTATCCCGCAAAAGGGAGGTTATTCGTAAAACAAATATTAGACATCTTCAATTCGGCGATGAGGTAAGCTAATCGTCCTGAATATATTCATTTTTAATTGTAATGGAGACGATAGCTCGGATGTTTATTAATTGAAGTTTGTACACTGCAAGTTACTCTACTCGTGTGAAATGTCGTGATGGTATGAATAAATGAATTAACTAAATTATCGAAATTATTCTTCATTAACATCATAATTCGTACACTTTTGGTATTCACACTGTCCTTACTATTCCGTACGTCACAAAGTGCTGTCAGAAGTATGAAGAAAAATGTTTCAAAAACCACCATATTTTGTATATCGAAATATCACAAAACCACAGAATGATTTTCTACAATTTCTTCAATAAACAATTAAGCAAATATTTCTAATATATTATAACCAAAAGATAATGCGAATCCTTTCTTTCTTAACTGAAAATTTCGATAAAAATTACAGTCACTGAAGCTCTATTCTGAAAGATTCTGGAAAAATCACTTTCACTAACATTTGAAGGATGCGCGCGCAAGCTTTTATTTGAGGAGGGAAATGAACCTACATCCTGTTTACATACGTCCTTCTTAATCAAGAAATGTTTTCTTTTTTCTCAGTTTATTTATAAATAATAGAACATATTGCGCTGGGTAAATATTTATTTATTTATATATAATTACGGCAGAGCCTTTTACATGTTGAACAAAAAAACAAAAATAACAATTTGACAGATGAACATACTAGTAAAATACAAAATATATAAAACAAACGTTTTATTCAACTATTCGATTTATTTACAAGAGATACGTCTTTTTTCTTGTTAGAACATTGTCAATCGTATACGTAAATAAATCGAATAGTAGAATAAAACATTTTCTTTTATTTATTTCGCTATGAAATTCTACTACCTAAACACCGATACACTAATAGTAAAATACATAGTTGTAGCTGTAAATATACTTTATTCGGCATTCGGAGCCATCTTCGAACTTTAAAAACTTATCGACGTTTCAGGTCCATACGTCAACAGGTCGAAATGTCATATATTCGAGAAATCGCCATTTTTGTTATTTTGATATATTTATATTATGCTTTAAAAACACAACAAAAAGTGAAATATATCAAATAATAATTGCACTGGTAGAGGCGTTATGTTGTCCTTGTTCCATTCAACAGTAAAACAATTCCAAATATTTATTTGTGTATTATTTTTTTTCATTATTTTAATAATTAAAATATTATTTATTTGTGGAATTGATAGAGTGGAGTTGATTTTATGAATTACCAATTAAATCAGAAATTTCGAAAATTTCGACTTGTGGAACTGGACCGTCGTCACGTTTTATCACATTAATTTTTTTTATCATTAATTTTATCACTATCATTAATTAAATCACATTGTATCACATTTATCACACAACTTATAAAAGAGAAAATAAAAAAATACAATACTTACCGAATTTAAAATAAATAAATACACTCTAATTATTCACAAACGCACTTTAAAAATCACACACGTAAAATAAATAAGTATTTCTTGCATATCACACGCATGTCACGGAACTTACTTACGTTCGCAGGTAGGTACTTGATACCTAATTATAATTATGTAAACAGAATCTTGTATAATTTATGACAATACATAATCCATTCTTACAACATTATGTAAAGTTACTTAATGTCTCATGTATATCAACGGTATTTCGTAAGATGGGCGAATAAACCGTTTTTACAATATTGATCGAATCAATTCCAAATTAGAATACATGTTGTATTAAGGATAATAAGTCTTATGCTACGATTAAAATAAGTGCTTTCTTTTATTAGCGATTTTAAAGCAAAAACGATGTTTTGAGAATGTCCAGAATGTTCAAAAAGAGCACCGTTCGATCGACCGTAAGGGTTCCAATGGCCAGACGTCCCTTTTTCACAATACTACTACTACTACTATACCATCCTATAAAAACAACGTCAGGATGCTAGAAATGCCGTGGGAAGTGGCGACTCAATTCTTGCAGAGAGAATGTGAAAAATTATGATAAAAGTGGTGTATGTATTATTGATGTACCAAATAAATAAGATTAATGTACCAAATATATAAAACAAATAAGGTGAGAATAAGATTTAAAGTTTTATTAGTATTATAGTAATCTAGGTTTTGACATCAGATGAAGTAACTAGTAAATTGTGAAAATATAAATATGCAATTTGAATCAAACTAACAATTGGTACGCTGTGCGTATTTGTTTTTTTTAAACATTACGAATCCGAACTCTTTGATTTAACGTGTTGTACTTATGTAATTAAGCGATTGAATCATGAAGCGATTTATCTTAAGGACAAACCAATTAATTGGAAGTCATATTGTTTCGAAATAATATACTAAATAACTATATTTAATTGGTACCATATAATTATTATTAACTCAAATTGACGTGTTTTCATAGAAACCAAATGTCATGTATGGTCTTCTTCAAGGTAGACAAACTTGTACCATCGGCATTCTATAACAATAAAATTATGTACCTACAACAAGCGATCGACTCGTAAACAAAAAATTCTCGGATTCACAGAATTATTTTAAAATCCCTTGCATTCTTAATCTCTACCCTAAAATTAGACAAATCAATATAGATTCACCGTTGATATGGGCATTTTGATAAATTTCAACTATAATGTTTAATTCAATGTCAAAAGACAGGTCTACCATGAAGCGATGATTTTTTGAATAAATCTTAAGTAAATTCTTAAATAAATAAATAAGTTCAATCATGATTCAGGCCATTTTGTTAAATTTCAACTGTATTGTTTTATTCAAAACTTTTGACAGGTTAACCATGAAACGATATTTTATGAATAAATTTGACATTTCAATCGTGATTTTACGATTATATGGCCTTTTTGATTGAAATTCATTTTGAATATTTTTCACAGATTTTTTTTTTTTTTTTTAAAAAAGATATATCTGGGTTTGTTATAAACCCAAATATAACCTTATACACCTTTCACACTAAGCTAAAAGCTTGTGCCGTGAAAGGGGAGTTTGCCGGCACCTGGGATCGAACCACGGATTCAACATGATGTGTTGATTTTATGAATATTTTTGTCAGTTCAATCATAATTTGTCGATTCATTATCTGGTATTTGATATTTTGGAATCTTGATAGATTTTGATCGAAATTCGTTTTCAATATTTTTGGCAGGTCTACCATGATGTCATGATTTTATGAATATTTTTGACAGTTCAATCGTGATTTGACGATTATATGGCATTTTGATAGATTTTATATCGAAATTTGATTTCAATATTTTTGGCAGGTCTACCATGTTGTAATGATTTTATGAACAAATCTGACGATAATATTGTTTTTTGACCTATTTGAACCAAAATGCTTATTTTAGTATTTTTGACAGGTCTTGATGTGATGATTTAATGAATATATTTGACGGTTCAATCCGATGACTTAATGGATTTTTTTGACCTATTTTGATCAAATATTTTTATGAATATTTTTGTCTGGT
Organism: Athripsodes cinereus; assembly: GCA_947579605.1. Lineage (NCBI taxonomy): Eukaryota > Metazoa > Arthropoda > Insecta > Trichoptera > Leptoceridae > Athripsodes > Athripsodes cinereus. The sequence goes on from OX388318.1 coordinate 24,528,810, forward strand.
CTTTCATGATGGTATGATTTTTGGAACATGTTTTGACAGTTGAATCAAGATCTGACGATTATTTTGTTTTTTGACCAATTTTGAAATAAATATTTATTTATATTTTTTTGATAAGTCCTACGTGATGTGATGATTTTATGAATATTTTTGAGAGTGATTTGACGATTATTCAACCGATTTTGATCAAAATATCATGAACAAAACATCAACATATATAAATGTCAAAATGCAAAATCCAAAATGGACGGGTGACTAAAACTGGCATTTTTTTTTCATTAATCGCTAGATCATGAAAGACCTGTCAAATATTGTTTTTATGATGTATTTTCTTGATTTTGAGAAAGTAAGTACTTTATTGACGATTTCTAGAAGGTAATCATGTATCAATGAAAGAATTGTATCTTTTTATTATCTCCTTAACCTTTTGCACGTGCGAGCACATAAAGTTTCGCTTACCAAAATTACAATGTCTACTTAACCTTGCATGGTACACGATTAACTTGTTCATCAATGGCCGCGTCCACACAGCTGGATAAAAACGTCAACCAATTATCAATCTCCAATCATTCGGTGACGATTCGGACCATTCTTCAAACAAATATTTTTAATAAAAAAAACTTTAATCTTTAATATTCAAATAAATGCCTTCGTTACCCCTGTTAACGTTAAAGGAGGGCCTTTTTCGAATATTTCGTTGAAGAATGCTCCAAATCGTCACCGAATAATTGAAGATTGATAATTGGTTGACATTTTTATCCAGTTATGTGAACACCAAATACAGATAGATAATCAACTCATATGCTCAATTGATCTGTTTTTGGGTTTTGCTAAAAAAAAAGAACAATGTCAGCCAAAACATTACAAAAATAGTAAAAGATTTGACATTTTAGGTGATAGAGAATCGTGAATAAAAAACTTAGACAAATGGAATAGGTATATTATCAGATGTGCGATAAGATTTTTTGAGGTCTTACTTTCTCAAACATTATGTTGTCAATTTTGTGGAAACCTAAACTTTTGAATAAGTTCAAGGAAACATGATTAGTTCTGACGATGCATGTGTGGATGTCGAAACCTTCTTTTGCCATTTTCTTAGACATAGACATGATCATGAGTCTTCCATATCCTTTTCTTCTGTGTTCGTCAACAGTTTGCAACATTCCAAGACCTAAATGATTGTTTTTGATGATCCAACTTCGAAGAGTCTGGTCCTTTTTGGAGAATACTCCAAGCCCACCGTTTACGAACAATAAGTTTCTGATGAGAGATTCTGATCCTGGGTATCGATGTGGCCAAAGATCGTTTATGGTTTGAATGTCTTTTTCTCTTAATGGTCCTATGAATACATCTGGTGGAACCCTGGAAAACAGATCATAAATGTATGTTTTAAAAATTCTCAAATATATCCCATGAATCCGAAAAAACAGGTATAATTTGCAAATCCTTCTAGATAGAAATCTGCTATTTTCACAGCATCTATTGGAATCCAGCTATTGGAATCAAAACGTGCAATCATTGTAACTAACTGCACCAAGACTGGAGAAAACTTATAGAAAAGTAAATGTAAGGATTTTATTTCAGCTTACAAATTGATAGGTGATTATGTGGAGTGGGGAAAAATTCATATATTATGAACTCTTGAATGTTTTGGCAGTACTTCCAATTCTTTCCAGAGATATGAATTAATTTTCTGCATTATGTGGTAGCTTTAGCAGACCTTTTCAATCATGTTGCCCTAATTGGGGAACTGATTTTTCTACATGAATATTAATACTCCAAGTTCAACTTTTGAATTATTAACAGGGAACTGTAAGTTAGAGGAATTTTAGAAGCAAGAATTACGAACACAAACATTCGAGGCAACACGAGGGAACTGAAGATAAAAGGAATTTTAGAAGCAAGAATTACGAACACAAACATTCGAGGCAACACGAGGGAACTGAAAATAAAAGGAATTTTAGAAGCAAGAATTACGAACACAAACATTCGAGGCAACACTCTCCATAAGCAGACATAATTATTTCAAACCTTATTTCAAATTTATCAGCATCGTCCTTAGAAATCCAATGGTAAGTGCTCTGGATCTGATACTCTGTACCCAACTTCAATTTGACCAGTGCTGCTTTCACTGCATCCCAATGCTCTTGATGGACTGAATGGATGTATGGTCCCACTGTCCAATCAATTAGCTTAGTCTTCACGAGACATTCGTGCAATCTTCGACAACTTTTTTCCAGTGTGAAGAGGTACATCGTAGTCAGCGTCTGAAAAATAAATGCTCAAATTAGATTTTTTTTAAGGACTCATCATCTCCATCGGTTCCTCAATTCTGTGGATCATGACCATCTGTCTCTTTCTTAAGCGATCCTCCGCCATGTGCAAGGCCCCGTGTAGTGAGCTCTGTGTGGCCTCCTTAATTTGGTCGCTCCATCTTATTGGCACTGGAGCGATAAGATGGAGCAACCAAATTAAGGAGGTCATGAGCTCACTACACGGGGCCTTGCACATGGCGGAGGATCGCTTAAGATGGACTATTATTCATAAAAATGTTGCCAAGTCTAAACTTGGTACTAATTGGAAGTTTTAAAATTAGATAACAATTTGTTTGGTAATATTATACATGAGATCTCAAAAACTGGTTGCTTCTATGGTTTGCATTGAATGTTTCTCAATTGGTGTGGCCTTGAATTCACGACAGTGAAAATGGTGAAATAGGTTAACGTTGTCCATGGACACCGAAATTCATCACTCAAGCCAGCCTAGAGCCACTTCGTAAGAGTTGGAATGCCTTTCTTACTTCTTTTTGCACAACGTCACATTGTGTAAATATGGTACTCCAATTGAGATGTCTGATTGGTTTTGTCATCTGCGCAGTTTGGAATAAAATTAAAAAAAATGGTAAAAATTCTAAGCAATTGTGCAATATCTTCTTGATGTCTCTTATTGGGGCCGTAGACAAACCGTACTTAACGATCGACTACAGGCAAACTTTTTGACAATCTACCTACATGTACCGTGTAATTATTGTGTTATTGTTGCGGTTATAGTTGAAAATTCGTTTGAAGTCGATCGCCAAGTGCGGTTTGTCTAGTGCAGTGATCGGCAAACTTGTTCGCCAAAGAGCCAAATATGTACATTACACTGATCGAAAAAAAATTGAGAGCCAAATTTAGTAAACCTCTATTATAATTTTAGACCTTAGCTAATTTAGGGAAATTAGGAATTATGCATGGTGAAATTCTTTTTTATTGTAACGAATTTTTTAAAATTTATTTTCTTATTTCACGTTTTCAAATCTTTCGTTCTCTAACTAATTTGACTCTAGGCTAGGCCGTGAGAGCCGCACTTACGGGGCCAAAGAGCCACATACGGCTCCGGAGCCGCACTTTGCCGACCACTGGTCTAGTGGGTCTGATTTTAACACTTATAGAATATGAGAGAACTTATCTTTGTAGTTGATTTCATGAAACTTTTAAATGTTTAAATTGAATAATTATAAAATAAATAACCTCCGTAGTATGAATGAGAACCATAGTTCCGTCCCTGTATCCATCTCTCGGACAGAGGATCCTCGCTTTGACACTTTCATCCTTCTTCTTCCAGTTGGTGAAGTTCTCCACCACATAGTAAGAGTAAATGGTGTAAGGCCAGTCGTCTTTGAAGACATCTCTCAGCACAGACCATTCGCTTTCAGGTAACTCTCGCAATATGTCATGTTTGTTGATATCATGTCTTGTGTTTTGACCCTGTAAATATGGATAACTGGAAGAAATATTTATAATTTAAGGCCTAATTTATACCAATCAGAAACCTCAATTGGAGAACCATGTCTACACAACGCAACATTGGGTAAAATCTAATCGGAAGAAGTGTGAAAGGTGTCCCAACGCTTACGAATTGGCTAGATGGACACCGAAAGTGAACACATAAGCCAGCCTAGAGCCAATTCGTGGGACACCTTTCTCACTTCTTCCGTTAGATTTTGCACAATGTTGCATTGTGTAGATATGGTTCTCCAATCGAGGTTTCTGATTGGTTTTGTCATCTGCATACGGTTAAACAATAAAAAAAAATAGGAATTATTCTAAACGCTTAATTTATAGTTTCGGAACAAATTTTCCATTTTATTTTTCATATCTTTTAAATTTATCATTTAATGTTATTTTATAAAACAATTTTACTAATTTATCTGATTTTCCAAAAAAATATACATTAAAACACAAAAAAACACAAATATTTTATTAACAGTGCTGGCATTTTGAATCCGCGTTTTTTTATATTATTATCTAATTTTTTGGTGGTTATCTAATCTATAGGTGCTATTTTATTGGCATTAGGCTGTTAAGTTTTGTGTAATCATGACTGATCATATAGAGACTTATCTGGTTGTATAATGCTGAGAAGTGTGGATGAAAATTCTACCACCGCGTTTTATCAGGTATTTTTTAAATTTTATTTCAAAATTAAATATTTTTTACTTTGTTAACATATAAATATAAACAGATAAAATAATCGAATTTGGTAATATTTATTTGATTATTTTTATTAGAATATTTTGCGAATGATTGGTTTGGGATCAAAAGTGACAAATCCCTAAATGTATTTTTTTTATAACTAATTATACATTTTTTCTTCGTTTTGAGTTCCATAAACTGTTTTCTCCTAAATTCTGTGAAAATGATATGAAAAATTTCGAAAAAAATCGATGTAAGTAAGAAAATTTAACAAACTGATGAAGAAATGGCTCATGGAGAGGGGCAGAAGGGAGTCTGAGAGAGACCTGACGAACATATAATACAATAACTACTAACTCTTGCTTTAATCCAATTCGCACGTACTAAATGACAAGTCATTTTGTTGCGTCTAGACGCACATAGGTAGGTACTGATGATCTTATTTTTTTTTTTTTTAATTTAGATATAATATACCTACCACTGCCAGCTTGACAGTTGTTAAACCTAATTGCTGGACAGTGGACAACATAGAGTGGACAGCTTATATTATTTTTGACGCTCTATTTTTATTATTTTTAAACTGTTTTTATTATTGTATTCAAGTAAAAGTTGTATTTTTTTTTTGTATTGTCCCATAACAGACCTTAGTCTAGCGGGGCAATATATTCCATAATGTTGTTCTTTTGTTTGTTCATACATATTTACTATCTTTGGAATAAATATGTTAAAATAAAACTTTCAAATTTTAACTAGTTCTTGATATCTACTAGATACTACGAATGGATTTGCCCAATTTTGATATCAAACCACCTACATATTGAAACTTATCTACAATTTTATGTTTTTACGTAATACGTTTATTTTATGAGTATTAAAATAAAATAAAACTCATTCGTTATATTTTAATTGTGTTGTGTAACACACAGAAAATAAATAAAACAGTATCGAGACATTGACCTATCCATATAATCCAGAAAATTAGTACTGCGATACAAGTCTATACCATTATAGACTTGTATCACAGTACTAATTTTCTCAGAAAACATGTGGAAGAACTATTCTTTACAGGGGAGTCGGGGACTATTAAATTGGATTGCCAAATGACTTGGCCTCACAATCAGACACCCAGGCACCCAGGTCTGCTCATCTTCATCGCAAAGGGCAAGACCGAAGGCAGAAATGTAGAGATCGACCAAGAGACACATATCGATGGTATAAAGAAAGAGAAAACAGGTTTTGAAAGTTTGAGATTCAAAATTAATTAACTATTTTTAAATTTATTCAGAAGATGTCCTTGGTGGAAATGTGCTTTTTAAGAATCAATTATGTCGATATAAATACATTCTTAAATATTTTATGTGACATGTTACATCTGTGCACAAAAAAATGATAATTTAAGAATGTTTGGCACCTGGTTTTTGTTAAATATTTCGATAATGATATAAGTATTATTGGTAATTATGTAATCAGGATATAGACAACGTTGCAACCGATCTTGTACCTACATATATTAACTCATTTTACCTAAATAGTGGACATGTGTCTTTTATGAATCAAGTGAAGAAGGGCATGAACTGTGGCACACACATAGAATTAAAGAGACTCATCATCATCATCGCCCTCAACGCTCCTCTCGGGAGCACAGGGCAGAAACAAGCCTCCTGCATTCAGAGCGTCTCTGTTCCAATTGCCTCACCTCTTTCCACGACATTCCTTGCACTCTGATATCGTTGTCATGGAACGGTGTATTGTGAAAGAGGGACGCCCGGGCCGACGGAACCCCTGCGGACGGAAGAACAGTGCTCTTTTTGGCCAACTATCATTAGGCATTCTCAAAACATGTCCCAGCCAGGACCATCGTCTCTCCGTAAGATTACAGGTCTCTGCTGGGTGCGCCGGCGCACAGCATCATTTGTAACATGTTCATACCATTTGACATCCAAAATCCTAACTAGCCAAATACCAAAAGCCAAATACTAATACCATAGAGACTAGCAGAATGATATTAGAGAGGAATGGAGAAGAAAATCTAAACTCGTTGCAGACCAATCCAATGTATTTTAACCCACTATATAATTATATTATTACATAAAAAAATGCATCAAATTAAAATTGAATTCAACACTGCCATAATGATAATTATTTTTATTACCGTCTTAATTTTTTGCAGATCCATCAGGTCACTGTTGAATTTTGAAAATTTTACAGGAGTTTCCAGATTATTTCAATATTTATATACTGAAAACAAAAGAAAAATTATTACAGACACCTATATAGAATATTTTTTTAGAATAGAATAGAAATAGAACAAAATAGAATGAAATGAAAAAAAAATATTTTCGTAAAATTGAAGATTAAACCACCAATATATGAGATATTTGAAATAAAGAAATGAAAAAACTTAAAATATTTTTTGCAATTCTATTAATTTATTCATCAAATAAATTAAAAATAAATAACAATTAACTGTTTTTTGTGAGACGAAAGTGTGTACAAAGTATACAACATCTAGAGTTTTCAACAACGAAGTTGTATCATCAGGACTGAGTAGGTATAATTAGGATATTTTAACCCTTTGTTCTATACTGAGCCTTGACGATGTAAATTCGTTGTTGAAAGCGCTTGGCATTTTAGTGGTATGCCTTGTATTCACTTTTGTGTAACAGAAAACAGTGTTATTTTATATTTTAAAATACATGTCGTTTCACAGTGTTAAATATTTAATACAATTTTTTCATTTTATATAGTACGTAGATACTTTATTTTCTGCGCAGCATTATTATATAAGTAACAGTACTCGTATTAATTTCTCCGACTATGAGTTCGAAGTTTCGATAAAGAATAATAATATTGAATAGAATATGTATATGTATAATAATTACCACAAGTTTTAACATTGACAATACAAATATCCTTCAGCTTTTAATGTTTTCTTATTTTAAAAACAAATAATTAAAACACTGTATATCTACACGCAAAATATCATTTTATTTGAAATAATAACCACAAATTTTAACATTGACAACACAAATATCCTTCAGCTTAATAGATTTCTTATTTTAAAAACAAGTAATCAAAACACTTAACACGTGAAATATCATTTTATTTAAAATAATAACCACAAACTTTAACATTGGCAACACAAAAATCCTTCAGCTAATAATGTTTTCCTAATTGAAAAAAAAAAAAAACACAATATGTAGTTAACTTCCAAATGACTTTATTAACTTCGCGTACTAGTATTCGGAGACTCTCGTCTCCATCATCAGGCGATTAGTTTTTCATCAATGAATTGTAATTACTTTCTTATCAACACGGGCTTTTCCCAACTTTCTTTTGTTCAAATCCTATAAATACTGTTTGTCTCTGTATCTTATTTTACTTTTTTACTAATGAAGTGAAGTTAATAAAGTCATTTGGAAGTTAACTACATATTGTGTTTTTTTTTTCAATTATCTTGAAATGGACTTCCAACAAGTACCTTCGGTCAACAACATTAATGTTTTCCTATTTTAAAAACAAATAATTAAAACACTGATACTTCTGTCTACACGTGAAATATTATTTCGTAAAATAAACAATTTAACTATTACATAACAAATTTCATGTATTCAGATATTAATAAACACTATAATTCTATAATCAACATAAAATAAATAAGTATTGATAAGGCAATGTTAAAAAAAAATTAAATAACAGCCAATGACCGCTATTTACCGATACTTGAAATCGACTGTTTGTTTTATATAATAATATATATTTTAATGCTTTATTATTATTTATTATTTTAGAGATAGATAAGTTTATTATTGTGATTGTCCTGCGGATCGCGAGAAAAATGATTTCTGATTTATTACAGCCAATATGTATATTTTATTATATCAATATTGTAAGACCAGCTTTTAACTCGGCTTTGTTCGGGTAATCAACATCAATAACCAATGCCTCTACTTATAAAAATGTACAATAATATGTTATTTATGGATAGTTTAAGATTATAGATTTTTTTCAGATTACACTAAAATGTATACCAAATTAATATACTTTATGCTTTTCTGTGTTTGTAAGTGACGTGTTATTTAGCCATGTAGTCTGATTTAGTCGAATTTCTAAGTTATTCCAAGAAAAACTATAAATATATAAAAAAATGATGTGGCGAAGAAAGGTGTTATAAGCAATGAAGAATTTCTTCCACTTGATTTTTTTAAAACAACATAATTATTCTTGGCTTTCACAGAACTGTGAAGTTTTGAAAGAAAGATGGTGGTTGTAAGCTGATACTTATTTTTCATATATCAGATCATTTTTTTGACAATCCATGGATGTCATGACAAACAATGACAAAGACCATTTTTTGACAAACAGACCAAATTTGTGACAATCACAAGTTTTTTCAAAATTTCATAATAGTTAAATAAAATAATAGGCGCCCTTGAGACAGTCTAGGGACTGTTAAACGGCGTCAAAACAAAATCATCCATAACCATCATCATCATCATCATTTAGACCCGAAACATTCTCAGGCGCCATTTAGTGTTTCGGGTTGACAATCAACGATAGATTGTCAACAACCTCAAACACAATCACAAAGATGGTTGCTGTTAGTTGACATGTATGCTCAACAGATGTCGAACATGACAGTTTGAAACAGGAATTGGTGGGATTGGTGAACGTACCATGGGAAAAGTGCACTTAAACCAGCCTTAGCCGATTCATAAGCATCGGGACACCTTTCCTGTTTCATACAAAAGGGAGTTTGCACAGTCTGTTGGTTGTGCAGATGAGGTGTCTGTTGGGTAATATTCTTAGTTAGAGGTTATAAAAATCATTAAAATCAAACAAATACACGAACTCAAATATTAATATGCAGGTATTATCTAGTCGTGCGCGTAAAACATGCGCACAAAACGTGTATATGTGATTATTGTAATACTTGCGTTTGAGTCGAAGAATGTGTGTTTATGTCTTTATCAAAAATTATTATTAAACAGTTATATGATCATTGTTTTTTTCCAGATGACATAATTTATTAACAAATATTTTTTTTATAGCTATCATAAAAACAAATGTCAACTATCCTAGGGCAAGTATACGTTTTTTTTTATTAATTTTATTTTATTTTATTAATACAAACAAACAGCTTTTACATATTATATAGTACAACTTAAACATTACATTTTTCACAAGCCAGTGAAGTTTGTTAAATTATTTTATTTAACACTATGTTCCAAATTAAAAAGATAACACAAACAAAAAAGAAGTAAAGTGCACTCTATGCACCAGCTGAGGCAAAAAAATATAAAAGTAAGAAAAACAAAAACGTTCACTCACGAAATGAATATGCCATTACAACATACACAAGTAATGAATGACGCCCATGGGGGGGGGGGGGCAAATGCTCTCCACGCAAAAAACAAGGGTAGGTATACCTCTTAAATTATGTCATCTCAATTTTCAAGAGTTTCAATTAAAAAAATATATATATTTTTTGGTATTTTATATATTTACACAGTATAAAAAATTATACTTCAATTCTTCAGTACAAAGTTTAGTACATAATAGACTTTTGTAGCATTTTAGCTGAAATAACTGGAAAATAAATTAAATAATAATATTTAAAAAAAAAATACTCAGTTTTATTTCATATAAGACCCGATCACATAAATAGCCCACTGGAAGGGAATTGAATAAATCATTTTAATAGTTTGACATCTAATTTGTTGACCTCTGCGTTGAGAACATTGTCAGTAATTTATCAATGAACATTCCTATTAATTTATTGTTGCATGTGTCAAGACCAATGTCAGGCAAAGTTCATTACTAACAATTTAATAATAATAATAGTACCTACCAAGCTAATAAATAGTTATGGACATAAACCTATCTGTACCATCACAGTATATCCCACAAGTGATGTAGATAGGTAGCCTTCAATTCAGAGACGAGGTGAGATTAGCATCCATCCTTAATGTTTTTTATACTACTACTACTACTATACTATCACTGCATATCCTACATGTGGGGCAGCCAGCAGACCAGCTACATAAAATAAACATGCAGGCTGACTCTCCCTCTCTCTCTCCGATGACGCTACAGCCCGTATCGAGCCTTGGCCTCCCGCAACATATGCCTCAAGTCCCCCCTGTCCTCAGCGGCCGACTTCCAATTTCCCACCTGGAGAAGCTGCGCCGCATCCTTTTTGACTTCGACTTCCCACTTTTCTTCTACCGCCTGGGTTTCCAGTCATAATTCTTTTGACAGGCTGACCTCTCCGTCCCAATATAAAATCAAGACATTTAGAATGGGTGGCAAACCTCATCGCTTAATTTAAGATGTAAAATGCCTTATTTTTTTCAAACACCTGCCTTCTACAGGACACTAGAAAACTTACAAAGAAGAGTGGCGGAAGACCAATTCTTTATCGGGTGCTCCACGGAATTGTTATTATTCTAGCAGAGATGATATCCTGTATTTTCATTATACGCAGTCGGTGAGCTGGACGTTATGGTATAGATAGAGGCGACTAGTAAACTTATTGTATGTGATAAACATGAAAGTTGTCCTCTACGTATCAATAAATTAATAATGACATTCAGAATAGGTGAATTAATTGAAGATGTGAAACGTCTTACTCTTTATGTTTTATGAACAACTGCCTTTTACAGGACACTCGAAAACCTACAGGAAAGAGTAGCAGACTACATACTTGTCGGGGATTCCAAGAAATGGAAACTGAATTACGGATTTCTGGATACTCGGCTTTGTCGCAACTTGTTTGTTTCAGAGCGAGTTGCCCTGTATTGGTTTTGGTTGCACGGAGCAAATTGATATTGATGGGAAAATAAAAATAATATTTTTTGGTGAATGCCATTTTTATTTTAATTTTAGAAATATGAATCTGGATTAAGAATAAGCCCAGATAACAGACACTCTAACAGTAAACAATATGCTTATGCCGTGAAGATGGAGTGAGCAAGCATAGAGTGAAATTTAACTGGTGAATATCTTAAACTCTGCCATTAGGTTACCGACCACCACTTCATCTATATTCAATTTATTTTTGTGCCTTTACTTTTTCGCTCATTAAATTATCAACTTTCTTAAAACCTAAACTTCTGAATAAACCTAAAGACACATGGTTCGTATTGACGATACAAGCGTGGATATCGAAACCATCTTTCGCCATTTCTTTTGACATAGCCATTATCAAGAGTCTTCCATATCCTCTCCTCTTGTATTCGTCAACTGTCTGCAACATTCCAAGACCATGATGTTTGTTTTTGACGATCCAACATCGAAGGCTTTGATCGTCTTTGGAGAAGATTCCAAGTCCTCCATTGAGACGCAGGAGATCTCTTATGAGAGACTCTGATTCGGGATACCGATGTGGCCAAAGATCATTCATGGTTTTTATGTTTTTTTCTCCCAATGGTCCGATGAATACATCTGATGGAGCACTGAAAGAAAATAGGAAAAACATTGAATGAACATTATATTATTGTCATTCTAATTACTCTCAAGGGCCTAGTAATCCTTGTAAGTAGAAAACATACTAAGACGAAGAATACATTTTTTTATCGTCTTCACATTTTGTAAAACCAACTTTTTAGTAACTATAATTGTGGTATGCTACAGACGCATTCTGATGATCCTTTGATGGGAACACGAGCGCCCGGAAAAGAATTGGTCTCCCAATCCTTTTACATCCTTAATTCCGCGATGAGCTATACTATACTATACTATACCCTCACGCCGTGTCCCAAGTGGGGTAGGCAGAGAGAACGGAACGCCAAACAGATCTATCTTTACACACTTCCTTCGCTTCCTCCACATTCATACAGTTCCTCATACACGCACGTCGGTTCCTCTTACTCAACACGCGGCCGTCCTTGATAATTTGATCCACGTGATCAAGCCACGTGGTTCTCGGACGCCCGCGTTTCCTCACACCCTTTCTTTCAGATAAGTATATCCTCTTTGTCATTCTTACCTCGTTCATTCGTTCAACATGCCCAAACCACCGTAGTTTATTCACGCGCATTCTGTCCACAACAGTCTTCTTGCATCCGCGATGAGACTTGCCACCAATGCTGAATGTTTTAATTTTTTGTTGGTACTGAGAGGGCAGTTTGTATGATTATTAAATACAATTGATCTGCTGGCTACACCACTTATGGTATCTACCGTGATGCAAAAGTAGCTATTAATGCAAACCTTATTTCAAATTTATCAGCTTCGCTCTTAGAAATCCAATGGTAGGAAGTTTGGTACTGAAAGTCTGTTCCTAATTTCAACTTTACCAACGCTGATTTCACCATATCCCAGTGGTCCTGATGAACTAAATGGACGAGTGGTTCCACAGCCCAATCAATTAGCTGCTTTGAACTCACCAAACATTCATGCAATTTTCGGCAACTCTTTTCCAATGTGAAGGGGTATATTGTTGTCAGATTCTGGAATTTATATATAGAAATTATATTATATCTGGAAATTATATTAATGCTAACTGTAATAATAGAGGACTACTTTACTAGTATTGATGAATCTGGGTTTGAATTAAACTCATATAGTCTCCAAAACCTTGACAGTGAGCAAAATTCTTATGTTTTGAACGTATAGGTTGTCAGCAGTGAAAATAATTAAACTCGGGATCTATCGAATATATCGAAGTCCGAGAATCCACTATCAAATTATCGACCTCATATCAATATTCAGGTCTTATGAAACAACAATCACAAAGATGAAAAAGGTAAATTCAGTGTCAAAATTTGGAATATTTATTTAAATTATCTAAGATGTCTTGAAGTTTGCAGAATATTAAGAAAATCAGAGGTTGGTTGTCACATTTATTTCATCAAAGTATTACAAAAATATATTTACAGTATTTTAAGTTCTTTAGAAGTAAGACAAATAAGATAAGTATGTTTATTTGGGAAGTATGTTTACGAGTGATGCAAGATACGACAAGGACATCGAAAGAAGAAAAGTCGCCGGCGCTAGAGTGAATGGTGCATTTCGACCCATTGATAGCAATAGCAATGTGTCGAACATGGCTAAAATGCTGGTGCACAATACCATTCTGGTATCGAAACTTATGTATGCAAGTGTAACTTGGACGTGGTTGAAGAAGGACGAGAGTGGAATAAATGCCGTGGAGATGCATTCACTGAGAAGAATGGTTGGCAAAACGTTGCGGGATAGAGTGAAGAATAAGGAGGTCAGGAGAATGAGCGGATGCGAGAAGAACGTTGTGGATAGAATGCGTGTGAATAAGTTACGATGGTTTGGACATGTTGAGCGAATGCGAGATGAAAGAATGATGAGGAGGATGTATTTATCTGAAAGAAAGGGTGTGAGGAAGGGCAGACGTCCACGTGGTTTTATCACGTGGATCAAATCCTAAAAGACGGCCGTGTGTAAGGGAAATCGACGAACATGTGTGAGAAACTGGATGAATGTGCAGGAAGCGAAAGAAGTTTGTAAGGATAGATTTATATTGCGTTCCGTTCTCTCTGCTTACCCCTCCTAGGACACAAGGTGAGGGTATAGATAGATAGACAAATAAGAAAGACAACCTAACACTTTCACGACTGGAATTTGTGACTCAGAGAAGCAGAATAAATTAATGTTCAGCCACAAAATGGTGTGACCAGTTGAAGGAGATGATGAATCAATTTTGCAGGAAGTACTGCCAGGACATTTTTTCTACAAAATAACGAATAAATACCTTGGTTGTATGTATAAGAAGCATGGTTCCATCTCTATATCCATCTGTGGGACAAAGAATCTTCACTTTGACATTGGCATCCTTCTTTTTCCAGTAAATGAAGTTTTCCACTATGTAGTAAGTGTAAATGGCGTAAGGCCAGTCGTCTTTGAAGACATCTCTCAGAAGGGGCCATTCACTGTCAGGTAATTCTCGCAAAATTTCATTATTTTCAGTATCATGATTCGTGTTTTGGCCCTGAAAATTTAAATTATGTTATAATAATAATATAATAATAATAATAGTTTATTAAACACAAATTTAAAAAATAATTAAAAAATATTTGGCATTCTAGGTCCGTTTATATAATACCTTTAGTCATGTCAGCAACAGGGGTAACTCCGAAATCTTTAATAAATAATTTACAAAAATTAGATTTACCGGTTAATTTGTACATTAAAATTCAAAAATCTATTATAATAAACACTTGTAATATTGGAAAAAAGTTTTTGAACACAGATATTTCAGGTACAATGCTGATATTTTGAACCCGCGTTCTGAGCCTAATCCTTTGATATCCTGTATATCTGGATAGGTGAATTTTTCCCGACATTAGACTGTTAAGTTTTTGTGTGACCATGACTGATTATATGGAGACTTATATGGTTGTATAATGCTGAGAAGTGTGGATGGCAATTCTGCCGCCGCGTAAAATAACAATAATCGAACAATAAAATAATACAATTACTCCCCAAAATTGAGCGTAGCTCGTGCTTTGGGGAGAAATTTTATGAAATCATTATAATATTATTTCAACTAACTGAAAACTTATTTAGATATATTCATGCAAAAAAAACTTCTTTTTTAACTGAAAAGCAACGTTTCGTCTGATAAAATTATTTCTAAGGACCTTAAATGGTGCCCTGTGGGATTCCACACATTTTTTTGAAAATGCATAGATATTTCATTATTTTGTGTATTTTAATGAGAAAAGATTTAAATTTAACTTGTCTAAAAATACTACTTTACGCAGACTCAGTCGGGGTACATGGGGCCTTAAAGCGGGGACTGTGCGTACCATTTATCGGGCGACGTATGTGGCTCAGGTCACCTATGGTGCTCGTGTTTGGTCGCATCGTCTTGAGGTTGGTTCTGTGTCCGCGGCGGTCTTGAGGGGACAGAGACTCCCCCTGCTCGCCGTCACCGGTGCGTATCGAACGGCTGCTAGCGATGGCCTCCCCGTCATTGCTGGTGTGTTGCCCGCAGATTTAGAAATT
This sequence comes from Athripsodes cinereus, assembly GCA_947579605.1. Classification (NCBI taxonomy): domain Eukaryota; kingdom Metazoa; phylum Arthropoda; class Insecta; order Trichoptera; family Leptoceridae; genus Athripsodes; species Athripsodes cinereus. The sequence goes on from OX388318.1 coordinate 24,544,247, forward strand.
TTAGATGGTGTAGCCAGGCGCAAGCTCAAGGCTGACGGCAGTGTTGAACATCTCGGAATCTCTGTTCATGCGGAGCCTGGGACTAGAGGATTTAGTAGGGCAATCGGCGTGATTCGAAAGAGGACTTTTGAAGTTTGGCAAGATAGGTGGGATCGGGGGAGAACTGCTAGATTGGTCTACAGTTTTCTCCCTGATGTATGTGAGAGAATGAAGAGGCGATTCCTTTCCCTCAATCACCATGCCGTCCAGCTTGTTACGGGCCACGGTGATCTAAAGGGCAGGTTATATGACCTTGGCCTAGCGGAGAATCCGTGGTGTGTTTGTGGGTTGGGGGCGCAGTATGCTGGGCACATCCTATGGGAGTGCTCCGTGATGAATGATGCTAGAGATGTAATGATAGACGATATGAGTGAAGACACTCCCAGACCAATATGGTTTGGGGAGGTTCTGCAATGCCCGAGAAACCTTAAAGCATTTTTGGTGTTTGTGGATGTGTGGGTATCTCGTTGGGAACTTTTGCGTCAGCCGGGTTTACCCCCGCCTGACGTGGAAGGGTCTTAGGGTTGGTTTTGCCCATTGCGGCGTTGGCGCGATAGCGAACTCGTGTTTTCGTTGTGTCGTCCTGTCTCCCTTGGTGGAGAGTAGGTTTGGGAGGTATGTCCCTTTTGGGAGGGTTTAATGTTTTCACACCATTCAGGCACTGGTGGCTCTCGGGCTCGCGCCCTCGGAACGCCAATTAACACGTTTCTGGACACCTCACCTCGGCCTTCTGTTACTACCAATTTGTACACATAATTCATTTATTCGATATTATTTCTGTTTTATTACTTGTGTTATTCTTGTCCTGTTCTATGTATTCTTATTTTTTTTTACTACATTGTTATTATTTTATATTTTATTAAATAAACATCTTTCAAAAGGGACATTGAAGAGAGAGTGTTGCTTAAAAGATTCCCACGATGGCGGTTTTGGCCGGTTGGCCCTTCAGGCCTGCCCAATGGCCCGCCCGTGAGGACAAATTTAGTTTAATTATGCGGATAAATAGGAGTTCATAACTCCTGAGATATCCGGGTGGAGGTGGGTCTCTCTTCAATTGTCAAAAAATAAAATAATTAAATGCGAGGTATGAATAACAACACACAATCCAATATTATTACCATTTCTTCATTACGTGAGTCCATCATGGAATTTTGTGAAATACTTTCCGAATGTCTTGAAAAACGGAATAGAATGTGTTAAAAGAAAACCCCAAACAATTAAAAAAACAAAGAAAAAAAAATATCTATACCTATGTTATAAACACCAAACAATCAAAATATCAAAAATTTACATAATAAATTAAGAAATAAACACAATATATTTATTAATTAGTCAAGCATTTGATAACACGATGTAATAAGTCGATAAAAAGACTCTCACTAACTTTTCTTTACCAATGTCTACATCAAATTGACTGTACCTTTATTTTTTATAATACACAATATTATATATTTGCAATTAGTCTACTTATTGTCCCTCGGATCGTAAGAACAATTCTTTTTAGTTAATATTTGAATTAAGTCACAAAACATGCGGTCAAAGCGTGTAATATATTGTGATAACATGCATGAAATAAGATGCATTTGTTTACATTCTTATCAGTTAGTACTTTAGCTAGATTCTTTGAATTTTCCAGGCGCGGTTCAGGTAATATGTTTGTTTTATTGATTCAAAGAAAAAATGTAAAATTGTCATTATCAATTATGCTTATTAATATACAGCTATTTTCAATTTTCTTCTTCTTCCTCTTGTAGTAGATCATTGGTCTGTTGTTGCTTCGGAAGTTGTCTCTTCTTGTGAGACACTGAGCACCAGCTATCCTTTTGTCTTTTAGGAAGACCTCGTGAACATGAGCCATCTGTTATCATGGTCTCACCAGAATCGTCTCCTCTTCTTACTCCATCTCACCATGTCCTCCGTGTCGTTTATTCTTGTAATCTGTTTCTTATTCTATCTCCAAGAGTTTTACCCAGATGTTCTGAGTAGTCTTTGTATGTAAAAAAGAACTATCTTTATACTTTATACCAACACGACACCTCCAGTAAGTGGAATAATTATTCAGTAGGGGGTTATTCCTGACACGACATAATCTTAATCTTGCCTTCATCTGACACTGACAATCTCAACACAGGCTAAAACCCTGTGAGATGTGCCAGTGATTGTCCATGTGTGAAATGTATTTTGTAATTATTTATTATAATGTACCTACATATATATTGCGCGAAGTAACTATATATATACTCAATAAAATAGGTGAATGACAATCCCTCAGTAACTGAAAATAGTAGTTTTCAACATTTACATGAATATTATGGTTGTATTATGTGACATATACATGCTTAAGTGGCAATGGGCGGGTAATGTTGTGGTAGATGGACTCCTAGAATCCTCAAATGGCGACCATGGAGTAGCAAAAGAAGCATCTACAGACCACAAAAGAGATGGACTGACGACATTACTCCAATCGCGGGAAGGAAATGGATACAGAGGGCACAGGACCGCAACGATTGGAAGAGTTTGGAAGAGGCTCATATCCAGCAGTGGAGAGATGGCTGACTAAGAAGAAGAAGAAAATTATGTGACATAACTCCAAGAATGTACCACACATTGATGTATATATTAATATTGTTGTAAGATTTATTACTTAACCAAGGCTCAGGAGCGGAAGATACTAAGCTTTGAAAACAGGTGTCTTAGAAGGATTTTGGATGTCAAATGGTATGAACATATTACAAATGATGCTGTGCGCCGGCGCACCCAGCAGAGACCTGTAATCTCCGTAATACAGGAGAGACGATGGTCCTGGCTGGGACATGTTTTGAGAATGCCTAATGATAGTTGGCCAAAAAGAGCACTGTTTTTCCGTCCGCAGGGGTTCCGTCGGCCCGGGCGTCCCTCTTTCACAATACACCGTTCCTATGACAACGATATCAGAGCGCAAGGAATGTCGTGGAAAGAGGTGACGCAATTGGCACAGAGACGCTCTGAATGGAGAAGGATGGTTTCTGCCCTGTGCTCCCGAGAGGAGCGTTGATGGCGATGATGATGAAGATTTATTAAGTTTTCAGAAATCCTTCATATGAAATCATTTTTTCTATCAGACGACTGATAAAAAAAGTCACGTGTGCCTAAATCCTTTTAACCAAACAAAGTAACTAAGTTCCAAACATTTCTTGTAAAAAATTGAAAACTAAAAAAAATCAATCCAATCGCTCTTCAATTTTCTTTCCAGGAACATAGGCTGGTGGTAACCAGGCCCCTCAACTCAGAGAATCATTGCGTCAGTTGAGCCACCGCCTTCCACGATATTTATAGCGCTATGATATTGTTCTCATAGAAACAATTCTCCTACCATGGCCACCGGGCCACGACCTACCATGGCCAATGTGGAAAACCTTCAACAGGATCAGAATAGGAGTAGGACGCACTAGGAAGAACCTTCAGAGATGGTTCTGAAGGTTCACGTATGGCAAATCACTGGGCACCTCTTGACATGTCCAATAGCTCCCAGACAGTGTCACTGGGAGGAAGTCGTGGAGCGAACTCATCTGGGGGAGCTGCAAGAGAGGTCGTGGCTTTCTGGGAGGGAATGGGAATATAGATTTTTATTTTTTGCTAACCGACACGAGAAGAAGAAGAAGAATAGAAACAATTTAGGTACCTTCTGTAAAAGAGGAACGTCTAGGGGGTTGGAAGTTTTTGGACGAAAGATTCCGATTGAAGAAATATGTAAACAGTATTCATCCAACTAATCTTGACTGTATATAATACACACAACACGAAAAAAATAAAAGAAAATTTACCTTTAGTAGACTAGGTATTCATATTTCATCACGATATTAAATATTAATTTTTTACGTCATTCGCACCTTTGTACAAAGTGCCCGAGGGTTTGAAACTTTCCAAATAATAAAATAATTTGAAACTTCATCAAAACTTAGTCTTGGAATGAATTTATTTTCACCAGTGTCTGCAGACATTCGATGTCGCTTTGAGAGAAAATTACTTTCATCCCAGAGTAATAATATGTATGTACCTATATATTTATTTTTTATTTTATGTACACTAAATAACTACTTACATACATAGTAATTCTACTACGGCATATCCCACAAGTGAGTTAGCCAGCAGATCAGCTTGCATATAATTAACATGCAAGCTGTCCTCTCCGTGCCAATATAAAATCAAGACATGAATAGATAGGTGGTTTGCCAGGTTTGCCTCATCGCTGAATTTAAGTTGTTAAATGTGGTTATTTTTTCGATCACCTGCCTTTTACAGGACACTCGAAAACTTAAGGAGAAGAGTGGGAGACCAATTCTTTACTGGGTGCTCCACGGGATAATAGTAATTCTACTGTGTTGAAATGTGAATTAATTTGTCAGCCTCAGTGAAATAGCTACAGGTTTTGTTTCATGATTTAAATTTGTTTATTGTTGTTATGGTATTTGACTGCTTGGTAAGATTATGTTTTAAATTTTATTTTGAAAAACCTTTGAAAATTGTAATAAAAAATCCACACATAAATATTTGAGTCCGTTCGTATGTATGTATGTATGTATGTATGTATGTACGTATGTCCTTAATGGACTCAGAAATTAGGAAAGACCGAAGTAAAATAATACACTCTATACAAGGTCTCATCTTCTGGGCAGGTTTAAGGCTAAAAACATTTTAAATATCTTACGTATTGATAAAGATATTTTAATTTTAATGCGACCATGTCACAAAATTAGCAACAAAATGTATGTAAAATTAATGCAAGATTTAGTAAATAGCAATATTCACAGTCAAACATTTTTCATTGTATTGAATTAATATCAAAATGGATGTAACAATAAATACAACAATTCTGAAACTAAATATTTAGGGTTTATTTTCGTAATAAAATATCGTGTTTGCTAATGAGAAAAGCTCTTGAATTACGTGAATAAAAATTGCATATTTTTGACATATTGGGCTATTTTCATAATGGAAGACATTATGAAACCATAGAAAACTATACTGTAGAATAATAATAGTTTTACCTATAAAATCCATAAACAATGTTAAATGATTTTCAATGAGTGGGAACCTATTTATTTTCACCTAATATTTTTTACATAAATTATGAAATATTTGATAGTAAAATATTCTGAAATATTGAAGGATGCAGATAATCCATTTTTAAGGTTTTTTGGGAATAAAGAGTAAATACTTATATGACAATTTATTCTTGACTTTTTTTAATTTCATAGCAAATACCCATTTATGCACTGCAAACCAAAAATACAAATTCGAATGTGGACAATTATAATACGAAAAGGGATGTTTACCCTTTTTTTCTTATAGAAATTTGGGATGACAATCTTCGAGTTTTTACATTAAGATGAGGTTTTTAGTAGTTTTTGCACGTAGGTACCCGCCTATTTTTCTAAATAAAATATGAGCTTTCGAGGTGTCGAGCTCACATATTTTTCATTTGGAAGAGGTTTTTAGCACTTTTTCCATGTAGGTACCTACCAATATGTGGAATTTCTTAACTTCAAGCTTTTTCATCGGGACGAGGTTGTTAGTACTTTTTTTTCCATGTAGGTGCCTACTTATTATTTTTTTACATAAATGTGAACATCTGAGGTGTCAAACTTCAAGATTTTTCAATGGGAAGAGGTTTTTAGCACTTTTTTCGATGTTGGCACCTACCTATTTTTTTTAACTAAATATGGGCATGTGAGGTATCAAACTTCATGATTTTTCATTGGGAAGAGTTTTTCAGCACTTTTTTCGATGTAGGTACCTACCTATTTTTTTTATCTAAGTATGGGCATGTGAGGTATCAAACTTCATGATTTTTCATTGGGAAGAGTTTTTCAGCACTTTTTTCGATGTAGGTACCTACCTATTTTTTTTATCTAAGTATGGGCATGTGAGGTATCAAACTTCATGATTTTTCATTGGGAAGAGTTTTTCAGCACTTTTTTCGATGTAGGTACCTACCTATTTTTTTTACCTAAATATGGGCATGTGAGGTATCAAACTTCAAGATTTTTCATTTAGAGATTTGCAATGCTTTTTATGATGTAGGTACCTACCTATTTATTGTTACTAAGCTATGGGCATGTAGGGAGTCAAAAATTAAGTTTTCTCATTGGGAAGAGCTTTTTACTTCTTTTATCCACGTAAGTGCTTACTCCGTTTTTTTTTTTCAATAAGATTTTGTTGTTTTAACCCATGTATTTGCAAGGTTTTCTATTTAATTAAACCCGAGCGATGCCGGGTTACATACGCTTGTTCTTAATAATAAACATATTTGAATTAGAATTTCATTATCTCATTTAAACAAAACGTGTATAATAATTCACCCAATTCTACATAAGAATCTTGTACTATAGTAACTAACACGACGATGCACTATGACAATATATCATCATAATCATCATCTCGCCCCCAACGCTCCTCTCGGGAGCAAGGGGCAGAAACCAGCCTCATCCATTCAGAGCGTCTCTGCGCCAATTGCGTCACCTGTTTCCACGACATTCCCTGCGCTCTGATATTGTTGTCATTGGAACGGTGTATTGTGAAAGAGGGACGTCCGGGCCGACGGAACCCTTGCGGACGGAAGAACAGTGCTCTTTTTTGGGCAACTATCATTGGGCGTTCTCAAAACATGTTCCAGCCAGGACCATCATCTCTCCTATATAACGGAGATTACAGGTCTCTGCTGGGTGCGCCGGCGCACAACATTATTTGTAACATGTTCATACCATTTGACATCCAAAATCCTTCTAAGACACTTGTTTTCAATGCTTAGTATCTTCCTCTCTTGAGCCTTGGTTAAGTACCAAGACTCACAGCCATATAGAAGGATTGGGATGATGCACGAATTGAACAAGCGACATTTTGTCCTGATGCTGAGTCCAGACGCCAATATAAACATACATGACAATATATACAATGCACTAAACACATATTTATACATACATGTAATACCCAGACCCACAATAATTTGGAAAAGGGTATTTTTCAAATTATTCGGGATCTGTGTCTGGGGTTAACTATAGACATAAATGATGGTTAAAATATGCATTAATTATGAGTACAACATCATGAATTTATCTACTGCTATACCAACCACGGCACATCTCACAAGCTAGCAAATCAGCTGCATACGATAAACATGCAAATTGTCTTCTTCATGCCAACATAAAATTAAGACATTATGGATAGGCGGCAAAGCTCATTGCTGAAATGTAAAATGTATTTATTTTTCAAACACCTGTTTTTACAGATGACTCAAAACCTTCTGGGGATCAATTCAATACTCCAGAGGATTCAGTCCGTTTTTAATGCGGCTGCACGTTTCATTTATCAACTGAATCGCTCTTCACACATATCTGCCACCCTTTAATCTCTTCACTGGCTCAGATGTCCGGAGAAAGTTGAATTTAAAGTTTGTTTGACAGTATTTAAGGCACTTCATGCTATGGCCCCAGAATATATCATGGAACTCTGCGGTAGACAGGCGTTAAGTCATAGACAGACAACACTGAGGTCTTGTCAAGATATTACAACTAAATTGGAGGTGACCAGTACTGTATCGAAACCAGTGTACATGGAGCGTGGTTTTGCAATATCTGCATGCACCTGTAGTCTGGAACAGGCTTCCACAAATGATCAGAGAAACGCAGGACATATCTCGTTTCAAGAACCAACTGAAGACTTATCTATTCAAGAAATCTCACGGAATAATCCAGACACAACCTTAGTTAGCAAAGAGCGCCCTTGAGATCGTTTTTTTCACAAAACGGCGCTTTACAAATCATCCAAATAATAATAATAATAATTCTTTGGCGGATGTTCTACAGAACAAAACACGGACATCAATTTATTTTATCACTTACATCTTCTTAATTTTATCTTTTTTTCTCCCTCTAAAACCCTACGATATATTATCTTTTTCCATTCTTCACCTTTTCCTTTTATTCTTTTAATTATTGTCAAGGTAGTTAGATCTACCTTTCTTCTCCTTAATATTTTTTACCTGTCTTTTACTTTTAACTTTAGTACTCTTTAAATTATATACCACTTTACTTTCAAAGGACTTTTCGTATCATTATAAAACAGTATACATAGTATCCAAAAACACTTTAAAATAAGGTTATTGTTTCATACAAAAGTTACACTTGGTAGAGTAGAGTATAAGTGAGTGTCCAAGATTAAAAGGCCGAATAAAAGTACCCGCGAAAAAGACAGCTGATGGACAACACCACCATACGTATCTTGGAGTAGGTTGGTATAATGGTTGGAAAAAATTAACAGTTTTAAATTAAATATTAAGAAGGTATTGAATATGAAGCATTGTATGAATTGTGGTGATTGGATGGTTGCTTTTTTTTCATTTCTTCCTTGTGTATTGTGTGAGTTGACATTTATTTAAAAACATTAATATTAGTGGCATTTACAACGTGATAATTCCGCGACATGATTAGTAGAAATGAGTTTTCTTAGTTTGTTTATAAATTATTACAGTTCATTTTAATTTTGCGACCGGTTTCGACACGTTAGTGTCATTGATGAGCATTAAAGCCGGTCGCTAAATTAAAATTAATAGTGACAATTTTAAAATAAATTAAGAAAACTCGTTATTGAAATATTGAATATATAAAAAATTTCAGTTGTTTACTCTACAAAGAGTGTCTACTATATGCGTAAAGGCATATATCGATGGTTTAAAGCACAGAAGACACATGTCCACATTTGACAGTTTAGAGAAAACAGGGTTTGAAAGTTTGAGATTCAAAATTAATTAACTAATTTTAAATTAATTCAGAAGATGTCCTTGGTGGACATGTGCTTTTTAAAAATCAATTATGTCGATATTAATACATTCTCAAATATCTTAAATATGTGACATGTTACATCTGTGCACAAAGAAATGATAATTTAATAATGTTTGGCATCTGGTTTTTGTTAATTATTTCGATTATGATTTCACATCTTTTGTGCTTTAAACCATCGATATTATGTATAGAATAAAGATGATAAAAATATTAAGTTGATACGATCACTTTGATATAGTTAGTATTCTATTTTGTAATTAAAGTAAATTGTAATTGTGCCTTTCTATCAAACTTTTCATTATAATTATTTCTATTATTATAGCACTCAAATATTCTTTTTGTGTCAAAATATATATGAAGAAAAAGATGGACGTAATAGATAAGGGGAAAGAAAAGGGAAAGAGGGTGTGTGACGATCAAAAGGTTCGAGAAAAGCTTAAGTCTGTAATTATGAAAAGCTGATCATGAAAAGAGAATAACAAAAGAAAAACTTGTGGAATTTATTTGAAATAATAAAAATTGTATATCTTTTTTATACTATAAAGTCTTTGTACTCTGAATGTTGTAATAAATATATATCCTTTAAAGGTCGTTCTCTGAGAGGTCAACAATCTCGTGATACGTATAATAATTATCACGTTGTTTTATTAGGTGCAGAAAGAACGCTTCATGTTTGTAAATAACATGTGTTTTCTTCTTTCTGGACACTCCCCCACCAGATGTTGAATTGTATTAAGAGGGCTCAACACCCCTTTTTGTGATTTCATGCAAACGAATTAGCAAAATTACTACCATTTTATTTTCAATATATTTTAAATTCTGGATAATATTTATGTTATTTTTTATATTTATATAATATTTTGAACATTTTTAAATGCGATTTTATCATTTTAGTTTTATTTTGCTGCGAGAAAGATAGTGAAAATAATTTTTAAAAATTACCGTCGCAATGATGATAGCTTGAGTGGTGCTATTTTAAACAAATTATCCTTAATAATACAAGAGTGTTAATACAATTTTCAAACCAAAATTAATTTTAAAATATTGTGAATTTTATGATGCACCTTGATTTATTTATTTACAACCCTTGGAATTTCTTAACTATTACAACAAACTGCATACACATAAAAAAAATCATTATCAAAAAAATGATAGAAAATGTTTATAATTCAACCATTTGTTTTATTTATATAATAATATGGTATGTTGTTTACCGTGCATACTACATATATATCGTCATTATGTGCAATAATCAAGAATATAGCGAGTTTCACAAAGTTTTAGATTCAGAAGGCATTCTCTGTGCCTAGTGAGAGCATGTGGGGGTGTACTCGCTCTGTCTCTGAATTAGAAAATAAATCAATTCAATTTATAGAATAAATACAAGTATAATTTTATTTATATGTGACAACATACTATTTTTTATGCTCATGAATATTTTTGCATATAAAGTTTTGGCTTATATTTATTAATAAAGCTATTTCATTTATTATTTAAATAATTTTCTCTGCGCCTACTAAAAAATTGTTGCCTGAAACCACTAGAGCTAAATTTGATTTGTACCTCCTAAGAACGGCTCTTAAGTAATTTTCTACTTATATAACACTAATTATAATATCATTTGTTTCCGGTGTTGAAACCCAGAACAAAAAACAATCAAACTGATTTCTAGTAGGTATTATAAAAAAACGCACAGTAGGGTAAGGTTGCTTTAGTCGTACCACGGCCTAAGTCGTACCCCGGCAATATCTTATCTGATAGTTATAAATTGCACCATCTAGTGTCGTCAATCTGAACTATTTAGTTGATTGAGCGAACGTAAAAAAGTGGGCGGCCGGCCGGCTTCCTGAAGCAAAAATATTGAAAAAGTAAGTTTTTGAACAGTTTTCATTAAATTTTTTGACTCATTTGTAAGCTTTTTATGGCAGGAATGTGATACTTACCTATTTTCTTTGTTTACGTATATTTGTAAGACTTATCTGGCAATAGTTTACGCATATTCAACCGGTACTACATTTTGAGGTTACGTCAGTGGTTTTAGTTTTAAACATAGAAGACCCCGGCGCTCAAGTCGTACCTGTGCAAAAATCCTTACTCGTACCGGTACGACTTAGGTATTAAGAAAATTGTTTAATAATTTTTCGTTGTTCGTCGTTCGTTCGTCGTAGTTCGTCGGTAGCCTGGAGGTAGAGTCTCGGCCTCTTGAACTAGGGGTCCGTGGTTCGATCCCAGGTGCCGGCAAACTCCCCTTTCACGACACAAGCTTTTAGCTTACTGTGGAAGGTGTATAAGGTTGTATTTGGGTTTATAACAAAACCCAGATATATCTTTTTAAAAAAAAAAAAAAAAAAAAAAAAAAAAAAAAAAAAAAAAAAAAAAAAAAAAAAAAAAAAAAAAAAAAAAAATTCACTTAACATTTTATCAGGTAGGTAATACCTAAATATGGCGAAGAGAAAGTACTTGGATGCAGGAGGACATGGACGAAGCTTTAAACATACATACCATCACGCCGCTTCCCTCGCGGGGTAGGCAGAAAGGATCGAGCGTCACTTCTTTCTATCATTGCATACTTCTTTCGCTGTCATACAATTCCTCATGCATGCTCTCTTGTTCAATGTGCTCCACACGTGACCGTCCTGTAGGAATTGATTTAAATGATCTTGCCATTTAATCCTCGGACGTCCATGTCTCCGAGCACAATTCCTCTCAGCCAAATATATCTTCTTGGTCATTCTGTCCTCATTCATTCTTCCACGTGCCCAAACTATCTTAACTTATTTACATTCATCCTTGTAATTACACCAACTTTCATGCCACATTCCTTTCCTCCTTTCTTATATCACTGAAACATCGAACACAGAAACATCGGAATGGAGAAATTCGATTTAATGAATCCCGTAGAAGATTTTTTTCAAGATATAATAATTCTATTTTCTATGTGTTATTTACTTTATAATTAGGTTTGACAAAAAAAAAATTAAGTTAATATATATTTTTTTAGTTATTCATATGATATCTGGTTGTTGAGTATTTTTCTATATAGTTTATTATAGTATTCAAAAGGTATATTTTCTAAGTACGACTAAGGCTATAGGTAGTACGACTTAGGCGACTAGGCGCCTTAGTCGTACCGAAGGTATCTTTTTGAAAAACGTTAAAATACCTATTTTGTTAAAAGATTTTCAAATTTCTATGATTGTCGATTAAAAGGCAACTAAATGAAGATTTAATATATGCAGATGATTTGTTTTATTTTAATTGCACTAAATATTATAGCATTATTTCCTTAGGGGGTACGACTTAAGCAACCTTACCCTACATGGAGATGCGTCAAAAATGTCTTCCATAGTGCATGCGACAGAGCACAATCATGGACACTCCAACAAGCGTGGCATTGTCTGTGCTACACCACAGTCACACACTCCAGATTCGTCCTGTAGGAAGCCCCATCGTTCTCTTTTCTCACAGCAGTTTCCTACACCAGATCTTAGACGATTAATTTACTTATCATAAATTATTTATTATCTATTTATTCATTTTTTACTGTACATTGATTAAAAACAATTACATAAAAGGTAAACATTCAAATTAAATACAATCAATATACAGAGGGCGAGTTTATCGCAAAGGCGCGATCTCTTCCAACTAACCCAAGGTGTAGAAATTTGAAAATTAAATATGATTATAACAGTGTTGTAAGATGTCTAAATGTTTTCTTTTAAATCTAGGTATTTTAATTCTAATAACAAGAATCAACTTCAACAAACAGGTAAAAAAAATGTTAATATTTTCTAACACCTTATTGAAAGGACACCCTGTACAAGTTAATTGAAAACCTGAAATGAAATTATGGAAAGGTGTTTCGATAGCAAAATATATATTATGTATAAGTACTATGTAAATAATAATCCTATTATATTTTGCATGAAATTCACGTACATCTCTAATACGACAAATTCTAGAGCTGTAGGTAAGTACCTGCAAAAGTATACTCTCTGCCTTACCCATTCAGTATTCATTTCAATATTATAATAAATGTTATACATTCAATGGATTCATACAAATTGAAGAGGAGTTTTTTATATTATTCCCTTTATGATTCTTTAGAAAATAATATTAGATAATACTAGCATTATGCTCCGCTTCGTTCGAAAAATTATCATAAATTTTCCATAAAAATGTATTAAAATATTTACCTTCGGCATCTCTTCATTCAGGAGAGATCTATTCTAAGACATAAAAAATCTATATATTTTAAATTATTGCCAAAAATATGTTATTTGAATTGCAACATTTTGACGTTACAAAGAGAATGACTACTACTACTACTTTACCATCACGGCATATCCCACAAGTGGGGTAGCTAGATTACCAATCGAATGCAGTAAACATGCATATTGTTCTCTCCGTGACAACAACAAAAGGCATTTAGGAAGGGTGGTATGTCTCATCGCCATACTGCGGATGTTTTCGAATTGAACACAATCAATTTTTTTAATAAATGTACATTTTTTTCTGTCTAGAGTTATAAGGTATTTGGTATGTAGAACGTTCAACGTTAGCCGCAATCGACATTAGTCGCGATCGACGTTTTCCGCAATCAACGTTTTTGCACGCCTTTGATAACATTTTACTGAGAAGTTCTCCATTCAGAGAAGTAAATATATTTACATAATAAATCTACACAAAACGTGTTATTACTTAGTTGATACATAATAGAAAATGCAGGTACAATGGGAAGTGATATTTTGAGACACACGTGTAAAGAGTAGAAAAGATGTACGCATATTTTTATACTGTTTCTTTCACAATATTATACTCTTCAATGGAGCAATGAATTGAACTTGATAGATATTATACAAAATTTTACTGTAAAATAATATTATTTTGTATAAAGTGAAAAATATTTCCTTGAGAGACTCCAGTCTAAATATTTACCCAACTTAATAATGTTCTAAAACATTCTTCACCTTCTTCGCTCTTGCCTTTATCCCATTTATTTGGGGTCAACTCTCCCGGTATTTATCTCCCAACTTTTCCAGACCCCTGCATCCTACGAATACAGTACTGCATTCATCAGGACCATCAGGAGGTATATTTGAGTTCGTCATTAGCTTAGATTCAATTGAAAACTATATTGGACAATTGGACATGGCTACTCATTTTCAGAGTTACTGTGAAAGAAAAAGGCTTGTTCATTTATTTTGTTGTGGAATATAGGAAACAAAGGAAATAATGATCATTGTTTATAAACAATTTAATTTTGATTTTGATTCAATGGTTTAATAAATATTAGGTTTTAATGTCAAACTTCTATTCAAATAAATATTAATGCTTTTGTCTAGAAGTCACGTGGCCTGAGCACGCAGAATAAATTCTCAATAATAAATACGTTACGACTAAAATAAAATGGATAGCGTGCACTAGATAACTAAGGACTAAATTCAAAATGAGAGGTGTTTTTAATACCATTCACCCTATCACTGAATCCTCTTCAAGTAGGGTAGCCAGTGGACCAACTGCTTGTAATAAAGATATAAGTCACTCGCTTCGTGCCAATGAAAGTTACGACATTTAGGATGGCTGGTATATATCATATATATCTTGGTTAAGAGACCAAGACAAAGATAGCATCAACTGAGATCTAGAGGAGCTAAATGTTAAAGACGATTGGCAGTCAATTTCTCAAGATAGAAAGGTTTGGAGGCATCTATTGTTCTGGAGGCAAAGGTCCTGCAAGGGCTGTTCAGCCATCGGAAATGAGTAAGTAATCTGAACTGATCTGAAGATGTTTAATGTCATAAAACATGATGTTTTACCAATATCTGGCTTTTGTAAGACACCCAAAAACTTACAGAAATGATTGGGAAGCCTATTCTTTACCGGAGACATTCACGGGAATGTCAATTATATTTTTGCATTTTCTCGTTCTTCTGTTTGATCATTTTTCGTATGTTTTGTGGAGGTATCCCTCGATTGGAAAGCATCGGAACACCTTTCTTGTTTCGTACTTAAGGGAGTTTGCACAATCTGTTAGTTGTGCAGATGAGGTGTCTGTTGAGTAATATTCTTAATATCTTCACTCAAGCAGGTGTAAAAATCCAGTAAAATGCGAAAACTAAGTTTGACATATAAAATGAAATCATTAATAATTTGTTCTCGAAAAATGTTTTATTCCTGAAAAGCACCCCCTTACATTGGGTTTTCACAAAACGGCGCAGTCGCTATAAATTATTGTCTGTGATATTTTATTATTTATGTACAAAAATCCTTCCTGATAAAAAATTCCCTTGAGAATAAAACTCTCAAAATTCTTTTGGCAAAGTTTCCAGTTACTCGCTGTAAAGTTTCGTAACTTGATAATACCTACGCGAAAAAGACCCGAGATGTACTTTTTTGATAATTTCTAATGATGAAACGAAGAGCGATTTGACCGGATGTTTATCTACCTACGCCGTCACGACATATTCCTCAAGTAGGGGTAGCCAATGAGACTACACAGAGAAAAATACTAACGAAATTTCACAACGAACCATTGGTACGTACTATCAGATTAGGACCAGAGATAGTACAAACGATTCATTAGTACGAATCTATAATCTTAACTTTACGCAAACAAATTGTTGGTAAATTTACCGATGATTTGTTTGCGATCGTTTGTACTACTATCTCTTGTCCTAATCTGATAGTACGTACCAATGATTCGTTGTGAGTATTTTTCTCAGTGTAACTGCACGCGATGAACTTGTAATTTGTCCTATTTATGCCAGTCAAAAATTAAAACATTCTTAATGGGTGGCATACTTCATCGCTGAAATGAACTTATAAGAATACTTAGTGTCTTATGAAAAGCTGTCTTTTACAGAATACTTACTGAAATAAGTGGAGGGCCTTTTCTTAACTGGGAATTCAGATAGAATCAAGATACAGATAATGGATTTTAGATATTTGATTTCATCACGACGTGCTTTGTTTGGAGCAAGTTGCTCATAACAAGCTTTTTTGCGTCCAGTGAACGCGTTTTCTAGATACAAATGACAAACTTTCTTTAATATTTTTGGATACAAAAAGTCTACGATAGAAAATAGTGGAGAATCTAAAAGAAGGCTAATATTTAGAGTGATAGTGTGTAGGTATAGCACCGTTTGGTCATGACATCATATCAAGAGACCTTCTCTAAAGTCTATTATCCAAAATTCCCTGTATTCTTGATGCATCCAGGGGTGAGCGGTGGAAACCTCTCCTGTAATGTCTGAAACTCCTAGTAAAAACACTGTATCTCTAGCTTCCTTCTGAAGACCTCTCCAGACATACATATATTCCCATGCAATTTCCACATTCACAAAAAAAATATTGCATTTCTACTCTTCACTTCCGAGAGGAAAGTTGAGGGGTAAACTACATGGGAAAAACATGTCCGAAATGATTCATAAACTAAAGCAAAAAAATGATATTACCCAAAACTCATTTTAATGCAGATTATAGGAAAAATTTAAGTAATAAACCCAATCAGATGTTTTGGTCGTAAAATTGAACTATAAAAACTTTTTAATACACTGTTTGTCCTTGAATAAACGTTTCTTTCATAAACACAGTTGTAATTTAAAATAGATTGAGTTATTCATATGGCTTGAATAACTCTCATTGCGAAAGAGCTTCCCGTATGAGGTATAACTAACTACGTCGCATTCCATCGCTCCATATGTTAAAAGAAAATAAACGATATTATGTTATGTCTAAACAGTAAAGTGGACATTTTCATCAAAGTCTCGACTGTCATTCACGGCGAAAAAAATTAAGGTATTCACAGGTGGCAGTGACAACGAAAATTCATCAAATTCCAATACAAGACATTTTACACGTTTTCTTTCAGGCAGTCGAGTTATTTTCGTCGCACTATGGATCACTCAACTGTTCTGAGATTATTCTTTCCGTGGAAATTCTAAACAGACTGTAGGGAATTGATTAAAAGATTCGTTCATTACAATTGATTCACCATTTAGAACGTATGACATTTTGATGAAGTGTGTATGTTTTATGTGAAAATTTCCCGAGATGTTTCTCTAAATTCAAATCTCATCTGTAATTGATACATTTGCGTGTTAAGTTTGAATTGTATTTATAAAAAGGTTATAATCAAACTTATGAATGAGTTGCGTGTTTCTTACAATATTTTATTGCTTTTGGTGAGTGTGTTGATTTTATTCAGTGGTTTTGGTATATTTTTATTATGATCTAAATCAGGCTATAGCCGGCATAGTGATGTACGCCCCCTTTCAGATCTCCGCGAGAGCATTCGTGTACAATCATCTGAAGCTCGTGAAAAAGACCGTGCGTCCCCTTCTAACACACACAGATACAAACTAAAATAATGAAACAAAACATACTGGCGTCGGTGAGCCGGGTTTGTCAAGCTTATAAGCTCATCCAGTCAGTATTGAAAACAAGTGAACGCGAATGGAACGCGCGCTCTTTTCTATTTATGAATTTTCGAATTTCAAATTTTCGCTTCGTAACATTTTTTGTATTGTAAAAATTTTAACCATTAAATTTATTATTGTGAGAATAGATTGTTAATTTTTTTTGTACGTCGGTGTTGTGTGTTTAATTCCCATCTGCGTAATAGATTCGCCTTCTATTAACAATATATTTATTATGTGTTAGTATATTTAATAGGTTTTTTTATTATAAATAAGTGAAATAACATGAAAAAAAGTTGTTTTTAGCCCATTTGTGAGTAATCAACTCCCATTGGAAAATTAATTGTATATTTATTAAAATACCAACTAATAATTATAAAAAAAAAACAAATGAATATCTCGAGTGTTCTTTTTTCAAATTTTAATTTCAACTATCGTTTGTTTCTATCGGAAAATAAAGATAGAATTAATTTATCTGTGGAGTGCCCAGTGCAGAATAGCTCTCTCTCTCTCAGTGGTTATTGAGTGTTCTGTAAAAGTCAGGTGTTTGTAAACATCGTGTAAACTCTTTAATTAGGCAATGGTGATGTTTGCTTCACATTTTGTTCGTCTTGTTTTTCCAATAGTATGGAAAGGATGACTTGTATATTCATTACATAGTTACGTTTGTTAGTTGTAACTTCACTTGTGCACTTCACAAGTGGGGTAGTCAGAGGATTGCAAGCAACTTACATAAAAATCGTTCTCTCTGCGCTTAACAAAATACGTCATTCAGAAAAGGTGACATAGATATGTCACCATAGATGAGATCATCGCTACTGAATTGAAGATGTAAAATGTCTTATTTATGTGGTTTTACAAACACCCACTTGCGTTTCTGTGGTGTAACCAACAAACTGACACGCAGATCGTCTTCTGTGTGCATTAATAAACACTGTTTAATTGAAGATGTAAAATATCTTATACCTTTTATTAATTTCAAAGACAATTCACGCAAGCTAGTCCCAAAGTGAAATTAATTTTGTATTATTGGTATTAACACGTTTTGCAAAATGCACTAAACACATATACTTACATGAAACATTGAGACCCAGGAAAGATAATTAAAGGTCCCACAGACCATATAGATAGGTTTGACTTGATATTTAATTGAACAGTGACCGCTGGTTTCGACTTATAAAGAAAATTTTCAAACTAATTAATAAAGATTAGTTTGACAATGACTTCATAAGTCGAAACCAGATCACAATTCAATTAAATGTTAAGTAAAACTAAAACAAATTGTGTTTTCTTCCACAAAAATTCAAAAATCTATTATAATAAACACTTGTAATATTGTTATAAAGTTTCTGAACATAGATATTTCAGGCACAATGCTGGTATTTTGAACCCGCGTTCTGAGCCTAATCCTTTGATATCCTGTATATCTGGATAGGTGAATTTTTCCCGGCATTAGACTTTAAATTTTTTGTGTGATAATGACTGATCATATGGAGACTTATCTGGTTGTATAATGCTGAGAAGTGTGGATGGCAATTCTGCCACCGCGTAAAAAAAAAAAAAGTCCTTAATAGTTTAAGCTTTAATACTTTATCTCATTGTAGATATCAAGTATTTCACTTTTTTGTCATATATAATATATGATGAAATTCGTTATTTACCATAATTATTTATTTTATAAGTATTTAATATAAGGTACGGAGGATGATTTCATAGAATTAATTTTGAAGGACTAATTCATTTAGAGAAAGATACGTAGGTATATGAATAAGAGATCGTGTAGGAATTCCTGGAATAAGAAACTTTCTATCCTTTCTGCCTACACCGCAATGAGTACAGCACGTACACCATCATAGCATCACGCTAAGACCAACTGCGTGTAATAAATATGCAAGCTGTCTTTTCCATACCTGATATTCAGGATAGGATAATTCATCGTTGATTTGGTATATTTATTTAATTATAAATAAAAAACTTTTTGATAATTAGGAATTCATTAAATTTAGGTGAACGCATCAAAACTTCGATTTTTTTTTAACAAGATGTTTCTGGGATTTTGTTATAAATCCAAATACAACCTTGCACACCTAACACAGTAAGCTAAAAGCTTGTATCGTGAAAGGAGAGTTTTGCTGGCACCTGAAATCGAACCACGAACCTCTTGTGCTCATGCATGTGCTCATGACCGAGAATCTTCCTCAAGGCTACCGACGAACACGAATTTTTAATGATTTTTATGATATGATTATAGTATTTTATCTAGAGAATATTAATCCGGTGTAATATTGTGGTTTTATTAAGCACAATATTACTACTACTACTATACTACTATACCATCACGGCATATCCCACAAGTGGGGTAGCCAGCAGATCAGCTGCACGTAAGAAACATGCAAACTGTCCTCTTCGTGTCAATATAAAATCAAGACATTCAGGATGGGTGGCAAGCCTCATCGCTGAATTTAAGATGTAAAATGTCTTATTTTTTTCGAACACCTGCCTTTTACAGGACACTCGAAAACTTACGCAGAAGAGTGGGAGACCAATTCTTTACCGGGTGCTCCACGGGAAAAAATACTTATTAGTACAATATTAATAATTTGCATTTTTCGTAGGCGGTTGACATGTCACAAGTACTTAATTTTTTACATTTGACTGATTTGTAGGTTAGGTTAGTAATGTAGTCTGATGTGTTTTTTTTGCAAAAACATTTATTGACAATCATTTCATTATCATATCATTTCTCGGGTGAAAAACTATTAACTAATTACGTGAATATAAGCAGAAAATTCCTTCTTTTTTTTTGAAAAGTTCATCTCTCTTTGATAATTACCATAAATAAAGATAAACCAAATCTTAATGAAAATAAAAAAGAAAACCTTACTGACTCACAAGTGGGTAAAAAAATTACTCTTCTTTCTACTGAAATGGAGCGTGTTTCAATTAATGATATTTTTTCAAATTGTTTATTTTAAAATTTTAATAATTAATTTTTACAGTGTGTAGCGGTGTAAAGTGTTGAGTGTGTTTTATTAAAATAAATTAAATAAACTTAGATAGTTTTAAAAGAAAATAAAAACAAATAATTTAATTTAAAGACATACTTACTCATAAAATATTCAGTGTATTTATATATATATATAGTGGTGAACATAATAAGTTTTTGGAACATTTTACAAAAGTGCTACTACTATGGTATGTGTATATTGTTTTTATTATCCTATCTATCTTTCTATCTATTCCCTCACGCCGTATCCCAAGTGGGGTAGGCAGAGAGAACGGAACGCCAATGAGATCTGTCCATAATTACTTCTTTCGCCTCCTCCACAGTCAAACAATTTCTCATGCACGCACGTCGACTCTTACTCAAAACACGGCCGTCCTTGAGAATTTGATCTACATGTTCAAGCCATGTGGTTCTCTGACGCCCGCGCTTCCTCACACCCCTCCTTTCAGCCAAGTATATCCTCTTTGTCATTCTTTCTTTTTCCATGACCAAACCATCTCAGTTTATTTACACGCATTCTATCCACAACACTCCTCTTGCATCCACTCATTCTTCTAATATCCTCATTCCTCACTCTATCACGCAACGTTTTGCCAACCATTCTTCTCAGTGAATGCATCTCCACAGCATTTATTCCACTTTCGTCCTTCTTCAACCATGTCCACATTTTGCTTGCATACATAAGTGTCGGTACCAGGATGGTATTGTGCACTAGCAACTTCTTCTAAATATTTTATTAAATTTCTCACCCTGATTACTTGTATACTAGTGTAATGAGTAGATTGACAATGTCCTTGTAAGACAATGTAATGAGCAGAAGCGAGAAGATTGTTGTGGATAGAATGCGATTAGTTGCGATGTTTTGAACATATGGAGCAAATGGATGATGAAGGTCTGACGAAAAGGTGAATCAGTCCGAAAGAGGGAGTGTTAGAACTATGTGGCTTGATCACGTGGATAAAATTCTCAAGAACGATCACGAACTGTTAAAGAGAGTTTCCTTTGGTGCACGTGCATGAAAAATTGTATGAATCTAGAGAAAGTGAAAGAAGTGTGTAGGGATAGAGCTGTGTGGCGTTCCATCTTCCCTGATGCCTAGCCCTAAATAGTAACATTGATCAGATCTTTCCCTTTTCTCTTTTCCATTCCCCTTCCCCTTCATTATTTATTTTGTATAATGAATTTATAGTTTCTTTTAATATCTTATTAAGTACATATTTATCTTTATGTTTTTCTTTTGTCTATTTTTTTATTTTTTTCTGGGTTGGCTGGAAGAGATCACTTATGCAATAAGTCCGCCTTTTGGTCCATTTTGTAAACATGATATTCTTGCATGCATCATAACATTTTGCCAATAAAGTTATATTTATTTATTTACCCCACTTGGGATTTGGCGTGAGAGTGGAATCATCATCATCATCATCATCGCCCTCAACGCTCCTCTCGGAAGCACAGGGCAGATACCAGCCTCCTCCATTCAGAGCGTCTCTGTGCCAATTGCGTCACCTCTTTCCACGACATTCCTTGCGCTCTGATATCGTTGTCATAGGAACGGTGTATTGTGAAAGAGGGACGCCCGGGCCGACGGAACCCCTGCGGACGGAAAAACAGTGCTCTTTTTGGCCAACTATCATTAGGCATTCTCAAAACATGTCCCAGCCAGGACCATCGTCTCTCCTGTATTACGGAGATTACAGGTCTCTGCTAGGTGCGCCGGCGCACAGCATCATTTGTAACATGTTCATACCATTTGACATCCAAAATCCTTCTAAGACACCCGTTTTCAAAGCTTAGTATCTTCCGCTCCGAAAGTGGAATAGGTGTAGTATATTTCAATTTTTATCAATTTTGTGAAAACTATTCAGTTTAAAGTGAGTTTTCCGGATCAATGAAAACTTATTGACCCACGAAGTATAATATATAATATGTAAACTTTAGAAATAATTAAGTAGGTACCCAATATTCATAATCTGGGTGATGAAGTTTATTGAACATACGTATATGACATACATAATTACCCCATTCTAATATCTAGTAATAATGTACCTACTTAATAAAATATTATTGTAAAGGGTATTATTTCTTACCTACGTGACAATCCGATATTAGAATAGGGTCCCTTATATTTTAATATTTTATTAAACTTAATTTACTATTTAATATTCCAAAAGCAGACTGGGAGTCTTATTTTCGGTTCTGGTGTTGTCCCTGGGGTGAACAAAAGCATCTGGATGCTTACGAATTGGGTCAAGGCTGGTTTAAGTGATCGATTTCGGTGTTCATGAACAACGTTCACCTTCTTCTTTTCATGGCGGTCAGCAAATGATAAAATAATAAAAACATTAAAATCCATATTTATATTCCCATTCCCTCCCAGAAAGCCACGATTTCTCTTGCAGCCCCCCCCCCCAGGCGAGTTCGCTCTACGAATTCCTCCCAGTGACGCTGTCTGGGAGCCATTGGGCATGTCAGGAGGTGACCAGTGTTTTGCTCCTCTCCACAGTCACACACTGTGCTTTCACCTAAACCCCATATCTGAAGGTTCTTCCTAGTTCAACAATTCCGCCATTCTCACTGTTATAATATAAAGTCTAACAATAAAAAAATATTAAATGTAAACCGTAGAAGCAACCATTTTTAGAGCCAATTCGTACCTAAGCGTTGGGACGCCTTTCTCACTTCTTCCGATTATATTTGCACTATAATACATTGTATGAACATGGTTCTCCAATAAAGATGTTTAATTGGTTTTGTCATCTGCGCGTTGTGCCCTTATCAATTTAAACAATATAAAAAATAGCAAAAATTCTAAATATTTCAATATTCTGATTGAAATTTCTAGACATTTCCATTAGCTCATCGACCAGTGGTATGTCTTCCGTACAAGACCAAAAGCTGGGCTTTACCTGATTTTTTTTAAGTCACAAGTTTTTAACAATTAGCTTGGCTTGCATTAGTGTAGGTGTACTTATTAAAACAGGGATGCACAGACTTATAGGGAACAGGGGCCACTCAGGAAGATTATGAGCCAAGGACGGACCGCTGTAAGAAAATTAACACTGAAAGTTTTAATTTTCAGTCGAAAATATCAACTTTATTTATTAATATATTTTTTTAATAAATTTATATTGAAGGTGGGTATTCACAGTACGAAAACTCTAGACGCGCCACTGCGCCCGACCAGCTTTTTTTAGTTTAAATTTTTAATAACACGTCAGATGTTGGTTTTAAGACCCTTGTCACTTTAACACATATACTTACTAATACCTACATTACTAAGTATAATTTTTATATTCTTACTTAGTATTATATACTTGGTGTGGGGGTTTTTACTTACATTAGGTATATGTTTAATTTCCTCTGTAACGTCAGGTGTAAAAGACTGTTTGTGAATAATGTATAGGTACCTTATAACAATCATACAAGTTACTTGTGGTACACCGCAATGTTATGTATAATATCTATTATGGACCAACCTGTGGACGTCTCAAAAGGGAACAATTTCATATTAAAAAATATAACTAGGTACGTAATAAATATTACAGTTACGGTGGTTGGGACATGTTGAACAAATGTACGAGGAAAGAATGACAAAGAGGATATTATCTATCTATTCCCTCACGCCGTATCCCAAGTGGGGTAGGCAGAGAGAACGGAACGCCAATTAGATCTGTCCTTACATACTTCTTTCGCCTCCTCCACAGTCATACAATTTCTCATGCACGCACGTCAATTTCTTTTACTCAAAACACGGCCGTCCTTGATAATTTGATCTACATGTTCAAGCCATGTAGTTCTCGGACGCCCGCGCTTCCTCACACCCCTCCTTTCAGCCAAGTATATCCTCTTTGTCATTCTTTCCTCTTTCATTCGTTCCACATGACCAAACCATCTCAATTTATTTACACGCATTCTATCCACAACACTCCTCTTGCATCCACTCATTCTTCTAATATCCTCATTCCTCACTCTATCACGCAACGTTTTACCAACCATCCTTTACAAAAGGGAACGTTTTACCAACGTTTTACCAACCATCCTTTACAAAAAGGAAACAATTTCATATTAAATAATATAACTAGGCACCGGTAGCGTATTAAATATTACAGTTACGGTGGTTTGGTCATGTTGAACGAACGAACGAGGAAAGAATGACAAAGAGGATATATTTGTCTGAAAGAAAGGGTGTGAGGATGAGCGGGCATCCGAGAACCACGTGGCTTGATCACTATAATCAAATTCTTAAAGACGGTCGTTTGTTGAGTAGGAGGAATCGACGTGTGTGCATGAGAAATTGTATGAATGTAGAAGAAGCGAAAGAAGTATGTAAGGATAGATCTATACGGCGTCCCATTCTCTATGCCTTCCCCACTAGGGACACGGCGTGAGGGAAAAGTATAGTATACAATATAATTGTTGAAATAAATTTATTTGTCGGATATTTCAGGAGTCCAAGGACTCCTATTTATACCAGTATACATAATATAAGTTTTCGAGTGCCCTGTAAAAGGCAGATTTTACATCTTAAATTCAGCATAGACAAGGTTTGCCACCCATTCTGAATACTTATTTTTTTTTTGGCATATTGAGGAAAGCTTGCATATTTATTCATTCATTCATTCACTCATCATGAGCTCGACAGCCCTGGGTGGGCCTTGGCTGAATCCAGTAGTCTCTTCCACTCTCGTCTATCCTTTGCTTTTGTCTTCCAGTTAGTTATTTGCAGTGTGGATGCATCGGCGCTGACAGAGTCCATCCATCGCAGTTTGGGTCTTCCTGGTCTTCTATGTCCTTGTGGTGTGA
This sequence comes from Athripsodes cinereus, assembly GCA_947579605.1. Taxonomy (NCBI): domain Eukaryota; kingdom Metazoa; phylum Arthropoda; class Insecta; order Trichoptera; family Leptoceridae; genus Athripsodes; species Athripsodes cinereus. The sequence goes on from OX388318.1 coordinate 24,569,335, forward strand.
GGAGTGTGAGGCGTTTTACAGGGCTATCGTCGTCCATTCTGATTATGTGACCAGCCCACCTTAAGCGCCCCACCTTGATGGAGCTGATCACATCGGGCTTTCCATACATGTCATAAAGCTCTTTGTTGTATCGACGACGCCAACCATTATGATCTCTCACAGGACCGTAGATTGTTCTGAGGATCCTTCTCTCAAATGCTGCAATGGATCTCTCTAGAGCTTTTGTTAGTACCCAGGTTTCAGAGGCATATATCAAGACTGGCTTTATCAGGGTTTTGTACAATACAATTTTGGTATTTCTTTTGACTAGCTTTGACCTTAATTGTCTTTGGAGACCGTAGTAACAACGATTTGCAGCCATTATCCTCCTCCTAATTTCATCCTGTATGTCGTTGTTACTAGTTACTGTGGAGCCCAGGTAAGTAAACTCTTTGCTCACCTCAAAATTATAGCCACCAGCCGTGAAGATTCGTAGAATCGGACCATTTGCATATTTATTGGATACAGCTAATTTGTTGGCTTGTGGGATGTGCTGTGATGGTAAAGTAAAATATAATATAATTCTAAGAATAAAAATTGAATTAACATGTCTTTTGGTATTTCTGTGATTCATTATATATATTGAAGTATTTTTGATCGCTCACCTTAAAACTGAGATCAATTTTTGCAGCTCAATGTTTATAATAATAATAAACATTTTGTTTCTCGATATCAATTGTCCACTTGTAGTCGCACAAATAGTATAATAGAGTTCGTCGGTAGCTTGGAGGTAGAGTCTCGGCCTCATGCACATGAAGTCCGCGGTTCGATCCCAGGTGTCGGCAAACTCCCCTTTCACGACACAAACTAAATCTTACTGTGAAAGGTGTATAAGGTTGTGATTGGGTTTATAACAAAAACCCAGACATCTTTTTAAAAAAAAGTCTACTTTCCATGATATAAATAAACATTTTTTTACAATATGAAAAGTTTTTTTCGTGTGTAGGTAGATCAGGAGTTATTAAAATATAAGTAACCCATGTTATTTTAGATTTATGTACACGTCCCAGAGGAAGTGGATACAAAATAATAATGTATATAGTTGCTTATTATCTACATACATACATACACAATACATGAGTTAAATAAACCGTGAAATTGTTCTCATTTTGCAATATAATAAATTTCTAAATCGAAAAAGTGTCGGCTCCCGAGAGTTTCGGTTATGTGAGCGTTTACTGTATCGAATACATATTATTTTTTACGTACATAAGGTACATACAGTACGCGCTATTTAACACTAATACATACTAGGTATCACGTCGTTTCCCTTGCGGTGTAGGCAGAAAGAATCGAGCGTCATTTCCTCTTGTCTTTTCACACGATTTTTGCTTTCATCACATCCATGAAATTCCTCATACACGCTACTTTACTATTTATTGTTTTCAGCATGTGTCTGTCTTTTAAGATCTGGTCTTCATGGCCTAGCGTACGTACTATCAGATTAGGACCATAAATTAATTAATTCAAATTAACTTTTCGCAAAAAAGTCGTTGGTAAATTTACCAAAGATTTGTTTGCGAAAAGTTAATATTATAGATTCGTACTAATGAATCGCTTGTACTATCTCTGGTCCTCACCTGATAGTACGTAGGTACCAATGATTCGTTGTGAACTTTTGTTAGTATTTTTCTCAGTGTGCATACTTTTATTTTTCTCATTCTGTCCTCGTGCATTCTTTCCACATGTCCAAACCATCGTAACCTATTTACATTCATTTTGGTTATTATTACACCAACTTTTATGCAGACATCTCTATATTGTGTAAACACGATTCTCCAATCGAGATGTCTTAAAAAAAATGAAGATGAGTGGAAAACCTCATTGCTGAATGTATTAAATACATAATTATTTTACACGTAACATTTAACGAATACAAATTTATTAATAATTACACCTCAGGTAGATATTTTAAATTAGATTATTAGTGATAACATTACGACTCACGGTTGCGTGTCTCAACAGTTCAGCTTACTGTATTAGGGTGTAGTAGTAGTAGTAGTATTAGAAGAAGTAAGTAATAAGCCAGAAAAGACATGTTACACCCACACTATACCTTATATATTAATAAGTACTTAATATTTAGTATCTATATACTATTATTTACGCAGTGGATGTCATTATTAAACTATTTATAGACTTCTTGAATCACTCAAGAACCAGGTTGGTGTAATTACCTGAATTTAGTATGATACTTGTAAGAATAATGTAGAATTTACACCCTTTATCGTTGAAGAAATACCTATTTGTTTATTTATTTATTTACCTTATAGAGAGACACACATATACACACATGCAGAGTTGACGAAACATTTATGAAAATAAATAGATAATTAAATGATAAGCTGATAAAGCCAGCCCCCTAATTAAGCGTGTCTGCAGCTTGAACCATAAACAGCTAATAAACTATCAACAGTTTTTCGGTAGAGATTATCTGTAAAAACGATAGGTACCCTTTATGTGCAATATACTTTTTTTAATTACGAATGGCACATAAGGGACAAAAGCTACAAATGTCTTTTCAAACTACAGTTTGAATAAGATATTACCTACATGACATTGTCGAATTTGAGTCACTTTAAATAAAGTGCGTGTAAAACCATTTATAATAATTTAATATATTATTTATTTGACTCTATTTATCTCATCCAGCATAATGGAGGATGCCTTTTCTGAGCGTAAGGGTCTACTTGCAGTGTTTTTTGAGAACATAGGGCTCAGAAAGTGACTGGGGTGCCATAGTATTCAAGGTTTTGTATAGATACATAATATTATACATGTACGATGCGTATGATGTATAATTAATTTTCTATTTATAAAACATAATATTATATTATGTAATAGTTACGTATTTATTTTATGAATTAAAGACTCTACGCGTTTATTTATTATTCAGATATTTTACTTCCCCCTTACGTCACAAATCTAGGGTTGTAAGTAGAGGAAACTGAACAGCTGACAACATTATTTATTTATTTATTTTACTGTATTATCAATAACTGTATATTGCTTGTAACATCAACAATTACAAAGTATCACAAAATTATAAACTATACAATTTATTTTGCAGAATCAAACCCAAAATCCAATTCAGAGAAAATTAGGACCATGATCTTTACGATATTATAGATGACGTTGAACGACCTTTTAATATGATTCACTTATTATCTCTGAACTCTCACAAAATATACATAAAAAGTCGTTTTTGACATCGAACGAAATTGTATTATTATTGTAATGTTTTTATTGTGTACCTAATTATTTTATTATTTTTTTACTTATTTTTGTGCATTTTGCAGAGCATTTCTAAACTACTGAATTGGCTCAAGTTTTTCAGATTTTGGGTAAAAAAAAAATAAAAATACACATGATCATTCAATATTAAAACTTTTTATATAAACTGTTTCAATAGCTTCTTAAATTATTCACCAATAATTCACATCATCATCATCATCATCATCTCTAGCCATCTCTCCACTGCTGGATGTAGGCCTCTTCCATATTCCTCCATCTTTTTCTCTCCTGCGCGACTGCTGTCCACCTCCTACCCGCGACATGAACGATATCGTCAACCCATCTTTTCTGCGGTCGACCCACTCCCCTTTTTTGATCCCACGGTCTCCAGTTCACGATTCTAGGTGTCCATCTTTCAGTTCCCTGTCTAGCCACATGACCCGCCCACTGCCATTTCATTTTTGTGACACGAATAATTCACATAATACGCTCAAAAAAGTTTTTTTTAATGAGGGCAATAGTTTCCCTGTTGCATCTCTTTCATAGATTTATGACTTTATTACGAACATGCATACATTCATAGTATAAAAATTGATTTTAAAATGCTTTTTATATTGAACAGAATCAGCCATTTTCACCTCGATTGTAGCCTACAAACTTATTCAAAATAAACTGCATTGTGTTCTATAATCCAAATATAATATTAACGTCCTTACTTAAATATATCATACGTACTGCGGCATTAATTTGAAAATAGAATTTATACTGTAACTCCATTCGAAATCTATTAGTGAAATTAAAATTTTCAAATTCGTTCCATATTTGAAAATAATAATTTTGTTTTGTTCTTGTTCAGTGTTGCCACTATGGTGGAAATGATGAGAGTCGACTATGTGGCGCCAAAATTCTGTAGTACCTACTTATGTAGCTAGAGGTAGATTATGTCGTATTTAGCCTACGGTATTCACTTCAGATTACCTACTAAGCTTTACATTCTATTTCTACTATCCCATCACTTTATACGCTACATGTGGAATAGCTAGCAGACCAGCAGGGTTACTCTTGACAAAACTAAACACGATCTTAATCTAGTCTTGATCTTGATCATACGACGCACGAAGAGACTATGGTTAAAAACACCGCACTATCGCTAACGCGCGATCGGTTTGCGTGTATTTTTGGCCAATAGTCACTTCGTGCGTCGTATGATCAAGATCAAGACTAGATTAAGATCGTGTTTAGTTTTGTCAAGAGTAGCCCTGCAGGAGCATTTAATAAACATATAAGCTGTACTCTCTGTGCGAATAAAAAATACGATATTTTAAATAGTTGGCAAACCTCATTGTTGAGCCTGCATAGGTACCATTCCGTTAAAATTTCTACCTATCTATACCAACACGACATCTCCCACCATTGGGGTAGCTATGACGTCTTCTCCGTGCTATTAAAAATAAGCCATTCATGATGGATGACCTTATCATGCTGAATAGAAGATGTTTAATATTTTATACATGACTTTTACAGGACACTCGAAAACTTACAGAAAAGAGAAGTAACCAAAAAATAAAGCAATTACTACTACTTCTTCTACTATCCCAACACGACATATCCTACATGTAGGGTAGCCAGCAGACTAGCAGCATGTAAAAAACATACAAGCTGTTCTCACCGTGCCAACAAAAAAATACGACGTTAAGAATGTGTGAATGAATTAATGTGAATGCTGAATTTAAGATTTGGAACGTGTTTATTTTTATGCGTTTAGTCTGCATTTTGTCTGCTGGTCTACCCCACTTGTGCGAGAGGTTGTGATGGTATGGATACATAAAGGATTCGTTTGTATATTCTCCCTTTTATAATATTCACATTATTTAATTATAAAGGTATATATAATAATGTATACATATTTTTAATTGCGTCACTTATACAAAACAAGAATATCATATTTCCTATGATAATAATATTTGCATAGAAAGTACTCGTTTCGTTACAAAACACTGTTTATTTACTACAAGCGTATGTAACCCGGCATCGCTCGGGTTTAATTAAATAGAAAACCTTGCAAATACATTTACGTGGATAAAAGAAGTAAAAAGCTCCTCCCAATGAGAAAACTTAATTTTTGACTCCCTACATGCCCATAGCTTAGTAACAATAAATAGGTAGGTACCTACATCATAAAAAAGCATTGCAAATCTCTAAATGAAAAATCTTGAAGTTTGATACCTCACATGCCCATATTTAGGTAAAAAAAATAGGTAGGTACCTACATCGAAAAAAGTGCTGAAAAACTCTTCCCAATGAAAAATCATGAAGTTTGATACCTCACATGCCCATACTTAGGTAAAAAAAATAGGTAGGTACCTACATCGAAAAAAGTGCTGAAAAACTCTTCCCAATGAAAAATCATGAAGTTTGATACCTCACATGCCCATACTTAGGTAAAAAAAATAGGTAGGTACCTACATCGAAAAAAGTGCTGAAAAACTCTTCCCAATGAAAAATCATGAAGTTTGATACCTCACATGCCCATATTTAGTTAAAAAAAATAGGTAGGTGCCAACATCGAAAAAAGTGCTAAAAACCTCTTCCCATTGAAAAATCTTGAAGTTTGACACCTCAGATGTTCACATTTATGTAAAAAAATAATAAGTAGGCACCTACATGGAAAAAAAAGTACTAACAACCTCGTCCCGATGAAAAAGCTTGAAGTTAAGAAATTCCACATATTGGTAGGTACCTACATGGAAAAAGTGCTAAAAACCTCTTCCAAATGAAAAATATGTGAGCTCGACACCTCGAAAGCTCATATTTTATTTAGAAAAATAGGCGGGTACCTACGTGCAAAAACTACTAAAAACCTCATCTTAATGTAAAAACTCGAAGATTGTCATCCCAAATTTCTATAAGAAAAAAAGGGTAAACATCCCTTTTCGTGAAAAAATTGTAGTCACATAAATGTTAAAATATTATAATTGTCCACATTCGAATTTGTATTTTTGGTTTGCAGTGCATAAATGGGTATTTGCTATGAAATTAAAAAAAGTCAAGAATAAATTGTCATATAAGTATTTACTCTTTATTCCCAAAAAACCTTAAAAATGGATTATCTGCATCCTTCAATATTTCAGAATATTTTACTATCAAATATTTCATAATTTATGTAAAAAATATTAGGTGAAAATAAATAGGTTCCCACTCATTGAAAATCATTTAACATTGTTTATGGATTTTATAGGTAAAACTATTATTATTCTACAGTATAGCTTTCTATGGTTTCATAATGTCTTCCATTATGAAAATAGCCCAATATGTCAAAAATATGCAATTTTTATTCACGTAATTCAAGAGCTTTTCTCATTAGCAAACACGATATTTTATTACGAAAATAAACCCTAAATATTTAGTTTCAGAATTGTTGTATTAATTGTTACATCCATTTTGATATTAATTCAATACAATGAAAAATGTTTGACTGTGAATATTGCTATTTACTAAATCTTGCATTAATTTTACATACATTTTGTTGCTAATTTTGTGACATGGTCGCATTAAAATTAAAATATCTTTATCAATACGTAAGATATTTAAAATGTTTTTAGCCTTAAACCTGCCCAGAAGATGAGACCTTGTATAGAGTGTATTATTTTACTTCGGTCTTTCCTAATTTCTGAGTCCATTAAGGACATACGTACATACATACATACATACATACATACATACGAACGGACTCAAATATTTATGTGTGGATTAATATCTAACAATAAAAAACACTGTTACCTTCTCTCTGTCACATGACACCGCATGTGATGGAAGCTTAGGTCCCTATGTAATATCTACCTGTTTTCAATTTTATCTGTAAACTAATATCTGAAATAATAATTGTCATATACCTATAATGTATCTATAATTTCTATTTAAGTTATGGAAACTCATATGCTCACATTAATTGTTCACAATATTCTTTATTCAGCCTGATTCCCACACTATATAATTAAGGAAGCATGTACTTGGATCTATTGTTTGGTGTTGAGGATAAGGAAGTCATTCAGAATAATGTGGCATATCTCATCGCTGACCTGCAGATATTATTTGTCTTACACGTAAGATTTTACGAACACTTGCCTTTTCAAAATACTGGACAATTTCCAGAAAACAATGGAAGACCTTTTTTACCGGGGACTTCACAGTTTGTAAAATTTTACGTTGTAGAAAGGAGTCAATCCAGTAAATGAAAACTATTCGATATTTAAAATATTTGCCATTTACTTTTCAGACATTTCGAGTGAACCATAAATTTTCATGCGTTGCATTATCTATGCTTGCTTTATAAAAGCACTCATTTTTTATCCTAAACATGCAGACATTTTACATCCTGGTATATATTTTTAGTCTATAAAAACCCATTGAGAACATAACGCCAGCGCACTTCCCAAAGCTCTGGGCCCTTAGTCAAAACACATTTTAGCGTTATGTAGTCGTTGAACTATATAGACGACTTTGCGAGAAAGCATCAACTTCAAATTTTAGATACAAAAATTGATACTTTCTCGCAAAGTCGTCTATAGCCGAACGTACAAAGGTACATAACGCTAAAATGTGTTTTGACTAAGGCTGCTGTAGTCTCTGTTATACAGGAGAGACGATGTTCATGGTTGGGCTATGTTTCGAGAATGTCCAGTTATAGTTGTCCAAAAGAGCACTATTCTTTCATCTACAAGGGTTCCGACGACCCAGACGTCCCTCTTTCACAATATATTGTTCCAATGACAACGACTCCAGAAGGCTAAAAAAAGACGTGAGAAGAGGTAATTTAATTGATGTAAATGCACTCTGAATGGAGGAGGCTGGTCTTTGGCCCGTGATCCCGAGAGGAGCGTTGAAGGAAGAGATGATAATAATGATAGAAGTATCATAAAATATGTTTGAAAATCTTTGTGACTTCGTAGAGATAGATAAAAATACTATTCGATTTTCAAAAGTTAATGTAGCGTGCATGTGACGTCGTAATATTTTCGAAAAAATAAAAACTGAATGTTGCCATATTGAGATAATTTATCTTTCTATTCTCATATATATCTATGACTTGCATTATCGCCATCATAACAACTTCGCATATATGTTGTAGGAAAGAGCCTAAGTAATTTTTTTTACTTTAAAATTTTACAAGTCTTATTATGTCATTTTCAGCATTTTATTTCAAATAAATAGCAAGCAATAAGTTTACTAATAAAGGACCCACATAATATTAATGATGGTAATTTGAAGCAAATTAAAAGAAATATATGTTTACAGTATTTGCATATCTATGTATAACATTGATTTAAAAAAATATATGTATTCTTAAGTAATATGATTTTGATAAAAAATCAAATGAGCTCTCCAAATAAAATTTAAGTTAAAGTTAGTTCACTGAAACACAAAAGTCGTCTCTTGAATATATCGAGACTACAATCAAGATACCGACTACCTAATGAAATGTATCATTTTATAAATTCCTCAAAAAATTAACTTAAAAATTATAAAATATTGATCACACCCCTTTCTACTACAATCACTGTACATTTTTCTATTCAGTTTGAACTACAAAAGCCCCATTTCCCGCCAACTTACGTTTGAAATAAGAATTTTCACGATTATGTAAGTAAGTATCTATCTACCGACAATACACACATCTTGAAGATATTATTACCACACGGAATAACTTATTCCAACTATTTTGACTTGTTTTAACTCATTTATGACACGTTACTACGACAGAAATTAACGGACATTATTTAGACTCTATTTTCCGTCCGTCGATTGTCTATGGCGCGTTCTGACCATAGAACATCAGCTGCCAATTGAATAATTAAAAATGACGTGATTGGACAATGTTTATTTGATACAGTTTATCTTTTCATCACCCGGCATTACAGTATTGACCTACGCGCCAACTGATGTCAACAAAATCCGAATAAAGAACAATCCCCCAAAAGTGAGAAAGCTAGCAAACCAACTGCATGTTATAAACATGCAAGCTGTCGGAACAATTATAATTACCTAAGTATCAATAGTAAAATCGCCCAATATAAAAACTATAGTCCCTTCGCTCATAATAATAATTATGATTGGCTGGCTACCACAATTACAAGAAAAACGTAATGAGATAATATGTATGCATGAATGATAGATGATATATTCGGCGCCGTTTAATGGAGCATCCGTCTCAAGGGTGCGGGAAACTATGTTGGAAGAGCGATGTCTTCAACTTGCTCCTAAACGTTGTTTTCGATCGGTTTTTACGAAGGTCCTCGGGGAGTCGGTTCCAGATGATGGATCATATTAGAAGCAGGACTTATTTGCTCTATTGATCTCGTCCAGCATCTTGGTGGATGTCTTAGCTGAGTGTAGAGGAAAGGAATTGTAAAGATTGTAATAATTGTATATTTATTGCTAGATAGATGTTCATATACATGTGCGCATTATACTATATTATGTACCTATATGTAATTTGTGTTGTAATAAACAAACGACGCGCGACCGGATTTTTTGAATTGGCGCCAAAATGTATTTTGAAAATTGAGCTGAGCATTGAAACAAAACAGTGGTGATAATAAAGAGAAATAATAGAGCAATATATTCATAGAATAAATTCTATTGTTTTCATTACACGATAGACAATAATATTTTAAGAGAAAAATTCAATTCGTTTGTACATGCAGTCATAAAACTTGTGTTTAATTTATTATGATAGAGTCTTGAATTTCCATTCGTAATGTTCAAGGTTCGTATCCAATAACCGACTTGTTTAACTCATTTAAGTAATAAGATTTACTATTTTAATTTATGACCAGTGTGGCGCTGAGATAACGCTCTTGCCTTTGAGTCACGATGTCCCGGGTTCGATTCCCGGCTAGGACAAAATGAAAATGATATTTTTCAAATTGTAATTACATGTATATATGAGTTTAGTGCATTGTACGTATATGTGTGTATCGTCGTATTAGTGCGTGCAAAATTCATATCTTAATTTGGGACAAGCTCAATCTGTGTATATTGTCTACACATGTTATGTTATGTAAGGTTACTTACCAGTTTCTATTTAAACTAAAAATAATGTTTATCGATGTATTTTTACAGTTAACCATTGTATGAGGTCATAATTATTTGTAAATTTAATTGTGTTAGATTTACATAAAAATAATGTTCTTGGACATAATATTTTCACATTTTAACGCAAAACTTTAAAAAAAAATGTTTTCTTATCAAAACAGTGATGGAGCCCCGGCTGAGAATAGATCTCCATTTTTATGCTGCAAATTTTCGAGTATTCCGCTCTCAAAGGTAAAAAAAATCAGTAGGACATGGTGTACAAAATATTTAGTATCTTTCATTCAGCCATAAGATATGGCATTCAGGTGTTTTGCCTTAATAAAGCAATGATGAATATACATAAATAAAAATGATTTTTAATATAGGGTAAAGTACGCTATATTGTACCGCCTATTAAATCGTACCACCTCAATATTTCCAAAACTATGCATATTTTTTATAACATTTCGACTCGAATTTAATTGCATAAACTTATCTCTCTTATTGACGTATTCATTTGATTGGTTTGTGTCAAAATAAATACGTAATGAACAAAATATTATTTTTTGGGAATTTGATATATTTTTTTCAGTTGGTATCTAAGGGTATAACACATTAATAGGTAATTATATTACTTTGTAATCATGACTGTTTTAATTCGTTATTTGTATAGTTTTTAATAGTATTTGCGATTCGAGCACAAGTTTAGAGTTTGGTTTGATATTTGTTATTTTCTCGTATTTGAGCGAGTTCGTTAAATCGTACCACTATGATACTTCTAAATCGTACCGCTACGATATAGAGAACCTTTAGTAGTAAATATTTGGTATATTTTTAATTTATTTGGTATAAATGGAAAATAATCTCAGAAATTGTTATGGTTTTTAGAGTAAATAGTTCTTTCTCCATATCACGTTGTACTAGGCTAAATATATTTTAAGAAGTATTATTATTTGTTTTGTTAAAGTTGTGCTATTTTTAGTATGAAATTTACGTAGAGGTACGATTTAAATACCAGTGGTACGATATAGTAGACCGGTCTGCTATATCGTACCGATGACTACTTTTTTTTCAAAACTATTTTTTATAATGTTCATGTCATTATAAAAAGATAATTAGATAGCCAACTAAATACTCTGTCATTTGGTATATTCAAATGTTTACCATGATTTTTAGTTTTTGCAAAAAATCACTTCTCGCAAAACCGGTACAATTTAGCCAACCTTCCCCTATGTATACACCAAGTTATCTAAAGAAATTTCTGAAGGTTCTCACATAGCTAATATAACGGCCCAGATTAGAAAGTACATTTATAAAAGTAAGTCCCTTGAAACTGCGGGTATTAAAATAAATAATAGTTTCTCTCATCGTTGTCTCTCATGGCAATTTCATAATATTATACCTAATTTATGTAATAATAATATTATTATTATTACTTAATAATAACCAGCGATGGGAAAGTCACATAGCGTGAAATTTTTATAATGCATTATACCATAAGCACAGATCGACAACCTTTGGAAAAAAGACGTCATTTATATTATTAATGTAGGTATTGTTGACGATATACAAGTTTGCGAGTTTATTTCTTAAACAAATATTACAAAAGGTAATCATCTGTTTTCAAAATATGGAGTCCTTTCTGAATTTTTTAGTGAAAACACTCCTCGGCCTGTTTGGTTCGTAGATGTGTTGCAATGTCCACGGAATCTCAGGACATTTTGTAGGTTTTTTTGAGACTCGGGTCTCTCGGTGGGATCTATTTCGTCAACCAGGCTGAGGTCGAGACCCCGGAGTTACCCCCAGCTGAGGAGAGGGTGTCTTGGGATTAAGATTTTCCCCATACGGCGTGGTTCGCTGTCTCATTTTTTGTTTCGTCCTGTTTTTCCTGTTTCCCTTGGTGCAGAATAGGTTAGGAGGGATGTCCCTTTTGGTATTTGCTGTCTGAATGCCCATTAATAAGTCTCTGGATATCTTATTTCGGGCTTTGGTTCATAACATATTACTTATATTTTAATGTCTGTATTTTGATCGCTCAGTGACTTCCATTGTTTTTTCTTTCTTCATTTATTTGTAATACGTTTATATTTTCACATCCTATCTTCTTGAGAGGGACATCGAAGACGTGAATGTAGCTTTAAAGATTACCACGTATTGGTTTTTGCAGCCTGTTTTCAGGCACGCCATGTGGCCCGCTCGTGAGGTCAAAAGTTTTGGTTGGAAAATCGGATAAATAGAAGTCTCGCGATTTCTGAAGCATCGCGACTTCTGAAGTATCCGGGCCTAGGAGAAAGCATCAACTATGTGATTCTTTTTAAATAATATTTTACTCCTAGCCCTTCATCAGTTGTTCCTCCATAGGTTTCTTTATGACTTATTCGTGACGTGAAGTGAAAATTGAAGATGTGATCATGTCGTAAATACGTATTATATGAAAATTCGTAACAAATCACCTTTGATTTAATATTGCTAATCAACAAGAGTTTTTTTTATCCATAAACTTTCTAAATTACCGTAATTTCAATTACAATGAATAAAACAATTATGAGACATTAAAACAATGTTATACAAACAAAAAAATTAATTTCAAAAGCTTTCAAATAAATTATTGTTGACAATTAACATATTTTTATTACTATGAACTTACACGCATAAAATAATGTCTATAAAAAGTTGTTTAACAAAAGTAAAATTAAACAAACAACAATGATAATAATAATTAATTATATTATTTTAAGTTTTACCAAATGTTTACATGAGCTTAAAGCTTTAAACATCCCTAGTGAGTATCTTACTTCCCCATTAATGTGAGCTTTTCAGTATTTATACAACCTACTTATACTCTGTATAAAATGACGTGTTTTTAAAGTTCTTACGTTATGATTTTGGTTACAGGTACAGTAGTGCGACTATTTATTATAATGATTCCGAGTTTTTCTTCTTTACGTTATTTTGTGTCAGATCTTACAAATTTTTGACTATCATTTATAAGAATACGTCCCTATCTTGAGCAGCCTAAAACAGTTCCTCAACGCTTTTCCTGTCCACTCACTTATATTGAGGAGATCTGCCTCTTCCCATTACCTCTTCGATCCTTTACCTTGCCTTTGAGCATGTAACCTGAACAAAATACTTTTCCGATTTTGACATTCGATAGCAATTAACCATTTGATCCGACTTTTGAAAATATTTTGTATAAGTGACCAAATAAATTTGGGGTATCCGCAGCATTCTTCAAAGAATATATGTTTCTCACAAGGTACTAAATTTTGGAAAAAAATTATCCCTTGAATCAACTAAACAGGATGATATTCGGGTTGGAAAAAGGAGTCACTGTTTTGATGATTTATCGCTATTTTCTTTACATTCCTACTTTTTCTTCTCTCATTTCGAAGAGGACTGTAATAGGTTAGTGGACGTAAATTAAATAATACCTATTTTACCACCATCCATTCCATTAAGGACTCTTCTACAAAAAGCGTAGCCAGCGCGCCAACTACTTACAACAAACATACAAGCCTTCCTCACCGTTCCAATAAAAGTTTAGACATTCAAGCTGGGTGGCATACCTCACCGCTGAATTAAATAACTGATAAAAGAAATTTTATAATATACTTGCATTCTAAATTTCTATCTATCTCCTCCATCGCCAAATTTTCAAATTGGTTTACAAATTTGAAATAGTTAACACTCTCTTCGGTTGTGTTTAAATAAATTTTCTCAGATTCTCAAATCTAGTATATTTAGTCAACTTTTCAAAAGTGAGAACCAATTTTATTTAGAAGTAGCTATGTGCGTGATCAACCCTAAAAACCTCCTTGCGTTCGACTGCTAGCCCACCCCTGGGAGATAGAGCTATCTATGCAGAGGGACAGCAAACTTGAATGAGAAGTCGTGTTACTACTAGGTACCTATGTGATATTATGATAGGTAATGGTATGATCTCTTATCTAAGACTACTGATGACATGAACACAACTTATTGATGAAGGGAAGGACTATAAAATATGTTGTACATCATTACGAGGAATAAATAATATGCTAGGACATTCGTCAAAATATGCACGTAATATGCAAGTGATATATGCACGTACGTAGATAATATCGACTGTCTAGTTCCACAACTAAACAAGTCAAAATTTTAGAAAATTTTGATTAAATTGGAAATACATATAATCAATTTCACTCTATCAATTCCACAAACAAATAATTATAAAAAAAATCACAGTTCTCTTTATATATTAAATATTAAGTTAATGAAAAAAATATTAATGTTCATATTTATTATTCCACAAATAAATATTTTGAATTGTTTAACTATTGAAGAGAACAAAGACAACATAATGTCACTAACAATACAATTATTCTATAGAATATTTCACTTTCTGTTGTGTAATTAAGCATAATTTACATAAATACACTAAAATGACAAAAATGACGATTTCTCGAATATAAGACATTTCGACTTATTGAGTTACAGTCGATATTTGCATAAGATGGTTTGGAAAAGTGAAGCGAATGGAGGATGAAAGGATGACGAGTATGACGTATTTATCTGAAAGAGGGGGTGTGAAAAAGCGAGGACGTCAAAGAACTACACCTGGCTTGACCACGTGGAATTAATGCTCAAGGAATAGTTGAGTAAGAGAAATTGACATGCATGTAGATATGAGAAAATGTCTTTGTAGAAATCAACATAGACGTCAAAGAACTACACCTGGCTTGACCACGTGGAATTAATGCTCAAGGAATAATTGAGTAAGAGAAATTGACATGCATGTAGATATGAGAAAATGTCTTTGTAGAAAAAATAAAACAGGTGTTTTATTCTACTAAAGATTATATTTTGTGAGAGAGACGTCTTTCGTCTTATGAGGACATTGTCAATCTCTGATAGGATTGACAATGTCCTCATAAGACGAAAGACGTCTCTCTCACAAAATATAATCTTTAGTAGAATAAAACACCTGTTTTATTTTTTCGATATGGAATTCTACTACCTTAACACCGACACAGTGAATAAAGAAGTCTTTGTAGAAATCAACATGCATGCAGATATGGGAATCTTTAAATGGATTTAAATACGCCGTCAAGAAGTATTTATTGTCTTCTAACTCAGCATCTGTACCCTAACCCCTTCCTTTAGTTTTTAAAGTTCCCGGACTTTTTTTTTCTCTTTTTCAAATTATGACATCCATGATAGGTGAATGATGAATCGTTGAATTTATGAATTTTATGACATTTTTACAGTGTTACAAAGAGAAAACCTATATTCTACTATATTCTTTTAAACATGGCGTTCTATTCTTTCTGCCTAACCCATCTGGGGCACGCTGTAAAGTGCATAGAAACATAAGATTTCTGGGTATTTAGTATTTTGCCTATTTTGTTTGATTATTTTATGGTTTTGCATATTATTTTATGTTGATGATCTTGGGTGAAAGTTACTAACGTGATAAACACATGTCCCTAATATAGCATTCTGTGTTACAACAACCTACATAAAACATATTATGTAGACATGATAAGAAGGACTTCATACTAGACTAATGTGATTCTAGATACGTTATGATTCTAGACTTTGAAGGCCTTGCAACTTATCGGAGAAGGATGTTATTGATGGTAACAAATGTATGAAATGTTGTAATAATGTACAGTGGTGAAAATTAGAAGCTGTACACGTTAAGACTATAATTATTGTGCATTTTTTTTTACTTATTTACTTAACATAATATTATATTATGATTTTTTTAAAGATATCTCTGGGTTTTGTTTGTTATAAACCCAAATACAACCTTTTACACCTTTTACAGTAAGATATTAAAAGTTTATGTCGTGAAAGGGGAGTTTGCCAGCACCTGGTATCGAACCACGGACTCCTTGTTCACGAGGCCGAGACTCTATCTCCAGGCTACCGACGTACTCAAGTAAATAACACAATATCGAAAATATATCTCTATACGAGGGTGGGGTGAAAAGTTCTCGGCCTGACAATGAAAGACTGCGGTTATCAGATTTTTTTTATTTATATTTTACTACATAATCTCCCTTGACTTCAAAACACTTGATCCAGCGTTTCTCCAACATCAGTACTCCTTCCAGGAAGTGAAAGTCTGGAAGGTTGCGAAAATATTTATCTACAGCCCTTTCAACTTCTTCATCGGATACGAAAAGCTTCCCAGAAACAAATTTCTTGAAGTTTGGGAACCAAGAAGTCTGAGGGTGCCAAATCAGGAGAATAGGGGGGATGGACTAGCAAGTCATACCCCAAATCTTGCAGTTTTCCCATCGCCAACACACTCTTGTGTACGGGTGCGTTGTCTTGGTGATAGATGATTTTTGTTTCTTCATACCAGGCCTCTTTTCGCGAATTTCGCCATCCAGATTGGTTAAAAAGTTTGGAGTAATATTTGTTTGTGATTGTTCTACCTTTTGCAAGGTTATCAATTACCAGGATAACTTTTCCATCCCTAAACACGCTAGCCATGACCTTTCCAGCAGATGAAATCGACTTCGCTTTCTTTGGAGCTGAACCAGCTTCCACCCATTGCTTGGACTGCTGTTTTGTTTCTGAAGTGTAGTGGTGGACCCATGTCTTATTCATGGTGACAAATTACCGCACAAAATTGGTCGGATCCCTATTCTATCGGTCCAAAAATTGCTGCGAAAATCATTTGCGAATTTGTTTTTGATCGGCATTCAACAAATGCGGCACCCTTTTCGCGCGGAGCTTTTTCATCCCTTATTCTTTAAGCTAAATGTTTCCGACCCTTTTTTTCGATATCCCTACAGCTTCAGCTATCTCATGCACCTCAGTTACCTGTCGGCCAACACGGAATCATGCACTTTTTCGATGGTTTCCGATATGGCTGTGGTTTTTGGCCATCCTTCACATGGGTCATCTTTGAGGGGTGTGCGACCACCTTTAAATTCAGCTGCCCATTTTTTAACGGTTGACATTTAAGGAGCAGAGTCCTCGTAAACTTTTGTCAACTTTGGATGTATTTCCGTAGGGGTTAATCCATCTAAAACGAAGAACTTTATGACCGCACGATACTCAAATTTATTCATTTTCATGAAAAACAAGCAAGACGTCGACTGCGAAAATTCGTGTGAAGAAACTACTTAAGAGAACAAGTTGAAATTTGTCATATGAACTAATGACACATGCACCCAGGTAAAGAATACAATTTTTTGCTGATTGGAGTAACATCTCTGTGTCAGGCCGAGAACTTTTCACCCCACCCTCGTATATACCATCTCGGCATATCCCACATGTGGGGTAGCGAGCAGATCAGCTGCATGTAATAAACATGTACGCTGTCCTCCCCGTAGGTACTAACAAAAAAATATGACATGGGTGTCAAACATCATTGCTGAATTTAAGATGTTTTTTACAAACACCTGCCTTTTACAGGACACTTGAAAAATTACAGAAATAAGTGGAAGACCTATAAGAATATGTAAAATTTTATTTACCTATCTTTACCCTCATAACGTATCCCCAGTGGGGTAGGCAGAGATAACAGAAAGCCACATAAATAATTATATCCTTACGGATATACTTCTTTTACTTCTTCCACAATCATAAATTTCTCAAACATCCATGCGGCCATCCATGAGCATTTGATCTACGTGGTCAATCCACGTAGTTCTCGGTCGTCCACGTTTTCTCATACCCTCTCTTTCAGATAAACACACCCTCTTCGTCATCGTTTCATCACTCATTCGCTCTACATGTCCAATCCATCGAAACTCATTTAGACTAATAGTAGGCTAATTCTTCTTATAGGCTTGTAGGAATTGTCGTTACGGTATATAAATAAATAAATATAATTAAAATTACACAGTAAAATTAAATATATTTATTTTACAATTTAAAATGAAGTGTTACAAAGTTAATGCCCGTACAATCAATGAACTATAATTCAATTGAAAATTTCCATTAATTCAACCTCATCCCTAAATCATAATGTCCAAGTAATAAAACATCGATTCAATTTCTAAGTTTTATCATCTCGCCACATGGCAATCTCTTACAACTCGCCGTTAACATTTATGATAATTGAAATATTAAGAATTTACAACACTTTACTTTGAAAGTGGTCATTCCAGAAACATCTGAAGCCATGAAAATTATGTCCCCTACAATTTATGCGATCTTAGGGTTGAATAATTCAGA
The DNA here is from genome assembly GCA_947579605.1 of Athripsodes cinereus. Classification (NCBI taxonomy): domain Eukaryota; kingdom Metazoa; phylum Arthropoda; class Insecta; order Trichoptera; family Leptoceridae; genus Athripsodes; species Athripsodes cinereus. The sequence continues at coordinate 24,587,863 of OX388318.1, forward strand.
TTTTATTTCGTACCTGCTATACTTTATGGGTTTATGTTGAAAATACCACTTTCCCGAATATTTCAGAATTAATATATTTATTTATTTTACTATAAAACATTCTGTCATCTAAAAGACGGCGTCCTAATGGAGTCAAGTCTTTTATCTTAATGCTCAATATTTTATTATTTTAATTTAACTATTATAAAATTTTGAATTGACTTGTAATTGTCACAAATTTGATTAAAATGAGAAACAATTATGTGCGTTCTAATTGTAGGTATTACGAGTATTACTTGTCACAAATTATATTCAATAATTCATATATTTTTAAATTTGTATATATTTTAATTAGTTTGAAAATAATTTAACACCTTTATTGAAACTAAAATAACGAAAATAATCATCTTTATTGAAACTAAAAACAATGTATTAAAATATTGTAATTTTGAATCATTATTAGATAATATTTGAATTTTTAAAAACTAGACGTCAGAGGTATCAGGCAGCTACTACGAGCGCCATCCACCATATCTGTTATTACAAATGTATATTTTTTTACGCGGCGACAGAATTGCCATCCACACTTCTCAGCATTATACAACCAGATAAGTCTCCATATGATCAGTCATGGTCACACAAAAACTTAACAGTCTAATGCCGGGAAAAATTCACCTATCCAGATATACAGGATATCAAAGGATTAGGCTCAAAACGCGGGATCAAAATACCAGCATTGTGCCTGAAATATATGTGTTCAAAAACTTTTTTACAATATTGCAAGTGTTTATTATAATAGATTTTTGAATTTTAATATACAAATTAACCGGTAAATCTATTTTTTGTAAATTATTTATTAAAGATTTCGGAGTTACCCCTGTAGCTGACATGACTAAAGGTATTATATAAACGGATCTGGAATGCCAAATATTTTTATTTGATGGGCACACTTACATACCAGTATTATTACTGACTGACTTCACTTCCACGCTTCCATCACACCGCAGGGGAACAAATATTTTCTATCCACTAGTCCACTCTAGCACCACAGAAACATCTAACGAATTTCCAGAACCTGAGAGTGCCGAGAGGTCCCGCAGACCTAATAGGAAGAGCCCGATAGACAATAATGTCCCAGAAAGAGGAAAGCCCAAGCATACCTATAGATTATTCATATCATTAATAAATTCGACTTCCTCTTGATTTGTGATTAATGACTTGTGTTTTTGTGTTAGTGTGATGAATGAGTGAGCGAACGAGACTTTGTATTTATAGGCATGTTAAGATGATCGGAATGTTAGAGGTACCTATATGTTTTTTAAATTTATTGTAGCGCATGGTGTTGGATGATAACTGATCTCTGAAAGATTTACCTTTTTCCTGTACTTTATATAATTATGTAATTATTATCTGTTTTGTGCTTGTTTTAAATAAATAAATAGTATTACAAAAAATTAAACTCGTATCTGTACGTGCTAAGAGCTTTCGTTCCGAGACTAAAGTATAGCTTTTACGGTATGTATATAAAAAAGTAGATTATATGAATATTTTTTGTACATGCTTAGCTATTTCTTAGAAACGTACTTTCAAGAATCAGGAATATCTGTCAATTTTCATGTCAGATTTTATCTCTCAAAATAAGCAAACATCGTAGTATAGTACTAAGCTTATACTTGACGTATTTTATAGAAATATTTTATATATTTTTTATTTCAGGCAACTTTCAGACATTTTCAAGATTCCCCCGGGATTTCAAAATGTAATAACATTTTCTTCTTTTACACGACTTATTTTCTGTATTTATTTACTTATTCTATAGATATGTACGATACAAAATATACCTCACAATATTTTATGTGAAAAAAGTGTTCCGTATAAATGCTTATTTTTGACAGCCAACTAATAAGTTGATAATTTTATAATTTTAATTAATAATTTAATAATAATTTATTTACCAAAAAAATATTTACAGAACAGAGTATAACAATTTTTCACTATTTAAATTCACATTTATGAACTCAATATTACCTCACTGGATTTGCACCCTCACTGGATTGCAAGTGGTAGAACACTATAATTATTATCACTTTGAAAAGAAAATAACAAGAGCTTGTTTAATTTCTTCAACAGCCTATCCAGAAGTTTATCCATAGAGAAAATGTTTAGAATACTTACATTTTTTTTATTATTGTTTTACCAAATTTGGGTATAACGTGCAGATGACATAACCAATCAGATATTTTGATTGCAGTGCCATATGATGGTTGCTTCTATGGTTTGCAAAGAGTGTTTCTCGATTGGTGGCCCTTAAATCGTGACAGTGAAAATGCCGGAATTGGTGAACGTTATCCATGGTCACCGAAAGTGATTACTTAAGTCAACCTAGAGCCAATTCGTAAGCGTTGAGACGCCTTTCTCACTTCTTTCGATTAGATTTTGCACAAGACATCACTTAGTGATTATCTCAAACAAAGTTTCTGAAATATGAAATCCATCACTATGCCCCCCCCCCGCCCCCTTCCCAATTTGTATTTTTCAGTGTACAGTGAGACATAATAATAAAAATAGTACCTAATAAATTCGACAATTGCAGTATAAATTATAAATAAATTAACCAGTTGAATTTAAATTAATAAAATTCTTCATGGCCCGCAGTGCACACTGGTAAACAGAGGGTTAAGAGCGATAATAGTTTCAAATAGCGACAATCTGTTATTGCTACAATAATCATAATTGTTACAATATAAGGATTAAAATTTAAATAATGATTTATTACTATTATCATTATGTAGCCCAAAAAACATGTTTTGATAAATGAAATATCATCATTCAAGTGTACAGCAGAGACGACTCTATCCGTCATCAATCTTTTGGGAGTACTATATATTATGTACTATACTTTTTGTACCATACAGCAACAGACATACAACAATGCCAGTGGTGAATGGATGAACTATACAACATGCAGTAATAATATTATTACAAATGAATTACTAATTAAATTCAACTTGTCCATAATTTCTACTTTTTTTAATCACTAGGGCCAATTCTGAATCTTGATGAACTAACTAAACTAACTAATAATAGTTGACTAATATTAGTCATTATAGTACAAATTCGTATTCAGTATTAGTTACGAACTATAAACGACTATAAACTCAAAAAAAAAAAAAAAAAAAAAAAAAAAAAAAAAAAAAAAAAAAAAAAAAAAAAAAAAAAAAAAATATCGACTATAAACTCGATAACCACCAAGGGCAAACGGTAAAATCTATGGGACAAACAAATATTAGTCGGTGATGCCGCAATAAAAAATGTTTTTCACGTTCCGATTTACACTTCTGGCAACACTTAAATAGTTGTCGCGCATGAAAATTGTGAAATGTCAGATTTGCCGGTATATTTTGACGTTCGCATTTGCGTCGGTGGTGGTGTAATTTTACAATTTATAGGTGGCAAGAGTTGCGAGGACCCTAATAATTACCATTTTTTACTTTGAATTGAAAAAACAACTTTGAACTTCCAAAATATAGCAACATTCTGCGCCAAAATGACAGCAACTAATAATATTCGCACATTAAAAGTCGCGAATAAAATTCTGCCAAATACAACTAATTGTAGTTGTCAGATGGCAGTTAAAATTTCGTTCTGAAAACGAAATCCATAGATTCTCGAAATTTATAGTTGTACTAAGGTGTCAAAATGAACTAGCTAACTAAATAAGTTTTAGTACGGAAAACTGTGAATACGAATTTGAACTAAATATTATGACTCAACTATCTCCTTACACTTAGTTAGTGCAACTAAACTATTTTATGATTCAGAATTGGCCATACTGTATGCTATTGATGATGCTGACGAATGATTTTATTAGCGTGAATAAACTAATGAAGCATTCTTCTCAAGGGCGCGAGCCACAAGCTCTAATGCAAGCCACCTAAAGCAATGCAAGCCATTTAAAGAAAAAGAGATAGGTACAATATGAAATTGGAGATTTCAATTGATAATATTCTTATGTTTTCAAGAAGATCAAAGCTTCTCTCGGAAACAAATAAGCTTTGCACCATTTTTTCATTATTTTTTTATTATTATTATACCATCGCGGCACATCCCACAAGTGGGGTAGCCAGCAGATCAGCTGCATGTAAGAAACATGCAAACTGTCCTCTCCGTGCCAATATAAAATCAAGACATTCTGGATATATTTTTATTTATTTTATTTATTTATTTATTTAAAAGAAACCCTCAAACAGCAGGTAGAATCTGCTGGTTTCAGAAGGCCATTATGTTACAAATTACATTAAATATAAGAACACACTACAAGCAGAATACAATCAATAATATTTAAAGTCTATCATTATATCACACTATAACTATATTGTATATATTCACTTCACCATCACCGCATTGTAGTATCAATAATTATCATTAAACATTATTTAACATCACACTGGTTATATCAAATTATTCTTGATAAGATTCTTAACTTTCTTAGTGTACTGTTTTATATTCTTTGAACTTCTGATGTCCTTTGATATTGCATTATACAGCAATGTAGCTGTGTATTTGAAGCCATTTCTTCTTCTATTAGTTCTTGGCAACTCGTTTCTTAAGTCAGAAGCCGCTCTTGTATGATGGGTGGCAAAGCCGCTCTTGTATGATGGGTGGCATGTAGGATGGGTGGCAAACCTCATCGCTGAATTTAAGATGTAAAATGTCTCAATTTTTTCGAACACCTGCCTTTTACAGGACACTCGAAAACTTACGCAGAAGAGTGGGAGACCAATTTTTTACCGGGTGCTCCACGGAACTCTCCACGGAACTGCTCCACGGCTTTTTTCATTCCCTATTTAAAAATATACCTAATTATGGATATGTACAGCTTTTTTCAGACGACAAATACGTAGAGTAAATAAGATTTATCGTCACCGTAAACAAATCTATAAATTAATAAAAATAAAATACTTACATTTAGTACTTCCACCTTGACAATATTAATATTGCAAGCCAGTTTTCAAGAGCTTCCGCTCACATCATCAGGCCAATATAAAGTGAAGAATTTACTTTAAAATACAAGTTCTTGATGTGATTTTTTAACATATTGTTTTTTCCCTCACTCTATTTGAATGTAATTTCAAAATTCTACGTTAGCCTCATGATAAGAGCGAAAGCTCTCATATGTCGACGACTCTCGATTAATAAGTCACAAGTATTATTTTTATTTACTAAACATGAGCTTCCACTAAGAACCTACCGTCGCTCGACAATAGTAATAACTTCTTCTTCTTTCTGTGCCATGTCAGGTCCCCCCGACGTTGGCGATCACTCCGGCGAAAACCTCCCTGTCCTGTGCTGCTCTGAACAGGTCATCCACTGTTCGGATTCCGGTCCACTCCCTAATGTTGCGCAGCCAGGACATCTGCTTTCTGCCAACTCCCCGTCTTCCCTCTATCTTGCCCTCCAATATAAGGCGGAGGAGACGATACTTCTCCCCACGCAGCACGTAACCCAAATATGAGACATTCCTCACTTTGACAATCGACAACAGCTCTCTTCTGGCTCTGGCTCTCCTAAGTACTTCGATGTTACTGACTTTTTCGGTCCAAGGTATACGAAGCATTCTTCGGTGTATCCACATTTCGAATGCTTCTAACCGATATACGATATAGTAATAACTACCAACCACAAATGTTGCCCCAAGGGAGCATTCTTTATTAGCATTTTATTTTATCTAACAACTTTCACTACCCGACTAGAATATTGTTCAAAACTTTTTCATATATTATTACGACATCTGCCTGTTCTGCAGTGAGCACTTTTCATACATACTACATACAGTACGACTACTGTTTAGAAGCAGTTAGAACTGGAAGGGGAATCCCCGAAGACTATTTGCATAAACACTTGTACAGATTGCCCTCATTATTCCCTTCCCTTCCCTTACCCCAGTTTCCCTTACTTTCCCATTCTACTCCTTAGTAATACAGAACTTTCCTCTTTTTCTTTTTCTTGTTGTGTTGCGATGAAAAACTCGCGCGACGGCTCTGAAGCGATGGTGGTTTTAAACTTGTGATACAAACAATAAATCAGAAAAACTGAAAAAAGGTTTGCGAGATGTGTGCTGCAGGAATAATGTTTAAATATGTTAATGTTGATAAACATCATGATATCGACAATATACTCAAATAACATACAAATCTGATAACACTAATTAATTTCTCTGTTACTATGTAAGATATTTTGAATGTTTTTCAGCCTATAGGTAGCCTGTCCGATATATATAAACTCGTATAGAGTGTTTTATTTAAACTCTGTTGTATCTAATTATGGAATCTATTGATGACATAATTGAAGAGAGATCCACCTCCACCCGGATATCTCAAGAGTTGTGATTATGGAATATAATTATGGAATACATTGATGACATAAGTACATAATTATATTCGAACGGACAAAAATATTTATATGATTCTAAAACTCTATATCATCATGTCATATTCCACAATTGGGGTAGCCAGCAGAATAGCAGCGTGAAAAAAATAAACAAGTTGTCCTCTCTGTGCCAACAAAAAAGTTTAGTCATTCAGGATGGGTGGCAAATGTCGGCGCTGATTTTTTGTTAAAATAATGTATCTAGAATAATTGAAAGTAGTAGAGAAATTCATTCTACTCTATTCTGTTCCATACCTCGTCATCGTGTCCCAAGTGGGATAGGCAGAGAGAATTGAATGCCATACCTGTAGATATAATCCATACATACTTACATCTTTTGCTTATCCTACTTTCATACAATTTCTCATGCACTTACGTCGATTCGTCTTACTCAACACACGTCCTTCCTTGAGTTTTTGATCAAGCTACGTGGTTCTCGGACGCCCGCGCTTCCTCACAAATTCCCTTCTTTCAAATTCGTTCGTGAACTTATAAAAAAAAACATTTTGAAAACATGCGTCAAGTTTAGTCACAGTCTATATTTAATACCAGATTATTTTCAGGGACCGTTAGTTAGACTGTTACAGGGTGTACATAAAAACTCTTCTCCTCATTAGCGGAGACAGATGATGGTCGCTTTAATTCCTCGTCTCAGTTCAAGGAACACACAATACACTGTGTAATAGATACCTACTACATAACTATCAAACTGTACAAGTGCCTAATAAGCAAAGACATTGTAGTATATACATACGAGTAGGTACCATGTACAAAAATAATACTTATTATACGTTGAATAAAGAGACAGTGAAACAACTACTAAGAAATTATTATTATTACTTTATTATTATAAGAGTTATAATAATCACCCTGTAGTTGTGATAATTTTCTAGATTTATGGAGTCTGAGTTTTTAGCGAAGCCCAGAATACAAATAGACTCTTTAATAAATAAACTATACTATACTATACTATACCATCACGGCATATCCCAAGCAAGAAACATGTAAACCGTCCTCTTCGTGCCAATATAAAATCAAGACATTCAGGATGGGTGGCAAACCTCATCGCTGAATTTAAGATGTAAAATGTCTTATTTTTTTCGAACACCTGCCTTTTTCAGGGCACTCGAAAACTTACGCAGGAGATAAGATAAGATAAGATAAGATAAATAAATCGTAATTAGTGGAAACTTGAAGACGCATGACACAGCAGAGTTCTTCCTTTTTTAAGTTTTCAGATGTCTCTCTCTCTTGGCGCTTTGACGTTCCTCTTAGCAGAAACCAGCCTCCTGAATTCAAAGCGTTTCTGTGCCAGTTGAACTCTTCTCAGGATATTTCTAGTGCTATGATGTCGCTGTCATAGGAACGATGTGTTGTGAAAGAGAGACGCCCAAGCCATCAGAACCCTTGTGGAGAAAATAACAGTTCTCTTTTTGGCTATCAATCACTGGAAATTCTCAAAACATGACTCAATCATGACCAACAGCTCAAATTTTGTATAACAGAGACAACAGCAGCCCTAGTCGAAACACATCTATGCGATATGTAGTAATTTTGTAGCTAAAATACACAATCATTGTGTATTTGAAATTGATACTTTCTCGCAAAGTCGTCTATATTCGAACGACTACATAACGCTAAAATGTGTTTTGACTACGGCTGCTGATCTTTACTGAGCACGCTGGCGCACAGTATCATCTGTGACATGCTCAACCACACAAAACCCAAAATCCTTATTTTTTAAACTTGGTAGGTACATATCTTCCGCTCTTAAGTCTTGATAACTCTATTTTCCACTTTATTATTAAAAATAGTAATACTTGTTTAATGATACTGATTGACTTAAGAGAATAAGAAAAATAATGTCTTGTCATTAAATCAACTGAATAAATCGGACTCTTTTAACTCTTGAAACATCCGGGAAAAGAGGATATTTCAACTTCTTCAGTCTTGGTTAGGTGCCAAGACTCACAGTCTTACAGAAGGATCTGTTTAATACCAACAAACATTTTGTGTTTATTTATTTATTTATTTTTATTTATTTATTTATTTATTTATTTATTTATTTATTTATTTATTTATTTATTTATTTATTTACACAGTGAACGGCTATATAAGCCTTTTACATAGAAAAGAAAAAATACAATAAAAACAACAGATAGTGAAAACATATAACAAAAGTATCTACCCACACAAACACACCAGCAATGCATAGGTACACAGCAAAATAATGTTATCAATCAAGTAAGCACCTTATAATATAATACAAAGAATAATAATAATAGGTATGATGGTACAAAGAACACAGCAAAAAAAAAAGAATACAAGGTATGTAGGTAGGCTATAACAATATTAGCAATCAAAATGCAACAAATCTCTGTAAAACTATTCTATGAAGTATAACTTAATAATATCAAAAAATAAAATAGTAATAATATATGCTAGGTACCAAGTACCCGCACACTGCGCCTTTCCATATAGCATAGTTCGGCAACCATCGTTAACAGTGCGCAGTGCAAATGGTACAGACGACATTGAAATAATTTTTTACAAACAATTTATATAAAGTAGACGGAGAAAAAATAAAAAATAAAATAAAAATAATTATTGAAAAACCTTAATTAAATATTATTTTGTCCTGTTTTTAGGTATTTTGTTGAGTACCTATTTGAATTAGTCCGCTGATCCTTCACTAACGACGCTAAGCGGCTTTCCCCAATTATGAACATATTATTTCTTCAAAGTGCTTTTCCAGTCTTATCATTTCGATGAAAAGCTGACGATAGATACCTACCTAGCAACAATTATTTTTTCCAAATTCAAGTGTGTTTATTAACAAATAAATATACATTTATTACAATAAAAATCATTTTCTTTATGAATTATTATACTCAGTAAAATAAAATTGATTACTTAAAATTGAGAAAAGCTCGTGCTTTCACAAATAATTTCTGTTTATTTTCTCATAACAAAAATCTTTAATAAATTAAAGTAAATATAATAACAAAGCAATATGGATATAAAATAAGACGAATTTGACAAAATTTTACAGTTTTCAAATTTTTACTACTATACTATAGGTACTATACTATACCCTCACGCCGTGTCCCAAGTGGGGTAGGCAGAGAGAACGGAACTTTTACTACTTATGTATTTTAAAACTGTTACGTTTTCTTCCACACTTGTGAACATTTTCAAGGGTACTAAAACAAAAAATAAAAATGACAAAGTGAATTATAGCCGAGAGCAAAAAGCTTACTTTGAAAAGAATCATTTTTTTAATATTGTCTAAAATATGAAATTGTATTTAAGTAACAACAAGGTATGTTGCAAAATGTGTTTGAAAATGCCTTTGTTATTCGAAACCAGGTCACTAAATTATTAAAAATAGCAAAACTTGTGTTTCTTAACATAAATTAATATCGAGTTATATAAAAAAAAAATATAAATTACTACTACTATTATACCATCACGGCATATCCCACAAGTGGGGTAGCCAGCAGACCATCTGCATATAATAAACATGCATGCTGTCCGCTCCGTGCGAATATAAAATCAAGACATTCAGGATGTGTGGCAAATATCATCGCTGAATTTAAGATGTAAAATGTCTTGATTTTTTCGAACACCTGCTTTTTACAGGACACTCGAAAACCAACGAAGAAGAGTGGGAGAATTTTTTTTTACCGGGTGCTCCACGGTATTAATTATAATATAAGTATATTCAACAAACAAACAATAAATCAACAAACAAACACTTATACATACATAGATAAATAAGTATAGCCTATTAGATCAACCTCGAGCCCACTCATGGATCAAAAGACAAAATACTTTTTCTCTAGACTTACTGGATGACATTTTATTTTATTTTATTTTATTTTATTTTATTGTAACAGAGTCATACAGTTTATCTCACAATATAATACAACAACAATAAACATCTATAATACGTAAACCAATCAAGACTCTACGCAGTAAGTAAAAAACATCAAACAGAACTACAGTCTAAGTACAAACATCTATTAAAATTACAAAACATGTAGGTACACAAATGGCAAATTGATAAATTAGAAATTCTAAAAAATAAAAAATAAAAAAGGTACAAGATAATAAGAAAATTGGGTGTATATATATATGTCAAATCAATCAAATTTGTAAAAACATCGGCATTAACAAAAGTAAATATAAACAAACAAACACTAATGTAAAATTAAAATTATGTAAAATTAAAATTATGCTAAATTAAAATTATGAAAAACATTTTTCTTTGTAAAATCTAAAATTTAAATTTAAAATAAAAAAATTAAAATATTTTAAAAAACTTTAAAATCCCTTTAAAAAATTAAAAAAATACTCAAAATTAATCATGCAAGCAAAATCATCAGGGTGGAATGGATTCAATCAACGATCTGGATATACCTCTTTTGAAATTTCCAAGACTCATAGTCAAAATATTAAGAGTCCCGAAGAATGAGTCATGAGAACTGATGTTCTTCCAGAAAAAAATGGTGGGAAACCCTCCCTTAATGTATAACCTAAAGTTCTTCAGCCCTCAGTTATACCTTGTAGAATACATCGATGGTATAGCGCACAGATGTGGTAAGTGCAGTTTTTCCCGAAAATGAGTTATTATACGCATGCGAATCTATATCATCTGAAGTATGTTCCTTAGAAATATTATTGCGTAACTCTGTGTCATTCACGAGATATTTAACAAAAACTATGTGTGGCTAGTACTAAATTGTATGGCATCTCAAACTTTCAACATCGATTATCTCAAAACTATGAAAACTGCACTTACCACATCTGTGCGCTATGCCATCGACATTTAGTCTTAGTCTTTCTTTTCTGGATCTGACGACATGGCCAATCCATACCAATCTTCAAGATCTGATCACTAGTGTATATTATGTTTCCACAGAGGACATTAATACACAAACCGACAGATTCTTACAACACTTACAAGATATTTTTTTCCTTCAACAGCAGTTTTCAAAAACTTTATATTCAAAAACATGTACGAAAATATTTCCCTTACAGAGGTTTGAATTACATCACTCCAAACTATGTACCTTCTACACAAACAACAGTAATAATATGACATCATCATATTGTTCTTTTGTGTCGCGTTTGCTTTGACACACTTAATGTTTCCTATTTGTCTTTTTAAATAATAAAGTATTTCTTTCGCAAAGGAAATTCACCTTTATTTGTTTATTCTTTTCATAACAATTTTAACAATTTTCATTTTGGGCATATTCACTTTATTACGATTTTATTATGAAATATTTTTTTCATTTCTCCAGATGGCTTTTTTATCCAACTTTAACTAAAAATCTTTGTTGGCGAAATAGTTATGGTACTTGATGGAAGTCTATATATATAATTATTTCTACAGGTCTTTGGAAAACATAAAAAAAGAAATGGGAACTCTGCTTCTGTCCCTCCAACAAATGCCTACATACTTAAAACACTTTAATAAAATCAAATTAAGAATTATTTTAAATAATTTATCTTCAAAATAATAACTTTAGGTATACACCGTATGCATGTAGCAATTAATGTGGCTTCTACAGATTGTCTTCTCAATGTTCAATTATTGCTACCTTCTAAAGTTCAAAATTCTCCTCAACATAATACGAAATAATTTTTTTAAAGTTCAGATTGTTTTATCTTAATTTTCGGAAGACGATTATTTTCAGTATGACCTTTTTTTTGTACGGAATGAAATTTTGTGAAAAAGACAATTTGTAAAAAGGGTTTTTTATCGTCATTATTTTGGAACATATTGGATACATTCTGTGTAAGTTGAATGTATTGGATTTAAAATTATTGCGAGGGAATCAATGTTACAAATGAAAAAATATGTAACGTATTTTTTTTTAATATTTTTCTTAATACCTATTTTCTGATAAAAAATTTTAGTTTTGTAAGTAAAATTCTACTCAATTTTGAAAATATAATGAATATTATAAAAATATATAATTATGAATATTATATAAAATGTATTTACTATTGTTTCAATAAAAATAATTATTTTATTTTATTCGATATTTATTTGATTTTGAAAATAAAACTAATTATTTTATTTTATTTAGTGAAAGGGAATTTGACTGATTGATAGATTTTAGAAAAAAATGGTTGTCTTAAATGTACTATATAAAGCTTTGTACATATTTCACGTTTCTGTGTATAATAGGCTTAAAAAATTAATTAAATTATGTCCCGACTTGGTCGAATCGGTTTAATCTGGTTTAAGTTTCTACAAAATTCATCCATAGTTCCGTGAAACACAGGGCAGAGAAAAGTCTTGTCCTCCACTCTTTTTCGTTATTTTACGAGTGCACTACAAAAGGCAGGTGTTCGAAGAATGGAAGATATTTTACATAGTGACCTAAGTTTCGACAAGCGATGCTTTTTCAAACTAAACCTTTGATAAATTTATGTATTTGATAAATTTATGTACATATTTTGAACTACTCCAGATTATTCATTCCAATTGATCACACTCATCCATAGTCAACCTATTTGAATAGGTATTAACTAGGTAGGTATGTTGTATGTAATACACATACATAATGTGAACTTCCTTAAGGAGTGCACAACACAGAGTTTCGACGCTTATGAATCGACTTAGGCTTGGTGATCAATTAGGCGAGTGTGATCAATTGGAATGATTAATCTGGAGTAGTTCAAAATATGTTTGACATCTACACTTCTAGTAAGTAAAAAATCCAGTTCCCGGCATTCAATTGTGTCAAAAATTCATAACATGTCTTGATTTTTGTTGCACGAAGAGAAAGACCTTGGACAATAATGAAAAAACTTCATCCTAAGGTTTGCTTATTACAAATAAGAAAGGATTTCAAAACACATAATGAATCCAAAACCCATTGTGTGGTATATTCAAATATCCGTCTTCAGTGCTACGTCAGCATTATTAAAGTTTTAAATATAGGTAATATTTTTTACGGCATATATTGCAATCTCCTACATTGCTCCCTGTGATTTCCTTATTCAGGATATTTCTAGGTACCCTTTTATATCGTATTTTCCTTCTTCTGGGATTTCATTAAAAGCTCTTAATAGCAATGAAGACTATTTCTTCACAGGCCTTGGCTAAATCTCTTTTAAATTTTCAATCATTTGTTCTTTCAAGTATGCATTTTTCTCATTACCAAATATACACATAAAATGTCCCAAATATTGCTTTTGTAATATGAAACATTCAAGAATCATTGCTAAGATATATTTGATAAAGTTGATATTTTCGACCAACGGTTCTTGGTGGAAGTTCATGTTAAATTAATTATAAATAAAACAATCATGCACAAGGGAAGTTCTAACTAAGATGGTAAGTGTTTTAATTATAATTTATATAATTTATTTATACCTATTTGAATAAATCTGAGTATACCTACCTAAGTTTTGTTGGTGTGTTTCTGACTTATGAGTCTTGCTTTTTAGAAGAAGTGTTACTCGCATAGACTTACAGATTTTGAAATGAAACATTACAAAATTGTCCGTACATTGAAATGAGACATTATTACAAAATTGTATGATTTTGCCAAAACCTTTTACGTAGCAAGTCTACTATTAAATGTTCAATTGCATCATTGACCTATATTGAATAGACCAGTAAGGCAGTTCTAATTTTCTCAGAAATCATGTTCCAAAATTGATAATAACAGTAATAATAATATTATGTTGTTGCACTCCATATCATTAAGATGCTAATAGTCTTTTTCCTAATATTATAATTAAGTATTTCAGATCCTATATACATATACGAGTATATATTTCTATCTATCCTTGCATACTTATTTTGCTTCTTCTACGTGCATCCTGTTTCTCATAAATGCTCGCCAATTTGTCTTACTGAACACGCGGCCGTCCTTGAGAATTTGATTCACACTTTCGCACTTTCTCACACCTCCTCTTTCAGATAAATACAGACCCTCATTGTGATCATCCTCGTACTTTCGCTTCGCGTGTCTTGTACATCGTAACTAACTTACACGCATTCTATCTACAACGTTTTACAAACCATTCTTCTCAGTGATCACATCTCTTCAATCATGTCCACGTTTCACTTGTATACATACCTATGTGTCGGTACTAGAGTAGTATTGTGCACCAGCATTTTTTCAATGTTCGACATATTATACCTGACTATATCACAAAAGAATAAAAAAGTTATGTCTTCCAAACACAGGAACAAAAGTTATTATGAAGTTACCTATATGAACATAATATAAAATAACTATGGTGATAGACAACCATTTATGTAAAAAGGTGCACAATATAATTATAATGGATCATCAACAATGTTTGTATCAACAGTTACATACTTTTTTACATGTATTTGTATAATTATGATCGTACCGTTTTGAACCAACGCTTGTTTAAGACTGATGTCGCAAAATTTGTCTGGTCGCATTAGTATTTTCTCCTTTGAATTTCAAGTCTATACAACATAAGTTAATGAATAACATAGATTTCCTTCGACAGGATAATAAAGAGCATGTATATAACCGACTGTGTATATAAAATAAATCTAATACGAATCCTGTATTTTACAATCTCCCAACAAAGTGTAAACGGGATAATGGGGAAATAAAAAGGGAAAAATCTATTTATTTAAAATGTGAAACAATAAAAAAAAATCCATTAACTCCCTGTACTATAACTACCTACAAATCTTTTGTCCAAAATAAATCTATTAGGAAAATGAGGATAAAACTATGTTCCGGGGCGCACCCCGCAAAGAATTGCTCTTCCACTCGTCTCCTGAATGTCTTGAATTACAACTTAGATGTTTATTACATGCAGTTGGTATACTGGTTACCCCACTTCTGCAATATGCCGTGATGGTATATCAGTAGTTTTAAAACATAAAAGACTAATTTTTTGCATAAGCATTTAATATTATTGTTTTTTTAGAGACTCATTTAAAAGGCTTAACTATCGATCTCTTCCATCATGACATCTCCCACGAATGGGGTAGCCAGTAGACCAGCTGCATGTTATTACCTTGAGCCAACATAAATTTAAGTCATTCAGGATGGGCTGCAAACCTCATCGCTGAATTTACAGACGTCTTTTTAAGTCTTTTTTTCTGAGGGGTTCCCGGTAAAGAATAGGTATCCTTCTTCCTTTTGATAGTTTTTGAGGGTCCTGTTTGAGACAAGTTATCGTAAAATATAATGTATAAGACATTTTACATCTTAACACCCATCCTGAATGTCTTAATTGCTGGCTGGCTACCCCTCTAGCGGGAACTGTTATTATGTTATGAATGAAATGAATAAATGAAAAATGCAAGTTGTCCTCCCCACTTGTCAATGAAAGCTATGACATTAAAGATACACACTGCTTTCATCTTGTCCTTATTCATAGAATATTTGACGAGTTGTTCCCAAAACATGACCCAAACAAGACATTTAAAATAACGGAATTTGGATAAAATAAGCTATTCCACGTGACTTCAAAACAAATCAAATGTTTCTATGTGTCACTAATAAAAAGGTATTGAAAACAAAATACTGTTTTACTCCAAACAGTTTATTTTGGTTCATAAACTCTATCTCCTCACCCCTTACAGGTTAGACTACGACCCCTAGAGATATTTAAAGGGCGTAATGGTCGACCCGTTATAACGTTCAACAACCACCTTTACAAAATGATTTAACATAATTGTTATATGTTGCCCAGATAAACATAATAATTCGTCGTTCAAGTTAATTTAATAATATAATAATAGTAATATAATTAAATTGACTATGTAGGAATGTTGGAACACATGTTGTAAAGGGTTAATAGTTGAGATAATTGGCCAGTAACTTCAAACATTTGAATACCAGAGATGGTTATTATTACAAAGGTGGGATATTTTATGTCTGTCCGAAATAATAGACTTTTACTAGATCTACATAATGTTTGTGTCATATAAATTTGTAATGCGCCGTTTAATCATTACATGACCTCAAGAGCGCACTATTTTTCAACACTTCCAGCAAAAAGTTATGTCTACAGCTTCCATCTCAAGCCTTTCCATTTGCCTCTTCTATCAGGCCTAGAGATAGCTCGTTCTAGTATCATGGATCCGCAACTTCAAAGCCCGTCCTGCGAGATCGAGATGGCTCAATCAACAATTTCAACAGAGCGGTTTTGGCTTTTTTTTTAATTTTGAAGCAATCATGAAATATCAGTCGATGATTACTCATTAATATTTAAGGAAATTTATCCATTCAATTGTTCTACTCTGCTATTTATATACAGTAAATGGTAAAATATTCAATTCTGGAAAGGTCAATGTGACATCTTTGAATAATTAATATTATTTTGTTTTGGTATGTCGTCCTTTAATTTAATTCCGTGGTAGGGCATTCTTAGAACTCCGTTATCAATGAAACTGATTTCCTACCCAAGTCAAAAACGAATTTTAGAACAAAAAAAACCTTAAAATTCTTACAATGTCTTGTTAAAATATGTTAAAGGTCATATTATTCACAACACATGATAAATTTTTTAAAATAATAAAATGCACGATCCAGGGTAAGAATTTTACAATTTTAATAAACTTCATAAATGCCCCACTAAAATTAACCTTTTTAAAAAATCTATTTATCTATTTGTATCTATACCATCCCACCATTACCCACAAGCTGAGCAGCTAGCAAAGTAATTGCATGTAATAAATATGCAAGTTGTCCTCACAGTGTCATAAAAAATAAGACATTCAGGATGGGTAGCAAATCTTATCTCTGAATTGGAAACGTTGCATTTCTTATACGCAAAGATTTGAGTGATTTTTTAGTTTGGTTAATTTGACTTTACTCAAATTAACCAAACTGAAAAAAAAAATTCTGAAAAACGATCTGATTGAAACTGAATCACGAAATATTTGTCGGCAACTTATGTAAACATAAGTGCCCGCACTGTTCGCCGTTCACAACACAAGGGTTCGGGTATGTTATGTAAGAACAATAGCGGACCCATCTGAGATCCTTGAGGGACCCCATAGAGATTATGTAAACTTTGAAGATGTCTTAAAATAGAATTCACAGGTCTTTAATGGTATGGTGTTACTGTAGTACTGTTATTCAAGCTACTGTCTGAAACTTTTTATCAAACCATGTGGTGATTTACAATATAGGTAGGTACTTAAGATCTATCTGTGGAATCCCCAGAACGGAAAACTCTTACGAATTTATCGTAAAATTTTGAGTGTTCTTAAATACACAATTTTTTGTAAAACGTCACATTAAAGACATTTAACTGCTTTTATATGAAGAGTTATATCCTTCATTTTGCTTAAACCACGGAGATTTTGATGTGTATATTTAGCTAGGTCACTGATGGCTTCTTCACTTTTGAGAGATGCCATGATAAGACGGTTGAGCGAATGCATTTACTTTCATTCATTTGGGTATTTATTAATTTACTTCCTTTTTTCACAATACACTGTTGACAGCGACATTCAAATATCGAGAATATCGTGGGAAGAGGTGACACAGTTAGCGGATAGACGCTTTGAATGGAAATGGCTGATTTCTGCCCTGTGCTAGCGGAAATAGCGTCAAAGAACGATTCGATTTATTTATTTGCTACAAATGCTACTGTTCCCGGTGAATGTCTCTTTTCTCATTTGGACCAGTAATTGTATTACAAGTACAATAAATAATTATATTTGTTACGTAAGTGACCCATTTTAGCATTTCAACATAGGTACAGATAATTATTTCAATATAATGGTTATTGTTTATGGATTTTGGCAAACAAAGCTCTAAGTTGAATGGATAAATAAGCTCAGTCAGCTTATTCTGTGAACTTATGTATTCAGCGATGAGGCAAATCGTTTATTCTAATAATTTATCATCATCACATCGCTCATGAACGCTCCTCTCGAGAGCAGCACAGGGCACAAAATCGGCCTACTTTATTATTCAGAGCGTCTCCGCGACAATTGAATCATATCTTCCCATGAAGTTCATAGCGCTCTGATTGTCTGATTAACTCTCGTTGTCATAGGAACGATGTTTTATGAAATAGGAACTTACGGGTCATCGGAACTCTAGTGAACGAAATAACAGTGCTCTTTTTTGCCAACTATCACTAGAAATTCTCAAAAAAATGTCCCAATCATGACCATCGTCTCTTCTGTATTACAGAGATAACAGACATCTGCTTCTTCAAAAAGTTGAAATTATTCCATGTGAAGTGGACAGACCAAATTAATAAATCTGCCACTGGTTCAACGGTGGTGGAAGCTTTGTGGACCGTATAAAGGCTGACGGGTCACAAATCTCGGCATTGAGGAAAACAACACACAAGAGATTGCATTAGTAAATTTGCATTATATTTTATAACACTGTGTGGTTGAATTTATTATATAAAGATTAATTGCATATTGCTCGCTTGCAAGAACAATGACATATCTCAATAATTCAGTTTCGAGATAAACGCGTGCAAAGTTTTCAAATTAGCATTTAGTATATTTTCCATTAACACATCTGTCTCTTACTTTAACAAAATATGTATTGATATACAGTCGATTCCGCTTAATTGGGACACATCGGGACTGGCGCATTTTGTCCCAATTAAGCGGCTGTCCCAATTAAGCGAATTTATAATTAAAAAAATAGATGGGTAGGTATGTATATAACTACAATTTAATTCAGTGCAAAAATGTGTCAACAATTGTCTGTATTTTGTTTTTGTAACATTTCTTTGTACATATTTTTCTTGAGAATATGTGTAACATAATATGTGGTTTGATCTTAAATTTACTGTCCTAATTAAGCAGAATGTTGTCCCAATTAAACATATAAATTTACTATTGGTTTCTTGGTTTGGTTTCTGTTCTTTGAGATTTGTCCCAATTAAACGGCTGTCCCAATTAAGCGGAATCGACTGTATATGGAAGAAAACACAATTGGTTTTAGTTTTACTTTATATTTAATTTATTAATGAACCGGTTTCGTCTTACAAATCAATATTAGCTTGACAATGACTTTGTAAGTCGAAACCAGGTCACTTATTAATTAAATGTAAATAAAACTAAAACCAATTGTGTTTTCTTCAAGGCAATCAATAGTATTGCTATGTCTCTATTTGAATTATAAATATTTTCGTGTTATTTTAAAAGGTCTTATATATTATACAAAATGGCATCTGAAACAACTTAGGTAGCAAAATTGACGTTTTTGTTAAAAAAAAAAAATCAGTGAATTTTTTTAGGTAAATCGTTTCTCATACATTTTATTTTGGTTGTTGTTTAAAATGACTTGTTGTCGTTTTTCAAAATAATACGATTTTAATGATAAAAATAATTAAATTGAGTATACTTCACACAATAATGTGCTAAACATAAATAACACAATATCCATGCATAGATAGCACTTTTCCCTTCGTTAACGCAAAAACCCAACTAAACATGGTACACTGTTGTCGCAAGTGATAAACTTGCACAATGAAGACGTAATAACGACACATGTGCTATCTCTCTCGCACCGTTGACTATTGGAGACAACAAAGATAGGTATTGAAAATATAGTATTTCTGTATTTTTAACTTCAATCTCACATTTTTTGCCTTATGACATTGTTATTGCAATCGAGCGAATTGTTTCAGATAATAATATGATACTCATTCATTATAACATATTATTATTTTCGATGCTAACTAGCTTTAATACCTGGCATAGCCGAAAGTTATTCACGTATCTATACCAACAAATTATTATGGAATAGCCAGTGGTTCAATGATTGCATAAAACGATATATAACATAACATAACATACATAGACAATTCACACAAATCGTGCTAGTGCCAAACTAAGATGAATCTTGTATTATGGGTACTAATGCGACGATACACACATATACAATGCACTACACACATATACATGTAACACCCAGACCCACGACAATTTGAAAAAGGTTATTCTTCACTTTGCCCTGGCCGGGAATCGAACCCGGGACCTCGTGACTCAAAGGCAAGAGCATTACCTCCGCGCCACACCGGCCGACTTTATATCCATAGCTTTATATGTATTTTCAGAACATTATGCTCAGAACACGTGAATCAAATCTCCAAGATGGTCGTCTATCCGGGTTGGCTGGAAGAAATCACATTTGAAAGTCCGCCTTTTGTTACTCTCTGTAGAAATTGAGTTGTAAACTACATAGTTTCTAGAGTTCGTCAGTAGCCTGGAGGTAGAGTCTCGGGCTTGTGAACAAGGGTTCCGCGGTTTGATCCCAGGTGCCGGCAAACTCCCCTTTCACGACACAAACTTTAAGCTAACTGCGAAAGATAATAATATACAATGTTGCGAAAAAATATTTGGATACCAATAAACTTTTATTTATTTATAAAGTAAGAGAATTCGGCGTGCATGTATAACAAATTGTATTAACGTGGAAGAAGCAAAAAATGTGTAAAGATAGATAAAGATGGCGTTCCGTCCTCTATGCCTACCTCAATTGGGATACGGCGTGAGGGTACCTATACATATAATTCTTCATTTCCTGCAGTGATCGCACAATTCAAGTTTCTTGCACATAATAATGTCATAATTTATTGAAATCAAACATTTGTATTAACAAACACCCTAAGATACATTTTAGTAATGCAGTATGCTTTGTATATTAAGTAGCATTCACATTGCTTCACTTTGGATGATCATCCAGTGTCCTGACAGGACACTGGATGGTCATCCAAAGTGAACCAACCCTGGTCAAACCTGTTCATCAAAAGTGAACACGTCTATTCACACTTGTTCATCCTATGCTTTCACTGCCATGTCAACACTCTCGGTCATGTTGTATGTAGTTTGACGTACTTTCGTAAAAAAATAATTTATAAGATTAAAAAATTGAAAATAACACTTATTTACAAATTAATATAATTCTCGATAGCATGATAATTTTCTTCATGATTCTGACTTTTAATACAAATTCATAGAGAACACTACAAATAATAAGATACAACTTGTTTATGGTCATTTCAGTGAAAGGACCTTTCATCAAAATTATGTCGGGTAGTAATCGCTTTCATCCGTTATCGCTAGTGATCACTTTTGATGAAATAACTGTTCACACCGTTTCATTTTGAAGGATCATCCAGAGTGATCACTGAAAGTGAACAAATGTGAACGCCCCTTTAGATATATTACCCACTATTATTTAACACAGAGCCATCCAACGTAATTGCAATGTCTCCCGTAGTTCACTGGAGACGTCCCTGCGCTAATACATCATACCTATAGCGCCAACTGTACACAGAGAACCGGCGAGAAGACACTGAACTAATATGACACTTATTAATTTGAAAATGGAATACGAGAATTTAATGATATAACTTTTATGGATATTGATCACTTGTAAATATTTTTTTACAAAACTTTTCTTGTTTGTGACAAAGGAAAAATTGGTTATGCGGCCACTCAAATCGTGCGGCCAAAATAATTTCATATCAATCAGTCGTTGGTTCAAAATTCTTTTTATGATTTTATGACGGTCAGATGTATAAGATTAACAAAAATTTAGCATTGGAGTGAGGGAGACTATTACCATTTTGATGTTATGGAATGAAACAGCATGCGTTTATCGTATAATCGTTAATTTTGAAACAATATATTTTTTTTCTTTTTTTCTTACTTTGAGGAAATAAGTACTGAGTTAGTAGTCTATACTCATAATAACCTTAAGAACATCATAGAAGGAGAGAAGTTAATCCTCTTAAGGGAATATTATATCTTAAATATGCTACAATATGATTATGTTTTCTGCTTACTCTGTCGTCTATTTTCTTATATTTTTTTGAGAAAAACACCCCCAAGTTGTGTCAAACATGGCATTTTCTTAATTTTTAAAATCATCTTTGCTCTTTGTCATGTTCAAAATACTATAATTACTTATGGTCTCTGTTATATTCAAAATACTATAATGTTACGAGATTTTTTCTGAGACATTTTTCAGGGATTTGCTACAAATAATAATATCCTAATTATTTTTACGTTTATACACTCAAGGAACAAAATAATTTTCAAAACAACTTAACATTTCATGTATAGATAATTCACCCATATCGAGCTAGTCCCAAATTAAGATATGAATCTTGTATTAAGGGTACTAACGCGGCGATACACAAAATTATATAGGTACAATTTACTAAACACATTTATACTTGTAACACCCGGACCCCGGACAATTTGAAAAAGGTCATTCTTTAATCTGTCCTGGCCGGGAATCAAACATACATGTACCACCTAGACCCAGACAATCTGAAAAAGGTCATTCTTCAATCTTCCCTGGCCGGGAATCGAACCCGTGAAACTTGTGACTCAATGGCAAGAGCGATACCTCCGCACCACGCTAGCCGCCATCACGTGAATTAATACATTCATTATAAGTACATAATAGAAAATAACTACCTACATATTATAATAAAGTACAAAAAAACGATAAATCTTTCATAGATCAGCTATCATCCAATTCCATGCGCCACAATTAATATATACACTACAATCACATTTATATGGACAATAATCAGGAATCACCATCTTAGCAGGAACCCTTCCTCCTTTATATACCTACCCATGTTTTTTTTATATATGTTTGTAATTTTGATTTATTAATTTTGTGTTTGGTACCTATGTTTTGTTTTGTTATGATATTGTACCTATGTAAAAAAAATATTGTGCAAAAGGCTAATTAGCCGTAAATAAATAAATAAATAAATAAATAAATAAATAAATAAATAAATAAATAAATAAATAAATAAATAAATAAATAAATAAATAAATAAATAAATAAATAAATAAATAAATAAATAAATAAATAAATAAATAAATAAATAAATAAATAAATAAATAAATAAATAAATAAATAAATAAATAAATAAATAAATAAATAAATAAATAAATAAATAAATAAATAACTAATAAATAAATAAATGAATAAATATAAAACATAGGTACCTAACATTCCGGTCATCTTAACATGCCTACATAATTATACACAGTCTCGCTCGCTCACTCGATCAATGAACTCAGCGATGAGGTGTGCTAGCATCACGTTAATACTATAATTGTTGCCATAAACAAGATTTTTTTTTATATACTGAAAAGCTGAAGTGGTATAAATGATAAATATTTTTTTCGCAAAAAAAAAAAATGCCTTTTCTTTATTAGTGTACAAATTGGCATCTCCAGTTTGTCCAAGTTTACAAGTGAAATATGATAATATACTATTATAGCTGCTAGTCCTTATGTCATTAGGATGAGGGGAGAGGATGTTATGAGGAGAGGCAGGAAGGAAGTCAGGGAGGAATCTCCTCCACCTTGTGTCTTGATAATATCCATTATTACTAAACCAGCATTCAAACCCTGAATTATTGTTCAGGGGTTCCAGGGAATCAATTGACCAAAAATAATTAAACACGTTTAGACTAGTTTAAGCAGTGGTATGTTATCTTCTTCTTCGCCCTCGCCTTTATCCCATTCACATGGGGTCGGCTCTCCTCATCTTCCAAATTTTCCGATCCCCTGCATCCTCCCAGCGCAACTCTGCCTCCTTCAGGCCTCTGGCAATTGTGGACATTCAAGTGGTCATTGGTCTGCCGGGTCTTCTGGGTCCTACTTCTACATACGTCCATTGTCTTTTTGATCATATTATCCCATTATGTTCTACATATTATAATATGTCTTTGGGCTGTAGTGGCCATTTTCGAGGCCCAAGGACAACGTTCACCAATTCCGCCATTCTCACTGTCACGATATATGTAAGGTCCACAAATCGAGAAATAATTAGTTTTGTCAGCGTGTTATGCCCAAGTCCAGTTAAACAACATAAGTAGGTACCAATATACAATTTTTTATTTTATTTTCTTTTGCAAACATATAGCTATAACATAAACAACAATACGCGGCCAATGTTAAATCCTCTGGGTTGGGAAAATGTCTGGGTTTTTTAAAGTTAAAACTCGGAGCGATTAAGAAATACGACTAATTTATTCGATCATCTTGGTAGAAGAGAAAGATGGTGTCAATTTTTATTGAGCATATACCTACAATGCAGCACAGAGCGATTCGAATTCGGCTCGCTCTCGAAGTCCTGTGTCAACAACCAAATCAATTACAATTAGAAAACCAGCAATTTTATACAACAGTTCTGTTATAATATACAATATAATTTAACAGTTAAACAACATTATAAACAATCAAGTAACAGAAGTGCATTTTAGGATACTCCTTTACTCCATTTTTATTCATTAGTGGTTTTTGTTTTATTGTCCATTCAATGTGTTGTGTGTGTCCACATATTGTAATACTGTTTGTGTACATTATGATAATTAATCTTTCAAAAAATAGATGATATATAAAGAACATAGCGAAAAAAACATTCCTAAGACTTTGTAAGATATGTATATTATGCTGCTTTTTTGTGGGTTTCTTGGACACTTACAAAAATGATCTATTAAATAATAGAAAAACTATTATTGCTTCATTAAATTGTTACGTTAAATGATTTGTTTAATTGCGGACAAAAATAGCCAAAATCTATTTACAGTACATATTAATATATAAAATAAAAAACGAGTGTTTTTTTTCTGCTATAATTTCAATCTCAAATTGACAATGGTCTTATAAGACGAAAGGTTTCTCTCCAAATAATTAAACAATATAGTGGAAAAAACATTATTGTTTCTCGTATATAACTATATGAATAATTTGTAAATCGCCGTTTATTCACAACATGACCTCAAGGGCGTTCATTATGAAATTCTACTATCTAAACACTGACAAAGTGAATACAGTCATATATAATATTATATAATTATTTCTTCAAAACTTAATCTTCTTATTTCGTTAAAGTTCACCTCAGGAAGAAACATTATTAGTGTGTACTTATTACCTTTTAATACAATACTAAGGTGAACTTGAGATTAACTTAATGTCTTTTCTCCACGGTCAACACAATATGTATGTAATATGTATTATATGAATAATTGGATTAGGTTATTCATGAAGCACCTAGATAGACACAACAGTATGCGCCACACTGAGAAAAGGTACATCTACAAATTCAATTGATATTTCACAATAAATTGTTTTGCTCGCCTTACCATTGATATAATATGACATAAAGATCAAATTCAACATTACGTAACATTAAATCATTTCGCATTTACCGATAACTATTTCTGCACAATGATTTGTTCGGCCTTTACCAATCTTTTAGTAGTTTTAGTTACCCAAACATCCGTGTATGGCGCTAGTTGGTTTAAAATAATAGTCAGGTAAAGTACATATGGCTTGTGAAATTGCCACACACATAAAAATACATTATGATTGACGAAACGTATTTCAACAGTACAATATTGTTTTATTTATTTGTAGTATTTTCGTTATTATACAAATAACTAAATACTAATTTATTGTTATTCAATATAAAGAATACACTAAAATGGTTGTAAAATGTGTTATATTTTGATAAAAAAACAATACTTTGGTCATTATTAATTATTCTAATGGCAACACTAGTATTCGATGACATTTATCGGTTCTCCGTTGTGTTTTGTTCTGTGTTAATTTCTGTCAAGCTGTTTTCGTATTTCACTATTTCGGTGTTTTTTTTTTAGTGGATTGAGGATAATTGTTAAAATATGACCGTGCATTTACTCACATTTAAAACAAGATCTCTCATAATATTGCATTATGGAATGAAAAAATCACCTGTCATGGAAATGCAAGGTAAACCTTTGAAATTTTTTCTTATTTACTATTATTTTTGTATGATTTAAAGCATTAATGATTTTGATATATGTTTTTACTTTATAGATGAAACGCAATGTGGAAAATAACGTGGAATTACAGAATGAAAGTGGACCATCAAGTAACCATTTGGTGAGTAACATTGTTCTAACCTTGAGTGCTTGTGGATGGACTAATTAGGTTATTTAATTTAATGAATATTTTTTGCTTTACAGATTACAGAATTTAATGTTAAAAACCATGTGATGAAATGAAAGTGAAACTTCAACCATCAATTCGGTATGTAATATTGGACTAACATTGATTTTGTTTGTTAATGAACTAACTTTATTAGTTATCATTTGGTTTAATAAATCATTTTTGTACTTTTAGACTGTGGAGGAAACAAATGAGGTTGTGATTGAGTATATACATTGAAGGAGACCCACCGTCCACCTGGATAGTTCAGAAATCTGGGGACTTATATTTATCCGACTAAATTTCTACACTAACAAATTTGTCCACACAAGTGGTGCCATAATATATGTTAAGATCAAAAGCATTTACAGCTCAACAAATAATGAATCTTTATAAAGTCCAGTCCATGATGAGTTGGTATGAGATGTTTAATTTGCAATAATTGTTTTATCAACAAGCCAAATTTGAGTTTTTATTGAAGATTAACTAAAATTTGTACTTTACAGAATGTTGCAGAACATTAACAAATTGGTGAAGCTGTTGCACTGGGTTTGGTGTCACCTACAACAATAGCAAAAGTTTGTATACTTCAAATTCTGTTATTTTAATTTCTATTCTTTCGTTTTCAAAAATAACTTTTAGTTATATATATTTTTTTTACATTTACAGAAAAAAGGTCAAATGGAATTATCAAAAGGCTAGAAGAAAACAAATAAGTAGAATTGGGGCATTCGTACTCAAACAGAAAGGGTCAACTGTCAGCATGAAAAATTTTTGTTCCCATAGAAAAATGTTGCAGAGAAGAATACCAAATAAAATAACTCCCGTAGAGCAACAAAGTGGTACAATTAGAACTTGTGTTTTTTTAATTTATTTTGATATAATGAAAACAAAATTGTTTTTGGTTTTACTACGATTTATTTGTTATATAAGTTACCAGGTTTCAACCTATGAGGTCATTGTCAAACTAAATTTACTATAGGCCGTGTTGTTACTTAAATACTATGTCTTTGTAGGTAGGTATAACAATATATTCTTAAAGCTAAGGTTTTATATAATGCAAAAATTATTGAGGGAAATTCAGAAAGAACAGTTGGTTGAGTAAAGATTAATAAGGAAGACAGTTGATTAGTATTGTGTAAATAAATGAAATAGTATTGGGTATTGTTGAAACTAGTTGAAAATCTAGATGTTGTACATGTTATTATTCCTAAATGGATGCTTTTTGTCAATATTCCTCTGTTGATAATAATATTAGGTACATCTGTTACATCAATCTATTAGTTGAAGTCAAAATACCTAAACCTATTTCATTTATTTACACAATACTAACCAACTGTCTTCCTTAATCTTTACCAATAAAATGTCACATTATATATAATCAATATAATTTAAATCATACAACACAACCAACTGTTCTTTCTGAATTTCCCTCAATAATTTTTGCATTATATAAAACCTTAGCTCTAAGAATATATTGTTATACCTACCTATTAAGACATAGTATTTAAGTAACAAAACGGCCTATAGTAAATTTAGTTTAACAATGACCTCATAGGTCGAAACCTGGTAACTTATTAAACAAATAAATCTTAGTAAAACCAAGAACAGTTTTGTTTTCATTATATCAATATAATGGAGTTCAGTTATAATGTTGCAGCTATGTTCCAACAACAAAAAGAAATAAAAACAAAATGAACTCGATTGCACCGACCGAGGCAATAACAATGAAAGAAAAAAGAAAAACATGAAGTCGTGAAATGAATAGGCTATTACAAGTAAACACAAGCAATGACTGATGCTCAGGGGGGGGGGGATCAGTTCTCTCTGAATAAAAACTGGGGAAGGGGAACCTCACCACATTCAAGACAATCATCAACCAGAACCCTGAAGAGATCTAGAAATAGAACCGTTGATTTTTGGCAATGATGATAAGTAAAATTTCACTCCTACCGGGTGGAATGCCTGTGAATAATAATAATAAGTAAAATATAACATCCCTGAAGAAAGAGTTGTAATTTCTGCACGACCTTTGGAATAATCCTATAATACGCGTTTGATATATTTATTATGTCTTTATAAATTGTCCTTATTTTTATATTTTTTCAATTGAAATTTTTAAAAAATGATTATATTACATAAGAACTTAAAAGAAAAAAATCATTTTAATTTCCTTGCTACTTTTTTTACTTATATATTAATCACAATGTTTATTTGTAAAATGTGAAAAATTATTCTAATAATATTATTATTTTTGTTAGATTTTTTCAAATAATAATTATAGTGTTATTAGAAAAATAGATCACATTTTACAACTAAACGCGATTAATATTATTGGACTTTTGACAGCTACGAGTAAGGTCATGTATAGGTACCTACGTAAGTATGACAAGTAAATTAATTGATTCTTACCAACGATTCGTTCTGCAGCCAACGTCAAGTTGATGACGTCACTGTGAAGAAGTTGTTGGTAAACGTACCAATGAATTGGTTGCGAAGTCAATAGATCTGTACTAGTGAATCGTTTGTACGAACTCTGGTCCTAATTTGATAGTACGTACCAATGATTCGTTGTGAAATTTCGTTAGTATTTTTCTCAGTGCACTTGCTTCATAATACGAATGGAACTGTTTCCTAAATACATTAATACTACGAGTACATGCACCCGTATTCAGAACCAACAGTTAACTTTCTACAATTAACTTTCTACTTAATGTGTGATGTGTGATGGTCAAATAGCTCTTGTAGCACTGAAAAACAGTAAGTTTATAAGCTTTCTACATTATGTCTTTGCCAATTTTTTTCCATATGATATTGATATATTATATTAAATACATTAGATTGGTTTGAAAATGATTTGTAAGTCCAAACTAGGTCACTATACGTAATAAAATATAAAGTAAAACTTAATAATTTTCATAACCTTTTATTTTTTTTATTTATTTCAGTTATGTACAAGCAATTATTTTCCAGATAAATGCAATTAAAAAATACAATACATTTTCATTTCTGAAAATGGATAATACTATACTATACCATCACGGCATATCCCACAAGTGGGGTAGCCAGCAGATCAGCTGCATGTAAGAAACATTCAAACTGTCCTCTTCGTGCCAATATAAAATCAAGACATTCAGGATGGGTGGCAAACCTCATAGGTCTGGATAATTTGTATTATTTCAAATAAGATCTTAAGACCGGAACAATAAGTACATACCTACTTACATATATCTTTTAAATTAACTATGGCACACGATGTTGAATGATAGATAATTTTTGAAAGATTTACTTTTTTATGTAGGTACTTTATGTATGCAGTTATTGTCTGTTTTTTGCTTGTTAATAAATAAATAAAACATTAAGGGTTGCACCCTCCCTCACCCATGAATATTACAAGAATGTCAGTTCGTATGTCATCCATAATCATCGCGCAAATTCTTTCTAAGGAAGGGCTCAAGGTTCGCCTGAAGGACTCCCCCTGACAAAATCCTTCCTGAAATTAAATACAACCGTTTATGTCCACCAGCTCTTTACTTTAACGATATAGACTTAAAATTAGCTTAAAGTTACGTTTTTATTAATCAATAAATAAAAAACAAATTGACAGTTTTTACTTGTCCCTTAAGTTAAGCCTCGGATATTTAAATCTAGCACCCATACAACTTTAGGTTTTAAGCCGGACGTTTTATGAATACTGCTTTATACAGTGTGTATGAATAACGAGACCAGGCAACATCTGCATATAAATGGAAACTAACTGGTTTCGTGTCACTGTTTTTCCTTAAGATGCATACATCTGAATACATGAGCAGAATGCATAATTAATTTGACAAATGGTTAAGGGAGATCGACAATGTATTCATGAATTTTCAATAATTTGGACAATCTCTTATCCGAAAGAGTAAAGATAATTCAATCAATATCAATTTCAATACACTTATTGCAATTTATTCAAGTAGGTAAAAAACAAAACACGAGGAAGACGTCTTTCGGTTTCTTAGGCCATTACCAAATCGAGATTGAAAATGACCTAAGAAGTCGAAAGACGCCTCTCTTGTATTTTTTTGTCTTGTGATTTTACTACTCGCGCATCAGCAAAATAAACAATACTTATTTATTCTAATGGACTCTAAATATTATTGAATCATAAACTTCGGTTTATTTTTCAATTAGATTACCTCTCGAAGTAAACTTTTTTGCCTCCATTTCTAACAAAGTGACGCAATCCAGAACGAAAGGCATCTATTTTTCAATGTGCCCACTGATATGGGATTATTGTAGACTTGAAAACCTGATTCTGTCAAATAAATAATAAACCATGCATCTTGAGTAATTAGATTAAGAACAGACTCAAAAAGTAGAGTTATAACAATCTTAATGTAAAAAGATAAAAATTTGATACTGAAACAAAACAAACATGATATATTTTATGAATAGTATCTACAACTTTTTTATTAATCAACGAGTATACGATATTGTTAAGTCTCTTACTAAGACATTATCAATACAGTGTATATGTAGGTATTTATTTTATTCTTTACTGTACATTGGCTACAAATATTTCAATTCATTTTAAAGGATCCTAAAAATATCAGTCATACAATATAATGTTCAGAGGGCGAATTCTTCGCTAGAATGCGATATCTTCCAATTAACCCGATCTAACTAATGTCCTAGTAAGAGTATACTATCAGTATTGATAATGTCTTAGCAAGAGACGAAACAATATTGTATTCCCGTTAATTAATTAAAAAGTGTGTATTTATAAAAAAAAGTTAAGTGTTTACATTCCTACCAAGATGGAGAATACACAATATCTTATGGATTATATAAAAAAAATATCTACAACCTCTTACACGACATTAAAAAAAACTTACAGGAAATAGTTCAAGACATATTTATAAGTTATATAAGACATATTTATAAGTTATTTTCGAGTATAAAACTAATACTTTGTATAAAGCTTCAAACATATCAGTGTGTCTTTCTTGCTATGTCTTACTTAGTTTTCAATGAATGAAACAGTCTCTGTAAGCTTTTAAAGCGATTAAAGTCTAAATCGATTGGAGTCACTGAATGTAAAAGGTTATTGCTTTACTATCTTTCGTTTAAGTTCGTGATACGAGCTTTAACCCTCTGCAACTGAGGTGGCTTTTTAGTTATTATTCTGCTGAGGAGTGGTCTGACAGACACTCATTTTATGTTCCATTATTGCCATTATTTAAAATGTTTTGAATATTTTTTTGTTTTTTGTGAGTATTTGACATTTATGCTGACACCATTTGAAAAAATATGGATAAAAAAAACAAATATTAGAAATTACAAGAAATTTATTAATGCTAATAAAAAATCACCATTTTTTAAGAACAATTTACAAAAATTAATAAAATGAAAAAAAATACACATAAAACAAAAAAATAAGTAGAAATTTGTTTTCTGTTAACTTTTGTTAAAATGTAAAAAAATAAAAAAAAATCGTTAGAGCGGATTCTCTAAAGATCGGCTTCAAAGTGCATCCTCTCAGTCCTGGCAAATTTGTGCCAAGCATTGTAGGCAGATATGTTTTTTTACAGGCATAATGTGTAAATTTTGTCTTCCTTTCAATTAAATCGCACTCCTTCATCTTTCTTTTCAATTCACTCGTAACAATTCTGCAAAATATTCTTTCACACGATGTCCCAGGTTCGTTTTGTTCAGGGGCAATTGGCAAATCTCGTCCAAAGACATGATTGCGCAATTCTCTTGGCAATTTTTCATTAAACACCCACTGTGTCGTAATAGGAAGAACAAGTTCCCTAGCAAGGCCTCAAATGAAATCTGCTCTCCATTTATTGAAAAAAAAAGTTTTATTGAAGTGATGTTAGGTAGACTCTATGAATTTACTGAGCTGATGTATGTGAGACACTATGAAAATATTAATATATTACTGACGTTAGGTCTAATAGACCCATCATTTTTTACTGACGTTAGGTATGAGAGACACCCATCAGCTATAGATCCATATATGTACTCACGATGGGCGTCGTTACTGTACTGATGATTAAAGGAACAGAAATTAGGAAGCTACTGAGCGAAACGGAAAGATAGAACTTCAGTTGTAGAGGGTTAAGCAGTCTCAATGTACGGAATACTAGATGTAAGAAAATGTTTTTATAAGTTTTATTGTGTCTTAATTTTTCAGTATTTTTTTGGTACGCTATGATTATTACTACCATTCTATTGTTTTTGTTTATTATTGATTGTTGATTGTTTTTGTTTCTAACAAGTTGTGTATTAAACAATTTATAAATAATAAAACTTGGAAGATGAGGACTAGGAGAGCCGACCCTAAGTAAATGGGATAAAGGCGAGGGCGAAGAAGAAGAAGAAGAAGAAGAATCGAAACACTGTTATATTTTCACTATATTTATTTAAACACTAACGTTATCGCCCACTTCAATGGGCATTCTTAAGAGTACTTTCGAGAATGCGCATTGAAGTGGGCGAAAACGTTAGAGTTTAAATAAATAAATATAAAGAAAATATAACTGTGTTTTAAATTATTTACATATAAATTATTTAATATGAATTTTCACAATGTAAACACAAACACCCTTCAACAATTAAGTTGTGTATTGTTTCTGGTCATTTATTCTATTAAAAAATAAATAAACAAACTATTAATCTACTATTAATACAACTTCTACACTATCATGGCATACTCCATACAAATGGGGTAGCTAGCGACCAACTACATTAAATAAAAATGCAGATCTTCCACTCCATGTTAATTTGGAAGATAGGAAATCATCGCATCGCATCTCATCGCTGAAGATATAAAATGTCTTTTTTTTCGAACATCTACCTTTTACAGGACAATCGAAAACGGGAAAGAGTGGGAGATCTATTCTTTTCTGGGTGCTACACGGCTATTCATATTTATATCCACCAACTATTCAAAACCTGATATAATAGGATATAAGAACATAATATATTTACATGTGTACAAAATTTTTCCACAATTAATTACACTAAGAAACCGTAGATATGCAGAGTAATCACATATCATTACATACAATATCGTGTTTCATATATTTTATATTATTGATTTGACCTTAAGCAAGCTTATTTTCCTTCTTAAACCATTTTTTTAGCCAGTTTATAGACAAATTTCATCCCTTTGATGCCCTTAATCTTTGCATTCTGAGCAAGCTGCATCCACGTCTCTCCTGTTTTTCGCTTTATGTCTCATTAGGGCCAATTCTGAATCTTAATGAACTAACTAACTAAAAAGTTGATTAATATTAGTTATTATGTAGTATTCAGCATTAGTTATGAACTATAAACAACTATAAACTCGAGAACCACCAAGTGCAAACGGTAAAATCTATGGGACAAACTAATATTAGTCAGTGATGCCGCAATACAAAATGTTTTTCACGTTCCGATTTACACTTCTGGCAACAATTTAATAGTTGTCGCGCGTGAAAATTGTGAAATGTCAGATTTGCCGATATATTTTGGCGTTCGTATTTGCGTCGGTGGTGGTGTAATTTTATAATTTATACATGCTAATAGTTGCGAGGGCCCTAAAAATATAAATTTTTACTTTTAATTGAAAAATAAAGCAATATTCTGCGGCAAAATGACAGCAACTAATAATATTCGCACATTAAAAGTCGCGAATAAAATTCTGCCAAATCCAACTTATTTTAGTCGTCGGCTGTCAACTAAAATTTCATTCTGAATACTAAATTCATAGATTCTCGAAATTTATAGTTGTACTAAGGTGTCAAAATGAACTAATTAACTAAATTAGTAGGAAAACTGTGAATACGAATTAGAACTAATTATCATGACTCAACTATCTCCTCACATTTAGTTGACTTAGTTAGTGCAACTAAACTATTTTATGATTCAGAATTGGCCATATTGTCTCCTTTAAGTCTGTGGTTTAATTACATTTCATTCGCCTGTTCTAGGCTATATTTTAATTATCATTATTAAAGAACCATTTGTAAAGTGTCATTAACTCATAACATGAACTCAAGGGTACCATATTGTGTGTCTATTCCCCAAAGCTTACGGCAAAAAGTAGTGTTCTTAGACTTTTTCTGAAGCCCTATCTACTACCTCCTCTCGCAGACTAAAAAGGAGCTTGTTCCAGCATCTGGCACACTCAACACTAAACAATCTTTCTAAATACCCTGTCCCAGGAGATTGAGATGGCTCAACTAGTTTGTTTTTTGCTTCATCCTGTACTGTGCGAAGCATAAGCCGTCTTTCACTGATGATTTTGATCTCGCACATCTCTGATAAATTAAAATTTTCATAGTTTTCACACATATTTTATACTCCACTCATTGTTGTACCATTAGCCAATGCAAATCATGCAATGTGCTCAAATCTTCAGCCTCCAAGAAGGAATTTGTCAGCAGCATTCAATATAGATCCTATTCAGCTATATCATGGGAAGACCATATATTATTTACAACACATCTCTCGCATTTACTCATTCTTCGAATACCCACGTTCCTCACTGTTTCTACATATATAGGATTTACTGCTGGTTTTATACTAAAGTGGATTCTGTTTGTAATG
The DNA here is from genome assembly GCA_947579605.1 of Athripsodes cinereus. Lineage (NCBI taxonomy): Eukaryota > Metazoa > Arthropoda > Insecta > Trichoptera > Leptoceridae > Athripsodes > Athripsodes cinereus. Next base: position 24,622,811 of record OX388318.1, read on the forward strand.
GAATTTCTAGTTATGCAGTACAGTACATATCACTCTGTTCCAGTTAGTTTTAATCAAAAGAAAACTTTGTACCCATAATAATTTACAGAAAATTCTTTGGTTTAGAGATGCTAAGATTTCAATATTATTGATTACAGGATTTCTCCAATATAGGGGCGTTGTAACTAGTGGGGTCATATATATTATTATGTAAATTACGCAAATACGGTAATTACTACTACTACTTTTACACAATTACGGCATATCCCACAAGTGGGGAATCCAACAGACCATCAGCTGCATGTAATAAACATGAAAGCTGTCCTCTCCGTACCAACGAAAAATTAGACAAACCTCTCCGCAGAATTCACCGTGTAAACTGTCTTTCTTTTTTCGAGCACCTGCCATTTACAGTACAGTTGAAAACTTACAGAAAATAGTGATAGAACTATCCTTTACCTGGTGCTCTACGGAAATGTAGATTTATATTCTAACTTATTTATTTATACAAAATATTCATGGAATCCTATTTTAATTTTATTGCATGATTTTTAGTAGCTACCATACATTTTTTTAAATTAAATATTTACTGCTACTATAGCATCAAGACACATCTCACAAGTGGGATAATCAGCAGACCAATAGCTTGTAACAAAAATGCAAACTGTCCTTTCCGTGCCAATAATAAATTAAAACATTCAGGATTTGTGGCGAACCTCATCGCTGAATACATATTTAATCGAAACAAAATAAAATAATGATCTCTCTCTCTCTCTCTCTCTTTCTGGCATTGCACCCAATATAAGAGTGATGCTGTGAAAATGAATTATCAATCCATAAAGATTTTATTTTCGTGTGTTATCTATATCAATCAATCTAAATTAGGATCTTCTATTAGATGTCATTCTCAAATTGAAAATTTTCTACAATTCGATGTTTTCAATATTACATTATCGAAACATCTTCTCATCCCTTCATTGCCAAGCAGCAATGTGATTATAATAAATAACAACAAACTCCCTTCAAAGTTTTTCTACGAGTTGTTCGATGTAAATTTGAAATTTATTCTTCCTACAGATGCAATGTGCGAAGGATAGTATAAAAAAGATTTAATAAAAAACTTTAAACAAATATACGATGAATCGTGCCGTGTAAAAATTTCAAAACTATCCGCAGAAATTACACATGATTGTATGGTTCTTGGAAGTTTTATAGAAATAAAAAGATGCTTACATCCTTGCAAAGTCACTTTACGAAGAAGAAACCTGTGTGCTTATCCCATTATCGATCGCTAATGGGATAAACATACAGAATCGATCGATAACTTTATCTGGAAAGGTGTTCGATCCACCTAAGAAAACAAAAAAAAAACATTTTCAAATAAAATATTTAAAACTTGAATCACTATGTTTATTTGTTACATGAATTTAAATTACGCTATCGCGATTTCAGTGCACTTGCACCATTGACGAGCTTTTCAAGACTGACTTACAAAGATAGAACTATGATAGTAAAATAACAATAACAATAATAATAGACACTTATACATACATACAAAAGACAATGAATTATACAGCTGATGTTGGCGTATTACTGAATATAGATAATAATGGGGATTTATTAGGGGCTATTATTTTATTAATTATATTTACTTTGGAATTTAAGTTTTTGTTTATTTCGAGTATTTCTAAAGAAGATAATTTAAAATAATTATTAACTGTAGTATGTTTAAAACTATGGTTATTTTTATCAAATGTATGATTCGATTCAATAATATGTTCCGCAAGGTCCGAGAAATTGTTATTGTTGAGACAGAGTTGGTGTTAAAATAAGTGAAAAAAAAAACATATTAGAATAATGAGCGGATGCAAGAAGAGTATAAGTTACGATGGTTTCGATATGACGAATAAACGAATAAGGAAAGAATGACAAAGAGAACCACGTGGCTTGATCACGTGGATCAAATTCTCAAGGACGGCGGTGTGTTGAGTAAGAGGAATCGACGTGTAGTATGAGAAATTGTATGAATGTAGAAGAATCAAAAGTAATAATATGTAAGGATAGATTTACATGGCGTTCCGTTCACACTGCCTACCCCCACATGGGACACGGCGTGAGGGTATAGTACAGTTTTGTATAGTAAAGAGATTCATCGCCAAACACAATATATTTAATAAAGTTTAATTTATCGACCGACGGTTCTTGGTGGTAATTCACATAAATAATTTTTAAATTGAAACATGATATCTAGTTATTCCACTACTGACTTTATTAATTTTGCGAGCCGGCTTTCAAGAGCTTCCGCTCTCATCGTCTGAAAATAGTTAAGTAAAATATATTTAAAAATATATTTAATATCTTACTGGTGCTGTTTTACTTATTTGTCGTGTATATGTTACTTGAAAACTGTCAAAAAAGAGTGGGAGATGCTTCTCGTTTCTTAGTTGATAATATCTTTAACAAACACACGCCTCTTATATGACATTTACAATCAAATTTCCCTATTTTGGGTTTCTCATCGCATAAAATCAGACCTAATTATTGTACAAGTTTATTTGTTATGTTTTTTTGTATGTAATTTGATTGAACCGAAAGATAATAAATTATGTATTTGTCTAATGTGTTTTTATTCTTGAAAAAATAATAAGAAGTTTTTTCTTCTCTTTGTTTTCAGGTGTTCTGTTTGCTTCGACAGTGAAGTTTTTAAATTGTCAAAAAAGTTTTGAAAATGTGTGCAAATAAAATACAGTGGCAACCAAAAGTTCGGTAACATAGATAGTTCTTTTAAAATATAAAAATAAAACAGTGTAAAAAATAATTTTGATAGAAGTGTTTTTAAATCTTAAAATCTGTGTATAAAAATACAGTGGTGTACGATTTTTTTTAAGTACAGTGTAGTGTTAATTAATTAGGATTTTTTTTAACCATGTCGACGCGCACAGGAACGACGGGAGTTGGAAGCGGTAGTGTCCGTACGCCATTCACCGCTTCCTCTCTTGGTACAAGTCAGAGAAAGCACAGATCTCGGAGTACGACCAGATATGCTGATCTGGAAAAACCGAAAAAGAAGAAAAATTTGAGTGGCGCTACCAGTTTGGTCTCAATACCAAATACAATCAAACTAAGCATGCTCAACAGCGGATTAATATCATTCGGTAAGTAACTCAAATTTATTCTATTAGATTATATTTTTATGCGTATTATAAAATGTTAAAATAATTTCATGTGTCCGTGCCGTGCCGTCGTCCTTTGGTTGCAGACTACCGGCATTGTAGCATTGTTCATCGAGTTCGTCGATCGATATCCTGGAGGTGTAGTCTCGACTTCGTGCATAAGAGGTGCACGGTTCTCTTTCACGACACTAGTTTTTAGACGCATGCTGGTGATCCATTGGTCGGAACATTTTGAAAACGAGGAGGTGTTAATCAGGGTAGTCGAGAGTAGAAAACTTTTTGAAAAACAGCCATCAACGAGCAAAGTGAATTGGCCACAACATCAGGCACCCAGACCTGCTCATGACCATCGTGGAAGGCAAAACCGAAAGCATAAATAACAAAACATATATAGACAATTCAAACAGATCGAGCTAGTCCCAAATTAAGATGAATCTTATATTATGATTACTAACGCGACGATACACACATATACATCTAACACCCAGAAATGTAGGTATATGGTAGAGACCTACCAAAATATATCACAGCAAGTGAAGAAAGACATGAACTGTGGCACATATGTACATACGCAGAATTAAAGAGATTAGCAGTAAATAGGAAGGAATGGAGACGAAAATCCAAACTCGTTCCGGACCAACCCAATAGATTGTTACTCAATGTACACATATGTTTATAAAAGATAGTTAACTCTCTTTGACAAATATCTCGTAAATGGGATCGTTAATATATGTTTTTTCCATTTTATAACTTCCAAACATCTTACTACAAATCTGTACCTAGTTGAAACTTAAAGAGGTTTATCTAGAGGTAAGCATGCCAAGATGAACGTGATCCGATTTCATAACCATTTCTAACTAAAACCATTCCAAAAGACTTAGCAAGAATATCGAAATAACATAGGTATAAACATTTATCCACTTTCCAGGAAAAATGGATTTTATTATATTAAAGGTACAACTTTTTTGAGAAATTCTTGCGACAATTTTTGATAAATTCCCTTGTTGTCTCCGTTAAAGAATATGCCTCCTTCTCTTTTTAGTAATTTTTCGAGTTAGGTACCTGTAAAAGGTAGGTATTCGCAAAACACCACGATTTGACATTTAACATTTAGCGACGAGGTTTACCTTCCATCCTGAATGTCTTAATTTTTATTGAATACCTACTTGCATGTTTATTATACGAACATACAATCTGCTGGCTACCTCACTTGTGGCTGATATCATGATGGAATAGAAGAATGGATTTTGACAATGAACATCTCCTGTTCTCATACCATTCAGTCAATAGAGAGAGCATTTGCCTTATCCAAAATTTAGCTAGAGGTTAATCTAAGGGCTTCCTTTTCCAAAACCAACTCGGAGTTGCATGTGTCTTTAAATTTATCTTAGAAAGACGATGCTTATCCATGAAGCTGCCACAGACACTCTCACCCATACATTCTTATACATACTCTACTATCACCCAAATAATATGATGAAATTGTCATTTCCGCTGTATTGATTTTATATTGAGAGACAACTTTTTCGTCTTTCTAGTACGTTGCTAATCCTTTGATGTCAATGTCTTTGAAAGACGACAACAATCTCTCTCAATAAAAAAAAACAATAAACTTTCTTACTTCCGATCTGAACAGCTCTTGCAGGACCTCTACCTCCAAAACAATAGATATCCAAACCTTTCTATCTTAGCTCCTCTAGATCTCGGTTGATGTTATCCAACAACCTTTGTCTTGGTCTGCCTAACGGTCTTCTGCCCTCGGATATACCCTACGGAATACTGTATTATAAAAAAAAACAATATAGTGGAAAAAACATTAGTTTTTAATTTCACATTGGAAACACCGAGAGAGCGAATATAGACATGTTATTTAATTTCAAGGCAGTTCATTAAAGAAATTTGATGCCTTCTTTTGGTCAAAATAATTATCGATTTCAGTCTAACACACAATCGTCATCTTTGTCATGTATTTCTATGAGTAAAATCAATGACATGGTTTAAAATTTAACGATATTATTTATAGACGATCAAATATGCGTGTGACCTCTTATATAAATATAAATAATATTCGTAATATCTATGTACATGCACACGTGACCTGACGCAAGTTTAGTAGAATGTTTTATCCTAACCTAACCTAACCTAACCTAACCTAAGCTAACCTAACCTAACCTAACCTAACTTAGCCTATGACTGTTTCAAAATAAATGTAGATTTTTAATTGTAGAAAAATAAAATATATACTTACCTATTATGACGTACATATGTCAGTCGGTGTGCTTTGGAGGTAACGCTCTTACCTTTGAGTCTAGAGATCCTGAATTCGATTCCAGATCAGGATAAAATGAAGAATGACCTATTTTAAATATTTCTGGATCTTGGTGTTTCATGTACCTATGGGTATAGTGCATTCTATTATGTGTATCGTCGTATTAGTACCCATAATACAAGATTCATAATATCTTAGTTTGGGACTAACTTGATCCGTGTGAGTTGTCGATAGATGTAACGTTACGTGATAAAAATAATTTTCCATAAATGAGGTAGGATTTCAGCATTTCGCCATATTTCAATGCAATGTCCTATTTATAAGTGTCCAAATATTAAGTTAAATTATTTTTTATCAAAGCCCATTCGGTTGTCAAACATATTAAAATAGCAATAATAATGAAAATAGAATAGACAGAAGTAGTAATGAATATTAATAATATTCATTAAAAGATCATTCTATCAGTTCTAGCAGAGACACAAAAATATGTCATTCCCTCTCCCTGCACGTTTAATTGTTTAAATTTTTTACTATCAGAGCTATTTGCTGTGAAAAACAACCTTTGAAATCGTTAGGGAACTTCTTCGCAGAACAGTTTTTTCAACACTCAATAACCTCAAAATATTACCTGACGAAGACCATCCTCTCCCTGAAGAATCACAGAAAAAATGGAGATGTCCACTAAATTCTCCTTTTTAAGTACATTTCTGACCACTCCTGGACGAACGTCTCCTCAATTATCTCTACATTGTCTGACTCTGAACTGTATAAATTCAATATAAGTTTTAAAATGTTATACTAAAACATTGTTGAATTTTCACGTATGATTTTGTATTTAGTCAATTAATATAATGACTAAATACTAATTACCGAGCGCTTTCGCCTTGCGGTATCTTCAGAGCAAGAGTTACTTGAAACTAAAGAATAGAACAAACTAACCTACATTATAATAGTCTTAGGGTTGGATGGAACATTGTATAAATTCAATTCAAATCAATCCCTCTAAGCGATTCCCTTATTGCAATTATTTTTTATTTTTTTTAAAAGATATATCTGGGTTTTGTTATAAACCCAAATACAACCTTATACACCTTTCACCAATTTATCTATGATCTTCCTACAATACTAATATGATTTCATGGTATTTATTCTAATTGATTACTGGATTATTTTTCTTTTTCTTTTTCTTCTGTTGGTGAAAAAAATTAGAACAATGATCATTTCATATAGAAGCCGCGATTATTTTGTAAATTCATCCTCCCAATTGAACACACTTTAACGTTGTTTTAATCGTTTTCGCATATCATTTTAAATTTTTGTCGTCCATAAAGTTTAACAGTGGTCATATCTGTAACATAATTTGGAAAATGATTTTGAATGACAAAATTTCTCTCTCTGAAATATCTTTAGCAGTGGTGTAACCAATATTATTTATTATATCAAATAAGCAAAACATTATAAACTACAACCTTTTTTGCTGGTTCACTTCGGTTTAGTTTCAAGATCTAGTTTTTTCTACTCACCCATTACTTTGCAAAGAAATTTGTCAAATCCAACATAGCATGGCTCAATACGCTTATTTATGATTGAATCAATATACTTACAAGTATTTTCTGTAGAGGCGCCTTAAAATTAAGATTTGAAATCACAGCTTTTTTGTTCACATTTGCACTGGAGATCTTTTTGATTAAATATATTAATAATAAACATGCAAAGTGTCATCTTCACGCCATTAAAAATAGGACATTAATTTGACTAATACAATCTGAAAATGACTTTATGAAAATAAAACCTCTTCGTATATTTAACGGCCAATTTGCCGGCTGGTTTGCCATTGGTCAATTGACTATGAAAATTATTTTGAAATGATTGAAAAATGTAACCTGGTTACATGTTGGTTTGTTGCAGTATTTTTTTTTATAATAATAAAAAAAGTTTTGTAAATGTTTTTCATTTGTTAAATGTCTATTCGTGTACCTACCTACTATTAAATGAAAATGCAACGTGTATTGCTCAAAATAAATAAATTAGACAGTTTGGAAAGTAGTTTTGTTACATCACTGATCACAAACCCATTGTCCTTTTTAATTTCCATTTTCGACACGTATATTCCCTCTCCATCCCTACCTAATTGCTATGCGTAATCATTGTAAAACATCTGCTAATTTTTAGGGGAACTTTCTATCCCCAATTCCCAAAACTTTAATTTTTTATTTCCTGACTATCAGTCAAAATGAAATGTTTGAACTTCTCTGTGAAGCTCTTAAATTAAACCGGGTTAGTTGGAAGACATCGCATTTTAGCGATAAACTCGCCCTCTGTACATTGAATTGTATGAATGATATTTTCTATGTTAATTTGTATTATTGTAAGCAATGTATAGTGATGAATAAAATAAATAAATAAATAATAAATAAAATAAGTTTCATAATCTTCAATTCGTAAAACACCATTAATAAATATTTTTTAACCTATAAAGAATAGGTATTCCACTCCTTTCCATAAATTATTCTTTACCGGGGGCTTCACAGAGCATTTTTATTTTAAATTTATAACCTATATTTTATGGATAGCTCTTGATTTAATATTTTAAAAAATGTTGCTATTGCTACTACTACATTAAGAGTTGCACCCTCCCTCACCCATGGATGTTGCAGGAATGTCAATTCCTATGTCATCTATACTCTTAATGCAAATTCTTCTCAAGGAAGGGCTCAAGGTTAGCCTGAAGGGTTATCCTCGACAAAATCCTACCCAAAATTAAATACAACTGTTAATGTCCACCAACTCCATTGTTTTACAAAAGAATTAACTTACAGTTACGTATTTACTATGTACTAGTTGTTTGCCTAAATTAATACAAAATATCTTAAGACTAGATTGAAGTTCTTAAAATTAGTTGCATTTTCATAGCCGCAATCAATTACACAAGCAATTTCTTCTAAGCGTAGTGTATAATATGTTTAGTATCTATGTAATCATAAAAAGAAATTGATCATTACATGCACAACACACACAATTGCTACTACTTTACCATCACAACATATTATCTACCCCACAATTGTGGTAGCCAGCAAACCGATTGTTTGTAATAAACATGTATGCTATTCTCTCCGAGCCAACGAAAAAGCAAAGGCATTCGAGAGGGGTGAAAAACCTCATCCCTGTAATATATAAAAAAATATTATTCGTGTGAAATTATTATTTTCAATCAAATCACGTTTCAGTGTTAGAGGAGTTATATTAACTCACCTCTCAAAGGACGCTGTGAATATTAATATAAAATATTTTGAATATTCATGTCCTTTTAGCATAAAATGTAGGTATATGGCAGTCAGGGTTTATCTAGAAACAGAAATTATCTTTACATTATGTACAGCAATTTAATTAAAATTAATAATAGTACCTACATATTTTTTTCTAAATAATAATAATAACACAATATCGGCATATTCCACAAGTGGGGTAGCCAACAAATCGTTGGCATGTTATAAACATGCAAGCTATCCACTTCCTAACCGTTGAATCTAATAACTAAAATGTCTATATTTTTCAAACATCTACCTTTTACAGGACACTCGAAAACTTACAAAAAAAGAGTGGGAGATCTGACGGGTAACTATGGTGGTTAGATGTTTTTTTTAAAGATAAGTAAATCTGGATTTCTGTTATAAACCAAATACAACCTTATAAACCTTACACGGTAAACGAAAAGCTTGTGTCGTGAAAGGGAAGTTTGTCGGTATCTGGGATCGAATCACGCACCTCATGTGCACGAGACCGAGACTACCTCCAGGCTATCGACGAATTCTAGATATTTATTTAATTAAGAAATATTAAAACACATCACGCTTACCTGCAGGGCTACTCTTGACAAAACTTAACACGATCTTAATCTAGTCTTGATCTTGATCATACGACGCACGAAGTGACTATTGGCCAAAAATACACGCAAACCGATCGCGCGATAGCGGTAGCGCGGTGTTTTTGACCATAGTCCCTACGTGCGTCGTATGATCAAGACTAGATTAAGATCGTGTTTAGTTTTGTCAAGAGTAACCTTGCTGATGATGAGAGTGGAAGCTCTTGAAAGCTGGTTAAAGCTTTCAAGAGTGTTATGAAACCTCTTGAAAGTATTATTAACTTAAGTTTTTTTATTTGAACAAATTCAATAAAAAAGTTTGTCTCACGGACGTATATTAACACAAAAACGAGTGTAATTTATTTTTATACTGGCAAAATGACTAAACTAAAAGCTTTGTCACCGAAAGCTATCCCTATAATGGAGGAGCTTAATGCGAAGCTTATCTCTATTACATTGTATTTAATGACGTGTTCTTTAATCTCAATAAGAAAATATAAATACAATCTAATGCAAACTTTTAACAGTTATAAACAAAGGCCAATATTATTATTTCTGTGAATTCTTCAAAAATAAATCTTCCCCTTTTTTGTAATATTACCAATATAAAAAGTTGTCTAAGGACCACTTCCATGTTTGTTGTGTGCAATGGGTCTCCTGTCTACCCCACTAGTGGGAAATGCAGTAATTTATTCATTAATTTATATAAATGACACGATTTATTGTGTTTTTTTGTTGTAGATTTTTTTGTTTTTAATATGATTGTTAACATGTCAAAGGCTAACGCCGTAAATATGTGAAATAAATGAATAAATAAATTTATATAACATAAACAGCAAACTGACCATTGACAATTAAGGTTGACAAATGTAATTGTTTTATATTTATGTTATTCTTTTCGCACATCATCATTATAATTATAACAGTGTTAACAAAATCAATAGAAATTTCATAATACTAAGACGATAATATATGAATTAGCGAGAACACTATCAAGTGATTTCATCCATCTAACCACGAAATATTTATTATTAAAAAAAATATTAGTTACAACTTCGTAGAGTTCGAAACGTGTCTTTAAAGACCTGATATGCTTGTACAAACACACACCTCCTTCAAAAACAGTAAGAGGTAATTGAAACAATAATTCACTAGAAATCATTAAGAAAATAATATACATAATATTAGTTTTACATTTAAAGAAAGCTTCCAGCAGGGCTACTCTTGACACAATCTAAATACGATCTTAAGGCTCTACGGGACCCCCGCTCCCTCCCGCTCCTAGTAAATTTCGCTGTCTTTCAGCTACTGAAATACGCATAACTTTCATTCAATATTCATGAAAAAAATATATAATATAGATCAATCTTTTATTTCGAAGTTAAGTTGTAGACATTTTTTAAAAGTTTTACCAGTTTTTCAGAAAAAAAATCCGAAAATAAGCTTCGTTAACACTTGTAAGGATCAAATCTCAAGTTCTCTTTATCGCATAATTTTTATTTTTGGTTTGATTAATGACATGTGTTAATATCTTGTTCTTAAGTTGTAGACGTTCTTTAATTTAAGTATATTTCTTTTCAAAATAGCTAAAAACGTGTATTTTTAAACAATATCATTTTCGCTTACCGAAATTTCCATACAATTCTCTACAAGTGTTTAAAATGTTAGTATTGAGCTGAATGTCAAAGAGGGTGGACGTATCGCATATTTCTATGAATAAATTATTGAGAAAGAATTATATTGTTAAAAAGAATCTAATGAGATAATAATCAGTTGTTTTGTAATAAGTAGGTAGGTACATAAGAATATTTTTATCTACTACTACTACTATACTACTATACCATCACGGCATATCCCACAAGTGGGGTAGCCAGCAGATCAGCTGCATGTAAGTAACATGCAAACTGTCCTCTTCGTGCCAATATAAAATCAAGACATTCAGGATGGGTGGCAAACCTCATCGCTGAATTTGAGATGTACAATGTCTTAATTTTTTCGAACACCTGCCTTTTACAGGACACTCGAAAACTTACGCAGAAGAGTGGGAGACCAATTCTTTACCGGGTGCTCCACGGGATTGTGGAGCCATGCCAATATTTTTATCTCATGATTGTATTTTAACCATTGACTATTACTTTGGTTCCGGTGAAATGATCTTTCATCCATCGAAATGCGTATTGTTTTCGCATGTAATTAGCAACGAAATTATATCATTGCATTAGATGTATGTATTGCATCTGATTTATTGAAAGCCTCATGACCCGTAAATTAATTTTTAAGCCGAATATTCAACAAACCAGAAAAAATCAACATAGGAGTAGTCTTCATCGTGCTATTTTATTAATGTCTTATACGTAATGTTTTAGGAATACTTGCTTTTTACAAATCAATCGAAAATCGGGAATCTTTTCTATCCCTGGAGTTACACGGATCAAGATATAGGCCTTTTCACAAAGCATTTTTTTACTTCTTCTTGACCTCGAACATAAACCTACTTCTTTCCGTTTGATGACATACAAAAAAAAATCTATGGTAGGTATATTCGAAAATATTTTTCCTATAAAATCTTTAAATAAATAAATCTAAGTATGTGTCGAATAGGAAAAAAAATTCACAAATGTGAAGAAGGGAAAGAAACGTCTAAGGATAGCTTAGTCGAGCGTCCCATGCTTTCTGCAATTTTTTAGTCGAGCACTTATTTATGTTTCTTTTTATGTACTCATTATTTTATAAAGTATTGTGTATAGGTACCTACTTAGTGTTATATGCATTGATGCATTTATGTATCAATAAGATTATAGTTATAGTTATTTATTTATGAAATTATAAAAATTATTATTTTTTTACTTTTTAAAATACAATATAATAGGTACAATAAGTATACACAATAATATCAACTTGGACATATGGAACGAATGAATTAGGAAAGGATGACAAAGAGGATACACATACAATGCGTATCGTAGTAAATTTTGACGACCGGTGTGGCGCGGAGTCACGAGGTCCCGGGTTCTATTCCCGGCCAGGGCAAAATGAAGAATGACCTTTTTCAAATTGTCCTGGGTCTGGATGTTACATGTATATGTGTTCAGTGCATTGTATATATTATGTGTATCGTCGTATTAGTACCCAAAATACCAGATTCATATCTTAGTTTGGGACTAGCTCGGTTTCTGTGAATTGTCTTTACGTTTTGTGTTATAAAAAAAAATCACTAAACACATTGAGTTGTATAACTGATATTTTTATGATACTGTTTTATTTTTTAATATTGTAACCAGTGTACAGTGAAAAATAAAAATAAAATTAATAATTGTAACACCCAGACCCAGAACACTTTGAAAATTGAAGAAAGATCCACCACACACCCGGATACCTCAGGAGTCTTTAACTCCTACTTATCCGCACATTCAAACCAAAATTGTCCTCACGGGCGGGCCATTAGGGAGGCCTGAAGGGCCGGCCGGCCAAAACCGCCGTCGTGGGAATCTTTTATATTACTTCTCTCTTCAATGTCCCTTCTGGGTGGTAAAAATGTTTATTGAGTTATTATACAATATATACAAGTAAAAAAAGAAAGAAAAATAAACAAAATGATACAAAACGTGAAGCAAAACAAATAAAACATGGTAATAAAATATATACACAAATTGGTAAGTACAGAAGGCCGAGGTGAGGTGTCCAGAGACGTGCTGTTAGGCGTTTAAAGGGCGCGAGCCCGAGAGTCGCCAGCGCCAGCATGGTGTGGAAACATTAAACCCTCCCAAAAGGGACATCCCTACCAAACCTACTCTCCACCAAGGGAGACAGGACGACACAACAAAAAGACGAGTTCGCCACACGCACCACCGCCACAATGGGCAAAACCAACCCTACGACGCTCCCACGTCAGACGGGGGTAAACCCGTATCGAACGGCCCTAGCGGCCGTTCGATATGCACCAGTGACGGCGAGCAGGGGGAGTCTCTGTCCCCTCAAAACCGCCGCGGACACAGAACCAACCGCAAGACGGTGCGACCAAACACGGGCGCCATAGGTGACCTGGGCCACATATGTCGCCCGATAAATGGTACGCACAGTCCGCGCCCTGAGGCCCCACGTACCACGACTGAGTCTGCGTAGAGTGTGAAATAACACTCCCGCTTTTTCGGCAGTCGCTCTCACGTGCGGAAGAAAGGTGAAGCCCCTGTCAAGGACAACCCCCAGGTATCGGACTTCATCAACAACCCTCACGGGATGCCCATCCATCCGAAGCACCGGGTTCCTGCCCCTTCCCAGCACACCCTTCAACCACAGCGCGGAGGTCTTGCTCGGTGAGAAAACAAGCCTGTTCACCCTGCCCCACGTCAAGATGCGATCTATCGCGATGCTAAACTTGCTTTCGATTGCACTCCTCGTATCTCCAGAGAGTAAGAGAAGTGCATCGTCGGCGTACGCAAATATGGTGCAACCAGGCGGCAACTCCATTCTCAAGAGGTCATCAAACAGGACATTCCAAAGGAATGGTCCAAGGACCGATCCCTGCGGGCAGCCCATGCTGACTTCCCTCTCAACTAAATGCCCAGCGTGATGGATTTGACAGCGTGAGGTAATTCTTAATTTTGCTCTGGCTGGGAATCGAACCCGGGACCTCGTAACTCAAAGGTGAGAGCATTATCTCCGCACCGCCGCGCCAGCCACCAGGGAGATTATAATGTTGATGTCTTTATACAGTATTTTGAAGTACAGCCATTCGATAAAAGCTCCATTGTTGTATATTATATCTATTGTTATTACCTGCTGACTCGGTTGTAAAATAGTGCGGTATGTGAAGAGTGTGGTATGGTGCAAGCGAGAAAGAAGAAAATGTATTCATAATAATCATAACATACTACCTACGTAGTATTCTTACTGAATTCTAATAAGATATTAATTCGAAACATATCAATTCGTATCTAGGAAACAACAGCGGGGAAAGGGAAGATGCAGATCGCGCGGAGGGAGAAATCTACCCTAAAACTCATTTACGAAATCTTACGGCGCTACATCCTCCCCTTAATATAGTCTTGATCTTGATCATACGACGCACGAAGGGACTATTGTCAAAAATACCACGCTACCGCTACCGCGAGATCGTTATGCGTGTATTTTTGGGCAATAGTCACTTCGCGCGTCATATGATTAAGATTAAGATCGTGTTTAGATTTTGTCAAGAGTACCACTGCTGGACTCTACAATTTAATTTGGTTGTGAGGGGGTTAGACTCTTATATTTTTGTTCTTCTAGAACAGTGGTTCTTAACCTGGGTTCGATCGAACCCCAGGGGTTCGGTGAGTCAGTCTTGGGAGTTCGGTGAAAATCATTTTAAAAGCAAGATAGTTTTGCTAGTTGGAAAAAGAAAAAAATACTCCGTTAATTCATTAATTAATATGTTTCATGTTTTGATTTAACCATTAAAATTTAATGTTTTGATCATTGTTTTTTTATTTATTTTCATTTTGTATACTTATATATAAATATATACCATGTTTTGAATTTGTAAAAATCTAATTTTATTTTTCAAATTAGGGGGGGTTCGGTGAATGCATATGCTGTAGCTGGTGGGGTTCGGTACCCCCAAAAAGGTTAAGAACCACTGTTCTAGAATATTGTTTATTTTTTTAAACATTACCTACCCATTAGATTTCACGAGTTGTTTGTACTACCTTCAAATAATAATAAAAATTATTATTATACCTAGTAATTACAGAGAAAACGTAGAAGTGTGTTGTTTTTGCTAATAAGTTTCTGAGAAAAAAAACGTCACGTTTGTGTAGTAAACAAGTTTTTAGAAAAATGTTGTTTATCAACATTCGGGAAATCTGAAGACAATTTTATATAAGATATAAATGACTTCTTTAATATTGCTCAAAATATTCTCTAAAAAACAGATGTAAGATGTTTCAACTGAGACCCATAAATAAAATCAATACACGGAAGGCGAGTTTATTTCAGGCGAGATCACTTCCAACTAACCCAAAAATATAAACAAATAAAAAAGTTTAATTTTTTAAGGAATTCTCATAAAATAATTGATAAAATAAGCTTACATTTTGTATACATATACGTAGTAGATATAGAAAAAAAATTATCGTTTTTAATAATAATAACTAGACAACTTATTTATGATGCGCCGTTTTGTGGTAAAAGCACCGCAAGGGCCCATTCAAGAATCATAACACCTCCTGAACAATAGGGTTTTTAACCTCGTCTTGAACACCTCAATTTTTTTTTATCAAAATTGCTCCCAGCAAGAATATATCCTCCACGCTATCCTGTTGGCTTTCGAGTATCCTATAAAAGGTCACATGCATTCTTAAAACAATTTATATTTATTAAAATTTTTGATTTTTACTGGCTCGGAGAGGATAATCTATATGTGTACATTCGGTTAAGTTTTTTTTTTTTTTTTTTAAAAAAAAGATATATCTGGGTTTTGTTATAAACCCAAATACAACCTTATTTTTTTACTAGTTTAAAAGTTACTAAATAATAACGTTAATTCATTCCTGTGACTTACCGTTGTGTAGTATCATATAAGTGGTCAGTTTAATATTGCGCATAAGTTTCCATCAAAGAATGGATATCCCACTATTTCCATAAGTATTAGGTGTCCTGTAAAAGAAAGGTGTTCGAAAAAATAAAGACATTAAACATCTTCAGTTCAACGATGGGGTGTGTGACTAATTATGAACGCCTTCAACTTATTTTGACACGGGGAGGACAAACTGCATGTTTTTTACATGCAATTAGTCCACTTGGTACCTCACTTGTGGGAGTTATCGCAATGTTTTAATAATGTAGATAGTATATAGAAATAACATGTTCATACCATTTGACATCCAAAATCCTTCTAAAACACATATTTTCAAAGCTGAGTATCTTTCGCTCTTGAGCCTTGGTTAAGTGCCAAGACTCACAGCCATATAGAAGGATTGGGATGATGCACGCATTGAACAAGCGAAATTTCGTCCTGATGCTGAGTCTAGACGCCTTCCAAACTTTGTTCATGTTATTGAAAGCACATTGCGGATTGGTAATTCTAACCGGAGATCATCGTTATGGCGTTACAAATGGTGCTGTGCGCCGGCGCACCCAGCAGAGACCTGTAATCTCCGTAATACAGGAGAGACGATGGTCCTGGCTGGGACATGTTTTGAGAATGCCCAATGATAGTTCGCCAAAAAGAGCACTGTTCTTCCGTCCATAGGGGTTCCGTAGGCCCGGGCGTTCCTCTTTCACAATACACCGTTCCTATGACAAAGATATCAGAGCGCATGGAATGTCGTGGAAAGAGGTGACACAATTGGCGCAGAGACGATGTGAATGGGAGGAGGCTGGTTTCTGCCCTTTGCTCCAGAGAAGAGCGTTGAGGGCGATGATGATGATGATGATGATGATATAGAAATAATGTCACTATCCCAACACGGCACAGCTCACGAGTAATAAACAAGCAAGCTGTCCTGTGTGCCAACAAAAATGAGGATTAAGGATGGGTAGCAAATCTTATTTAAATTTTAGAACATATTCTTTTATAGGCTACTCGAAAACTTGCGGAAAAGAGTGAAAAATCAATTATTTACCGAGTGCTGCTCCACGGAATATAAGTAATGTAACTCGTTAATTTTGCTGAAGTAATGATATACGACTTGAAAATCTGTTTCGTATACCTATTTCCTTGTCCCACATTCCATCGACTCTATTCTACCCGTCCCGTGGACAGTAAGGCGCCATTCCTGGATATAAATTCTATTCTTCCTTCTTCGCTTCATTCCTTTCTCTTCCTGCCCTCTACTATTAAAAACTAGACTGTCAACCTAGCTTTAGTCATGGAATAATTATTCAATAATGGATAAAAAATAATATTGTATGGCGTCAATACGGTTTATGTATACTTTTTATTTTATTTAAATAAAATATACCACTGCCAACTTGACAGTTGTATGCCCTACATGTAACATGTAGGTATAGACAATTCACACAGACCGAGCTAGTCCCAAATTCAGACATGAATCTTGTATTATGGGTACTAACACGACGATACACATATATACTATGCACTGAACACATATACATTGCTAGACAGTGGACAACATAAATAAATTATAAATTTAAAAATAACTATAAAAACATTACTAAATATAAAATGAACTTGCAATATTTTGTAAAACACCATACAATAAACCTTGAACACTATTTAGGAATACTTGAAGCTTTTAAAATTACAAGATTAATAAAATGAAAAAACAAATGTTTTTTTCACTATAATTATGCTTCTTTATTGTAAGAAACGTCTTTCGTTTTATAAGGACATTTGCAGTCCTCTGATTGACATGGACAATGTCAAAAACATTCGTTTTTTAATTCCATTATCCACTACCTAAATACAAGATTTAATATTTTTTAATCCTTCTTCAGCCATGTCAATGTATCGCTTGCATACATCAGTGTTGGCACTAAGATAGTCAAGCTCATCAATCTTTAAGCTGTGATTAAAATTATATATATTCGCCAACTATAAGTCATGATGCACGGTTTACTTTGTTACTGGGAACTTCGTTCGATATCGCCGTCACACCTTCCATCTGACGTTAACATACTTTAAAAATAGCACAATATGTAAAGTATATATCAGGGTTAGTTGGAAGACATCGCATTTTAGCCATAAACTCTCCCTCTGTACATTGAATTGTATAACTGATATTTATGTTCATTTTGTAATATTGTAACCAATGTACAGTAAAGAATAAAATAAATAAATATAATATGTGCAATTTACACAGATCGAGCTAGTCCCAAACTAACAAATGAACCTTGTATTATGAGCCTACTTATGTGACGATGTACAGTAATATACACATATATACAATGCATCCAACATAATACATATATACATGTAACACCCAGACATAATTTGGAAAAGATCATTCTTCATTTTGCCCTGGTAGGAAATCGAATCCAAGACCTCATGACTCAAAGGCAAGAGCTCAAAACATACATATACAAGCATACATGCATACAAATATATGGACAGATCCAAATATTTCGTGAGGGATTTATTTTTTATTGTTTATTTCAGCAAAGATAAACAAAACTCAAGTGCTCTTGTATTTTTTACAATACTGGTATAATTTTATTGTACTCACCTATAAAATATAGGTAACTACGTCGTAAAACTGGTGTAAACTTTCGACAAGCAATGCTAGTCTTTAAAATTTTATTCTTCATTGCACAACGAAATTGGTTTTTTTACCAGCCTCAAAGCTGAACAAACAAATTGTCAAATTCTTCAGTAGGAAGGGCTATTCAAATGTGTAATAGTCTCTATGATTTTATTGGTGCACAACTTGTAAAACTCCATAATTTTAATTTATAAATTACAATATATTTGTTTTACAAAAAATATTTTAAATAATGTGACATATGTTTCGGCTGCAATGCCATAATATTATGGCATTGCAGCCGAAACATATGTCACATTATTTAAAATATTTTTTGTAAAACAAATAAATTGTAATTTATAAATTAAAAAAAAAAAAAGTGTAATAGTCTGGCTGGAGAAGTTGATATCTTTAACGTGACGTATGCAGAATTTCTAAGAAAAATTGAAGATAATATATTGAAGTTGTGTTGTCGTTAAGATATTGTTAAGGGTTATCTTCTGGGATCGCATTGGCCTTCAGCAGTAATGATCCTTGTGAGAGTCGTCTTATTGTCACTAATAATAAAAATAATAATTATTATTACATATAGAAATATCTTCATCAATAAACCTTTGTTAATTTAATCTATTATCACAGGAGAGACGATGGTCCTGGCTTGGACATGTTTTGAGAATGCCTAATGATAGTTGGCCAAAAAGGGCACTGTTCTTCCGTCCGCAGGGGTTCCGTCGGCCCGGCCGTCCCTCTTTCACAATACACCGTTCCTATGACAACGATATCAGAGCGCAAGGAATGTCGTGGAAAGAGGTGACGCAATTGGCACAGAGACGCTCAGAATGGAGGAGGCTGGTTTCTGCCCTGTGCTCCCGAGAGGAGTGTTGAGGGCGATGATGATTATCATTAAGTGTACTTATGTTGCTAAATAATAATATTATATCTGTTACATTTGTAAAATGTTTATTGACATAGGAAATAAAATAAAATAAAGATATCCCTTTAATATTTTACAAACTTTTAAGCCGGCTGCTAGTAGTAGATATCTAAGTGAGTATTTATGTACCCAAGTTACTATACTGATGGTGGTGTAATGTTTTGTAGGTCGCGTAATTCTTTATTTCCTGACCTCTCGCCACGCTGTGAGCGAGGACCATATTATTATTACCCAAGGCGATATACTCAGACGAAATAATATGTACATTTTCTAAACATGTTTATCTACTACATTCTGTTTAAGAAAAAACCATGTTATTTTTATCATCATATTATCGCCCTCAACGCTCCTCTCTTTCCATTACCTTCCCTGCGCTGTGAAGTTTTTTTTATAGCAACGGTGTATTATGAAATAGGAACTCCCGGGCCGATGGAACTCTTGCGGATGGAAGAACAGTGCTCTTTCTGGCCAACTATCATTGGGTATTCTCAGAGCATGACCCAGCCAAAACCATCGTCTCCTCTTTATTTATTACTTTACTACTTAATAAAGTATTTAATTTTATTTTCCTATCATAATGAATACATTTTAATTTCGTAGTATCCGTAACAGGGATGTTGCGGATGTCAATTTTTACACATTCGCGGATGTGAATGCGGATGCGGATTTTTGAAGGCTCACATCCGCGGATGCGGATGCGAATGCGGATGCGGATGTTATAGAAAAAAAGTAGGAACTATAATATAGTCAAATATGTGACGAAATTATTGCTACAATAATATTATGGATTTTTTGGTGATATATTTTTTTTTTGTTATTTGTAAAAATAAAATAAAACCGACAAAAATAAAAACGCGTCGGATCTTGTCACCATTTTTTTCGTTATTGGTTAATTTCCTATTGGTTAATGTCAAGTGCGAACGGCACGCGCTTTTCGCCGGCCCCGCCCCATTTCTTTCTTGTCGCAAATTGTCTTACATCCGCATCCGCATGAACATCCGCATGAACATCCGCATGAACATCCGCATCGATTATTGCGGATGCGGATGCAGATGTCAAAATACATGCGGAAGCTCCGCATTTGCGGATGCGGATGCGAATATTCGCAACATCCCTGATCCGTAATACAAAATGTATATCTTAGATTGGGATTAGCTCGATATTTGGGAGATACCCTGGCCTGATAACCAGGATGAATGGAATATCTTATTCGAGGTTGTCCGTAGCTTGATGACGAAATCTCGGACTATTTTGAGAGATTACGAATTTGTGGCGACATCTACCTGAAGTATCGAGAAGCACATATAGAAGATAACTACTTAACACCTCGATAGCTAGTTAGATATGAGTTTTATACAATTATAGGTAGATGGCGATGAATATTTCCTAATGTAAGTTTACAACTATTTCCTTAACAAATAGGGCTTGTGAAGAGAATGAATAATTAGCTAGGTCAGATCTCTTTTGAACGTCTAGCCAACAACATACTTTAGTCTAACACGTTACTAACATATTTATTGTTAATTTTATTATTGGTGAATAAACTTATTGGAAAGCATATTTTCATGTAAGTAAAATATTACTGTTTCATTTCGTTCCTTTTCAATCACAGCGTTTAATTTCATATAATCATTTAGAGTCAAACTAATTTTCTTACTTATCAAGCCTTCTGCAAATTGTATATGGAAGAAAGGGAAAATATGTACACAGTGGATCTGTGAGGATATTTAACATTAATAATCTATACCAACAAAGCCCTTCCATCCATATAAATGGTGACCTCGAACGAACACGAATTTATTACATTTTTCTTTTAAAAAAACTTTTTCCTTTAAAAATTTTGTTACAATACATCAGTGAAAATTTTCCTGACAACTTTTAATCCTATATTCAATTTTGATTTTAACTTTATTTCCAAACTGTGATCGAACGAAACAATTTAAATAACAATTCACTTAATTAATTCCTAATTTTATTCACCTTTACTGCTGCGTTCAGAAGAGTTCTCTGTGAACGGTTTTCAGGCATATAGAGTCCCGGAGCAAAATACATAAAAAGATATTTTAGCTCCGTATTTTTTAATCAAGCAAAGAACAGAAAACCGTCCACATATTTTATGCCACATATTTTATTTATTATTTTTTTAAATAATTTTACTATTATTTATTTCAGACTACAAGTCTTTTTAAAAATCTGCCAAAGGCAGAACATAACTTATTGTACTTATTTATATAATTGTATGTTCCAGATTTTAAATATAACACAAAGCATTTTATTTGTAAGTAGCATTAATTATTATTATATTTTGTGAACATTCACTGTTTGAGACCAGTCGACAGGGTACCAATTTTTTCTGCTAAAAAATTTTATTGTCACAAATATTTTTTCATCTGCAAACATTTTTCCCAAACATTTTAATCAATCAAACAAGAAAGTATAATAATCAATCTTATTCAATTAATTTACATTCCATTTAATTTTATCCAAAAACAAAATTTTCGATTCAACCTCTCACCCAGCGAAAGCTAGTACTAGTGAAGGAACAATTAATACAAATTTTCCGATATTTTCAGAACGAGTGTCTGTGAAAATCCCACCGATATGGACAAACAATGTAGAACTCTGGTTTCTACAGGTAGAAAACCAATTTGAATTAGCCAATATTACGGCGGAAGACACCAGGTATTCACATTTGGTCGCTCAACTCAACCATGAACATATTAGTCAGGTATCAGATATCTTATTTTTACCCAGATGTAATACCATGTACAGCAGATTAAAAAACGCAATCATTCAAAGAATGGGCGAATCTCCAGATAATCGCAGAGAAAAACTTTTCTCGGGGATTCAACTAGGTGACAAATTGCCGTCACAATTATTAAGGGAAATGAAAATGTTAGCCGTCGGTTTAGATTTAGATACCACCACGATAAAATATTTGTGGATGCAACAATTACCCAAACAGGTACAAGCTCATATCACAAGTGATAACAGAAATTTAGAAGAAATCGCAATTTTAGCAGACAAAGTTTCATCAATTTACAAACCCTTAGAAGTAGTTTCCAGTCAACCTAAAGATGATAAAAATTCTAGTAAAGTTATTTCCTTACAGCAATCAGTGATTGAATTAACTGAGAAATTCGACAACCTTAGCAAACAGTTGCAACACAAAAATCAAAATAATTTTCATAGAAAAAATTTCTATCATGGCAACACCCGCCATAGTTCACATATTGACAGCTCTGTCAAAAACAACAACGCTTCTTACAAGCATAACCAAAGCGAATATCGTAGTTATAATAATATAAAGACTTGTAATAATAGTACAAAACTGTGTTTCTATCATGAGCAATTCGGACACAAAGCTCGCAAATGTATTTCTCCGTGCTCATTTACATCAAACAAACCATCTAACTCAAAAAACTTGTAGAACAGTTCACTAGCGAGACGGGTGAACTGCATACGAAAATTCGTCTCTTCATAAAGGACCGCATACAAGGTACCTCATTTTTGATTGACTCCGGTTCAGAACTATGTTTAGTTCCGCGTTCCATATGTTTACGCCAAAGTTTAAAGGGTAAAGATAACCTAAAACTCTTTGCAGCTAATGAGACAGTGGTGAAGACATTCGGCACAACCACATTAAATTTAGACCTCGGTCTAAAGAAAATTTTCAGATGGAACTTTATCATTGCAGACGTTCCACGCGCAATTATCGGCGCAGACTTTCTGAATCACTTTAATTTAATTGTAGATATTAGAAACAAGATGTTGATAGACAATACTAATAAACATAAGGTCGTAGGTTACAACACAAACTGTATTGATAATGATATTTCGTCAGTTTCATTACTAGATAAAAATAACCCTTACCATCAATTATTAGCAAAATATCCCAAACTGATTGATATAAATAGACCATATACTGATTGTCAACATTCTACAATACATTACATAGATACCCGTGGCAATCCTTTTATGTTCAAACCTCGACGTTTTGTCTCCAGAACTGCTGAAGCAAGCAAAAAAAGAGTTTGAGAACATGGTTGCTCAAGGTATCTGCCGACCCTCAAACAGTGAATGGGCATCGCCTCTTCACATGGTAAAAAAGAGTGACGGTACATATCGCCCGTGTGGTGATTATCGTAAGCTTGACTCTATGACAGTGCCAGATAGATATGCACTTCCACATATTCATGATATTTGTAATCATTTGCACAATTGTAAAATTTTTTCTAAGATAGATCTCCAGCGTGCATACCACCAGATTCCTGTCAACGAAGCAGACATCAAGAAGACAGCAATTACCACCGTTTTCGGGAACTTTGAGTTTTTACGCATGCCATTTGGGGTAACCAGTGCGTGCCAGACGTTCATGAGGCACATGAACACCATCACTCAAGGACTAGAAGGAATACACACCTATATAGATGACATTCTGATAGCGTCACCCGACGAAAAAACTCACATACGACATCTGACTGCTCTATTCGAAAGACTACAGGAGAATGGTATGATACTTAACCCTTCTAAATGTCAATTTGCCAAATCATCCTTAATTTTTCTAGGATATGAAATATCAGCAGCAGGAGTTGGACCAGCTCCAGAAAAAATAAAAGCCATAAGTGAGTACAAAAAACCCAAAACAATAAAGGATCTCCGCAGATTCATCGCTCTGACCAACTTCTACAGACGATTTATACCGAAAGCTGCACAAAAACTTGTCAGACTGAACGACTATCTAAAAGGGGCAACAAAAAACGACAATAGACCTGTCGAATGGAACGAAATCACAAATAACGATTTCGAAGAGGTAAAAAATTCTTTATTACATGCTACTAAGTTAAGTTTTCCTGATGCAAACAAAAAACTGTCAGTGTGGACAGACGCATCAGACTTTGCCATTGGTGGAGTTATACAACAGACAGACGAATCAAATAATTATGAACCAATCTGTTTTTTCTCAAAAAAACTTAACAAGGCACAATGCTCTTATAGCACTTATGATCGAGAACTATTAGCATATGAAACTAATATATGAAACTATAAGACATTTCAAACATTACCTAGAAGGTAGAGATTTTACAGTATTTACCGATCATAAACCCCTTCAATTCATGTTCAGTAAAAAAAGTTATGCTAAAGAAACACCCAGACAGCAGAGACATCTTGATTATATATCCCAGTATACCACCGATATAAGATATATCACTGGTGAATCAAATGTTGTCGCAGATGCTTTCTCACGCGTCGAAATGATAGAAATGAATCATAACATATCATTAGATGAAATATCCAGAGAGCAATTAAAAGACATAGAACTTTTAGACATGTTAAAAACAAAAGATCACTCACTTAATTTAATAAAAAACAATTTTCAAGGCTTACAAATAATTTTTGACACACATAATGGAAACATGAGACCTTATATACCGAAAACTTTACAAAGACAATTTTTCCAAAGTATCCATAATTTAAGTCACACAGGTACCAAGGATACAATTAAAACAATAAGCCAGAGAGGTGTGTGGAAAAATATGAAAAGTGATTGCACAAAATGGTGTAAATTGTGCATACCATGCCAAAAAGCAAAAATCCACAAGCACACAAAAACACAAATTATTCCAATTCCACTACCTAACGGAAAGTTCCATACAATCCACGTGGACTTGATAGGTCCATTTATTCCATCAGACGGTATGCGATATTGCTTAACAATTATAGATCGTTTTTCCAGATGGGTTGAGGTAATCCCAATAGCAGATATCACAGCTACCACAATAATACGTGCTTTATGGGACAACTGGATCACAAAATACGGCGTCCCAGAGAAGATCATATCGGACCAAGGCCGTCAATTTTTATCTTCTGATTTTAAATCTTTCTGTTGCAGAATAGGTATCCAACACGCCAAAACCAATTCGTATCACCCGCAGGCGAATGGACTTATAGAACGTTTCCACAGGACACTAAAAACGTCTATTAACCCTCTGCAACTGAGGTGGCTTTTTAGTTATTATTCTGCTGAGGAGTGGTCTGACAGACACTCATTTTAAGTTCCATTATTGCCATTATTTAAAAAGTTTTGATTATTTTTTTAGTTTTTTGTGAGTATTTGACATGTATGCAGACACTATTTGAAAAAATATGGTTTAAAAAAAACAGATATTAGAAATTACAAGATATTTATTAATGCTAATAAAAAATCACCATTTTTTTGAGAACAATTTATAAAAATTAATTAAATGAAAAAAACACATGAAATAAAAAAAGTAAGTAGAAATTCGTTTTCTGTTAACTTTTGTTAAAATTTAAAAAAATAATTAAAAAAATCGTTAGAGCGGTTTCTCTAAAAATCGGCTTCAAAGTACGTCCTCTCAGTCCTGGTAAATTTGTGCCGAGCATTGTAGGCAGACATGTTTTTTGCATGCATAACGAGTAAATTTTGTCTTCCTTTCAATTAAATCGCACTCTTTAATCTTTCTTTTCAATTCACTCGTAAAAATTCTGCACAATATTCTTTCACGCGATGTCCCAGATTCGTTTTGTTCAGGGGCAGTTGGGAAATCTCGTCCTAAGTCATGATTGCGCAATTCTCTCGGCAATTTTTCATTATACACCCGCTGTGTCATAATAGGAAGAACAAGTTCCCTAGCAAGGCCTCAAATGAAATTTGCTCTCCATTTATTGAAAAAA
Organism: Athripsodes cinereus; assembly: GCA_947579605.1. Taxonomy (NCBI): domain Eukaryota; kingdom Metazoa; phylum Arthropoda; class Insecta; order Trichoptera; family Leptoceridae; genus Athripsodes; species Athripsodes cinereus. The sequence continues at coordinate 24,648,903 of OX388318.1, forward strand.
AATTTTTTTATTGAAGTGATGTTAGGTAGACTCTATGAATTTACTGAGCTGATGTATGTGAGACACTATGAAAAAATTACTATCTTACTGACGTTAGGTCTAACAGACCCATCATTTATTACTGACGTGAGGTATGTCAGACACCCATCAGCTATAGATCCACACATGTACTCACGACGGCCGTCATTACTGTACTGATGATTAAAAGAACAGAATTTAGGAAGCTACTGAGCGAAACGGAAAGATAGGACTCAAAATGGCAACGTTGTTGCAAAAAAAAGATTTCGCGGTGTCTGACAGACCTCACGTCAGTTGCAGAGGGTTAAAGCACATCACCCTATACCATGGACTAAATCTCTAACAACAATTTTATTTGGTTTAAGGTGCACGATACGAGAAAACCATAATTTTTCCATTGCAGAGATGATGTTTGGAAACTCACTGCGCATGCCAGCTGACATTCTACAGGAAAACACAGAAAATGCAGATCCAACTTACTATACACAGCAACTTATAACGTTTATGAGGAATGTAAAACCGAAACCTATTAAACACCACCACAAGGATAATATTTTCGTACATCCAGAACTTGGTAAGGCATCACATTTTTTCTTGAGAGACGATAGAATATATAAACCTTTGCTTCCAGCTTACAAGGGGCCTTATGAAGTTTGCACGAGGGATGACAAAACTGCCATATTAAAAATAAATGGAGAACAAAAAAAAGTATCGTTGGATCGATGTAAACCAGCCTTCATAGAACATCCAGAGGAAGCTAACAACTCAGTCGACAGACCACATACATACATCACGCGATCTGGAAGGAAAATATTTCAACCGAATCAGTGAAAAACCTGCATTTTTCACTTGGAGGGGGCTGTGTGGCGACATCTACCTGAAGTATCGAGAAGCACATATAGAAGATAACTACTTAACACCTCGATAGCTAGTTAGATATGAGTTTTATACAATTATAGGTAGATGGCGATGAATATTTCCTAATGTAAGTTTACAACTATTTCCTTAACAAATAGGGCTTGTGAAGAGAATGAATAATTAGCTAGGTCAGATCTCTTTTGAACGTCTAGCCAACAACATACTTTAGTCTAACACGTTACTAACATATTTATTGTTAATTTTATTATTGGTGAATAAACTTATTGGAAAGCATATTTTCATGTAAGTAAAATATTACTGTTTCATTTCGTTCCTTTTCAATCACAGCGTTTAATTTCATATAATCATTTAGAGTCAAACTAATTTTCTTACTTATCAAGCCTTCTGCAAATTGTATATGGAAGAAAGGGAAAATATGTACACAGTGGATCTGTGAGGATATTTAACATTAATAATCTATACCAACAAAGCCCTTCCATCCATAAATTCAAATTCTTTCTCTATTAGGCTATTCCACTTTCACAACACAACTGTATTGATTTGTTTGATTTTGTTGGCACTAACTATGTGGTAATCACGAAACATTTTTACTTAAGGAATTAGTTAATTATGTACTACCTACAACCACTTTAATTTTTTAAAAACACTATCGATTTCAACGCTCAGATGCGTCATTGACGAGTGTTATACTAAAACTTTTTTTACAAGTTTTAGTATAACACTCGTCAAAATTAAAGTGGTTGTAGGTAGTACATAATTAACTAATTCCTTAATTAAAAACTATATTGATAACTGAGAAGGTTTTACTGATACTTTATTTGGACTTTAAATGTCAAACCCTAAATTCATTTTGTAATATAACTGCTTTGGTATGTATGTATGTCCTTAAATAATTACTTCCTAATATAAATCACATAGTTTACTAGCACTAATGTACCAGATGCCGTTCTGATATAGTTTCTTTTGACATATTTTCTTTTGTTCCGTCCGCTCCCATCAGAATTTCAGGGATTTTCAGCTGAAAACAATAATAATAATAATTACATAAAAAATAAGGAAATATCTTAATAGTCCATTGTTTTTTTTATATAGAAAGTTCCTCTCGGAAATATTCTGAAAAACTTAACTCCTAGAGTCAACCGAAATAGAATTCAAAATTATTTACAAAAAAAGTATTATCTATTACTACTATTGCACCATCATAGTATGTCATGGCGTGGCCAGCAGAGCAGCTGCGTGTAATAAACATATAAGCCGTATTTTCCATGTCAACAAGAATTTAAGACATTCTGGATGGGTGGCAAACTTGCAAACTTCATCGCTGAATTTAAGATGTAAAATGTCTTTTGGGGGACCAATGTATTTCAGGGTGCTCCATTTATTATTTAAATAATATTCACATTATAAATATGTGTCATCTTTGGGGTGAAATTATTCCATGGAGCCCTTGGCAAAAGATAGGTCTCTCTTTATTTTTTATCAATTTACAAATGTCCAGTAAAAGGCGTATTTTCGTAAAATATCAACCCCCCCCCCCCTCCGCCTTCCCATTGATTTTTTATTAATGACTTGTGTTTTGTGCTAGTGTGATAATAAAATGAGCGAGCGAGACAGTGTAGGTATATTAAGATGACCGGAATATTAGGTACCTAGCTATGTTTTTTTTAAATTAATTGTGGCGCATGGTGTTGGATGATAGCTGATATCTGAAAGATTAACCTTTTATCTGTACTAAACATATCGTCGTTGGATCAATGAAACCTCTTATGTGTCAATTTTTTTCGAAGATGAGATATTGGTACCAAATTGTTCGGCCCGATGAGACGAATCGTTTGATACCAATATCTCATCTTCGAAAAAAAATGACACATAAGAGGTTTCATTGATCCAACGACGATATGTAATTACTGTCTGTTTTGTGCTTAAAATTCAATAAATAAATAAACAAAGATATTTTACGTATAACGTAATTCAGTGACGAGTTTTGCCTCTCATCTTAAATGTATTGGCATGGAGAGGGTAATTTGTATGTTTATTACAAGTAGATAGTTGATTGGCTGGCTACCACTTTTCTGGGATGTTCTATGATGGCATGAATGAATGAAATATATATATTTTTCATTCTAAGACATTAACTTGTGTTTCTTCAGTTGTCTTGAAAATGTCAATCGGTTTATTATATTGACGCAAGTACTCGAGGTTTCTCTCAATAAACTTAAGTGTAATAATAATTGTGTTTTTTAATAAAATTAAATACTATCATCCGTATGAATTTTCACTCTGTGAACGTACAGACTTTAGAATAATTATTATTGAATGAAATAATTTGAACATTAGATAAGTTCTTCCTCCGTCGTAGCCTAGAAATATAATTACGTAAACTTTTTCACATAAATCAGTATTTTATGTTAAATCTTGCGTAACAAACAAAACGATAATAATTACATTAATATTTCAACATATTTCTTCTCTAATAGCTAATTTTCATATTTATTACAAAAAAGATATTTGTTTAAAACTTTTCGACATCTCTTTTATTCGAGTTTGCTATTGTCCTGCTTATGGCAGGTGTTCGAAAACTAAGACGTTGTATATTTATTTATTATATATATAAAACTTATGTACAACGAATGATTTATTTATTTATTTATTGATTTATTTATTTATTTATTTATTGATACATCAACGGCCCACAGGCCTTTTAAAAGTAAGGTTGGCACAATACAAAACATAACAATAATAAACATTTCAATACTAGACAAATTAGTTTGACATAAATATTATCGAAAAGATGGTAACAAAATATAACCCATGATATGACAGTTTCAATTTTTTCATCGCTAAAATCAACATTTAAACAGTTTTACTATCATAAACAGTCACACCGAAAAAAAAACAAGTCAATTTTGTTCCCTCAATCCGAGAATTTTAACTATCTTAAACAATTCAAGAGATTATTGGTTAGTTGGAAGAAATCGCACCTCTGCGATAAACTCGCCCTCTGTATATTGATTGTATGGTTGTCTATGTTTTAAATGTATTTTTGTGTGAATTTGCTTGTAATCAATGTACAGTAAAGTATAAATAAATAATAAAAAAATTGTCTGGAGTTAAGAATATTTCCTTGAATTAAGACAATCAGTTCTCTTCAATAAGAATGAGAATTTTAACTTCTTCAATGAAGATTGTTTTCTTGTTTGAAAAGTTTAATTCTTCAATAACTATATATTATCTTCTTAGATTGAGGGGTCATTTTTTTATTCTTTGATTTGGGCACAACACGCAAATGACAAAACCAATCAGATACCTATCTCGATTGTAAAACCGCGCTTACGCGCTTAGATTGTGCAAAATCTAATTGGAAAACATGAGAAAGGTGTCTCAACGTTTATGGATTGGCTCAACGCTGGCTTAAGTTATCACTTTCGGTGTCCACGGACAGCGTTCCGTTATTCCGCTTTTCTCACTGTCAAGATATAAGGTTCACTAACCGAGAAGCATTTAATGCAAACCATATAAGCAAACATTTTCTTGGGATATTATATTCTCAGCTTGGAGCCAATTCGTAAGCGTTGGGATGCTTTTCTCACTTTTTTCGATTAGATTTTGCACAATCGATCGAGATGTCTTTTTGGTTTCTTCTTAGATTTGTGAGGCTTTATTATCAAGTTACGATACCACTTTGTAACATTATTTAAGAATAGTAGTAATCAACAATCATCAACATAAGAACATCATATATATAGACTGCCTCTGGGGCTCAGGTGTGCTGCCGACTTCCAGGCTTTTAGGAGGGACCTCAAGACCTACTTCTTCAAACTTTTTTATGAACTGTGACTGTTGTGTATATTGCATTATTTTATTTTTATTTCTGACGCGGATACATATTATTATGTATCTGAGATTATGTGTTATAATGTTATTGTATTTAAATTTAAATTCTTGACACAGACAACTTTGTTGAAGATAAAACATTATCATGTACAGCGTCCTCGAGGTGCTATGGCACAAAGATGGCGCTTTAAATACTCTCCGTTTATTATGATTATTATATCTATTATATTATGTAGGACAGCTAACATATTTTATGTAAAAACGCGTAGGAATTATGTTGGCAGGAAATAAGTGTTACCAGGGGAAAAAATCTAAACTTCTCTGTATATAAACGTCGCTTGGATAATTTTAATATTCTTACAAAAAATTTCATTGAACAGAAACGTCACGAAATTATGTCAACACAGTAACAACATTAGGCGGGCTGTTAGGTAAACAACTCGCGTTACGAATCAATATAATATGTATACTTACCTACCCTAGCGAGAAAATATATTTATTCACTTAACTCCCACCTACCGAGAAAATATTTTGTTAGGTTATAGGTATGCAGACATATGCTGAAGTTCCATTGATCGGAATAGGTCGAAAACGAAGAAACGTTATTGGAGAAGACCCACCGACCACCTGGATAGCGCAGAACTCTGGGGACTTCCATGTATCCAAATTGTACACTAAATAAATCTTGTCCACATCGGATACGCCATTGTGGGCAGCGTGAAGGGCTAACAGGCTCAAAACCACCAAACCACCAAACCACCATAACCTCCACGTGTGGAATCTTTTGACTACACTGCTTCGATGAAAAATAGACAAATAAGAATCTTGAAGGTGTGTTTTTGGCTTCGGATCAAACCATTGTGCCAAGAGACCAATCCATCAATAGGATTGAATGACGATCGTGAAACAAAAGTTTGAAACCGTTTGCAACAGCTGAAACGTCAGATGAGCTGATAAAATATTGGTGTTGTGAATATTATGGTCGGAGTATGAATATATCATTTCATTCTTCTACAACTACTATTATACTATCACTACATATCCCTTAAGCGGGGTAGCCAACGCATGGAAAAAAATGCAAGCTGTCCTCTCCATGTCTATGAAAGTACCTAAATAAAAAATATATTATTATGGGGGTCGGCCCGATATGGGATCCTGCTTTTACGAAGTCAACCATAATTTATCCATTGTTTGGTCCCTGTGGGAGTTGTCCCTGACTCGCTCGTCTGGGACCATTATTGGGAGTCCATGATAAGGTGTGATAATAAGATAAATTGATAAGACCATACGTGATATCCATGATAATTTGTGATACTAGGGCCAATTCTGAATCTTGATGAACTAACTAAACTAGCTAATAATAGTTGACTAATATTAGTCACTATAGTACAAATTCGTATTCAGTATTAGTCACGAACTATAAACAACTATAAACTTGATAACCACCAAAGGCAAACGGTAAAATCTATGGGACAAACAAATATTAGTCGGTGATGCCGCAATAAAAAATGTTTTTCACGTTCCGATTTACACTTCTTGCAACAATTTAATAGTTGTCGCGCGTGAAAATGGTGAAATGTCAGATTTGCCGGTATATTTTGACGTTCGCATTTGCGTCGATGGTGGTATAATTTTACAATTTATAGATGCCAAGAGTTGCGAGGACCCTAAAAATATCCATTTTTTACTTTTAATTGAAAAAACAACTTTAAACTTCCAAAATATAGCAATATTCTGCGGCAAAATGACAGCAACTAATGATATTCGCACATTAAAAGTCGCGAATAAAATTCTGCCAAATACAACTAATTGTAGTTGTCAGATGTCAACTAAAATTTCGTTCCGAATACGAAATCCATAGATTCTCGAAATTTATAGTTGTACTAAGGTGTTAAAATGAACTAGCTAACTAAATTAGTTTTAGTACGGAAAACTGTGAATACGAATTTGAACTTAATATTATGACTCAACTATCTCCTTAACACTTAGTTAGTGCAACTAAACTATTTTATGATTCAGAATGGGCCATACTGTGATCATTGTTATTTTCCATAGATTTTTATATATAATACCTAGATGGAGTACTCGTATGTATTTTCATTGTAATAAAGTGAGGCACCATTTTTCGGCACTTTTGACAGATCGGTTGGCGAAAAAAAGTGTGGTAAATCGCTTAAAACGTCGACAAGAACTTCAAAAAATGTCCAATTACGTTTTTATAAAAGTAAAAATGATATGTTTTAATAAAAACGCGAGAAATATTTCATAAAATGTAGGAAACACATCACGCTTTCGCCAACCGTTCTGTCGAAAATTCATAGATTTTTTGCCTCACTTTTGTAAATGAGTCAGGGTTCTAGGTTTCGTATGGAATTCTGTGTTATTCTCTAATATTGATAGATGCACACAAATTTTGCGTTTCATTCAGGATAGTTGGCATTCCTCATACCTCGTCATTGATTATGTGTACCCTACTTATTCAATTATTTATTTCTCTACATATTTGTATTTTATGGGCCATTATTATGCATTTACCTTTAATTTATTTTACACCTGGGCGATCTAAACCCTTTCTCTTCCCACGTTGCCATCTGGGCACTTCTATGATATTATATTGAAACAGTATGCAGTGAAAGATAATAATAATAAATACAACTATGTATGATCATCAATATTTACAGATGTAAACAACTGTAAATAGAGAGCGTTGAACCTTTTCACATATAAGACATTTTGATCATTGGGTGGAGTCATATTTTTGTTTACTGGTCGCACGTCAATTATATTGTGTCAATTTTGATTTGGGATTTGTTTCATAATAGAACTCACATGTACCTATTGGAAAAATATTATTTAAAACTTTCTCCCATACCCAGATATTTCAGAAATCAGAGGACTTCTACTTCTACTCCTCAAAGGAATATCCATTCTCTAACGGACGGGCTCCTGAAAAAGTGGCGAAATAACAGTGAATCTCAGTATTCAATTGGAATGGACACAAAAAACACTCTAGAAGAATCTAATCTCCGGATATCGTTCCGAAGGTAATTAGTGTTATCAAAATGTGGAATGAAAGAAGTCATTTAAATTTGAGTCTAATTCTTTAGAATTGTAATGGGGATTCAACTCTTATGTTTCTAAGAGGAACGTCTATTGGCAAAGAAAGGAGATATCGAGTTCGACGTAATTCTTATAATGTGAACAGGGCTTAACGTTTCTTCCAAAGCTCGGAATTTAGAAACAATTGTACGTGGATCTTAAGCCACATAAAATAATACTCCCAAGGGTCGAACTCTTGGTTTCTTTTCCTATTCGGAAATTTCGTTAGGAGATCATCGCCTTGAATACAAAATACACGATGAGAAATAATAATAATATTTACTTGGTTGGCTAGTTTACCCAGTGTAGTCAAAGAATTTTGATGGTCCTATAAAATTGTCTCTAACACTTTGATATATTTTTTTAATAAATTCATGAATGGAATTACTAAATTTTGTTTATGTGATTTTGTTTTAATCTAATACTACTACTAATACTACTACAACATCACGGCATATCTCACAATTGGGGTAGCCAACAGATCAGCTGCATGTTTTGAATATGCAAACTGTCTTCTCCATGCCAACAAAAATATAAGATTTTAATTGTGTCGGTGCACACGGAGTAGAATTCCATAATTAGGTAAATTGAAATAAGTGATCCTTTCTACTATAAATAATTGATCACGAAAGAGAAGTTTTCTGATAAGTCGAAAGACGACTCTCTCGAATGAACTTCCACCAAGAACCGTCGGTCAATAAACGTAAATTTTAGTCGATATTATTTAATGGAAATGTTTAATTAACATGTTGTAGAAAATATTGTGATGGTAATCGATTGAAGTGGATACTTACTATTTGTTATTATTGTATATTGGGGAAACACTTGTACCCAGAACACACTTTCACCATACGCATAAGAGAAGGCGAGTGGTATTGAAATCGATATTCGAACCGTGGTTCTCTGGCTCAGATGCCAGGGACTTCTGATTAACTTGCTAAAAAAGGAATTAAGCTTTTTAATTATACTTAATAGCTCACCAGGGACGTGGTGTAAGAGAGTAGATGAATAAAATTGTGGTTTTATGAACACTTACCATTTTAAGGATAGTCTTAGCTTCTAGTCCTATCTTCTATCTCCTATAACGGAGTTCGTCGGTAGCCTGGAGGTAGAGTCTCGGCTTCATGAACAAGGGGTCCGGGGTTCGATCCCAGGTGCCGGCAAACTCCCCTTTCACGACACAAGCTTATAGTAGCTTACTGTGAAAGGTGTATAAGGTTGTATTTGGGTTTATAATAAAACCCAGATATATCTTTTTAAACTTACTTACATATTTCAGCCTCTTTCTTGTGTCTAATATTAGACAAATGCCTCCTGGTTAGACTTACTGCTACTACTAGATCATCTCGGTACATCCCACTAGTTGGGTAGCCAGCGGACCAACCGTATTATTTTTTTATTATTATTATCCAATAAATGTCATTCTGCACTGAGATCATAACAGCATTTGGCCAAGGCGATCTCATCAGGAAAAATGAAAAAAAACGGCATCATAGAAAAAAAACACAAAAGAGACATCATTTTGAAGAAGCAACAGAATCAAAGGAGGGTCTCTATCGTGGCGATAAAGTCGTTGTATGTTATGTTGAAAATATCGACATCAACATTCAAATCGTTAAATAATTTTATAGCCTTGCCGACAGGAGAATTTGGTATTATGTTTATTCTGTTATCCGGGGGTAATGTAACATGCAAGCTATCCTTGTCGTGCCACCAAAAATTAACACATTTAGGATGGATGGCACACATTATCGCCGAGTTTAAGGTATAAAATGTCCTAATATATTTTAAACTAATACAATGTATGAAATATCATCACCACGTTCTTTAAATGGTAACCCGCTCTTTTCTTGATTGCTTGAAACAAGCTTGACTTCCATTATCCTTTCAATTACATTAAAAAAATATAACATTGCAGAAATTTTAAATAATAAAAGAAAAGAAATAATTTAAATAGCGCTACGTTAAAAATATATACTTGTTTCTGTTGAAATTATATCTGGTTTGAGAGAAGTCAGACCAATATTCTGAACGCGATGGTATTTTTCCATAATAATATTACCCATCGCCATCGTGACCTCAGCCAACACCAATCGCTTAACGAAACCATAACTTGACTACACAGTACATAGTATGTACATACAGCCAACCACTCAGCTGTTTAGAGGAAGGACCAACCCTTGCTGTACCACCCGTTACGTGCACAGGGTGAAACAAAATAGTTACCGCATCTGATATGCCGAGAGCGATCTGGCGCAGTCGAAAAATAAAATTTAAATTGGAAGGTTCCTTAAACAGATTTCCATATACTGCCTCCTTTTTTACACTTCAATTCATAACAGCTGTAACGGTAAATCATTCATAGATGGGTTAGTTATCGAGCCTTTGTGATAAGCTCGCTCTGTGTATATTGATTGTATGATTGTAGGTATTTGATTTAAATATATTTTTGTGTAAATTTGCTTGTAAACAATGAACAGTAAAGATTAATAATAATTAATAAATAAAATGAATAGATGTCACTTACATATTATCGTACGCATTCACACTCGTTATCATGGCGCCTGTAAGAGAACTGAATCCTCGAAAGCCTTCAAGACGACATGGGATCCCCTAAAGCCCAACGCCTATGATTTCTCATATTTATATATAGGGATTCTTTATCAGTTTATTTCAATAAAACATTTAAACTCTACTCAAATCTTAAAAGAAAACAAAGCGGATAATTCCACAAAGTAAATTCCTATCGGTATACTTCCGTTTCCCAAGGCGCACCCTTCTTTCCTAATAAAACACCCCCCTAGCCTCGTCGTCGTAGTAGTAATAGTAGGAAAGGTAGCACTCGTTTCTAACCTTTATCTCCTTCGTTATATTATTGTAATAGTGTATGTATCTCCATCCAGGACGATGGTAGACCTCCCTCAACTGAGAAACTGTTAGGGGATGAGGAATGAGGAAAAATAATAATAATAAACACACAATATACTCGTAATATACAAGGAGTGGATTTCAGATTGGTACCTACGACATACTTAAAGGAAAACGGCAAGGTGGGATATATATCTTATTACTTTGTATCTTGAAAATATCTTGAAAATCTTCTCGACGTTCGACCTATTTAATGACAAGATTTAATGTTTCCGTATGGTGAAATTTACATACATTTTTTTTTATTTTACTACTACCACTATAATTATTCCATCACATTATAATAGGTATATTACTAGTCGGGTATAGTCTGTAGACTAACCACATGTGACAAACATGCATATCGTCCTCTCCGAGCCAATAAAAAAATCAAGTCTCATAACATAACATGCATAGACAATTCACACAGATCGAGTTAGTCCCAAACTAAGATTGAATATTGTGTTATGGGTACTAACTCGACCATACACATATTATAATATTATTATTTAAACTACACCATAATCTACTGGGACCATTACAGCCTTCGGCCAATGCGATCCCAGAGAAAACAAATATTTACAAAAGTGTTTCCACCTTCCCTACAATGTATATACAATGTACTAAACGCATATACAATTCATGTAACACCCAGACCCCGGACAATTTGAAAAAGGTCATTCATCTTCAAAGGGAATCGAACCTGGGACATCGCTGAACTGTAGATGTTTAATGTCTTATATGTGATGTTTAACGATTACCTGCTTTTTACAGGAAACTCTAAAACTTACAGACAAGAGTGAATTACATACCTATAATGTTGTGGAATTCTCAAGAAATAATTATTCGAGAAATTTACCGAAAAATTTCTCGAAGTAGATAATTTTTTTTATTTTTTATATAACAGTATAATAATAATAATAAATACTTTATTCAATCAATCAATAACAATGTACAAATGTTGAGACAATTTATCACCAATATGGCTACAATTAATTATGGAAACAAAAAAATGTTAGGTACCTACATAGAAAAAAGTGCTAATAACTGATGAAAAATCTTGATGTTTGACACCCCACATGCCCATATTATTTTAGTTTAAAAAAATTGCATGTACGTACATGGAAAAAAATGTTACTAACCTCTGATTTAGGCCTTAATCAGCCTCACAAATTTTTAGATCAATCAGGTTGGCTGCGAAGTGTACTGGGCGAAAGGTCATAATACCACTATGAAAAATTATGGAGAGAAAATTCTCTTCCGAGAATTTTCTCTTCTCACATCACTACATACCTACATCCTGAATGACACGGAGAGGACGAGTTGTATGTTTATTTCGTGAAGTTGATCCGCTGGCTAACCTCTAACCCTTTCCTTAATAATATGATAATTTATTATATAGCGCCGCATTGTGATAATATCAACTCAAGGACGATATACTACAGCAAGGATTTTTAACTTTGTTAAACAAAGTTAAAAATTTGCTAAATAATAAAGATATCACAAATCCTTTCAACAAAAATGGGATATACACTTTAAAATGTAGTGATTGTGATGCAAAATATGTAGGAATGACCACGAGGAATTTTAAGACTCGAATCCGGGAACATGAACTTTGCTTAAGTAACAGTAACTATTCTGAGTTTGCTAATCATCTAATTGAACAAGATCATAGTTTTCATAGGGACAATAGCACTTTCAAACATACTAACATTAAAGAATATTTTAAATTGTCGGCTTTAGAAACAGTAGAAATTAACAAAAATTTAAATTTAAAACAAAATATTGTAAATAAAATGTTAGCGCCATACAAGTCACCCTTACTAACAATGTTTCCTATAAATAAAAAATTTCCATCTCTTTCCCACTCTAACGCCCCCACCCTTCCCTAACTAATTAATCATCAACAGTTCTAGTATGTATTTATTTAGTTTTAGTATAACACTCGTCAATGACGCATCTGAGCGTTGAAACCGGTAGTGTTTTTAAAAAATTAAAGTGGTTGTAGTACATAATTAACTAATTCTTTAATTAAAAATGTTTCGTGATTACCACATAGTTAGTGCCAACAAAATCAAACAAAAAATCATTTTTATGTTTTATATACATATAGGTATATAATGAGTTACAATCCATTGGATTGGTCTGCAACGAGTTTGGTTTTTCTTCTCCATTCGTCTCTATTCTCAGCCAGTCTTTTTAGCTCTAAGTATGAGCCACAGTTCATAATTATATTATATTACATACTGAAATAAAAATGTTAAAATTAAAAAAAATTTTTTTTTTTAAATAATATCAATAAATAAAATTGTCATCAGAATGATGAATTGTAGTACAATAAATAAACAATATTAACAACAAAATTATAATAATGTTTGTTCAGCAGAAATTTAGTCGTTGTTAAAAAAATTAAAATAAGCTGATTAAATTTATCGCATTTTAACGATAAACTCGCCCTCTGTACATTGAATTGTGTACAGATATTTTTATGAAATTCTTACCCATGTACAGTAAAGAATAAAATATATAAATAAATAAATAAAGGTGTGTCACGTGTAAACCTTGTGAACAAATGAGTCTTCAAAAGCCTCTCCTGAAACTTTCATAGTCAGTGGCCTGCTTAAGACCTAGAGGCAAACTATTCCAGAGCTTGTAACCAGCATAATAAAAAGGATAGTCCACTTAAACGGTCTGTTATTAAAGATATTTTTAGACTTCTAGACTTCAAAAACTTCTGTAATTTCTTTGGTAGCCTAATATCCCCTTTCAAGTAACTATAGCGATACTGCATAGAGAAGAAGGCATATTCCCATTTCTTCCCTTCCCTTTTTGCACCAAAATTTTTGGTGTGTGGCCGCTGAATCTAGAGTGCTCCCTCGGGGCAGCATTTCTCGCTTTAATGCGACATTAAATCCTATTTGTGCATGTGTGTGTCATTATGGAGATACATATCTCCAGGTACGGCACGAGGTATGTGGCGGGCGCTGCCCTTTAAAAAGAATAGATAATTTTTAGCGATTTATAACTGTTTTTGTCTTTAAAAATATGTAAATAATAATATTTAAATCAAAAACATTATTCATGTCTGAAATTAAATCGAAAACGATCTCGAAAAATATCAATAGATAAATGTCAAAAAAAGTTTTCGTCTAATCTCAAAGAAATTGGATAGTGAAATTACAAAGAAGTTATACAACAAGTTTTGACATATGGAAATTTTTAAAATTGAAATTCATTATAATAAATCAATCGCATGGTGTTCTTCAACAATGCATCAAGCAAAACCAACCTATATAACATAACATGTACAGACAATTCACACAGACCGAGCTAGTCCCAAACTAAGATATGAATCTTGTATTATGGGTACTAACACGACGATACACAACATATTAATCCGTTATATCATTTCCGAAGTTAAGCGGGGTAGCCAGTCAATGTTTTGTATTAAATCAACACTAGCAGATTTGTACGAGTTAACAAAAAGGACAAAAACATTACAATGGATTGGTTAGTTGGGAGATATTTTTTGTTTTATCTGCCTTTATAATTTGATATTATTTATTTTTTCATTTTTTTTTGCCTTAAACATTGTTACATAACACCATCTATTTATATGTGGTAAAGTTTGTTCATTCGATCTACTGGAAAATATATATATTTTAGAATATCACTTTTTTGTATTATCATCGATTTAATCTAACTGACACAATCCGGCTTTGCTCTGTTATTATTGATTATGACATAGCAACACGTCTATGGATTACTTGCAAAGTCCAAGAAATTAAGCAGTTCTTCAACAATTTCGTTCGTCGGTAGCCTGGAGGTAGAGTCTCGGCCTTCTGAACAAGGTGTCCGTGGTTCGTGAAAAAAAAAAAAAAAAATTACCTTCACGGCATATCCCACAAATGGGGAAGCCAACAGGCTAATTGCATATAGTAAATAAATATGCAAGTCTGTCCCAGTAAAAAGTAATAAACCGTCTGTCTTCTTCGGGACAAAAAAAAATAAAGAAATTCGAGATGGGTGACAAATCTCATCATTGAATTTATGATGTAAAATCTCATGATTTTTCGAACACCTGCCTTTAACAGGACACTCGAAAACTTACGGGAAAGAGTGGGAGACCAATTCTTTGCCGGGTGCTCCTAACACTATTAATATTTTGGGTTAGTTGGCAGAAATCGTGTCTCTGCGTTAAACTCGCCTTATGTTTGTTGATTGTATTTGTTTTAAATGTATTTTTGTGCAAATTTGTTTGTAATCAATGCACAGTAAAAAATAAATAAAAATAAAATATTGTATGAATATGCATAAACGTATGATTTTGAAAAAAATATAATCACAAATTCAAACTAAAAGCTTAGAAATTGACTAATCAATGTACCGAAATTTTTTAGTCTTGTCAATATACCTAAGCGAATCAAATACATATCTAAGAGAAGAAATCGATGACCGATCAGATCAAAAAATGTATGAGATAGTCAAAAAAATCTCTCTTCTGATCGACGAGGTTAAGTCCTTTAATTTATTTTTATTTTATTATTATGATTTTTTATCATTCTGACGACAATTTTTTAATTGTTATTACCTATGTAGTTTTTAAAAAATGGACTTGGATGTTGATCCTAAATAATGTAAAGCGCCCTTGAAGTGATATTATTATCACAGTACGGCGCTATATAAACAGTCATATTATTATTATTATTTTAAACTATAAAGGATATGGAAAAGAATAGCGTAGACTGCAAAAAAATTAAATTAAACTTTTCTTCTTTATTGTATTAGAGATAATAGTCAAAAAATTTATACAGAAAAAGATAAAAAGTCTCCAAAACTACTTTAGATTGTAATATATTTAGGAGAGGAGACAACACCCAGCTACAAGATATATTTTTTGTTGTCTTTGAAAGTTGCTAAGTATTTTTTCTTCGCATAGACTTTCTAGGTATGTTTGTGCGGAGATTAAAGAAGGATTTCTAGTTACCTATCTAGAATTTAGTATTATATTTTTTTTGTGTCTTGTTTTTATTTCCACACCGTCACGGCATCTCCAACGAGTGGGGTAGTCAATAGAACAAATGCATGTTAATAAATATGCAAGTCTGTGCCAATAAAAAGTATGTCATTCAGGATGGGTGGCACAACTCATCGCTGAATAGAAGATGTTTAAATATCTTAAACGTGAATTAATTTGAAGATATACCTACACAAAAGATTGGGAGCTATTTTTTTACTGAGGACTCCACGGGGTCAATCGTTTATGTATGTTGAAATAAGAAATATAGCATAACATACAGGTGTGATGAATTCTGCATAATTTTGTTTTGACGCCGTTTAACAACTCCTAGACCGTCTCAAGGGCGCCGGTGAAGAGTGCAGTTTTCAATTTAATTCTGAAGCTGGTGAGAGTATGGACAATTTACACAGATCGAGCTAGTCCCATATTATATATACTTAATGAATCTTGTAATATGGGTAGGTACTAACGCGACGATACATAATTCGACGGTATTATGTCAAAACTTGATATCTGCAATTTTGGTAAATTTTGTATAAATGTAAGAATAATTTACCAAAGGTTTAAAGAGGAAGTCTACAAAAACAGTTTAAAATTTAAAAACAAATAGGATATACCTACCTGTCTGAAAGGAGGGGTGTGAGGAGCGCGGGCATCCGAGAACTATATGGCTTGATCATGTAGAACAAGTTCTCAAGGACGGCCGTGTTTTGAGTAAGAGAAATGGACGTATGCATGAGAAATTGTATGACTGTTGAAGAAGTGAAAGAAGCATGTAAGGACAAATCTATATGGTGTTCCGTTCTCTCTGCCTACCCCACTTGGGATACGGCGTGAGGGAATAGATAGAAGGGATAGATAGATAACTTACATATTTATAATAATTGTGTCCTTGATCACTCTCATTGCTGATGGTCACGATCTTCTGAAAAATATATCTCCTTACATTGTGCTCTTTTTTCCATAGAATTTTGAGTTGATCTGTTGACCGAAGGAACTACAAGAGCCAACAAAATTCCTGAATTTGAAATGATATTAAAAACAGGATCTGCGTAACCTTTTGCGGAAAAGAGTGAGAAGATCAATTATTGTAATCGAGGACTCCTCCATAATAATAATAACTATAATGGATATGTTATGAAATTCTATAGTATCATAAAAGTGTCCGAGGATCATAATACGAAAGGTTCTCATATATTTTTATATTTCAGAGGACATCATTACTTTGCCATATTGTGTGAAAATAATAAAAAATAGAGATGAAAAGAATATCCGATGAATATTCGATTGAAAATCCTTGGAATCAAAATATTCCATGAATGCAATGTATTTGAAACTTTTTTCTATTGATCTCATTTATTTAAAATTTATAAATATTTCGTGGAGCACCCGGTAAAGAGTTGATGTCCCACACTTTTCCGTAAATTTTTGAGTACCTTGTAAAATGCATGTTCATGTTCTTGTTTTTGTTTTGAAATTGTTGTGTTAAGTGAAGTTGATGAATTCATTTCATTTTTTTTTTGCCTTTTGTATAGATTTGTAAACACACTGATATACTTGCAATATCCGCAAACTTCATTGGTCAAATATTTATGTAATGTACCTGCTAGTTTGAAATATGTGCCAAATGGCTGTATGTTTTGTTTGATTAATAAATAAAGTAAAATAAAAAAGACAGGTTTTCGAAAAATAAAGATATTTACATCTTTAATTTCAGCGAAGAGATTTGTCATCCATCCTGAAAATCTTATGTTTTGTTATAATTTTGTTTTGTTAATAAATGTTTTGTTTGATTAGTAAATAAAGTAAAATAAAAAAGACAGGTTTTCGAAAAAATAAAGACATTTTACATCTTTAATTTCAGCGATGAGATTTGTCATCCATCCTGAAAATCTTATTTATTTGTTGGCGTGATAGTTTAGTAGTAGTATTATACTTTGATGGGTTACCCGGTAGCTTAAATTGGAAAAAGCACTCTTCGCATATAGTATGGGTTGCGGGCTTAGTCCCGTCCGGGGCACCACCAAATATGGTGACGTTGTCTTTTCTTAGCCTTATATATATGATACTTTCGTGTGTTAAATTTACGTATACAATAGTTATATAATATCGATAAATACAATTTATATGTTAAACATGTCATTACTTGTACCTATATGGAAGAAAACACAATATGGTTTTAGTTTTCCTTCTTCTCTTCTCTTATGGAGCCCTTGCTGCATAAAGTCGTGCACGTGGACTGAGCCTATATGCGGCAGTGGGTGCACCCGTGGGTTTTGAACCAATTCTGACCAGCTCTTTCTGTCAGCAGCAATGCTTTTTGCATCCTCGGGCTTTAGTGGTCTGTGGAGAAGGTCGGACTCTATGCATGTGCTTCAGACACGTTTATAAAGTCATTGAAAAACTAATCAATTTGACAAAGTAGTGACAAGGTCACTATTAAATTAAATATTAAGTAAAACTAAAAGCAATTTTGTTTTCTTCCATACATAAACATGGAGTTTTACAAAATAAATATTAACTCAATGGATGTCATTACTTGTTCGGATATTCGGGTATCCATTTTGTATCTCATCTCTATTTGGTTTGACCATCACCTATACAATATCACCTAATAATAAAAAGAATAATAATATAATATGGACACCCTCCTTCATATTTTATTTTGGGTATCATTCGCAAACGAGTAAATTGCTCAATAACAGTAAAATAACAATAAAATTAATCAGCAATTCTTGTGAAATATTTATTTGGTATGTGAGATAGTAGCAGTCGTCAGTTAGTATTGTGAAGGGAAAGGTCATATACAAACATGTTTCCTCAAATACTTTCACTTCGAATAGTCACGGCTGCCCCTGTGAATTTAAAATCACAATCACAATTCATTTAAGGAAAAAAATTATTCGTCATTGTCATCGCATCATTACCATCCAATCGCGTCGTTTCTCTTGCAGAGTAGACACAATGGTTTGATGGCTTTTATTCCTGTCCTTGTACACCTTACATTTTGTTTTTACAATGTTCGTGCAGTTTCCCAAGCATGCTTTTCTATTCGTTATATTCAGCACGTATTCATCCTTGAGGATCTGCAGCTTAAGTCAAAGAACATTTTAGCGTTGTGTAGTCTAGAAGTTCGACTATAGACGAGTTTGCGAGAAAGTGTCAATTTCGTAGCAAAAATACACAATGACGTGAAAATTAGAATATTTGCCTTCATATGGATGTCCTTTCAACTCAGTTGCTTTCCTTCCCACCCCATACTATAGCCTTTTCCAGAATGTGGAATAATCTGCTTTGCAATATCAAAAACTCAGCTACGCTCTACAATTTCAGAAATAACCTAAAATCCTTAAGGGGCCCCTTTAGCAAAAACGATAAAACATTCAGTTTGGTACACAAACTCTCAAAACTTGTTGACCCTACGAACATTTTGATTTGATAAAATATGAAAACAAATATTAATTACCAATATGGAAATTTAACTTTAAAAAAAACTCGATTTTAGCTTCATAGTATTCGTTTATAAAAAAGCATATTTCTAAAAATCGAATTCGAGGGTAAAAGTTAATGTTTATGAGATGTCTTTTGTTTTTAAGAACATTGAAATCTTCTTAACAATCTGATTGACAGTGTTTTTATAAAACAAAAGACGTTTCTCGCAATAAAATATCAATATAGTGGATAAAAAAATTGTTTATCATTTCATTTATTATACACATTGTTTTAATTTCATTAATTATATACATCGTTTTGGTTTGATTTGATTAATATTTTTTTTGTGATCAATAAAATGTGACTGTTATTATTTTTTCAATTTAACAAGCACAATCACAGTAATAATGTTACTAGATTATAAATGTCGCATTGTTATAATTGTTATTGCTCTTTTAATCTGATGATATTTTTCCATTGTGTTTCCATCTTACGTAGAACCTACCCACTTCTTATCTGACTACGTGTTCCGAATCTGAAATAACTATAGAGGGCAGTGGCGCAACTAGACTTTTTATATTGGTTATAGATAAGTAATGGAAAAGGTCGTCATTTCCACAATTTGGTAAGAAAACATTTTAGCCAATCGACAAATTTTAAATTTTTTATGGGAATTTGAAATATTTCACAATCCCATAGCTTTTATATGACAATTTCAGACAACACCCAACTTTCTTTTTGCAAGCATGCGTTGCTTTTTTGCATACAAGGAGTGCACGCCACTGACATAGAGCAGGGGGTCCCAACCTTTTTCCCAACCTCTGGCTATCCATGCTAGATTTTTCTTCTATTACTGGATACTTGTATTTTATATTTACTATCTAGTACCCGTAACAAGTACCTGGTAAAAGTAATACTGGATAATAATTATACCTAATAGTGATATTGTGCATGAAGTAGAACTGCTCGAGGTGGATGGTACATCTCTACGTGGAACGTTTTAAAGGGTGATCACACTTTAAATTTGTCTAAAGAAACACAAATGGTTTCAATTTTATTATTTTTAATAATATTATTGTGAGCTTGTTTCCACTCACAAAGTCATTGTCAAACTGTTTTGTTCGATTATTGCAGGATGATCTATTTTTGTTTATTTTATTTTACATTTTTTCGACATGTACCTAACATGTTATTTTTATGCAGTCGTTTGTTTGGGCATTATCTTCAAACAGACTGGAAACAAGTCTAACGGAAAGCATTTGTTTTTCTTGTTACTCTTGTCTGGTAATTACGTGTACGGACTCAAATTTTTATTGCATTGTTTTTTTACTGTTTTTGGATGTTTATTTCCAGTTGTTGATCTTCTGGTTACCCTGCATCATGCATCGTAAATGTGTACAGAATCAAAATTTCATTGCATCGAATTTAACTGTTTCTGGAAGTTCCTTTTATTTTTTTAATATCTTCTGGTCACCCTGCATCATGGTCTGGAAACTGTAACACAAAGAACGGTCCAGTTCTTGTATAGCATTTCCTTGAAAAGTTTAGTATTGTATACAACAAGGTAGCCTGGAGCTAATGCATATTATATTACCGTGTTACAGGTTGCTTTTTTTAAAAATATTAATCTGGACTGAAAATAAATCAAAATACATATATCATTACACTTTTAAGGTCTAGGAAAAATATACTTCCCAAAGATATGTTTCATATTTTGTTGATTTTATTTATTTCTTGACATAACATGATTTTTTTAAATTGGATTCGTCATAGTTTTTATATGGTTTGGTGAAATTAATCTGTAATTATTAAAAATACTGCTCGAAAAAAATTTACTTTGAAAGATGTGTAATAATGTTGTATTTAGGTTTAAAAAAACCGAGATATATCTGCAATATATATCTAGGTTTTTGTTTAAAAAAATAATAAATATAATGAAAAACATAAATGTGATGGGGAAATCATTTTTTTTGGTGATTTTGCAGTTTTTTATTGTTTTATTTATTTAACAACATTATTTTATTAACATTCAATAAGAAATAACATATCTAACTATATTGTTAATAAAACTGTGAATTATATACCATTAATATTACGTCCCACAAAGTTCATATATGTTGTTCCACTACGATTCCTGACAATTTCACCAGGTACAATTAAAACCCTCATTAACCTCCATTTAATAGTTTCGCATTATGGTATTCTAGTATTACAATAAAATTGATTAAAGTACCAGGAAGCCTTTTATTTTTAATGAGCCTCCCGTCCTAAAAGCATTGACCCGGATTAAAGGTTATTATCAACTATTTCTTTTATTCTTCCTTCACCCATCAACGCTTCTCTTGAGAACACAGAGGTGTTGGCTAACAGTAGACTTTTCTCAAGTGACTTTCCTTGAAATCTCATCCGAACTTAATGCATTCCTACACAAACACAATACATGCATTTACTTTACTTCACAAATATGTACATACATCTAAATAAACAAAACACTTCGACTCTTACATCATTGACGATAAAACTTATAAAAACACAAAGAAGATACTCAGCAGGAAAACGCTTGTTATAATGTTATAAAAAAATATATAATTTCACTGATTGTATCGGCATTTGCTTATAACACTTCATTTTAAATCTATTATATAATAAAATTAATAATTGATTAATTAAGTTGACGTTAATTTTGTAAAACTCATTTTATTAGATGCAATAAAAAACAAAATATAATAAATAAAATATAGTAAAATTTAAAACAGTTTTATTTTTTTTGTTACATCAAATAAAATTATTAAATATCTATAGATAATCTCTCGCCATTGCATATCGTCCTGGTATTTTAAATTTTATATTGTTTTATTTAGTATTTTAAATTTTGTATCGTTTAGTTGACACTGGTATATAATGATGATGTGCAAATAAGAATAAAAAAAAACAATTTAACAAATTTATAAAACATATAAATTATGCAAAGGTTAATGCACAAACCTAGGATATTAAAAAAAATAACTTGTGAAATTTGTCTTGTATAATACAATAAGATCTGATAAAGTTTTTCTCTCAGAAAGCTCAAGAATCTTTATAAAATGTCCACACTTTTTATTTGTACATAGGTATACATGTTGTCTAGCCTCGATTATTGAGAAAAGTAGGACAGTGTTTAGTCTTGTAAAAGTTAGTTACAGAGTAGGTAGTAATACTTATGTAGTTGTACCTATGAAGGCAAAAGGTCTAGAGAACGATAAGAGGTCACAATGTATAATTCAGGTAGAGACAGTATGGGACATGGGTTAAATTGGAGATGGCATTCTATATACACTCTACAACATAAAGGAAAGGCATATATTACATACTATACTGTACTGTAATACTTACTAAAGATACATTCATGGAAACTAGTGGTGGAATACAGAAAGTGATCGGACCGGATTGAGGATTATTTTAGAAGGATTAACTATGTAACAGTTACGAGACATTTTGAATGCTTTTTTGTATTCTACAATATTGTATACGAGCTTTTGTAACCCGGCATTGCTCGGGTTTAAATAAACAGAAACCGTGCAAATACATGGGTTAAAATTGGTATTTTTAGTTTGTAGTACCTACATAAATCTTCAAGTGATTTGCCATGAAAAGTAAAGAAAATTATTAGGCGAAAATAAATAGGTTCTTATGGCTAGTACCGAGGTACTTTTGTATTTATTTATACAAAAAATCAATTAACATTGTTTATGGATTTTTACATAATACTATTCTTATTCTACAGTATGGATTTCTATGGTCTCATAATATCCTCCATTATGAAAATAGCTCAAAATGTCAAAAATATGCAATTTTTATTCTCATAATTCAGGATTTTTTGTCATTAGCAATCACAATGTTTCATTATGTAAACAGTTCCTAATTATTTAGTTTCAGTATTGTTTTATTTATTGTTACATCCATTTTGAAATTAATTCAATACAATGAAAAATGTTTTACTATAAATATTGGATTTTCATACATTCGCTTGGCAATTTTGTCAATTGAATGTATGGGAATCTCATTAAAATTGTAATATCTTTATCAATACATAAGATATTTAAAATGTTTTTAGCCTTAAACCTGCCCAGGAGATGAGACCTCGTATAGAGTGTATTATTTTACTTCTGTCTTTCCTTATTTCAGAGTCCATTGAGGACATACGCACATACGAACCGACTCAAATATTTATGTGTGGATTCTACTTTAATTCTACTATTCTACAATAATATTGTGTTACTCGTCAATGGTATAAGTTTACCGAAATCGATCGCGATTTAAATAATCAAGTAACGGATGTGCGTAGAACACCAAAAAACACTCAAAACGGATTAAGAAGAATAGTTATCAGACGAAATCGGTTTGGAACTTGATGCGTTTATTGAACGCCAGCTTTTTGACGGGTAAAGACGTAGACTCAATGGCTGATGACGGAATCTCTAATGATTCCAAAAGATTGCGAATAAAAATTTCGACGCGACGTATCTGCAAAAAACTTACAACCACATATAAATGGGGACCTTTCACAAAAAAAATCAATCCATTTTTTTTATTAGAAAATTAGGTTTATTTTTAAATGTACATTTTCAAGGTTTTTATCACCATTTGAAAAAGCAATTTTTGCATTTCACCGCAAAAAGGTCCAGGCGGATCAGTGTTTGACAATATCAGCCGCTACAAACAGTACTAAGAGTGAAATGTGTGCCAATACAACATAGCGCCTAGCGACGTCACATCGGACTATTTCAATAACAGAAAATATGGATTTTTAAGATGAAAATAATGAATGAAAAGTTTTATTTTATGGTTTCTTATTAGGATATTCGTGATCAGCGTATATTTATTAATATGAATTGATAACATTTATTCATATTCTTCAAACATACATGTTCCCCATTAATGACTGTCAATCTAATTTACGTCCAAAATGCATGTGGAAAACTTACATGAACGCACGGAATGCATTCCATGAACGAAAGATCATATGATTTTACGCAAGATATACCTAATATACGATGCAGGTTTTACTCCATTTCAGTGCGTACAATCGGGCAAAGACTTGGCTCATGCCTTTGCATATTATGTGTATGTATGTCATTTAAATATACTGACTGTTCTTTACTTGATCTATAAGTAAAACTAACCCGGATAATTCTGATACTGAACAGTTTTTGGATACTTGTTCATTCCATCACTAATTATACGTAGATTCTACATAGATATATTATATTAAGTCCCGTACTAAATTAACGTCCAATAAAGGTTATCGAATGTTGTAAAAAGACTCTTTATTTATAAGTAGGTATGTATAAATTTTAATATAAAAGGGTTTTTTCAGAGTGTTTTTGAATAAATTATCGGTCCTTTAAAATGCTTTATTACGTGTTTTTCAGATACTCGAAATTGAACTATGTTTTAGTTACGAAGCACTTGGACAATTTGAATACTTATATCAACAAGAAGTTCATTTATTATTCTATCTTATAATTTTATCGTTATTTATTTTCTAATACTCTTGTAAGTCGAAACCAGCTCACTGTTATATTAAAAGTAATAAAAATTAAATCAATTTTTATGAAATTTTGACACAATTGGTTATCTTTAATACCTATACAAATAAGTTGACTAATGGTGAGTGTAATCAATATTGGAATGATTAATCTAGAATGGTTCAAAATATGATTCATTTGAGATTCTTTACGTTAAAAAATAGGAATTTATGCTAATGACAAATCGCACTCTGCGATCGACTTCTGTCGAACTTTTCGACAATCTACCTACATGTACCGTGTAATTATGCGTTATTGTTGCGGCTTTTGTCGAAAATTCCTTTATAGTCGATCGCCAAGTGCGGTTTGTCTAAGGGATCTGAGAAGGTATATTTGTGATTCAATACATTGCAATGTAGTATAATTTCTGCAAATTATTCAAGATTTCGGTGTTACCCCTGGAATAAAATTATTATTATTAGATAAATTGAAACAGGCGTTTCGTTCTATTACAGATAAACAACGCGAGAGAGAGAGACGTCTTTCCACTTGTGAGGCCTTAATCAATCTGATATTGATAATGACCTTAGATAAGGAGATGGGTTCTTTAATGCTTTACTATACCGATCCATCAATATCGCCCTAGATACTTTGGATGAAATCAAATTCCCATAAGACTCTCCACATACTCTACGTGGGCTCAATACTATAACTAGATATCTCAAAGTCAATAATTTTAAAACGACGACCGGTGTGGCGCGGAGGCTAACGCACTTGTTTTTGAGTCACGAGGTCTCGGGTTCGATTTCCGGCCAGGGCAAAATGGAAATTAAACAGTGCTCAAAAATATATTTTTATATTTTATTTAATAAAATTATCATATAAAGATTAGAAAACATCATAACAACTCCTGGTAGCTTAATTGGACAATGCACACCTCGCAATACGGTTGAGATGAGAGTTCAAGTTCCGTCCAGGTCACTACCAAATAAGGTGACATAACCAATCGGAAGTGAGAAAGGCATCCCAACGCTTACGAATTGGCTCTAAGCTGGCTTAAGTGATCACTTTCGGTGTCCATGGACAACGTTCATCAATTCCACCATTCTCACTGTTACAATGTAAGGTCCACCAAGCGAGAAACGCTTTATGCAAACCATATAGTTGCTTTTAACCAAACCATAGATGGTTATGTCATCTGCACCCAAATCTTGGTTAACAATTAAAAAATTACTAAATATTCTAAACAAAATAAGTAGACTTTGTCTTTTCTATACCTAATATTATACTAGTTTCATGTGTTAAATTTGCATACTTATGTTATTTATTATTATAGTAACATTTTGATTACAGTACAAGGAAGCTTCTTATTCATAATTATTACTATTACTGTGAAAGGTGTATAAGGTTATATTTGGGTTTATAACAAAAATCCAGATATATCTTTAATTAATTTAAAAAAAAAAATTAAAAAATTATTACTAGAAATTACACAAAAATTAAGGGCAAAAGGCAAACATCGAGATACGCGGCACAACCCAAAACCACCTAAATTCGAGATGTTTAGTTCTAGTATTGAGCCCATGATATTATGTACATATTATAATCACACATATAGCAACTTTGAATCAATTCCTCTACACTACACTGATAAGGATATATGATATCGCTAATCCCATCTCACATTGCGTTCATCTTCAGAGCAAGACGCGGTCAGATCACATGATACCAGATAAGCTATATGATGATCTAAAAGCGAGCTTGATATCGTAAGTATTAAATGTCAGGATCAGGAAAATGAGCAAAGATTAAATACGTCTGTAGGAACGCGACTTTTTAAAATAATATTCAAAGGAAACATTTTTTCTATAGCTAGCGGGAACTAAATGTAAAGAATGTATCTATAAGTAAAATTAAAATGATTTTAAAACACTGTATAATTTCCAAATTAAATTTATTCACCTCAAACGTTTTCGCCAAGGCTTCTACTTGGCATCATCAGGAGGACTAATATTAGTTAAACTTCATATGTATAAACTGTTTTCTATTACTAACTTATACTAGGGGTGGGGGGGAGTTTGAAGGTGGGGGAGAAGGGGCGGAGTTAAGGGTATTTGATAAGAGGGAAGGAGATGGGTATATCAACAAAGGAGATGCATATGGTATTTGGATATTCACCAAATTGTTCTTATTTTTATGGATTTCAAGAATCTCCAAGGCATTTAATTTGTTAATCTTAGACTCGGAGTGCAAGACCTTAGTACCTTGCATGTCAATATAATGATCATGTTGGATACAATGGTCTGCCATCTCCGAGTATCCGGATAATCCCCTGAATGCCCTGTTATGTTCCTGAATGCGAGTTTTAATTGCTCTACTCGTTTGGCCTATATATTTCATATTACAATCCTTACAACTAATACAATAAACCCCACTATTATCTATTATTATCTACCCTTTAAGTTTTGAAAAATATTTTTTTTTTACATTCTACATAATAGTTAACACAGATCGAGTTAGTCCCAAACTCAGATATAAATCTTGTATTATGAGTGATGATGATTTTAGATGATTTTATTTTGACGCCGTTTAACAGTCCCTAGACCGTCTCAAGGGCGCCAGTGAAGAGTTCAAGTTTAAATTTTCTTCTGAAGCTGGTGACAGTCTGACCATCGGACCATCGGCGAGATACAGTATCTTACTAGTTCGCTGCACCTTGATTATATAATTGTATTGATGGTTTTTTTTTTTTTTCTATGATTTTTGTGTAATATATTGTATAAATGTTGAATAAATACTTTTGAATTGAATTGAATCTCTCAATGGCACCGGTAGGCGATTCCACATAACCAGTCCAACAACACCAAAGGCCCTCTCATAGAAGTTAGACTTACCGGCTCTATTGGGTGCTACCAAAACTATACATACATAGGTAGGTACATGTAGGTAACATCCAGATTCAAAACAATTTGTAAAGACGTCTCTCTCAGTATAAATCGATATACTGGAAAAAATATTTATTTATAATTTCATTATGCTTAGAAGTTGTTGCTATAGCACCTTGAACTATTTTGTAAAACTTTATATTATTATTATGTGTTCAAAGTACAAAGTAGTAAACTGTTTATTACATGCGGTTGAAAGCTCATTTGTCAAAAGCTTTATTACATTTATACCTAGTGATGTGAGAAGAGAAAATTCTCCAAAGAAATTTCTCGAGAACGAGAAATTTCTCCGAGAATTTCTCCTCTGATGGAAGAGAAATTTCTCTCCATAATTTTTCTTAGTTGTATTATGACCTTTCGCCCAGTACACTTCGCAGCCAACCTGATTGATCCAAAAATTTGTGGGGCTGATTAAGGCCCAAATCAGAGGTTATTAACACTTTTTTTCCATGTACGTACCTGCAATTTTTTTTAAACTTAAATATGGGCATGTGGGGTGTCAAAAATCAAGGTTTTTCATCGGTTATTATCACTTTTTTTCTATGTAGATACCTAACATTTTTTTGTTTCCATAATTAATTGTAGCCATATTGGTGATAAATTGTCTCAACATTTGTACATTGTTATTGATTGACTGAATAAAGTATTTATTATAATTATACTGTTAAATAAAAAATAAAAAAAATTCTCGGAATATTCTCTACTTCGATAAATTTACCGAGAATTTTCTCGGTAAATTTCTCCAAAAATTATTTCTTGAAAATTCCACAACACTATTTATACCTAATACGAAAATCATTATCTAACTATAATAGTACAAACATTGCTACAAAGTGTACCATTTAACCTGCTTAGTAACTATATTAAAAACTATCTTACGTTGTAATTGTGGCTGAAACAAAATACATGTACTTAAACTGTTAAGTTTCAGAAATCTTGTAGGTATATTTGGTTTATTTATACTGAAAAACAATAAATTCAGGATATTCAAATCAATATTAATATGTATAATAAGATTCACATACGGCCAGAGTAGTGGTAAAATATATTTTTGCAAAGTTATATTTGTATCATGGTACTAATATTGTGTGTCATTTTGTTATTAGTAATGTATTTTTTTTTAGTTTGATGAAACTAGAATAAATTACATCAAACACTTCCTTCTACTATAGATGGAACAAACACGAAATAGACGTCTTTCGATTTTTGGGCCATTATCTTCAAAGAGATTGATGATGACCTTATAAATTGGATATTGCATTTATGCAGTGTTTGCATTTAGACATTTTGTTGCCCAATTTTGGCAACTCGGATTTTAAAAAAGACGTAGCTCAGAATAATAAAAGTAGGTACTTATGTAATTGAAACAAGTGTTTCTTTCTACTTTAGATTATTGATTCCGAGAGAGACGTCTTTAATGTGATAATGACCTGATTAGTCCAAAGACGTCTCTCTCGGAATCAATAATCTATAGTAGAAAGAAACACTTGTTTCAATTACATAATTATGGAATTCTACTACGTGTGCACCAACACAATTAATAAAAGTAGGTACGTATATTGCTCGATTTTTCAAAAGAAGTGAGGTTCTTTTTAATTTCTCAATTTTCTAATTTATTAATTTCATTTGCACTCAAAATTTCTACCCCTCGTCGCCAAATTTAGAAAAAAGTTGTAGGAATTCGAAATGTTTTGACATCTCCATAGATAAATAAATGTATTAAAGAAATTATGCATTCTAAAATTGAAATTATTAGATTAAGAAAAAAAATGTTGAGTGCTGCAGTTTGCCCGCCACTGCTCTAGACTTACTGGATAATAATAATAATATTCGGATGATTTTTATAGCGCCGTTTTGTGGACAGATCCACCTCAATGGCGCATAGGATGTTTTAAAGTATTCGCTATAGCGTTGCAAAATATTAACAGTGACCTTACATATATATTCAGATTAATCCATATGATTTCGACACGATTCCATAATCCATATGATTATGACACGAGTAATGATATTCTTAGAACATCCAAAGGTAAGTGGTGGGAAACCCTATCTTAATATACATAGCACTTTAGGAAATGACGTAAAACACCTCAATTGTTTCACATAAAATAAACGTGAAGTAAACAATACCGAATATTTACGTGTTTGAATGAATGTAGACCAAACTCGCGGTATGCAAGTTATGCATAAAAATACCAATGTAAATACTAAAAATACAATAAAACCAGCGGCACGTCTAGAGCTTTCATACTGAGTAAGCGCGGTCTTAATACAAATTTATTAAAAAAATAATACAAATCGGGCGATCATTCAAGAACTAACCATCGAACAAAAACCGAAGTACTGAACTATATAGAGTACCTATAGACCAAAACGTCTGATTTTGTTGTCAATACAAACCGCGAAACAATACTATTGGCATCTGCATTAGCACATCATTTCTTTTCTATGTAGTGTGTCCCTGGTACAAATGACAGTATATTTGTAAGATGATGCTGAGCGAGATAGAAATATAACACAAATAGCATCCATTTGCAACCACATGTGCAAGCGAGACAAACGCTTTATGTCATTTCTTATTTATCTTGAGTACAGTTGCACCAAAACGTGGCAAGCGCTAATGCTAATAACATACTTGCTCACTTGTACAGATTAGCGCAAAATTTAAATACTCCGATCAATATTAATGCGTAAACTTTAATCATCTTTTCATTATTCTTAAGCTTAAAAAAATCAGTGAAAGCTTGGCTTTTGGGCTTGTTGGAGGATATGCCACTGAATAATAATACGTGTTACAAAAATAGCTTTAACACGAGAGCACACGCGTGCGCGGGGAAACCTTCACATCAACAGTTTTTTCGTTATAAAATAAAATCAACGAGATTGTCGAGTTTTTCCTTCTATGATATCCTACCCATCAATAAACAACATTTATTTATAGTGAAATCAACTCATTGAAATCTTCATAAGAATACTTTTTGCCAGTTTTTTGCTGTTCTGCGGGGATTCTCCCACTACGCGTGTTACGGCGTCACTATGCAAGTACTCAGTCATAAAAAATATCTGACGGTGTACGGTTCTAGGTTTCGTTTTGTTTTTTTTTTCTTTGAAACAAATAGGTGAATATTATAATTATGTACATAATAATTGTCCGAACAATATTTTTATTATTTTTTTAACGTAGGTACACACATTCAAAACATCAATTTAATATCCGATTTAAAGACAATTTTATGACAATTTTTTAACCATTTAGGTTAAAATGTAATTTAAAATGTAATGGTTAAAATATTGTTTATCGCATTTTAAAAAAGTTATGTTTTTTCGTTACTTCAGATTTTTGTTTTTATTTTAATTAAGAACTGGTACAATTTTTTTTCACAAGTGATATAAAAATATTTTTTTCAACAATTCTTTGATAATCATTTTTTTCGGAATAACATAATACAGCGATATACTTTATATAGTACAGAATAATATAGCGATGAGGTTTGCCACCCATCTTGAATATCTTAATTTTTATTGGCACAGAGAAGATGGCCTGAATATTTATCACATGCAGCTGTTCTGCTGGCTACTCCACTTGTGGGATGTGCCGTGATGGTATAGTAGTAGTAGTAGGTACCTAGTATTGGTAATAACAGCTATATAAGTAGTGAAATATACATAATTCTCTGTTGGGTACAAACATTAAAATAAAACTATAATAATAATAAATATTTATGTTGCAAAAGTTAATCCGAAACGAGATGACAAAAAAAACAATTGTGTTTGAATGACGCCGAAATTCAATAGGAACCCTAAACTACACAATGCATCTTTTTACCTGAATGCGATCCTTACGTACATGGCAATAAAAGTGGGGATTGCCTCGCGACGCGTGTTACCATGGTGTACTTTTTATTCGAAAATATAGGTGATGTTATATTTTTCTATTTCCGTATTAAATAAAGAAATTTCCAAAAAAACAAATAATACAAATTTGTTGTTTATATTCCAAGGTACATAATGATGAAGAATTGATAGTTTTATCTTATATAATAACAGAGTTATAAGCATTTAATTGCATGCGAAGGTTTCCCTCGCGGTGCGTGTGCTTAAGTTCTATTTGGAGCGCGTGTGCTCTAGTGTTAATAACCATTCTGTTTACAAAACACAATATCGTTGTTACAAAAACATGATTTCATTAAACAACGACGCATTTGATATTAGGACTAGCGCACAATGCTATCATGCGATGCGATAGTAATGTTAAATCTCGGGAACTTCAAATATATTTATGTACTTTAAAATAGGCAATATATCTACAAATATTCAAAATATTATGTCATAATAATTATTGTATAGAAACCTACTTGGAATAACTTTGTGAAAGCTCATTTTGATAGAATTAAAATAGATTTAAAATTAAACGCTGTATTACTTTCGCAATAAATAATATTTGACTCAGATGTCTTTCGGGTAGACACCCATCATCAGTGAGTTTTTATTAGAAACTGATAGAAACTCACTGATGATGGGTGTCTACCCGAAAGACCTCTGAGTCAAGTATTATTCATAGAGAAAGTACTATACTATACTACTATACTATACCATCACGGCATATCCCACAAGTGGGGTAGCCAGCAGATCAGCTGTATGTAAGAAACATACAAACTGTCCTCTTTGGGCCAGTATAAAATCAAGACATTCAGGATGGGTGGCAAACCTCAACGCTGAATTTAAGATGTAAAATGTCTTATTTTTTTCGAACACCTGTCTTTTACAGGACACTCGAAAACTTACGCAGAAGAGTGGGAGACCAATTCTTTACCGGGTGCTCCACGGGATAGAGAAAGTAATACAGTGTTTTATTTTAAATCTATTTTAATGTAATAATACTACTAGACTATACAATAACGGCATTTTCTACAAATGGTGTAGCCAGTGGACTAACTGCTTGTCATTAGCATGCAGATTGTCCTTTTCGTGCCTATAATAAAATAACATTGTTGCTTCTATGACTTCTGGTTACTAATTGTGTCGGTGCACACGTAGTAGAATTTCATAATTATGTAATTGAAACAAGTGTTTCTTTCTACTATAGATTATTGATTCCGAGAGAGACGTCTTTGATTGATAATGATAAGTCGAAAGACATCTCTTTCGGAATCAATAATCTATAGTAGAAAGAAACACTTGTCTCAATTACATTACTTCGGGTTACTCCAAACCAAGTCTTTCGAGTCGAATTTGCTTCTTGACTTTGTCGACTTCTTCGGGGGCGGGCTACCTACTTCTCCTCTCTCCCATAACCAGCTTTAAGAGGAAGTACTTGGCGGGATGGATCCCCGCCTCGGACAGAGGGAAAGACGCAAAATTAAAAATGATACCATCAGACTGAAATGTCGTAGGAACGAACTATCGGAATAAGAAACAAAAAGGAATTTTAAACATCCCACACTTCGTCAAATATGATATTGGCAATAATATCATATTTCTAAGAAGATTTATGAATAATAAATAAAAATGGATTTGGTAGCTGAAATATAAGACAAGAATGCATGACGAATTGACGAGTCATGTAAATTCATCGCACCAATCAAATTATTTATAATCCTGTAAGTTACTATATAGAGAGTCCAAAATTATTTAATTCGATCATAAAATCATACATACATACAAACATTCCAAAGTTAGATTATTTATGGGTGATTCTTATGTATTATTCTGTCGGTCGAAGGAACTACTACTACTACTACTACTATACCATCACGGCATATCCCACAAGTGGGGTAGCCAGCAGATCAGCTGCATGTAAGAAACATGCAAACTGTCCTCTTCGTGCCAATATAAAATCAAGACATTCAGGATGGGTGGCAAGCCTCATTGCTGAATTTAAGATGTAAAATGTCTTATTTTTTTCGAACACCTGCCTTTTACAGGACACTCGAAAACTTACGCAGAAGAGTGGGAGACCAATTCTTTACCGGGTGCTCCACGGGATATCGATCGAAGGAAACAACAACAATATGTCGACTATTGAAATATGTTGGTTTAATTTATTGATTGAGTCGACGTTGATTTTGTAAAACTCCATTATATTGATATAATGAAAACAAAATTGTTTTTAGGATTTACTGTGATTAATTTGTTAAATAAGCTACCAAGTTTCGACCTATGAGGTCATTGTCAAACTAAAGATATATATAAGAATACATTGTTATACCTACCTACTAGAACATAGTATTTAAGTAACAACACGGCATATACATAGTAAATTTAGTTTGACAATTTTTTTTTTTTTTTTTTTTTTTTTTTTTTTTTTTTTTTTTTTTTTTTTTTTTTTTTTTTGACATTAATAATAATAATTTTGGTAACTTATTTAACAAATAAATCATAGTAAAACCTAAAAACAATTTTGTTTTCATTATATCGATGTTGGTTTAAGTTTTATTATTCGTCGGGGTAATAATGCTATGGAGAATCGTTCGCTGAGAAGAATGGTTAAGTAGTAAAACGTTGCGAGATAGAGTGAAGAATGAGGATATCAGGAGAATGAGCGGATGAGAGAGGAGTGATGTGGACATAATGCATGTAAACAAGTTATGATGGTTTGGACATGTTGAGCGAATTCACGTTGAAAGGATGACAAAGAGAATGTTGAGCGAATGATGTTGAGGACATGTTGAGCAAGTGCATGATGGAAGGAGGACTAAGAGGATGATCACGTGGATCAAATTCTTAAGGACGGCCGCGTGCTAAGTAAGAGAAGTAGAGGAAGAGAAAGAATAAGGATAGATCTATATGGCGTTCGGTTCTCTCTGCCTATCCCACCTGAGACATGACCTGAGGGTTAAGTATAGGATAGTAGTATCATTATCTGGAACACCTGGTAAAGAATTGGTCTCTTATTTTTTTCAGTGAGTTTTCAGAAAAAAATTAAGACATTCTACTCACATTTTAAATTTAACAATGAGATTTGTCATCAATCCTGAATTTCTTGATTTATTGTTGGCGCGGAGAATATAGCGTTAATTTTTATAACACGCAATTAGTCAGCTGGCTCCCCCACTTGAAGAATGTGCTGTAATAGCAAAGAAGTAGTTGTTATTTTGTAAAAATGCCCTTACAGGAGGACCCTCTAAAACTTGTGAAAAAAGTTGGAGACCAATTCTTTGTCGGATGTTCTACGAACTCAAAAGAAACAAAATAAATCAAATTCCCCTTTCACAACACAAGCTTTAAGTTTACTGTAAAAAAAAATGTCAATGAATCAATTAATATTCATGTTTAAAAAATCTGACCGTACTTGCTGAAAAATGACATTTGTTGATATGGTATAGTTTCGCTCTGAACAACAGTTATTATGGTCTCACATCCGTTAGCGGAAAATTCTCCAAACATTTGTTTGGTGCTGCTAAACTTATTATGAACCATACTACTTCGTTTTTGCAGAGTTATTTTTTTATTTATTTATTTGGACCAGATCCAAGAATTTCCCCGCCAGTCAACGAGCGAAAACAACAGCGTAACGTAAATAATAGAGTTGGTAAATGTGTACACTTAGTAGAAAAGTCTACTGAAACCTCTGGTAGAAAATTTTTGAATTTTCTACTTTTCTCTCTTACTGTCTGTTCTATATATGAAGATAAACGGCCAGATAAATATATAAATATGAAAAACGT
This sequence comes from Athripsodes cinereus, assembly GCA_947579605.1. Lineage (NCBI taxonomy): Eukaryota > Metazoa > Arthropoda > Insecta > Trichoptera > Leptoceridae > Athripsodes > Athripsodes cinereus. Next base: position 24,684,211 of record OX388318.1, read on the forward strand.
CTCATTGAAACTTAAATGAAGAATTGCAGGCGTCCAAGAACCACGTTGCTTGATCACGTGGATCTAATACTCAAGGACGACCGTGTTAATTAATGATTAAGAGAAATTGATGTGCGTGCATGATAAATTGTATGAATGTAGAGGAAGCGAAAGAATTATGTAAGGGTAGATCTATGTGGCGTTCCGTCCTCTCTGCCTGCCCCACTTGAGATACGGCGTGAGGGTATAGCGTATTATAGTAAAAAAAAACTTCTTGTGTAAACCATAGTTACTCAACTAATAGAATTTTGACATTTGGACTTCAAAACACATTTTAACGTTACGTTTTCGTTCCGTTAGCGTTCTAATATACTAATACACTAAGTGTCAAGCGTTGCTAAGATACACAATAGTTACAAAAATTGACACTTTGGCGCAACGTCGTCTATGTTCGAAGTATTGTGACACGAAAGCGTAACGCTAAAATGTGTTTTGACTCAGGCCTCTGATCTGTGCGAATTGTTAACATAATTATGTTTTGTTACCTAATAATTCTACTCGATTTTAATTAACCTTGCACACCAATTAAAAATTCTACTTGATTGCCATCCCTTTTAAGACATTTATAAATGAATTAACGTAGTATTAATACTTTTAGTAAGATTAGGTATATATACATGTTCGATTGTTAGCTTTAGCGATCTTATTTTCAGTAAATAAGTTCGGTGAGAGGAATAAAAACAACAGAAGATTAATCTGCAATGAGACACATTAGTCTTAAAGCTAATTTATTGGGATTATCTCATAGAAGAAGATCGTTTGATTTGATTCTCTTGCATAAGATTACACATGGTCAGATAAATTATCCTTTCATTAATTGTATCGGCATTAAACTTTGTAACACTTCATTTCAAATTATCAAATAAAATAAAATAAATATTTATTTTATTTGATATTTAGATTTTATTGAGCTATGCTCAATTTTGAGGGTAAAAAATAAAAAAAAAAAGATAATATAAAGATTTGTATAATTGTGCTTATTGTATATTTGTATGTGTTTATTATTATCTCAATAAAATATTTGAAATTTGAAATTGAAAATTTGAAATTTTATTCTGTTCAAATGTCCTGTGTTAGGTAAACTGGCATGCTCCAACGAGGACCATGGGACAGCTACTACTACTTTTTTATTTATTTATTTATACAATATACGGCGTGAGCTTTTTACATGTTAGCAAAAAAGTGTACCTAAGGAACAACAACAACAACAACAAAAAAATCCAAGTAATCACAGTACATATATACAAAACAATACACCACAAGACAAGATTAACAACAAGATAATGTAAAAACATATACCATCACGGCATATCCCACAAGTGGGGTAGCCAGTAGACCAACTGCATGTAAGAAACATGCAAACTGTCCTCTTCGTGCCAATATAAAATCAAGACATTAAGGATGGGTGGCAAACCTCATCGCTGAATTTAAGATGTACAATGTCTTAGTTTTTTCGAACACCTGCCTTTTACAGGACACTCGAATACTTACGGGGAAGAATGGGAGACCAATTCTTTACCGTGTGCTCCACGGGATACCTATAGCATGGGACAGGCTGCCTCAATTTTATTATGTAAATTAATCGTTTGCAAGATTCAGTCAGAAATCATCGCTCCCACATCACATCACTGCTTAAGGACCTACATTGGCTGAATGTCCCAGAGAGTAAAGTTCAAACCGTGCCTCACGGTCGACAAAGTCTTGAGCAGCACAGCACCTCTATGTTTCGCTAAACTCTATCCCGTCGACGAAACTCTGAAACGGCCACTGTGCTCAGCTTCCACCATTATTATTATTGGACAATATTAATAAGTGTCGTTTACGTGCCGAAGCACCTCAAGGACACTGTACAATTCATAAATTCTAGGACATAACATCCACGTCATATTATAAATATAGATAAATACATAGATAAATGAGAAATCTTGGATACATAAAGGTTGTTAACAAACTTGTATAATCCAACAGGGCAAACACTTTCAAATTTGCAAATCTGACAGAAATGAGTGAAAAACGTACATTTCACCGTACCGTATCCACGATGAAGTAATTTATAAATCACTTAAATTATTTCAAACATTCGGTCTGTTTGCAACGAATTATTCTGATGTTATTATCTTAATGTCATTTTTAATTTTCCACGTAGCACAATGAAATTAAATGGCCGCAACAATGTTGGCCATTATGGTCACACAATCATTTTTGTTTATTTTATTCTTTAAATGTTCCATGTTTACATAAATCACCAAACACGTTTTATTTTTTGAATATAATTGCTTAATTTAGTGAATTTTCATTGTTATCCACGTATAATATATTTAAATTTATTAAATCAAATGTTTTTGTGTTAACACTTTGGAAATTCATTATAATTAAAATGATTTTAAAAACACTGTAAACTAATTAGTCCTCCTGATGATGCCAAGTAGAAGCCTTGGCGAAAACGTTTGAGGTGAATAAATTTAATTTGGAAATTATACAGTGTTTTTAAAATCATTTTAATTTAAATTTATGTTTAAATAGATAAAATACTACTACTTCTAGTATACCATCACGGCAGATTCCACAAGTGGGATAGCTAGCATTCCAGCTGCATATAATAAACATAGAAGCTGTCCTCTCTGTGCCAACAAAAATTAAGAATTTCCGAATTCGTAACAAACTTTTGAGGGCTTTTGGTGTTGTTGGGCTGGTTACGTGATTGTGAGATTGAGAGAAAATCAAACTGTCACCAGCTTCAGAAGCAAATTGAAAACTGCACTCTTCACCAGCGCCCTTAAGATAGTCTAAGGACTGTTAACAGGCGTCAAAACAAAATCATCCAGAATCATCATCATCAAACTTATTCGCTGAATTTAAAATGTAAAATTTCTTTATTTTTCAAACATCTGCCTTTTAAAGGACACTCGAAAACTTCTAGTGAAGATTGGGAGTTCAATGCTTTGTCGGGTGCTCCACGGAATCCAAAAAATCCTTACCAAGATAAATTTATACACATTTTTTTTTTAAATAATCACGAATTTTAATTAATTTATTAGCATCTTCGATTCAGCGCTGATGTTTGCAGCGCATTCCGAATGTTTTTAACTTTTATTGACAACGATTTGCATGTTTTAATATGCAGTGTTTCGCCAGCTATTCTACTTACGGGATACGCCGTGATGGTATTTTTTATTTTATTTATTTATTCATTCTTCATCATTACAAAACATTTGAAAATACATATAGACAGAAATAATACACATAATCACAAAGCAAAGACAATGCATCATCCTACTCAACCCGCACTCATGATTTAACCCTTTGCTATATAATACCAAGCCCACAAGTTTGTCATTTATTACGAAAGTTATACAAAAAAAAATAAAAAACAACAAAACACCAATCTAACATGCATAGAAGGCAGCCAAAACTGACAATGTGACTGCACGTGCGCGCCGGAACAAGCAAGTTAATTAGGACTATGCAGTCATAACCCGCAGCAACCTCACTAGGCGAGTGCCTGTATCGAGGCAAGCCGCTACAAAACATCAAGAAAGTACCGTAACAACCAATTCACCTTGAAATCGCACAAAGAAATTACACAACATGTAGAAATAGCCTCCTCTTTGCTTCCTCTCTACCCGTGTCAAGCAACCAATCAACTTATTGTTTTTATTGCTTATTGTTTAATCCTGCGATTATTGCTTTGTGAGCATTATTCTATTAATTTTGTTAACATAATTTACTCTATTATATTGTAATTGTTGTTTGTTGATTTTGTCTATTGCTTATTTATTGCTTATTGGTGCTGTTGTGTTTGGTTATGTATGTTTTGTAGAGCACATAAGGGTAATGTAGGGATCTTCACTGGTTTGCTTATTGCTAAATATGTTATAGACCATTATATTTTTTGTATCAACTGTATGTATCCTGTAAAATTGAAATAAATAAATAAACATTCTACATCTCATATTCAGAGATTTGAGATTGAGATTTCCGACCATCCAGATTTTTTTGTTGGTATGGATAGAACGGTTTATTTATTAAGTGCAATTGGTCCGCTGGCTACCCCACTTGTGAGATATGCCGTGATGGTAAAGTAGAAGTATTAGTTTTCGAATACTCATCTTTTACGGGATACTTTAAGGCTAAGACAATATATAATATTCCGGAAACTGCTCAATAAATTTCAGTAAAATTACATTTTTGTAGCCATGTTTTCTTGCACGTAAATATCTTTTAGCGAAATGAAAATAGAATGTAGTTAGGTACCTACAACATAATATTTTAGAATTTTGTTTGTCTAACATTTTTATTTTGTATTGTACATATCAAACAACCTCTCTTCACAATAAAGCGGACCTCCCATGAGACGCATACTACATTGGTACTATCAGGGAATAAAGAACGAAACAATTTGAAATAATAATCCTATAGAAACTCCAAAGTACCTAGTATATTATTAAGCATCAAAGTCTTCACTTTTTTCGCAAAATTTATCATTTCTAATGAATGCATCCATTTATCACTCCGTGTTTCACAAATGGGGTAGTCAGCGAAAAAACTTCTAGTAGGAACATAAAAGTCATCCTCTTCGAGTCAGTGAAAGTAAAGACATTTTGCATGAGTGATATGCCTTATCTCTGAACTGAAAAGGTTTAATGTCTTAAAAAATAATATTTTACGAATACACGCCTTTTACAGGACACTTGAAAATCTACGGAAACAAGTGGAAAACCTGAAGCAGCCAGAGTAGCATGGAGGCAATGCGCTTGCCTTTGATTCACAAGGTCCCGAGTTCGATCTCCAACCATTGTAAAATAAAAAATGCTATTTTTCAAATTATTGTTCTGGGTCTCGGTGTTACAAATATATATGTGTTTAGTGCATTAAATCCATATAGAATAAAAATATGTATCGTCGTGTTAGTTCCCATAATACACGATTCATATTATATTAGTTTGGAACTAGTTCAATCGATGTACGAGTGCATATGTTATTTTATATTTTAGGTGCATAGCAATCTCACGATAGCGAGGGCGCGGTATTTTTGGCTGTGGTCGCTTCGCGCGTCGTATGATTGGGATTGGGACGGGGTTGAGATCGTGTTTGGATTGTGACAGGATTGTGCCTTTGATTGTGCCTGCTGCATTGTTTTGTTTTGTTTCCTACTCATTTCCGGAAACTACACGGGAAACATAAATCTCATCTTTAAAAAAATGCTCGGAAGTATGTATGTCATTTAGGGTGTTCTACTATTTTATTCTCCCGCTGCACATTTACAGACCTGAAAATTCTCACGAGTAAAATTATCAAAAGCGTGTAAAGAATTTATTCAAATATGCTTTTGTTTGTAACTGCTGACTACAATGTTACAGCGAGTGATGTAAAAAAGAGTGCATACAAAGAGTGGAATGTTTGGACATTTTGTTTCGAATAATAAATAATCTGAAATAAACGGAATTTCGAAAAAATCAGTATTTCCATGAATTTTTCATATCTATTATTAATGTAATGAGAGAAATAAATCTTCGATTTTTTAGTAATTAAATGAATAACCTTTATTGATGTATAAATCTATCTATACCATCACGGCATTTCTCACAAGTGAGACAACCAGTGGACTGACTGTGTGAAAAAAACGTATAAAATAACTACTACTACTACTATACCATCACGGCATATCCCACAAGTGGGGTAGCCAGCAGATCAGCTGCATGTAAGAAACATGCAAACTGTCCTCTTCGTGCCAATATAAAATCAAGACATTCAGGATGGGTGGCAAACCTCATCGCTGAATTTAAGATGTAAAATGTCTTAATTTTTTCGAACACCTGCCTTTTACAGGACACTCGAAAACTTACGCAGAAGAGTGGGAGACCAATTCTTTACCGGGTGCTCCACGGGATGAATATAGTATAATATAGTATAAAATAAACTTCGCCCTTTGCAGGATATAAGAATATAAAGAAGGTAGGTATATGTGTGGCATACTTCATCGCTATTAAGATTGTTTTTTTTAATCAATAGCATTTCTCACTAGTAGTGTAGCCAGCTGATCAACTTTATTTAACAAACACGCAAGTTGTCCCCTTTGTGCCAAAGAGACGTTAAGACACTAGGGATGGACTTTATCGCTGAACTAAAGGAGAAAAATTTAACAAAAACCTAAATTTTTCAAGAGAATACTCCTTAGGCTGTATCCCAAGTAAGATAGGCGGATTAGACAAGACGCCGTATAGATTTGATCCTTTATGGGTACTTCTTTCATACAGTTTCCCACACACGCTCATCAATTTCTCATGAACATCCTTGAGAACTTGATCCAGGTGATTAAGCTATGTGGCTCTCGGACATCTGCACTTTCTAACACTCCCTTTAACTCAACAAAAAACAGAAATAAGCGGGAGATCTTATATTCTAATCTAGGCAAACAATTTTCTCTTTATTGTTTTTCCACCTTTAATGGACTTGCAGAAACAAAAAATTGTCATTAGTTTGGTCAAAATGGACCCTTTCAATTAATCGATTCAGTGATTTTTTTTATTTATTTCACAGAAACTCGCACAAAGAGTTGATAAAACATTCGTTAAAGGAAAAAAAACATATTGATCCGGTCAAGCCAACCCCCAAATTGAGCGTGTCTTGAGCATGCACGTCGAAACAAAATTAAATAAGTAAATGTAAGGGTAAAAAGTTAACTAATAGAGCCCGTCCAATGCAAGTCCAGTAAACCAAACTCACACCAAACATTCATCCATTACCTTAGACAATAAATTATAAAAAGATAAAGCATTGTAAAGGGTTCTTGAATGGGTCCTTGTAGTGGTTTTTTTCCACAAAATGGCCTGTCTTAAAAAATCTAGTTATTATTATTATTAGATATTATCAAAGGAGGAAATACATTTTTTATGAATTAAACCTGTAATGTGTTCTTCTACTTCTTCTCAGCCTTCTCCCATTCACTCCTGGATGAAGGCCTCCTCCATTTCCTTATATGACATTCGATCCTGTACCGTCTGTATCCAATTGACACCAGCGTGTCGAATGATATCATCACTGTAATAATATGTCTCTGTGGATGAAATAAATATAGTGGGACTAATCATATTTTGAACCACTCTAGATTTATTATTACAGTTAATTCAACTCACCGATAGTCAACTTATTTGAAAAGGTATTAACTAGGTAGGTATGTTTTATATGATACACATACATATGTGAATTACCTTTAGGACTGCATGAAGGCTTGGTTAAGAGTACTCTTTAAACCTAGGCAACATTCCCAAACCCTCTGAAATGAATAACGTCTACACTTCTTAGTGAGTTAAATCCAGTCTCCGACATCCAATTATGTCAAAAATTCATGAAATAAAGCGATACAGTAATGTGAGAGTAAACATTATTGAAATATATTTATGTGACTTTCGAAATGTAAAAAACATGTTCTCAATCCTCCAAAAATAATTTACCGAAAAAACAATAGATACACAAAGTAAGCTCGGTGTTATGGGATTTAGAAAAACAAAAAAGCACACAGAAATCATTTCATGTAGATACGTGACTCCTTAGATCTTCTTTAAATTAAAAAAATAATATTTTATTTTTCAACAGACGAATGTCACGTACACTTTTATATTCACACGAAAAATAACTACAGACCACAAAAAGCATCCTGTACATAAAATGAAGATAAAAGTGAAAGTTATAATAATAATAAAACAGGGTGATATTGTTGCGCTGTTATAGGGGTTAATGTTTAACAGGGTGTTACATTTTTACGCCGTCCCTCATTGGTCATTATTTTTTAAGATTGAAAATAAAAATCTGGACTAACTGATTTTTTTTATTATGGTGCCTTATATTACTCCCAGGAAAACCCCTGTCCCACGATGAAACTATTGTCGAATATATGCAAAATACTAATACCGCATATCCACCATTATTATTATTTTCATATTATCTCATTTATTTAACAAAATAACATTAGAATCTACATTTTGAACAAAATATAAGATTAACAATTAAATTTAAATATAACATTAAATTGTGAAAACAATAAAATATTTAAATAAATTAATATTCTAAATGAATATAAACTATTCGAGTTGATTCTTCCATGATGTCCTTTGAAAATAGTTCAATCATGAGAGATCACTTACAGAGCAAGAGGGACAAAAACCTTCTTACTATCCTGGTGGATGATAGAAGAACAGCCTTCTGCATGCTGTATTTGAGCCTGTCATCTACTCCCAGTTTTCTGAGATTGCTTGACAGACTCTTAGGTATTTAACCATTCACAGACAACACTATAGGCACGATGATTGTGGTTGGTGTTCTCCACATATATTTGATTTCGTGAGCAAGGTCAAGATATTTTAGTATCTTATCCTGCTCAGCTTTCTTTAAATTTTCATTGTGTGATTTAAATTTTCATCGTTTTTATTATTATTATCCTCTTTTCGTAATGTATTTTTAAAATAGCGGCTTCATAAAACACAACCAAATTTCGTGTCTTAACTTTTTGCAAGGCATATTTTTTTGTTGTTGCATGATGCTCAAGTAACTCCGGCATAATTTTTGCAAATCACACTAAAGTATGTTTTAAAAAATTAAGTATTTTACCTGGAGAGGAAAAATCCGGTAAATTTTTATGTAGTTGGTTCAGCTCATGCTTAATTACGAGTATTTTCATTTTTCGTACGCGTTCGACGTATCGCAAGTATCTATACTTAAATTTTACGCTTTGTTTATTTTATTTTATTTATTTATTCTTTTTGCACATCATCATTACATAACAGTGTTAACAAAATATTATAAAATTTTAAAAACTAGGACGATGTGCAGTGGCGAGATTATCACTATAAAGTGATAACTTTACTGATTGTAGGTTAGGTTAGGTTAGATCTGGTATTATTTAACGCTACAGCACATTTTGTAGGCTGAACTGCTTCTAACTTATACCAATTGGGATGGATTGATTCACTGGCGTTCGCATGTGGAATGACACAAACTATCGACCATCTGATAAACGAGTGTCCCACATATGTATCCCAAGGAGAACTTCAGGACTTACAAGCACTTATGGTTGACGCGATTCGTTGGCTGCAGAATTTGGAGGACCATAAGAAGAATTTGGAGGACCATAAGAATTATGGAATAAAAAGAATTTGGAGGACCATTAGAATTTGGAGGACCATAAGAATTATTTTTACGTTTGATGTTTAAAATTAGCCAAATATAGATGGATTATCAATTCTTGGGTGAAAAACATAATACCTAATAACGTGAAAATAATTAGAAATATCATGAATTTGATTTTGATGCGTTCGTCTTATTAAAAGATAAGATAAGAAGTTCACGCATTCGTGGTAGCATGGGTGTGACGGACATAAATAACAAACTAGAATGGAGACAACTAAGATGGTATGGGCATATAAGGCGGAGACCACCGGAACACATTGTTAACAAAGCTACGTCTATAAATCTCCCTCGACATCAAGAGGGAGATCAAAGAATACCTGCATGACACAATGCAATAGAATCCTGCGGAGAAATGTCCTGGATGAAGATGATATTAGAAACAGAAGAATGTATAACCTCAGAACGAGAGGAGCTGACCCCAATAGCCTTAAGGGCAGACTTGCTTGTCCCAACTTATAGCCTTAGGCAATAAGTTGGGACAGTGCCAGTAAGAAGAAGAAGTTTCATCTGAAATTTTATTCTTAGACCGATATACGATTTAAGTTTTCTCCTGTGAAAAGTCCTAAACCCTTGCTGAAATTGCGAATGTTTATGGTCGTGTTTTATACCAAGGATTATTCGCCTTTTTGTTCATAATAAATGCGTTGCTTTTTATGTTAATTCATTTAAAGTATTTTTGTGTAAATTGCACATAATAAAATTTAAATAAAATAAAACTCCAACTCTTTGTAATGTCAACCACTTATTAGTCGCCCTTATAACCAAAACGGTTTTATTAGAATTTTATTAGAATCAATACTTACATTTTTATCATCCAATATGGCTGAGACCACAAAGGATATGCCCATTCATTATATATTCATTATTCAGTACATTCACAGCAGAAGCCATTTTATATGATAATGTAGACATACCTACCTGATATGAATAATTTGTATAACAATAACTAATAAAGATAATTAAATTTCACTTATTTTAGAAGAATTTTCTATGTGATACAGATTTTTTTATATTATATACAGTATTTTATACATTAAAACGTGAGTAATTTTTTTATTTTATAAATTATTTATACTATTTATTATCTGTTACTTATCATTTAAAATCGATAGATTGCCTCCAGGCAATAAGCACGCCTATTGAGAATGTTTTATCCATCCATGCTTAGAACCAAGTTAAAGATGCTGCTGTTCGGCAGAAGTAATGGCGCCCTTGAGTAGTTCACGGACCATTAAACGGCGCCACATAAAAATGGTCCGATATTATTATTATCCATCCATCGTCCTCAACGCTCCTCTCGGGAGCACAGCGCAGAAACCAGCCTCCTCCATTCAGAGCGTCTCTGCGCCAATCAGGTCTCCTCTTCCCACGACATTCCCTACGCTTTGATGTCGTTGACATAGGAACGGTGGATTGTGAAAGAGGGACGTCTGGGCCAACGGAACCCTTATGGACGGTGCTCTTTTTGGCCAACTATCATTGGGCATTCTCAGAACATGTCCCAGCCCGGACCATCGTCTCTCCTGTATTACGGAGTTTACAGATCTCTGCCAGGTGCGTATGATCTCTGCCGTATGTTTCATACATATTAATTTATTTATATTTATTTATTAATACATACATCCACGGCGTGAGCCTTTTACATGTTAAAATATAAAACAAAAACAAAACATAATTCTCATTTACAACACAGTTGGAACAGAACAACAACTGGCGAAGAATGTTTTATAAAAGTCATGAAAAATCAAAACATTGTGGTGAGAGTGTAAATGTCAACAAAGATTTGGTAAATGTCAAGAACAATTATTTAATACAGTAAGGAGATGTCAAGTAGATAGAAGAAATTTTTTAATATATATGAATTGTAATAGATAATTGAAATGTCAAAAAAATTAATAAATAATACAGCAAGATGTCAGAAATTAAATAGGTATGTATCAATTATATAATAAATTGTCACTAATAGATGAACTAATAATAATACAAAAAATCAAATTTATAGCCAAACATATTGAATAATTACACATAACAGTCAATAATAAATATTATTCATTTTATTATAAAATGAAATGTTGCCAAGTTAATGCTGTTACCATTAATGAAATAAAAATAAATAGTTTATATTATGAATTTTTGACACAATTGGATGTCGGAGACTAGATTTTTCTTACTAGAAGTGTAGATGTTAACTTTATTTTGAACCGCTCTAGATTAATCATTCCAGTTAATTCTACTCACCGATAATCAACCTAATTGAATAGGTATTAACTATGTAGGTAGGTATGTTGTATTGGATACACATACTCGTACATATATGAACTTCCTTTAGGAGTGCATGACACAGAGTTCTGACGCTTATGAACTTCGACTCAAGGCTTGGTTAAGAGTACTCTTTAAACCTAGGTTACATTCCCAATTCCTCTGTGTCGTGTAGAATTAACTGGAATGATTAATCTTGAGTGGTTTAAAATATGATTGAATTATATTATTTAGGTGTAACTTTTTGAAAAATAAAAAAAATAAAAATTGTTTATTGTCGTTACAACCTAATGATGGGTCATTGTGCTGGTAAAATTTGTTGAACGTTTGATGAATATACATGAGCGCTGAAAGTTTGCTATTTCTATCTATCTAATTCTTATATCGTCCCTCTTCTGACTAACAGTCGTATCTGCTAAAATGTAAATTGTTCAGGAGAGCGTTTTTAGTGTTTAACGCATATTTTCGTCTCTCCTAGTTATATGATACAGTGGAAATATATTATATTATTTTATTGGTATTCTTATATATCTTAGAATCATTTTTGTGATGAAATTTTGAGCCATTTGTAAATACGACAACACATTTTATTAAGAGTAATTCGTAAATATGACAACAAATCAGAAAGTTATTCCAGGATAATGGTAACAGTTACAGGTGTGATCTTCAGTGAGAACATGCAGGGCACATATAAGATTGGTGATCATAACTCGATTTCAACAAAAATGTCAGATACAGAAGAGGGACGATATGTGTATTAATATTTCTAGCTAATTTTTATATGTATGTTAATATTATAGTTGAAACCAACCCTCCGCACAAGCATTTGGTTGCTTATGGAGGGAGCATTTTACTATGTGTAATAATATTATTTTGTTGTCGTAATATAAATGTATACTGTGTATTTATAAGTGAATTAGAAATTTAAAAAAAAAAGATTAATAAATCCCACTAGGTACTTGTAATAATTATTAATATTTATTGTCCAAAAACAAGGTATTTGACATAATATTGAATTATTTTTGTATTTAATTAAATTAACCCGCGTCGTAAGAGAAAGATGCATTTTTTTACGACCGTATAATGTTGAGATTGCGTTTCCAGTGCAAACGCTAACAGTAGATGATAAAAAAATATAATATTAAATTACATCAATGTGCTTTGCCACTTACAGCGATTAAACTCTGCTAATAAACTCAAATACACAATAAAGTTTATCATCTCATAATATAAATGAGTTTTTTCTCATATCGCTCATTTTACTATCAAGTATATTAAATAAGATTATTTTTAAACATAAAAATTGTGAGATTCTTTTGTTTACAATTTCCAGTGTTATAAAAAATCTAATTTCGAGCTCGTTATAACTACAGTTATCAAACATGGTAAAAATGTTGGTGTACAATACTATTCTGGTACCGTCACTTATGTATGCAAGCGAAACATGGACGTGGTTGAAGGAGGATGAAAGTGGAATAAATGCAATGAAGATAATTATGATCGCTAAGATTGGTTGGGGATCCGTGCGAGATAAAATGAAGAATGAGGATATTAGGAGAATAAGTGGATGTAAGAGGAGTCTTGTGGACGAAATGCGTGTAAATAAGTTTGGACATGTGGATCGAATGAATGATGGAAGGGTGACAAAGAGGATATGCTTATCTGAAAGAAGAGATGTGAGAAGGCGTGGGTGTCCGAAAACCACGTGGCTTGATCACGAGAATCAAATCATCAAGATCGGCTATGTGTTGAGTAAGAGAATCTGTATGAATGTAGAAGAAGCAAGAAGAAATTGTATGAATGAATGTAACAGGCCAAGTGGTGTAACGGCTATCGCAGTCGACTTGCATCATTGTGGTCTTGGGTTCGATACCCGGCTGGGTCGTAAAGTTTCATTCCAAATTTCAGCAGCCCAGGGTTTGGAGAAGAACTGTCTCAGTATAATTGAGATGGCACTGGTTTTCTGGAAGAAATTACATATATATGATAAGTCCGCCAGCTATACTAACATCAGCTGTGTATAGAAAACATTTAAAAAAAAGCGAAAGAAGTATGAAAGGATAAATCTATATGGCATTCTGTCCTCTCTGTACAGCCTGAGGGAATAGCTGAACATCCACTGTAAAATGTAGGTTTTCGTAAAAATTTACACATTCAGTTCAGCAATGTAGTATGTATGGATGAACTATAATATGACAATACATTCATCCTCTCTGCCTTCCCCACTCGGGATATAGCATGAGGGTATAGTATGGAAACATAAAAATGCTGCAGTCAATCTGTAATTACGTAATTTACAATTAAAACTTTATTGTGCCTTATAAAATTTCTAATTATTTCATGAGTAATAGTCGTTAAAACATTACGAGAGACGCTATTATTGTCATTGATTGCTCAGCATTCCAACTAACACTTCTATTAGATATACCATCACGGCATAACTAACAAACTGCGTAGCCAGCACACCAGTCGCATGGAATAAATATACAAACTGTCCAGTACTATTTTGTTTTGCTTTGTCTCTCCCCTTGACTTGACTATTAGAAGACCTCTGCACTCTTCGGAACTAGCTGTGAATAGACTTACTGAGCCCAATAGAGCCGGTAAGTCTTACATCTGTGAGATGGCTTTTGGTGTTGTTGGACGTGGAATCGCCTACCGGTGCCATTGAGAGACAATTAGACTGTCACCAGCTTCAGAAGCAAATTGAAAACTGCACTCTTCACCGGCGCCCTTGACATGGTCTAAGGACTGTTAAACGATGTCAAAACAAAATCATCTAGAACCATCATCAGTTTTTTTTTTAATTCAGTCAGTAGAAAGTATACATCTTTTACAGTAAGCTTAAAGCATGTTTCGACGTGAGAGGAGAGTTTACCGACACTTGGGATAGAACTGTGCAATCTCTTGTGCAAGAGGTCAAAACTCTACCTCCAGGCTACCAACAAACTCGATAGAAAGATAGATAGATAGAGTTTTACAATATTAATACCAATCGGAAACCTCGATTGGAGAACCTTGTCTACACAATGCAATATTGTGTAAAATCTAATCGGAAGAAGTGAGAAAGGTGTCCCAACGCTTACGAATTGGCTCTAGGCTGGCTTAAGTGATAACTTTCGGTGTCCATGAATAACGTTCACCAATTCCACCATTCTCACTGTCACGATGTAATAATTCCAATACCGATAATTTACAATTATTTGTCCTCATTTATACACATTACCTATGTTACTTATATTATTCCCTCATGCCACACGACTATTTTATAATGCATTTAAGCCATCCTACGCCGATTTGTTGGCCTATTTCTTAAGGAGCTATTTATCTATATGAACGTGTCGAATCACATGTGAACGTAAATAAGTCATATGTTTCAAACGATAGTATTATAAGGAAATATTTTTCTAAATTTAATAGAAATGGTTGGATGGCCTTGTGAAGAATAAAAACAATATTTTATAGATAAATCGGTAGGTAAGTCGAGAAGGGGAACAAGTCACTTTTTCACGAATTCTCAATTTCTTAAATAAACGTTCTGTCGGACACAAGAAGGAGCAGCCTGAATTCTTAAAACCGCCTTCTGAGCTATAAAAATATGTTTTAAGTAGACCTTGGATGCTGTACCCCAACACTCCACTCCATAAAATAACAGTGACTCGACAATAATGATATTTTGCATATTTTAGTCATTTTTTTTTTTAATTTTTTACCGGTCAGTCAAGAATAAGGGGGACAAGGCTACTGTTTAGATACTTTAAAAAATACCTTGATAAAAATAAAACACATTGCATTGGATGTATCATGCCAAAAACCAATAAGGTATGCTTAATAAAAAAAAAGAATTTTTTGATCATTTTATTTTATTAATTTTTTGTGTCGTCTGGCAAATTTGATCTGCGTGTTTGTGACTTGTTCTCGTTCTAAAACAGCCGATTAAGATATATATACGTTTTTATATAAATATATATATATCTTCTTTTTGTATTACACATCATAAATCTAAGTAATCACATCTCACTGCTACGACATTTTTATGATTGACTATGCTCCGCAGTATAGAAATCATAAAAAGCATGGATCTTACTTTTTCCATGTGTCATTAATCAATAAACCAAAGTGATACTGCCCTGAAATCAATCACATCACAGAGCCGGCAAAAGAAAATCTAATACATAAATAAACATAGACCTAATAAAATAGTGACGCAGTGTAAGCATACTCAGAAATGTTCCAAAATTCAAATAATAGAATAATTAAGATTATGCTGCGTTCCATAACATAAAGATGCTAATAGTCCTTTAAAAAAACTACAGACTCTTCTTAATCTCAGAAACTCTTTTTTGTGAGGATTTCAGTTACTGGTGGTGGACAAGAATCAAGCCAGGATGAAGACCCAAAAGCAAAATAATATGCATAAGACAGATCAGATCAGATCAAACTGACCGTACTGTACACTGTCAATTTACGATGCAGTACACTGAGAAAAATACTCACAACGAATCATTGGTACCTACGTACTATCAGATTATGACCAGAGATAGTACAAACGATTCGTTAGTACGGATCTATAATATTAACTTTTCGGAAACAAATCACTGGTAAATTTGCAAATGATTTGTTTGCGAAGAGTTAATATTATAGATTCGTACTAATGAATCGTTTGTACGAGTACTATCTCTGGTCGTAATCTGATAGAGCGTACAAATGATTCGTTGTGAAATTTCGTTAGTATTTTTCTCAGTGTATACATGGTGAGAAGCATGCGAAATGTGGAGTCATCGAAGAATGCTTCGTATATCTTGGACCAAAAAGGTCAGTAACATCGAAGTACTTAGGAGAATCGGAGCCAAGAGAGAGCTGTGGTCAAATGTCAAAGTGAGGAAGATCTCGTATTCGGATCACGTGCTGCGTGGAATAAAGTACCGTCTCCTCCGACTTATATTGAAGAGCATGATAGAGGGAAGACGGGGAGTTGGCAGAAAGCAGATTTCCTGGCTGCGCAATATAAGAGAGTGGACCGGAATAAGGACGGTAGGTAACCTATTCAGGGCAGCACATGACAGGGAGGTTTTTGCCGAAGTGATCGCCAACGTCGGGGGGGACCTGACATGGCACAGGAAAAGGAAGAAGAATACATGGCTGAGAACAAAATAGGATGGCATAATGTTGTTCATGAGGGACTATCCGAAGATCACGACTCTCAGAATGAGGTAAACAACTGGATAGAAAGAGAAAGAAGAAATAGTGGAAACAGTACTCTTAAAGAATTCCAAAGCAGCCATAAATAACTAAATTGTAATTTAACAAAATATAAACAAAGTCAATATCACAAACTCTAAATTAAAACACGTAAGTCTTTTGATCTTTGATTATTGCATTTTTATCGTCTGACCGGAATAAATTATTTAAAATTTCATCTTGTTTATAAACAAGAAAACTCACAAACATCTAACTACGTCTTATTTTCAAGAAAAATATGATTTAATCCATTCAATACCGGTATGAAAAAGAACTCTGATAACCCTGAAAAAAATTGTAAGAAATTAGTCACGTAGAATTTAGCAATGAAGTTTGTTAATCAATTTGTTTAAAAGATCTTTATATATTATGTTGAAGGCCTAAGAGGTGGTTGGGCTAAGAGTTTCGGACACTTAATCGAGATATTCCGGGCTGCATATCTTCATAACATTTTACATCGTGTGAAGGTGTTTGCAATATATAATATTTCTAAGAGACATCTTGACTGGAGAACCATGTTTACATTTTGCAAGATCTTAGCGGAAAAGTTAGAAAAGCGTCCCATCGTTTATGAATTGGCTCTAAGCTGGCTTCATAAGAGCCCATTTGGTTGTCGTACATAATAAAATAAATAATTTGTAAAAAAATAATCTGAGTGTGTAACATAAATATGAATTGAATGAATTAATTACAAAATTATTTAAAATAATAATTGGATAGTTTATATGTGGCGCCGTTTACTGATCCGTGACCATCTCAATGCCGCCGTGACTTCTCCTGAACAGAAGTGTTTTGAACTTGGTCCTAAATGTGGTGGTGGACTGATTCTCTCTCAGGTCTGCGGGCAAACTGTTCCAGGTAGTATACATATACTTTATTATACTTCTAAAGCACAAATACAAAACAGAAGCTAAATCTTATACAGAATATAATAAACATGTAAAATAAATAAATAAAATACACAAGGAAAATTAATAGGAAGGGGAAAGAAATGGAGGAAAATGAGGGGATTTGCTCAGCGTAATTATTTACACGAAAGAAAAAAAACAAATGTAATAAAAGAAATTGAAATATGTTTAAGAAGACTAGGGACCGTTACTTTGTTCACGAAATGGATTTAGTGTTGAAGAAATACGAGCCCTGTGTGGGAGTCTGTTGGGTGAAGATACAGCCAATAAAGGAAAGAAAAAGATATACAAAAAGGTGTTTTTTTACAAGCGTAAAAGAAATATAAATTTATTGGAAATTATCCTGGTTGTGTATTTAAATACTGGGATTTTTATTTTTCTGGTTGTGTATTTAAATGCAGGGAATTTTTATTTTCCATTTATTTTTTTGTAACATATAATTTACATTGAAGTTAAATCCAGATCTGAGCTGTATAATTATTTTTATTTGTGCGCCTGTAAATAGGGGAGAGGATTTGGAAAGAGGGACTTGGGTTCCTTACGAAGTTGAGCATTACCGATTAATTTACATTACCGATTAAATTTGTCTGTTTTTATTCTCTTTTAATGTAATATTACTGTAATGCTTAACTGACGAGTGCAAGTGCTCAAATTCGAGCCTACGCATGATGGATAAGAATAAAGAATAAAGAATGTATTAACTACTTAATAAAATTCCGTTAAATTTGTTAATCTCTTTTTTCAAATTTAAAGTTAAGTTTATTTCCCTAGAAGGTAGACTATCAAATATAAGGTGGATCTTAAACTGGTGAACGGAAACTAGGAGAACGTTATACATTTTAAATTCCAATACTAAATTGAAAAATTGGCGACGGGGTGGTAGCAATTTTGCGAGCAAAATTACCAAATTGGCAAAACTGAGACCTAAAAAATTACATCATCATTTTATGTTATGAATTTTTTGACATAATTGGATGTGGAGATCTGGATAATAAGGATGAAATAAATGACCCAATAAGTCAAGGCGCCATCTTTGTTCAAATGTTAGAAAGATTTTTTTTTACAAACAAACAGTTATACCTAACATAAATAACAATACACAGCCAAATCAATTACAATTAGTAATCCAGCAAAGTTTGCAAATTTTGTTTGGTATTATATAATGCAACAATAACTGTTTCTAAATAATATTGAAATCTTTCATGTATGCATTCGAGCTAATATAAAGATGGATGATCCCAATGTTGTTTCCATTAAACTACAATAGATGACGTCTTTCCAATTTGAAACACAAGAATTGTTTGAAATGCGTTGAAAAATTGTTTTCAAAAGTGGAAGTTTATCAAATTGAACTATTTACATATACATAAGTATACAACTTTTTAAAAAAAAAAGAAGATATATCTGGGTTTTGTTATAAACCCAAATACAACCTTACACACCTTTCACAGTAAGCTACTAAAAGCTTGTGTCGTAAAAGGGGAGTTTGCCAGCACCCGGTATTGAACCACGGACCCCTTGTTCACGAGGCCGAGACTCTTCCTCCAGGCTACCGACGAACTTTCAAAAATTTCAAGTCATGTAATAAGCATGACACAGAGGAATTGGGAATGTTACCTAAGTTTAAAGAGTACTCTCAACCAAACCTTGAGTCGATTCATAAGCGTCGAAACTCTGCGTGTCGTGCACACTCCTTAAGGAAGTTCACATATGTATCATACACAACATAACTACCTAGTTAATATCTATTCAAATAGGTTGTCTATCGGTGAGTGTGATCAATTGGAATGATTAATCTAGAATGGTTCAAAATATGTTTGATCATCGTCGTTTTTATTATCATCATGGTGTTACAATTCGATGTGGGTCTTGTCCTCCTTAAGAAGTCGCCTCCATCTCTCTTTAAGCTTGCGTATTTTTGATACCAATATTTTCCAAAAACTTAACGAGTCACGAGGATTGCCTTTGTATTATCAGGTTAACGATTAACGTTTTTTTTTTATAAATGGTACCTAATTTAGTTCCTTAGGTACTCATTTTGAAAAGGATATAATTAAAAGATACATAGCATTCCGAAAAACATGGGAATGTTTCAAGATTTATCGTACAAATGTCATATGTTTTACTTTAAAAGATTAATTCTGCGAAATGTATCAACCGTCTCCCTTTGCTAATCTCTTTGGACATAATATTTTTAAAGGGTTTTTTTGCTTCGTGGGGAAATTAATTGGAACAAACGTTTCGTTCTACTACGGATTTAACAACACGAGGGAGACGTCAATCGATTGATAATGAACTAGGAAGTCGAAAGACGTCATTCTCTCTTTTGTTTAATCCATAGTAGAACTAAACAATTATCTCAGTTTATAATTTGAACCATCACGGCAAATTCCACAAGTGGGATAGCCAGCAGTCTACCAGCTTTCACTTAAAATTCAAGCTGTCCTCTTCGTGCCAAAAAAATAATACATTCAGGATGGATGTCAAACATCATTGCTGGATTCTAAATTTAATATGTCATTATTTCTACAACTTCTGCCTTTTACAGGGTACCCGAAAATTTACAGAAAAGAGTAAATGACCAATTCTTTGCCGGGTGCTCTACGGAACAATTTATCTAATTATGGAGTTCTACTACAATAAATCCTACTACTAATTATGTATACCATCACGGCATATCCCACAAGTGGAGTAGCCAACAGACCAGCTGCATATCAAATAATAAATAAGCAAACTGTCCTCTCCGTGCCAATATAAAATCAAGACATTTGGGACATTTGGGCGGCAAACCTCATCGCTGAATTTAAGATGTAAAAAAGTTAAGTACATAATATATTTTCATCATCATCATCATCGCCCTCAACGCTCCTCTCGGGAGCACAGGGCAGAAACCAGCCTCCTCCATTCAGAGCGTCTCTGTGCCAATTGCGTCACCTCTTCCCACGACATTCCTTGCGCTCTGATATCGTTGTCATAGGAACGTAATATGTTTTACGTGATGTTTAATGAGTAGCTGCCATTTACAGGACACTTAAAAACTTATGGAAAAACTTGGAAATCCATTTTATTCGGGTGCTCCAAGGGGGAAATTGTCATGAAAGTGATATAAAACATAAGCAGCAGACAAAAGACGGCTTCTAAAATGCTTGTCATCAATAAAGAGGAAAAATAAAACACGAGTCACGCGGTGTTACAGAAAAAGTACAACAAAACCTATTCAAATATCTTTAAGAAGATACTGAAGGATAAATTATTTTAATCTTTGTATAGAAAATACCTTTCCAGAAAAGTTTTCTAACCCTTCCTCAAATATGGAGAAGAAGAAAGACTCCAAGGTATGGGATGCTATCTCCTTCTCCCTTTTCTTTTCACTCCTCATCCTTACAATTTATTCTCAGTTCTACGTTCCAACTCCTGCAGAATCAATCGAAGACTGACTGAATAATCGTAGAGTAGGTAAGCTTTATTATTATATTGTTAGTATACTTTATATACAGACAGAAGCTCTGAGATCTCTCAATGGAGTATTGGCCATTCACCAACACAAGGGTGTAACGAAATACATTATTAGCACAATGCTTAAAGTGGATGATATTTGAAAAATAGCTCATTAGTAAAGACTGGATAATGCAAATGAAATTTTATTATTATAGTTCCTCAGTAGCCTGGAGGTAGAGTCTCGGCCTCATTCACATGAGGTTCAGGGGTTCAATCCTAGGTGTCGCCCAACTTCCCTTTCACGACACAAGAATTTAGCTTACTGTGAAAGATACGTAAGGTTTGGGTTTATAACAAAAACCCAGATACATCTTTCTTTGAAAAAAAAAATTAGGGCATAAAAAAGCATTAAAAAATCGATGTCCTTAATACATTGTAACCACATTTGTTCATCGCTAGGATAAAGACCCTCCATTGATTCTGTTGCTTCTTTTTGATGATGTCTCTTTTGTGGGTACTCTTTGTTTCTCTCTAAAGCGTTTTTATTTTGCTTTGTTTTTTGCCTGCTAAGACCGCCTTGATCAAAAGCAGGTTGAAATTTTTAAGATGATGATACTTACTACTTACCAATATTTCTTTTGAATTTTTAGTCCATATAAAGTAAGTTGATGTTGACGCCGAGCAGCAGTTCAACTCATAACGGTGAAAAAAAATTGTTATCAAAATAATTATTATAGTAGGTATGTGGTTACACCACTGATTATTTCTCCTAGCTGAATAAGACGTTACGGTCAAATACACTGCGATGATGTACGCAATATATATATGTAGGTCCACTACATAACATAATCTGTGTAAGTCATAGCCCCCCCCCCCCTCCTGATTGAAGATAATAATATATATATATGTATTTGGCCTGATGCCCAATACCTACTCTGTTCTACATAATCTTGTATAATGTAGCGAAACTATACCACGTCACAAAACGACATTTTTTAGAATGGCCGTTCAATTTTTTTTAAATACAATACGTTTTTTTCTTAAAGTTTGTTTACACAAAATTACTGTCGATCTTTCTTAGATAAACTTACCATCCACCTTGAGGTCTTCCAACATTTCTTCTGCTTCTATCCTCGTTTAACACTTCAGAACTTTCAGTCATCAATCATATCCAATCCAATACCCTCACACCGTTTCCCAAGTGGAGTAGGCAGAGAGAACGGAACGCCAAATAGATCTATCCTTACATACCTACTTCTTTCTCTTCTTCTACATTCATACAATTTCTCAAAAGCAGCGTCCACACAGCTGGATGAAACGTCTACCATCAATCATTCGGTGACATTTCGAAACATTTTCCGAAGAAATATTCGAATGAATGCCTTTGTTACCCGTCCCAATTTCCAAGTCCCGTCTACGAATTGTAACCGAATGATTGAAGATTGATGATTGAAATTTTCAATCAGCTTTGTGGACGCTGCTATACACGAACGTCGATTTCTCTAGCTTTTTTTATTATTCAACCAATAAATGGCATTTGCCTTTTATAATAGGTGCATATAATCATTTTTAAACATTACACAATCTTCAAACATATAAAATAAGTATCTTGTCACAAACTTTCAGTCACATTAGGCAAAATCTGACATACTATATTTTCGCTCCTACAACAGTATTCTCTTGATATTATGATGCGTAGATAATTATATTTTAGAAAAACGTAACGGAAACCTACTTTTCCAACAAATTATTTTTTTTTGGAACATATCTATCTGTCAATATTGTTTTTCATTTTTATTTCTTTGCTAAACTTGCAGACATTTTTTTTGCTTCATGTTTTTCTACGCATAGGTGTTCAAATCATTTCTCGAATTTCCGGCATCTCCCACACGTGAGAAACACAGCGGACCGATCAAACGTAATAAACATGCAAATTATCTTCTCCATACCAATAAAAGTAAAGACATTCAAAACTGAAGACAAACCTCATCACTTAATTTAAGATGTAAAACATTTCCCGGTGAAACCGGTTTAAAGCTGTCGTTTCCATTATGGTGCTCCACCAACTAGCCTTATTCACCATAATTTGATTACTGTTTCTTTATACCTACATATTTTTTGTGCGAGTTTTAATTTTGAATTAAGTGGTCCGTGAATTATTGAAGTATGGCGATAGCTGCCTTTAAGATTAAAGGGAGTACAGAAATGTTCCAACGCTAACAATCCGGCTTAGGCCGTTTTCTTGTTATTTAATTAATTATCAACATACGAATAAATGGAAATCTCCATACATTGAGCTATCCAGGCGGTCGATATGTCTCTATCAATTAACAAAGGGGCGGTATTTCGCAAATATGAAAGTCCCCAGACTTCTACGATATCTGGATGGTCGGTGGTTCTCCTTCAATTAAAAAGTAGACTAATACAAGAGAGGAAATGATTGTGGGTATAACTGTCAACACTCATCGACTCATTTAGTAAAGGGAAGTGTTTTGGAATACCATAATAGCTGCATGCTTCAATAGATAATTATGTGGGTTTAAAAATGGCATCTGCTACGTCAGCCCTTTGGCATGTTAGAGTAGAAGACATTACTTCTTGTGATGTGGTATTGGAGTACTTCTTATTTATTTACAGATATTTACGGCCTTAGCTTTTAACATGTTAAAACTCTGTATAGATACAATACAAGATTTTTTTTCAAAATGACACAAAACAATTGGAATAATAAAGAAAACAGGAGTTGAACAAACAGTGTAACATTAAACAAGTATAAAATTATAAAATAAAGTTTAATATTGTCAATTAATTTGGTCAAGATATTAATAAAAGAGATCAAAGTGGTAGATATAAAAAAAAATACTAATATTAGTGGTCAGTTAGTTAAAATTCATTAGTTGATATTAAAATATTGGTATTAAACATGTCAAATATTAGAGATCAGTTAAAATTCATAAATTTAAGTCAAACGGTTAAAAGAGCAATTATTGAATAACATACAAAAGGACTTTATAAAATCCTCTAGTTTTCATTGCCATTATTTGGCAATAGTATCAATAAATTCAAGCCTTTTGACTAGTGATGTAACGAATATTCGCATTCGCATTCGCATTCGCGAATATTCGCATATTTCAAAGTATTCGCATTCGCATTCGCATTCGCAAAAAAATATGCGAATGTTTTGCGAATATTATTTTAGTAATAAAGTATCTGGTCTGTTCCGTGTTGGCCACATTTGTTGTATTGTTTCCTGTGTTCGTTTGCTTGATGATGTTATTATTATTAGGAGAAATATGCATTTGTGGAGATTTAATTTATATGTTTGTTTTAAGTATTACAACTGCTATGAGTATAGGGCCCTACAATAATTTTATATTCTATTTAAGGAATATTTATATCATACTACAAGGTGAACCACACTAAAGTATTCTCTCAGAATTTTCGGGGCTTGAAGACTAAGATCGAGGAGTTTAGAGCAAACTTATTTGCAAATAGTTATGATATAATTGTTCTGACGGAAACTTGGCTAAATTGTGGCATATTTGACAGCGAACTTTTTCAAAACGAATATACAGTTTACCGCAAGGATAGGGATTTCATGTTGAGTGGTAAAAGGGATGGAGGTGGGGTCTTAATTGCTAATAATTGAGAAGCATACACCTACATATGAAGAGGGTGTCACCTAATAATTTTCCCAAATGGTTCTCTAATAGAATTCTGTTATTGTTTAAGAGAAGTCTAAGGCTTGGCGTAAGTTGAAGATGAACCGTAATGATTCTGACTACAATTTATTTTTTCAACTAAGAGCTCAGTTGAAGTTGTCGCAGAATCACGATTATAGGTCTTTTATTAATAACACCGAGAAGTCACTTAAGGGCAATGTCAAGTCTTTCTTTTCATTCGTGAATTCCCTTAAAGAATCTAGAGGCTATCCAAGGGTAATGGGTGACGGTGACCAGACTTCGAGCGATCCAGAGGGAATTGCAAACTTGTTTTCGACGTTTTTTGGTTCTGTATTTTCACTGAATAATTTGCATGATTCTAATACTAAAGAATTGGAAAATATTTTAACTAACTCATATTTATCCATGGTTAATATCTTGAAATCTGATATTCATAAACGTTTATTAGGTATAGATGAGACAAAAGGAGTTGGCCCTGATGGTCTAGCACCAATATATTAAAGAGATGTGTAAGTCATTTAACCAAACCATTGTATCTGACTTTTATTAGAACACCTTGCTGCAGGAGGCAATCTAGACTATGGGACATGGAAAACCCTAAATCGACTGAGATCTGGTGTAGGAAACTGCCGCGACAATAGAGAACGATTGGGCTTCCTACAGGACGAATCCGGAGCGTGTGACTGTGGTGCAGCACAGACTATGCCACACTTGTTGGAGTGTCCATTGTGCCCTGTCACTTGCACTATGGAGGATATTTTTGACGCATCTCCACCTGCTGCGCGTTTTGCGCAGTACTGGAAATCAGTTTGATGGGTTTTTTCTCTGGGTTTCAACACGATAAATAAATTAGGAGTTTACAAGAAGGATGCTTTCCATGCAAATGGAAGATGGCTAGTATTATTCCTTTGCATAAATCTGGCAGCAAATCGGACGTTTGTAACTACAGACCAATTTTAATTCTATCACCTATTTCAAAAATATTTGAGGGTATGGTTCGTGAACAAATTACTTTTTTCCTGAAGCCGTATCTTCTTGTAGAGCAGCATGGATTCATGAGTGGAAGATCGACAGTAACAAATCTGTTTTTTTTTCTCAGCTATGGACAATCGTATACAGTTGGATGCCATTTATATCGGCTTTCAAAAGGCATTTGGTAAGTAGAACATCGACTTTTTTCAACTAAGGTGGATTGACTCATATATTTCTGATAGATTGATGACAGTTAAACTTAACGGTTACTCATCTGGCAGTGTCAGTGTTACATCTGGTGTCCCTCAGGGGTCTTCTTTGGGTCCTTTACTTTTCACGATATTCATAAACAACATAAAAAAGTGCTTTGACCACTCAGAGCTTCTATTATTTGCGGACGATTTAAAAATATACTGTCAAATTCAATTATTGTTTGACTATGAAATGCTTAACGAGGACTTGGAAAGACTACACGAGTACTGTAAAAGAAATAACTTGCACTTGAATCTGGAGAAGTGTAATCTGATCTCTTTTACCAAAAATAGAAACAAAATTCGATAAATTTACAATATCCATAATCATGATTTAAAAGAAGTAAATAAGATTAGAGATTTACATAGGTGTGGTGTTTGACTCTGAGCCTCACTTTGATGATCACGTGAACAAAATTATCGAAGAGAGCAATAAAATACTGGGATTTATTCTGAGATCTACAAAGTCATTTAGGTTATATGAATCGTATTTGTACTTGTACTTATCGTTGTTTCGCTCCAAGCTGGAGGACTGTTCCTCTGTATGGAATCCACATTTTAAAAAATATGTCGATCAAGTTGAGAGAACTCAGTCTAAATTCATTCGTTTGGTTAGGAAGAGATTGCATTATCCTGTATTTATTAAAGATTTGCCTAAATTGGAATTGTGAAGAGTTTTGCTGGATGCATGCAACCTGAGAAAAATAATTATGCTTGTCCGAATACGATGTGCCTAATATTTTAGATAGGATTAACTTTAGAATGCTTCCTTTAACAAGATCTTGTTTTCCGTTCTACATTAAAAAAAAAACAAAAACGATTGCAGACTCAAGAAACCCTGTTTATAGAATTTTAAAGTGCCAATTACGTCAGGTTTGTGAGAAAGGAGAGTTGAGGGTAGAATAAGATGAAATAAATATTAAAAAAAATGTATATGTTTGATAAAATGTGAAGTGTTTGGGATAGTATTAATTTTTAGACTGTTTTTTAAATTTTTAAATTTTTGATTTTTCTTTTTTAAGAGTTTTTTTGTATTGTTATTGCATACATTAGTGAAGTGTGAATGTGTTTGTGCGAATGAATGTATTAGGTATGTGTGCGAAATTGGGTGAGCAGCGATTTGTAATAGGAATGGGTGATTGGATGTATTGTGAATTAATACCTATATTATGTGTAAGATTTTCTATAATTGTTTTGTGTGTTATTGCTGAAGTATGCACTGTTTCGATGTAAGACTATTGGAATGTTTTTGTCGCTTACATGTTTATATTTATATGTCTTTCATCTGTTGTGTACCATGTAAATGAAGAAACAAATCAGTAATTCGGTGAAAGTACCGGATACTTACCCGGTACATTGTGGAAAAAAGTACTGCAAGAAAATATTCTTTAAGAAAACCGAGGAGTTTTGGAATATTTCAAATTCCTATACCATTTTCAAGTCAATATTCGCATTCGCATTCGCATTCGCGAATGTCAGCATGAAATATTCGCATTCGCATTCGCGAATATCCAAAATCAGACATTCGTTACATCACTACTTTTGACTCTTGAAATAGGTACCCAGGTAAGAGGTTATATTTTCAATATTTACAAACGACCTTTATTATTTATGTGGATATTTTGTAAAGAATAACACAGTTCTATAATATTGAAGAGATGGTAAAGATTAAAAGAAAGATAGATAGATCTTTTAGATAAGTAGAACTGGTAGGTAGATACGTCCTTTTGGATATAATAAAAGAACGTTAATGAATTGGAAAATAACCCATACCAACATTTTTGGTTGAAATGAATAATGTCTCTTGTCTCTTTTACGAGCTTTATCTCTACATAATGTATAAGGTTACTTACACATTTAAATATAATGAAGTTTAGTATCAGATGCGTTTGCGACGGAAGTTTTTTAAACGCTACATTTATTTAAGACCGATCTTTTTGAGTGGCTCTTGAGTGACCCTTATTCGGAGTTTTTTTTTCAAAATTGTAATCTAACTTCTCCAAAATATATATTTGGAATGTTAAATAATCTGACTAGAGATATTGATATTTTGAACGTGACACACACAGAATTTATAAGGAAAATCGAAAGTATGTTGCAGTTATATTATTATCATCTGGGATCACATTGGCCTTCAGCTCTAATGATCCCTAATTGAATCGTCTTATTGTCGGTAATAATAAATACTTATAATATTGTTAAAATTTATTTGAACACATATATTTCAGGCACAATGCTAATAATTTTTAACCCGCGTTTTGAGCTTATCCTTTGACATCCATAATATCTAGATAGGTATTTTTTTCCACCATTATTCTGTTTAATTTTTGTGTAAACATTGACTATCATATAGAGACGTATCAGGGGCCGTAGACCGTACTTAGCGATCGACTACTGGCGAACTTCTCAACAATCTACTTACATGTACCGTATAAATTATGCGTTATTGTTGCGGTTATAGTTGAAAATTCGTTTGTAGTCGATCGCCAAGTGCATGTTTGTCTAGGGGGGCTGGTTTTATAATGTTGAGAAATTTGGATGGCAATCCGCCGTCATGTTAAAAAATGAAAATGTGTCTCTGGTGTATTTTCAAAATCATTATGAGAGGTTTATGTTTTATATCAGAGGTTTTATATTGTTTGAGTATTCAACTTATATCATATGCAAATCTAATTGTGTGTAAATTGTCTGAGACGTTAAAAAGTACGGAGGTAGTACAAAGGTTGTAGAGATTCAAGTTCTTCGTATAAAAGAAAAGGAATTTTTCGCAGCTTCGAGTGACAGATTTATCTGTAAACTACATCATTTGTATGGATTATAATGGAAGATAAAAAGGTTGATATAAAATTGTACATTTATCCAAGTACGTTCCTTAGGGAGGCAAGGGAAAGGCATTTGCCTCCCCGTAGGATCTCAAAAATAGTGGGAATATGTATTTACTTAAACATTTTTTACTGTAAATTGATCACAATATACACCATTTTAAAGAGAAATGCATTCAAATTTAATACAATCAATACATAGAGGGCGAGTTTAAGACAAAGGTGCGATCTTTTCCAACTCACGCAAATATCATTTGCGAAATGAAAATACATAATACAATCATGAGAGATCACTAACGGAGATACAGAGACAACTATCATGATGAATGATAATAGGACAGCCTTCTTCATGGTAGGTATATATTTTAAGCCTGTCATCCACTCCCAGTTTTCTAAGACTATGTACTTATAATTATGAATTAATTACTATTAATTTTAATTTATAACATATTTTTGAATTGATACCTGTAGGCCTAGTCAAAATACATTTAAACGATACGTTTTCGATCGAATATAGACGACGTTGCTAGAAATTGTCAATATTCGTAGCTAAAATACACAGGTGTTGTGTAAAATTGACACTTTCTCGCAACGTCGTCTATATTCGAACGAAAACTAAACGAAAACGTAACGAAATAAATAAAACAAATGTTTTATTTATGTTTTATTTATTTGTAAACACACTCTGTTATTAACTATTGGATCTCGTAAATATTGTAAAAAATAAAAAAAAAATCAAGTCTGTACTGCGCTATCAATCTAATAGGTCTATGTAGGTACATGGTATTTCACAAAAACCTTTTTTTTAAAATAACTTAAACAATATAGGTACAAAAAAAGAAAAGATATTAGTAGATATATTTAACTATAGGTCATGGGTACAACAATATAACATGTGAAGTTGCATCCCAAGGGACTCTTGCCACTTTAAAATATTTACTCGAGTTTCCAAGCAAACAACAAACCAAGGCATGTCAAAGTACATCGCTTTATAATAGTAAAGTTGTTACTTCATGCAATAGCACTTCCATTGACTTGCATTTCTCTAGAAGATGCATTATTATCAAAGTTAAGATGCACAACAAGCCTATTACTTTATTATTATGAAGTTGAGAAATTATGTCACGTAAAGGATGCTACAAAGCTATACTATACCATCAAGACATATCTCACAAGTGGAGAAACCAGTAGACCAGTTGCATGTAATAAATATGCAAGCTGAGCTCTCCGTCCGTGCCAACAAAATGTTAAGTAAATATACTATATTTTCTAGTGTTACTTTGTGGAAAAAGATTATATTTAAAATTAAATTAAAAAACACTCTTTTATTTCATTATGAGAATTGTTCAATTGTTAAAACGTTTTCGACTACAATGCAATCATCATCAGTAGCAACACACTACTGTAGTTATTGTGTTGTTTCTGATAATGATAATTTTAAAAATTGAACAATTCTCATAGTGGAATTAAACAGTGTTTTTTAATTTAATTTTAAATATAATCTTTTAAAAAATTAAGACATTCAAGATGGGTGCCGAGCCTGAGGCTTGAATTCAAGATGCAAAATATTTTTTTTAACAGGACACCTTGCCTTTAACAGGACACTCAAAAAGCTACAAAAAGAGTGGGAGACCAATTCTTTGCCGCATGCCTCACGGAATGCTATAAAGCAAGGATTGTGTGGTTCTTCAAAATTCAATTTATCACCTTTCTGAAACAATATACTGTGTGTAATATTAAATTAACTGGTCTAACTTTTATAATGATATTTTTATCTAAACTTTCAAAACCTTCCTGAGACTAAGAAAAATAAGTTTTATTAATACAATGTTATTATTGATTCTTTGAAACATTCTGTATATATTAATGTAATGATGCTGTAAAACTTCCAAGTGTTCGAATCCAGCGGGCCAATAGAGACATTATTTTTAAAATGCGGGCCAGAATAACGTATTTGTAATATAATGTAGTAAATGGAACAAAGTGATGTAGTAGATTTGATGAATATTTAATATCAAGCCGTTGATCTACGAATATTTAAATAAATTATATTGGAAATGCGGGCACTTTCGTTGTCGCTTTAGATTTTTACATTACATACCCCACAATTACAATTTTTACCCCAGTACGAACGGACAAACAAATTAAATTGTGTAACGTAAAGAGTAGATACTTAAATCGGTCTAAGCCAACTCGTAAAGATCGAGACACCATTCCTTACTTCTTTCTTAAAGTTTTTTTTAAAAGTAAGTTTGTATAATCTACCCTTTTGCTATTACGAACACAAATGTTAATTTTTAATGTGAATATGCAAAGGCCGAGTTAATCGCTACAACGCGATCTCTTTCAATTTACCTGAAATAAAATTGGCCCGCATCGTTCATTGTGTACGTAGTTTAGCGGGCCAGTCGCTTCTTCATTACAAACAAGCATCAGTGTACCACTACAACTTATGTATAATAATTTATATAGTTCTGTATGAAGATCGAGACGTCCACAAAGTTTCCCTGACATATCTCAATTACAAAGTGCTAACAAACTTTGTCTCCGAATAATTTTATACTAACATACATAGGTAATAACGTGGAACACTCTCCCTAATAGAAACAGAATAGTGTTGTGAGAAAGTGAGAAAAAAATACCTATTAATACAAAGACAGACTTTAATTTTTTATTCAAAATATCATTTATGCTCCATTTCTTAATTTAAATAATACCGGAAAATTTCAATATATATGTTCCTGATGCATATGGACGTTCTCGGCATCACGATTTTTTTAACTCAAAGCAGAACAAACATATCGACAAACTCCCCAGTTGGAAAGGCTTTTCAAATGTTTATTGGTCTGGCTGGAGAAATTGATATATTTAGCGTGACGTATGTTTATATGAAAAATTAGGGATATATTATTGTAGTTGTGTTGTCGTTTGGATATCGTTTAAGGTTATCTTCTGGGATCGCATTGGCCTTCAGCTTTAATGATCCTTGTAAGAATCATCTTATTTGTCAGTAATAACAATATACAAGTACCAACAACTTCACCATCACGGCATATCCCACAAGTGGGGTAGCCAGCAGGCCAGCTGTATGTAATAAACATGCAAGCCGTGTTCTATGTGCCATTCCATGCATCATCGCTGAATTTATGGTGTAGGTATCATGTTTTTATTTTTTCATACAGGTGCCTTTTACAGGACACTCAAACACTTACAAAAAAGTGTGGGAAAAATAATAATAAATTAGACAATTTATGTAGCGCCGTTTTGTGATACGAACCACCGCAAGGGCACTTTTGACTTTTTTATTTATTGTTATTACCCAGCATTAATAGATATATTTTGTTATGTGTTAATTTATAAAACGTGTAACTTTATACAACGTAAATTTAAAATAAATAAATTTCAAAAATTTTGTTCGCATTGAAACATATAAGATTTAATAGTACCTAAATTATTTTCCCCACAAATGCTTTAGTATTGTACCTACATAATAATAAACATAAATTTAAATCAAAATATTTTCAACAAATCCACGACATACATAAATACCGACACAGCAATATAGTTTAATATTAAATTAATGAACAATTTACATTGGTGATGATACGGGTGTCCGATTAGTATCCGCTATAATTATTATATAATTATTATTGAAAAGATATCGTTTTCTCTTTGGACCATTAGGTAAAGCATTTAGCCAATAGTGTGATTCCCATAGACAATTATTATTATTATTTTTGACATGTTGATTTCAATTCCTCAGGGTTTTCCCTGGTATTTCAAGCCACATGGGCACTTGTGCCAAGTGCAACCTGTTTATTTGTCAGTGTCACTAATTTATGTGCTAATTCAATTTTTCTGTGTCATTTCAAATAAATTTCAGCCATTTCTGTGTCGGAGACCCGTTTCTGTGTCTGTCATCTATTTAAGTCGACTTACAAAGTCCACACTATCCCATATTGAGAAATGGTCAGGTCTTTCTCTAACCGTATATGGGCGTCTTGTACGCACTCCAGCTGAACTAACTATTTCGCGTATTAATTCTTCATCGGATGATGTATCATCATTATGAAGATAATTATCCATTGTTAATTAATATAATATTATAACACAATATTCTCAAAGCAAAACAACAAACAAAACAACGCAACGCGTTAGATTGATGACGTACAAGCACCATCTACAGACGAAAAATATATTCAATCTCTGAGTTAACTCGTGGATTCGACAGTTAACTCATGAAAATCGGGTGGTTATTAATAACCACTGGTTATCTCCGTAACCAACATTGGATATCACCATTTCTTGAGTTAACTTATAGTTTACTTTTGACAGCAAGTTAACTGCTTGGTTAACGTTTTGGATATCGCGGCCCTTATTGTTTTTATTATTATTATCTTAAAAATGTCACCCTGCTCTGACAATTTGAATTTCAAAAAAATCTCAAAAGAGAGACATCATCAAAAAGAAACAACAGAATGAAAGGAAATACTCTATCCTGGCTATAAAGTCATTGCATGTTATGTTGAAAATATCAACATGAACATTTAAAGTTTTATGTGTCCCATGAAATGTCCATAATTATGTATTTTGTAAAAAAATTGTAAAGGCTTATACGCCGTTTAATGTTGAAATAAATAATAATAAAAAAAATATATATTGCGTAAAGTCGTTTAATCTCTTTGAATGTCATTTTTCTATTTTATTTTTTTCAGTTTCACTTTGTGAATAGTTAAAATTAAATTTCACTATTATTATACATGCTTTAAAACTCGCTATAAGGAATAATAATAATGATTATTCACTGTGTCGGTGTTAAGGTAGTAGAATTCCATATCGAAAAATAAAACAGGTGTTTTATTCTACTAAAGATTATATTTTGTGAGAGAGACGTCTTTCGTCTTATGAGGACATTGTCAATCTTGACAATGATTGACAATGTCCTCATAAGACGAAAGACGTCTCTCTCACAAAATATAATCTTTAGTAGAATAAAACACCTGTTTTATTTTTCAATAATGATTATGTCTTAAAAGAGCAGTGGTCCCGCAGTGCAATCATTTGATTTCATACACGAAACAATGCCTGCATTTTTTTTATGAATGATATAAATCTGGGTTTTTGTTATAAACCCAAATACAACCTTATACACCTTTCACGCTACGCTAAAAGCTTGTTAAAAATACGTATATTTATGAAGATATACTTAGTTCTGTTGTATTTTAAATGACTTAAAAAAGTGACAACCCTGTTACACACTAATGAAGTAATGTTGGCTATGGGGTGACTGAACACAACACTCGAAAATACTAAATCCAGTACTTAATATATTATTATTATTTACATTAAAATTGAACAGTTTATATGTAAATTATTATTGTTACAGACTATATATTTACATGCCGTAGGTATATGGTGTTTAAAGCACGGCCTACGATGGTTTCTATGAGGTCACATACAACACTATGTTCTATTTCCGATGGGGAAATTATGATGAAGGATGTTCTGCAAAAAGGGATGTCATCTTGAACAGAAACAATTAAATGAAAATAAAATCGATATCGATAATTATCACAAATTTACCTCTGTTCCGTGGAACATCCGGTAAAGAATTGGTTTCCCGCTCTTTTCCGTAAGTTTTCGAGTCACTTTAGAAGGTGGGCGTTCGAAAAAATAAAAAAAATTACATCTTTAATTCAGCGATGAGATTTTCCTCTCATCCTGATGTTTTATTTTTTTGAAAATTTAACACATGAAGTAACCATATAAGGCTGAGAAAAGACAACGTCACCTTTTTCGGTTGTACCCTGGACGGGACTTGAACCCGCATCTCTAACCTTTTCGCGAGGAGTGCTTTGTCCAATTAAGCTACCGGGTGACTTGCCGAAGGCTCCGATATTCTCTCTTATAAACCCCGATGATAGCTTCATGTGTGGGTATTGTTCTTTTATTTTTTTGTTGGCATGGATACATTTATTACATGTACCTAGCTGTTCTGCCTGCTATCCCACTTGTGGGATATGCCGTGATGGTATAATTTTATAAATGAAACACAATATATAGTTATTCCACTATTGACTTTATTTATTTTTGCGAGCCGGCTTTCAAGAGCTTCCGCTCTCATCGTCAGGCAAAAGTAAAGATTTTTTACTTTTAGATACTTACTTTACTTTTGCCTGACGATGAGAGCGGAAGCTCTTGATATAAATAAAGTCAATAGTGGAATAACTATATATATTGTGTTTCATTTTTAAAATTATTAATATGAAATTACACCAAGAACCGTCGGTCGATCAATTAAACTTTATCGTTATTGTATAGTAAAAATAGTAGTAAATAAGTTGCAGAACAAAATTATATATTTCGTTACAAAATCATCGATTTCCCAATATTTTGTTTTCCTTTTTATTTGCCAACACCGCGAAAATCATAATGATGTATGATTATGTTCTCTGACGTACCGACATATTATTTGGTACAGAATGTTGTACATCCTAGAAAATGCCTACATAGGTTTTTAGTACCTACATCGGGTGTCTAGTTACAAAACCTTACATAATAATTTCATAATTCACATCGAAAGCACCATTATTCTTCTATGGTGATGTTCTGGAGTGGTTGTGACGATTTGTCTCTTTTTGCAAAAAGTCTAGTCAAACGTAGTTTTCTCATTTTTCTTGACTTTTGTGAAGATATTAAGAATATTACTAGATAAACACCTCATCTGCACAACTAATAGATCGTTCAAACTTCCTCTAGTAAAGAAACATAAGAGGTATTCCGATGCTCATGAATCGCTATTGTTCTGAGATACCTAATATGGGTACCGCATGCTATAATATTTCCAAATGTAAGCAGACAAAATTGTATATATATAATGAGTTACAATCCTTTGGATTGGTCTGCAACGAGTTTGGTTTTTCTTCTCCATTCGTCTCTATTCTCAGCCAGTCTTTTCAGCTCTACGTATGAGCCACAGTTCATATCACTCTTCAGTTGGTCCATATATGCGTCTCTTGGTCGGCCTCTGCCATTTGTCCCCTTGGTCTTACCCTCCGCGATGGCTATGAGTAGTCCTGGGTGCCTGATGTTGTGGCCAATCCAGTTAGCTCGTTGTTGGCTGATTCTCTTAAGGAGTTGCCTTTTTTCGCCTACCCTGGTTAATACTTCTTCGTTTACGACGTGCTCCGACCAATGGATCTTAAGCATGCGTCTGTAGCACCACATTTCAAAGGCCGCCAACCGTCCGCTTTCACTCTTGCTGATGGTCCATGTCTCACAACCATAAAGCAGAATGCTCCATACAAAGGCTTTAGTAAGGTTCTTCCTTACGCTTAAGTCAATATTTGGGGATTCCAATATCTTCGATTTTTTGTTAAAGGCAATCCTTGCCTGGTTTATTCTGCTTACGATTTCTGCTTTGGAGCGTCCATCCTGGTTTATTCTGCTGCCCAGGTACACGAATTCACTTACTTGTTTGATGCTCACTCCATTTATGGCAATGTTCGCAGTCGCTTCCTCTTTTCCAACGACCATACATTTTGTTTTTTCTTTATTTATTTTCATGTTGTACTTTGACAACAGTATACTTTCCATTTTTCCTAAGGCTTCGACAAAATTGTACCTATCATAAAATACGAATTAGGTATTTTTCTACAACATCAGTCTATACATTTATACTTATTTTTTCGTTCTGTATCATTGCTATTAGTCTTGATACGAACCCAGATGTCGCTAGTGTCACCAAACATATTTTCATATTGAACGGGTGGTATGGTTATCGATGTTATTTTTAGTAATAACCATTGTACAAAGTTATATATATACTGTCCAGTTAATACATATTATGTCTTATGATCGAGAAATCGCTATTTTTGTAATTTTGGTATAGTTATATTATGTTTAGAAAACACAACAGAAAGTGAAATATACCTACTAAATATTAATCGCACTGCTAAAGGCATACGTTGTCATTGTTCCGTTCAATAATCAAATAATTCGAAATATTTATTTAATAAATTGAAAATTAGTACATTATTTTATTCCACAACTTAATATTTAATATACAATCATCATCATCATTATCATCATCGCCCTCAACGCTCCTCTCGGGAGCACAGGGCAGAAACCAGCCTCCTCCATTCAGAGCGTCTCTGCGCCAATTGCGTCACCTCTTTCCACGACATTCCTTGCGCTCTGATATCGTTGTCATATTATGAACGGTGTATTGTGAAGGAGGGACGCCCGGGCCGACGGAACCCCTGCGGACGGAAGAATAGTGCTCTTTTTTATACAAAGAGAACGTATATTTTTTTATAGTTATATGTTTGTTGAATTGACCGATTGTATGTACTACCTATCATTAAATCAATTTTTTTTAAAGTTCGACTTGTTTCATTATGTAACTGGACATTCGATACGTAAATTATTTTTTTAATCAAATTGAGTTGCAAAAATAATCTAGGCACTTTGGGACGAGATATTTTTTTCTGTATCAGTCTACGACATACCGTTTCCTAGCACATTGCCTCACTTTATTTCCTAGTGTTTCTCGCCTAGCACGTCTCGTAACAACAATAATAATATTAATTAATTATGATTTGTTGCTCTTTAAGTTTATGTATGCTATTATTTCATAAGCATTAATTAATGAAGGACGGATTTTGCCGGGTACAATAATATATTGTTTATGTAATTTCTAATGGTTACACTCATTCATAAAATCACGACGGCATTTCCACAAGTGGGGTAGCCAGCGGACCAAGTGGATGTAAAAACATTCTATCATCTTCTTTGTGCCAATAAAAAATACCAGCATTGAGCTCTGAAATATCTGCGTTTAAAATTGTTTGTTTGTAAAAACATATTATTTATTATTATTTCTTAGTATCCTCACCTTACACCATATTAAAAAAATTATCTTTCTCATAAATTTATACTATACTTTAAAAGAGGACTGAAGACACACCATTTTGCTGGAAGTTTCGGGTGATGGATACGATAAACGGCGCCCTTGAGGTCATGTTATGAGTAAACGGCGCTTTACAAATTGTCCATATATATATATACTTTGTCAGCTGTTCCAGACTGCCGTATGTAAAGCAATAAACCCGCCATTTGCATTAATATTTTTTTAAATAAAATCTTTTTTATTTCTTTAATTTTATTTTTGAGGTTGATGTTCGAAAAAACGAAAATATTCTATACCTTTAATTCAGAGATGAGTATTGTCACCCATTCTGAATATCTTAACTTTTGTTAGCACGAAGAGGACAGCTTTAAAGCGCTTCTGTAATTATTGGTTATTAACTTTTTTTTATAAGTTATTAATTATTTTATTTTTGAAAAAAGAAGTTTAATTTAATCATGTTAAGTGTTTCAAACCAAAATTCACCACAATATTCATAAAAAATACTAATGACCTAATAGAATGGTAGCGCATTACAAATTTTCTCAGAAAATATAATATAAAA
Source organism: Athripsodes cinereus (assembly GCA_947579605.1). Lineage (NCBI taxonomy): Eukaryota > Metazoa > Arthropoda > Insecta > Trichoptera > Leptoceridae > Athripsodes > Athripsodes cinereus. The sequence goes on from OX388318.1 coordinate 24,722,483, forward strand.
CTAATAATATTAATATATGCTTTTTGAACACATTAAGATGGTAATTGTCTTTTTTCTACTCATACGTAACCATCGGACATCCTTTATACCTGTTAAAGTAATAAAATTAGCTCTTAATTAAAAAATAAAACAATGAATGTCCTTCAAGTCTGCAGTAAAAAAGATATAATGTAGTTACCTATAATATGAACATACTTACTTACTTACTGCTAGCCTTCTTCTCTCCACTGCTGGATATAGGCCTCTTCAAAACTTTTCCACATTTTCCTATCTCGAGCAACACGATACCACTGTTTCCCCATCATCTGGACAATATCATCAACCCATCTTTTTTGGGGTCTTCCTATGCTTCTTTTGTCCTCCCATGGTCTCCATACAAGAATTCTGGAAGTCCATCTGCCATCCTCTCGTCTTACCACATGACCAGCCCATTGCCATTTCAGCTTGGAGACTTTATCAACAACGTCAACAACTTTTGTCTTTTGTTAATATGAACATATATCATAAACAAATATGGTGATTTTTGTAAAAAGGTACACTTCTAATATAATAATTATGTATCATCAATATATTCTGAATCAACACTCGTATATTTTTATAAATGCGTCTACAACGAGAGACTCGAGGGAGATATTATGAATAATAATAATAATAATTTATTAACCAAAAAAATTTAATGAATTCATTTTTGAACCGAAACTCGTTTAAGTTTTGATTGGCCGCTAAATTTCATTGGACGCATTGTGCAATTTTCCCTTTAAAATTCCATTCTTTATACAAGATCAATGCTACATAGGAGAAATTCCTTTTCCTATATACGAAAGCAATTACATTATTTGAATTCAAAAGCGATTCAACGCAAATAAAAACAATCGAATCTCTAGGTACACTATATTCATCTTCGTTAGAAACAAACGATGAAAGGAAATAATGACGATATCGTTTTGTTTTACTTCAATTGTTTCTGGAATGTAAACAAGAGAACATCGCATCGGTTTGAAATCGACTCAGTCCATTACTTTGATTGTTTAGCAGTTTGAATGTTTATTCACAAACGTTTGCGAAAATTCTCAGCGTTTCTTTTCTCTTCAAAGTTTGGTCCAATTTACAAACAAAATCCTTTCTTTGAATTATTGATAGGTTTCCTATTTATTGACAAACTAAATGATTGTATAGCAAAACAGAATTCAGTTTACGATTCCGCTTAATTGGGACAGCCGCTTATTTGGGACAAATCTTAAAGAACAGAAACCAAAACAAGAAGCCAATAGTAAATTTATATGTTTAATTGGGACAACATTCCGCTTAATTGGGACAGTATATTTAATTTTGTGCTGATTTTGTAGAAGTGAAATGTTACAGAAACAAAAGACAGACTACACTTGACTCATTTTTGCATTGAACTAAATTGTACGTACCTACCCTTAATTATTTTTATTAGGATTTTTTTTTCTTAAAAGTTTATATTACATACCTAATTGTAATTTATATGATAATTTATTTTACCTATATGTAATTTACAGTTTCCAAGAGTACCTACCTATATAAAATAAAATTAAAATATGCATTGTTTAATTTTATGTGTGTATTACTGGTAAGTGTCCTTAGTTGCCAAAACCAAATAATTGAATTAAAAAAAAATGTTTAATTCGCTTAATTGGGACACAATTCAAAAAAAGTCCCGATGTGTCCCAATTAAGCGGAATCGACTGTATACCTTTTTTATATTTTTGTTATTTATGATGCGTTCACTGAGATGAATGGTTGGTGAAACGTTGCGAGATACAGTGAAGAATGAGGATATCAGGAGAATGAGCAAATGTGAGAGGAGTGTTGTGGACAGAATGCGTGTATACAATTTAAGATGGTTTGGACATGTTGGGCGAATGCACGATGAAAGGATGACGAAGAGGTTGTATTTATCTGAAAGAGAAAGTGTGAAATCGGCGTGCATGTATGAGAAACTGGATGAATGCAGATGAAGCGAAAGAAGTATGTAAGGATAGATCTATATGGCTTTCCGTTCTCTCTGCCTACCCCTCCTGGGACACGGCGTAAGGGTATAGTATAGTATAGTAGTATATAAACTTAATTATAGGAAGCTATTGGCCAAAATCATTGGCTAAAACCAAAAAAATAAAGCATCGCTATATCTAAATTGAATAGGTACCTTAAATACGTATAAAAAAGACTTTCGATTAAATAAAATCTCTCTGTTATTTGACTACAATTCGTGATATTGCAAGTAAATTTAGTTTCAAGCAACCAATGCATGCAATGCAATCTCTATACAGTCCCTAGAGGACTGTCACAGTGGTAAAATCTCGACTCACTATTCTGAACTATCTTCTCTTATAACATTTGGTATTATAAAGAACATAGGCGTATCTAAAGTGGGAAAAGCCCCTTCCCTACCTCTACCCAGGGGCTCCGAAATAGTATCGAAGTAGGCAAAAAAATTACAAAAGGAAAAGTATGGAAAATGTATTCACTGTGCCGTTGTTTAGGTAGGTAAAGTCCACAATGAAATTAAAAAACAAATATCCTAGTAAAACGAAAGACTTTCTCAACAAAGAACAAATAACAGAAGAAAACATTGCTTTTCGATTTCATTACGGAAAATGGCTTCGAAGTGGGAAACTGCTCCCCTCCTTGGAATTCAGAACTAATTTACATTGGATAAAAGTTGGATATTCATATTTCAGCGATGAGGTTTGTCTCTTATCCTAAATGTCTTATTTTTTTATTGGCGCGGAGAAGACAGGTTGCAAGTTTAAAACAAGCAACTGGTCTACTGGCTATTCCACTTGTAGGATATGCCGTGATGGTATGGTATAAGAACATTAATAAAATAAATTCATTCACACCATCACAACATTTCCCATAAGTAGGGAAGCCACAAAATGATTTCATATTTGCTAAATTTAGATGTCAACTGTCTTTAATGATGTTTTGCGAATACCTTTGAAGAAAACTGAAAGAAAAGAGTAGTAGACGTATTATTTTGCTGGAAACTCCACGGAACAGTTTTGTGAATATAAAAAAAACGTTTATTTTTTGAAAAAATTACATTTCGAATGTTATTATTATTATCATTATTTTCAGTGCTTTTGTTTTGTATTTACAAATTGGATTTGAGAAGCAGAGAGTCAATCAATTCTTAATATAAACTGCTTTTAGTTTTTATAATTTTAACTTTTAATTATTGTGAGTTCTATCGAAGTGTAATTTTTAACTACTTATTTTCAAACTATTAATTTTTTCGGTAGTCACTTGGTGAAAGTTCATTTTTAATAAATTTTGTTATAAAAATAAAATCAAAAACACTGTTTACTTTCACTTGTTATTTATTTTAAATATTTTAGCAAAGATCTTTCGTTATATTAACATCATCAGTGCTCACTTACAACTGTACAAGTTGTAAGTGAGCACTGATGATGTTAATATAACGAAAGATCTTTGCTAAAATATTTAAAATAAATAACAAGTGAAAGTAAACAGTGTTTTTGATTTTATTTTTATAACAAAATTTATTACTTATTTTCATGATTTTTGTCTTGTTTTTTGCTTTTGATTAGAGTAGGGTAAAGCATGTATTATTATTATTTACCAGCAACGTGTTCGTCATACGCTTCGGTAATTTGCGGGACCTTGATTGGTTTGTTGAATGGAGAAATATAAATGTTAATATTTGTGGGTTGAACTGCTTGTGTCCCTTAAGAATATAAAATAAATAAATGTTCATATAATATGGATAAAATGCTTTACCATTGAAACAGCTTAGACAACATGCTTAGCTTACTGTGAAAGGTGTATAAGGTTGTATTTGGGTTTATAACAAAAACCCAGATATATCTTTTTTTAAAAAAAAAAAAAAAAAAACAAATTTTGCTGGGCTGTTGCCCCGCCTAGAAAAAATCTAGATACGCCCTTGGCACGGAGTACCTACCTTATAATCTAAACGTACATACATATATATCTCATTACCAGAAACTGTTCTCTTTCGTGCAAGAGTTTGAGCGTTCAAGTATAAAATTTCTAACTTTATGGTTGTATTGCTTGAAGCGCTTATTTTCTTCATTTATATTGGCTTGAAGCTAAATACCACACTCAGTTGGGATATCACTATTTTTCATAATTGCTCTTATTTTTTTATTCTTCAAATTTACGGAAAAGAAGTGAGATCAATATTTTGCTAGGTGCTCCACGGAACAAACTTGAATTCAGCGATTAGGTTTACCACCCATCCTGAATGTCTTATTTTTGGGGACACGGAAGGTACAGCTTGCATTTTTATAACATGCAGCTGCTAGTTTGCCCACTTGCGGGATTTGCAGTGATGGTATAGTAGTAGTTAATTATTTAATGTTGTTACATGAATATTTCGGAGAGACCCAATTTAATAACCTGCCATTAGACGTGAGAAAGACTCCAAGAGGCGACGAGCTTATAAAAATAATAAAGTAGCGCTACAAGCCGGATAAGACGGGATAACACTTTCAGCGGCAATTTCGAGATTCAGGCTCATGATGTCATCATTGAGCACTGAATCGCGTAAAAGTGATATATTTCTGTGTATATGTGTGTTTGTGTTAATGTTGATGAGAGAAAAAATTGATTTGTATATTGTTTTGACGTTGTGAATAATTGTATTGGTTTAATTTTGTATTGTGCTGGTAGAATTTGTTGAACGTTTGATGAATGTACATGAGAACTGAAAGTTTGCTATTTGTAACTAATTCTTATATATGTATTAATATTTCTAGCTAATTCTTATAATGTGTGTTAATGTTACATATAGTTGAAATCCGACTCTCCGCACAAGCATTTAGTTGCTTATGGAGGGAGCATTTTTACTGTGTGTAGTATTTATGAATGATAAATAAAAAAATATAAAAAAAAATTGTGCAAATTCAAGTTTTCCAGGAAGTCAAAAACCTGTTTTGTAAATAATGGAATGTTGTTTTATTGCTGAATTTTCCTAAGACATGACTCAGCCAAGTCTATCACCTATCTTTTATCACATACTTTACCAATGTTCATCCAATATCCACTTATAACACACAAAAATACATCAAAGCTATGTATTTTTCGCTCTTAACCCCGGATAGCAGAACAAACATAATACCAAATTCTCCTGTCGGCAAGGCTATAAAATTATTTAATGATTTGAATGTTCATATCGATATATTCAATATTACATACAATGACCTTATCGACAAGATTAAGACTTTTCATTGATTCTGTTGTTTCTTTTAAATGATATCACTTTAATGTTTTTTTTTCTCTGTCTCGCTGTTTTTTTTTTGGATTTGCTTTGTTTTTTTTTTATTTTTCCTACTGAGATCGCCTTGGAGCACCCGGTAGAGAATTGGTCTCCCACTCTTCTGCGTAAGTTTTCGAGTGTCCTGTAAAAGGCAGGTGTTCGAAAAAAATAAGACATTTTACATCTTAAATTCAGCGTTGAGGTTTGCCACCCATCCTGAATGTCTTATTTTTATACTGGCACGAAGAGGACAGTTTGCATGTTTCCTACATGCAGCTGATCTGCTGGCTACCCCACTTGTGGGATATGCCGTGATGGTATAGTAGTAGTAGTAGTAGATCGCCTTGTCAAAAAGCTATTATGGTCGTAGTGCAGGATAACATTTTTAGGATAATAATAATATAATAAGAATCACAGCCTAATGGGAGAATTAGAATAATGCAACCATTTAACAGCAAACATTTTGTCTTGATGCTGAGGTCAGAGTTGAGACACTGAAATATGGGTATAATAATATGAGTCATAATTCTGATTTATTTCACTATATGCATATTCGCTAAATTTTTCATTGCAAAGTTCTTGATTAATGTGTTGGCACTTTGCAGCGAGGTAGACATATTATTATTCTACATTGGTTGATTACAACTAGAATAGAATGCCACATGTATACTAGATATTAATATTATTATAGAATATGAATATAAATGTGTTCTCCATGACATATCGTATGAAATATCCTTTTTATTCCGTAGTGTTTCGTAGCTTAACGAAGAAATATAACATGTACATACAATTGTAAATTGTATGGAAATATTCTTTCACATTTAGTGTTGCAGTATTAGGTAAATACTCGTACGATTTCAAGGATAAGATTCAAATACGGAAGGCTTCATTCAACTTGTTCTTACCTCAATCAAAAATCTCCATTTGAGAACCATATTTACATAATGTTAAATTGCACTAAATCTAATCGAAAGAAGTGCCAAAGACATCACAAAGCTTTTAAGTGATCTCTTTCGATGTCCATGGACATCGTTCACCAATTCCGCAATTTTCACTGTGACGATATAAAGTACATCTATCGAAAAACATTTAATACAAATGATTTTTGGTATTTAGAAAGCTCTTTAAGCTGATGACGGACCATAATGATCTGAGGAAACAGCTTTTTGATCTTGGGCTTTTGGAGAGCCTGTGGTGTGTGAAAACAGTATGCGGACTTTGCGTGTGTCCGATGATGATGGATGTTAAGGATATGATGTTCTAGAAAATCAGTGAAAGGACCCCAAGGCTTATTTGGTTTGGTGAGGTTCTATTGTGTCCTCAGAATTTTAGAGGTTTCAGATTTTTTGTGTTTTTTATTTGTGAAACATCTACCTTTTACAGGACACTCGAAAACTAACGTAAAATAGTAGGATATCTATTCTTTGCCTGGTGTTCTGCGGATATTTCCTACCTTGCAAAGGATGCAAGTTGAAAGAGACGGAACACTCTTTATATTCAGTATTCTTCTTTCATATATGTAATCTACATACAAAATATAATATTGTTATAAATATCCCACAATACTCCTCCTACATAATACAGCTTCGTTGGATTCATAAAACCTCCTATGTGCATTTATTAAGATTTTATAGGAGATCTATACACTGTTTTGCTGGATGTCATTTACTATTTGTTTAATTCATGACGTGGAAGGCATCTTACAAATTCTATAGTTTATTGGATCTAGACATGATTGATACTTAATTTGACAGAGTCATCTTTTACATGTGACTTTTTACGATTTGTCCAAGAAAAAGCAGCACACAGAAAATTTTATTTCTCTCAATAATTTTTTTCATGTACATCTCAGATTCTCAACGTATAGATTATTTCAAGATATTATATTGGAAAAAAAAACACAGTATTTAGTATCATCCAAGTGACTTTATTATTAACTTTGCTTACTAGTTTCGGAGACTCTCGACTCCATCATCAAGCGATTAGAAAAAAGTAAAATACGATACAGAGACAAGCAGTATTTATAAAATTTGAACAAAAGAATATTGGGAGAAGCCAGTATTAATAAAAAAGTATGTAATTATAAGTCATTGATAAAAAAAACTATTGGGAAGAAAACTATAGGTTATTTCATTGGGAGATGAGGCTCAGCGAGACGAATAATTTAGTAATTCAATTGTCATGGATACTTATTAAAAAGTATTTCATTCTTGGATTTGTTCATTTTTTATTCCAAACCACTCTATGTATGTGGTCTTGTCTCTCGCTTTATAAAACGTGTATTCCAGTTTCCAGTTAAAGTTTTCCAGAAACATTATACAAGTGTTATGTGAACAGTTCGCAGTCAAACACGTTACGGCGACATGTACCAACTGTAGTTCTGGAAACTTCTGGGAAACGTTTGGAAATTACAGAAATAAAACATTACTTATACATAAATATTAAAAATTATTGTTTGGAAGACGAAAGTGTTGGTGTTTGATAGGCTGAAAGAAAGATCGATTTTCGAAATAAAGGTTGGTGATGAATGTTTGATTCAAGTAAAGAAGTATGTATATTTGGGAAGTTTATTTGCGAGGGATGAAAAATGCGATGAGCTCATCGAAAGAAGAAAAGTTGGCCAGTGCTAGGGTGAACGGTGCACTTCGATCCATTGTCAGCAAAAGCAATGTGCCTCACGTGACAAAAATGCTGGTACACAATACCATTCTGGTACCGACGCATATGTTTGCAAGCCAAACTTGGACGTGGTTGAAGAAGGACTAATTCGATCCAGGTCCAAATCGCAAGAAAACCTTGGTTTCACAAATCGAAATTTAACAGATCTGAAATTACTGCCATATGTCGAATGCGATTTGGACACTGTAGACTGGACGCTCATCTTTTTAAAATTCAACTTGTTGAAAGTCCATACTGCGAGTGCGGCCTGGACGAGGAGACGCTTGACCATGTTTTCCTGGGGTGCCCTATCAGGGATGCGTATGATATTTCTGTTGATGCTCTTCAAAACGATTGCCAATTCCCCCTGAATATTGAAACATTATTGAGTATGACATCCGATACAGTCCATTTGTCCCTTCTCAAATCAATAAAAGCTAATTTTGTTATTCTATAATCCTCTAACTATCTTCTCTTTGACAATTTAACAACACTTTGAGACGTTATAGGCGGCACAAATCATCCTTGTACGAGTAGGATGTTATGCCACAAGTAGAATCAAGATGGGAAAACGTTGCGTGATATATGTAGTAAGGAATGAGGATATTAGAAGAATGAACGGATGCAAGAGGAGTGTTGTGGAAAAAATGCGCTTCAATAAGTTTTTTTTATAATAGAAAGATGTATCTGGGTTTTTGTCATAAGCCCAAATACAGTAATACCTTTCACAGTAAGCTGAAACATTCAACATGGGTGGCATACTTCATCGCAGTGAATTGAAGATGTTAATAATTTGTATTTTTAATTATTTAAATTCTTTTATATAGGTACATACATACATTATTTTTTACTTTTCTATAGATTTTTCCAAAATATAAATAAATTATTCATACATATGAAATTCAAAATTATACAAATGCTCAATCATTTACAAGAACGTCTTCCTTACATTACTAGCATATTATTATATATTTGAAAAGAAAAAACTAAACAATCAAATGAAAACTGAGAAAATTCGTAGGTAGGTACTATTGGTGAACGTTGTTCATGGACACAGAAAGTGATCACTTCTGCCTGCCTAGAACCAATTTGTAAACGTTGGGACACCCTTTCTCACTTCTTCCGATTACATTTTTGCACAAAGTTACATTGTGTAAACATGGTTCCCGAATCGAGATATCTGATTGGTTACTAAAGTGTGTTACAGAAAAAGTACCCAAATAGTAAATTTCAAATCATGTATCTATAATAAAATTAACTGTAATTTAAGTAACAACTTACGATTTGAAAAGTGGAACTAAAAATAGAAATAGAAAAACGAAAGTTAGAAAGCGTTAAAAGGATGAAGGAATCAGAGGAAGGAAAGTTGGCACGTTGAAAACAATTTACGTGCTTAGTGCAAGCAGTTTGTCTACTTGACTACCACACCTCACAGCATACCCACTCAAAGCTTACTTTATGGATGTCTGGGGTGTAATTGAGTTTAAACCAAACACATTATCATCTTTTGAAACTGTTAAATCTGTTTTATAAGTTGTACCATATTTCTAATAGCTTTCCATTTACTCTCGATTTTTCATTCCTCAAACGATTATAATATGACGTGGGAAGGCTCCCCCCCCCCTCCCCTTTGACTTATTTGTGTGTTTAGTGATATGTAAGGTGTGGGGTGGAGTTAGAGGGTTGAAGAAGAGAGGGCAACTAGCTACATTTATTTTATTCTTTCTAGAATATTTTATGTAAATAAATTTATACAATAAACATCATAATACATCGTAACTTACAATTCGTCGGTAGCCTGGGAGTAGAGTCTCGGCTTCGTGAACAAGGGTTCGGTGGTTCGATCCCAGGTGCGTGCAAACTCCCCTTTTACGACACAAGCTTTTAGCTTACTGTGAAAGGTGCATAAGGTTGTATATGTTTTATATATATAAAAAAAAACAGATTTATCTTTTTTTTAAAGAATAAAAAAAACTTTTATCAGCTGCCCTGTCCCAAGTGAAGTAGGCAGAGAAGTTGAAACGCTATTAAGGCCAATCCTTGCATACTTCATTCGCTTCCTCTGTATTCATACAATTTCTCTAATTTATTCATACTATTTCTCTTACTCATAACATTAAACATTTATATGAACATATTAAACATACTTATTATTTATTTATTTATTTTATTCCTCACTGTACATTGGTTACAATGATACAAATCAAAACAAAGTGTCGTTAAAAATATCAGTTATACAATGTACAGAGGGCGAGTTTATCGCTAAAATGTGTTTTACTGGATTTTTAAACCTGCATGAGAGAAGATATTACGAACACAACTCAAGACACCTCATCCACACAACCTACCGACTGTGCATACTCCTTTTAGTGCAAAACAGTAAAGGTATTCTGATGCTTGCGAATCAGCTCAGGCTGGTTTAAATGCACTTTGCCCATGCTTCGTTCACCAATCCCACCCATTCCTATTTCAAACCACTATATTTGACATCTGTTGAGCATCAGTCAACCAACAGCAACCATCTTTATGATTGTGTTTGAGGCTGTTGACAATATTATGTCGTTGATTGTCAACCAGAATCACTAAATGGCGCCAAAAAACGACACTGTTCTCCTATTTCTAGCGTTTTTATGTATTTACTTTACGCGATAAAAACTGAGTTTTGATGTCATGTTTTTCTGGAACCAAATGTTTCATGTAGTGAAAAAAAATTTAAGCAACTCGTAGGTATATTTGCTGAATATATAAGAATCATATTGAAACAGTTGTATTTGAATAAAAGTATGTATATTGTTTGTATTTATCATTGGCAAGGTCTTAGAAAAACGTCGGCCCCATGTCAACCAGATCCCATTCATATAACTATTAATGAAATACCCGTCAACAGTTCATACAAAAGATAGTATACAATATGTAAATCCTTTCGTAAATATGTATGTTTATAATATTTTTGTGTCTTTTGTAGCTGCTTTAACCAGACAAGTACATACATGCCATCACGCCGCTTCCACATGCTTTTTGCTTCCATTACATCCAAATTCATTTTCTTATGCATGCTCTCCTGTTCATTATTGTACTCAGCATTTGTCTGTCTTTTAGGATCTGGTCAACATGGTCTAGCCATTTAATCCTTGGCCGACCACGTCTCCGAGCACCTTTTCTCACAATTCGTCCTCATTCCTTCTTTCCACTTTCCCAAACCACCGTAGCTTATTTAAATTGATAGTTTTTTTCTGAATCGAGTGAGATCTTGTGAAGGAAATTGCCGTGAGAATTGAGAAAGGGGCTTCCTACACGACTAATCTAAAGCGTGTGACTGCGGTGTAGCACAGACCATGCCACGCTTGTTGGAGTGTTCATTGTGCCCTGTCACATGCACTATGGAGGATATTTTTGACTCATCTCCACCTGCTGTGCATTTTGCACAGTACTGGAGACCAGTTTTATTGGTTTTTCTGGGTTTCGACACGATAAAAAAGTCACTGTCAAACGGTTTTGTATTTCTTTATAAAGATTAATATGAAGATTTGATTGGACGCTTTATCAATGTTTTCTTTGAATTTCTAGTCTAGACTTTAAATGTCTTTCACTATAACTTAGTGTCAATTCCAGAGCAATGCCGGGTTTTATAAGCTAGTATGTAAATATATCTAAACATTCCAGTATTATTATAATAATGTTATTTGAATTTATCTTCGGGTCTATCCCAACAATCAATTTAATAGGGTAAATAATATTATTTACTTATTTATTCTTCTCTGCTGCATATAAAACGATTATATTATTTAGGCAACAGAAACGAATATTGTGAGCGAAGCAGTTACAAGCTGATAAATATACGACTCTGTTCGTATATGCTTATATTTATATCCTCCCATGGAGCTGTCGACAAAGAATAGGTTTCCCTTGAGAGAAAAAGAACGCCTAACCATTCTCTGAAATACGTGAGGAAAAAACCGTAGACTAATCCAGCAGTTCTCCCGCGATCTTGCCAGAACTCAACAGTTCTCGTGCGCTCAGCACAGTTGCCCGGAAGTGCCACCACTAATGATCCGAGTCGTGTAGAAGTGCAAATCAGTCGAAAAGAGGGTGATCCTGCCGTCTGAAAAACTGCCATCTGGATCTCCACACATGCACGAAAATTCGAAAGCATTCAAAACTCAATCAAGTGGATCAAACTCTCGCGGAAATTGAGTAAGAAAAATCGACATGCATTTATAAGAAATTGAATGAATGTAGAGGAAGCGAAAGAAATATGTTAGGATAGAATAGCAATATTGCGTTCCATCCTCTCTGCCTACCTCACTTGGTATACACCGTGAGAGTATATGGTCGGCCATTGTGGCGCAGACGTAATGCTCCAACCTTTGAGTCACGAGGTCCCGGGTTAGATTCCCGACCAGGGCAAAATGAAGAATGACCTTTTGTAAAACATGTACGTGTGTTTAGTGCATTGCATAATATGTGTGTCGTCGCGTTAGTACCCATAAAATAAAGATTCATATTATCTTAGTTTGGGACTAGCTCGATCTGTGTGAATTGTCTATGCATGTTATTTTATAAACAGATAGCACTTAAATGTGAAAATAAATTAACATTTGTGTTATTATAATGATTAAAACTGGCTCACTAGACTCAGCCACGGCAGGATGTCTACAAGCCTGGCAATGAAATAATAATAAAATAATTATTATGTATGTAGGTACTGTACTTTCATTAAAAACGCTTTTCACATTGTGGTTTAATGGTTACCGAATATCTGTGTAGCAGTGGCGGAACTAGACTTTTAACATCGGGCATGCTTTGTCAAAATATACTATTTGACTTTTAAACGAGTGGATGTCCTTGAGAATAATAGAATATAAAGATATACAAATTATGTAAGTAGGTTCGTGTTTTCTCAAGATACTCGGTAATTACCCTAGATTTTCAATCGAGAAACCAAAAGTGTTCTTGTGGCGTTAAATAAGAACATTAAATTAAATCTTCAATGGTCAAGCAAACCAATCAATATAATGAATGTAAGTGCATTTGTTATAATAACATATTATCTTAAAATTCAAATTAATCAATAAATTCGTGTTTCAGAGGTAGGTACTCGACATTCAAAACTCAAATTAAAATTGATCACAAAATTGAATACGGTTACATGTACAAAATATATTATTTCGTGGCCGTAGTGGAAAATTAAAAACAAGACTATTGTTAAAAATACAATTTTGAAGATTTATTTTAGGGCATGCGTTGCATATTTGCATGTATGGAAGGCACGCTACTGCTGTGTAGGTATGTATTGAGTTAAAGGATTCATATAATTATTAAGGGAAAACATTTTCTCACTATGAAATTTGAGTCGAATACCAGTTGGATACTCGACTCAATTTGCAATTTCATTAATGGGTACTGAGCTCTTCTGCTGTCAACAAACTCGTGAAATCCAATATGGCACCAACATCTCCAAATTTGCAGAAAGGATATTCAGAGCCGCCGTGCCAACTGCCTGGAATAAATTGTTTACAGATCTAAGAGAGAATCAGTCCATCACCACATTTAGAACCAAGTTAGAGACCCTCATATAACAAATGTCTTCATTTTTATCGGCACGGAGAAGACTATTTGGATATATGTTGTTCGTGTTGAAATCATAACAGCTTTTGGCCAAGGCGATCTCAGCAGGAAAAATGAAAACATAAAAGAAAAAAAAAACAAATAAATAAAATAAAAACAAAGAAATGCCATGTCAAAAAAAAAAACAAAAGATATCATCAAAAAGAAACAGAATCAATGGGGAATCTCTATCCTGGCGATAAAGTCATTGTATGTTATCTTTGAAAATATCGACATGAACATTCAAATCATTAAAAAATTTTATAGCCTTTCCGACAGTAGAGTTTGGTATTATGTCTGTTCTGCTACCGGGGGGGTAAAAAAGTACATGCTGTCGAGAACGATTGTACGATACTGGGACGTAGATACAAGACTCACTCAAAATCGTTGGATTACTTATAAAGCCACTTAAGAGTTTGAAAAAATGCCTCGCACAATATACATCTCATTATGTTTTCTTTTGGATATCTTTGGCCGAAACCTGTAATGGTCCCAGTAGAATATGGTGTCTACTCAATAATATAACTGAAGATTACTCTTATACCAAAATAAAAAATACCACATAAGTTGGTGTCTATAGATTTATTACGATATCATTTTGATACATGTTGAGATTCAAAATTAAGTTTAATTCAAAAGTAGCAGCTTGGTTTCATGATATGTAAATGTCCTTTGGTATGTATAATGGTTTCCATGAAAGGTTTTATTGCTCACTGTGGTTTTCATACGTAATACAATAATATGTTAGGAATAATGGTATATGGATATCTTGTTACAACTGGTAAATGGTATTTTGAGTATTAAAAGCACAACATACTGAAACGAGAAAAAACTTTTGCGGTACCTACCAACAACGAAATGAAAGAATTAATTAATATGGAATTGATAAGAAAAAATCAACCTTTAGACGCATTAGTGTTGGTCATTTTTTTAACGATGACTACCAGTTCATAGATCGAATGCAAAAATGTTTGCATCGATTTATTTTTGGACTGAGAAAAAATAACCACATTTCTCAATGTATGTATAAACTAATTCGGAACTGTTTAATAGAGCATCCATCTCAAGGGCACGGAGCTCTATTTTGGAAGAACGATGTCTTCAACTTACTCCTGAACGTTGTTATTGAATGGTTTTTACGAATGCCCAGATGACGAATCCTGCGACACCAAAATCCCTGTCATGGAAGCAGGACTTGTTTGCTCTATTGTTTTCGTCCAGCATATTGATTGATGTATTTGCTAAACGTAGGGGTCTACATGCAGTTTAGTGTTTTGAGAATACAAAGCTCAGAAAGTGACTGATTTTCCATATTATTTAAGGCCATGTAGACCATAAGGCATAGTTTTTATTGGATCCATTCACCTGCTCAGGCATTATTAGAAGGCAATTTGAACGTCTTATACAATAAGGTGTTTTTTTTTCACTTTTAATTTATTTTTTTTAATAATTCTTATCATATTTTTTTTCAAAATTAAGAAAACTGTCCAAAGGTTAGATAAAGTTATAATCTTTGCCTTGACAAGTTTTCAAATTAAAGATAAGTTTCGAAAATTAGATTACTTTTATGATCACCAATTCTTTTGCGTTTATTATGGATATAGGATATAGGTACTTTTCTGAAAGGAAGGGTGTGAGAGAACGCGGGCGTCCGAGAACTACATGGCTTAACCATGTAAATGAAATTCTCAAGATCGACCGTATACTGAGTGAACGGAATCGACGTGCGTGCATGAGAAACTGTATGAACATAAAAGAAGCGAATGAAGTATGTAAAGATAGGTATGTATGGCGTTCCGTTCTCTCTGCCTTCCTGACTTGGGACACGGCGTGAGGGTATGGTATAGTATAGTAAGTTATACATATATCTTTATCTTGGTAAAGTTAATTGCAAAAATAAAGTTGAATAATATTATGATTTTTGTGTAATTAATAATTTTCTCATTTTGCTTTTAATTACTAATTAAAATCTGTATCGCAATATTATTGTAATTATTAACACATTGATTTTGATTGGCAACAATAATACACTACAGTAATATTTAGTTAACTAATGATCGACAGTATTCAATAATTTTATTTATTCATTCATTCTTAATTTATATCATAATAGTATTTCCAAAAACTGAAGTAGCCAGCGGACACACTATTGTTTATCGCCAGGCGAATTTCAAAATATATCGCCAGGCGAAAAAACAAAATTCGCCGGACATCCATTGATCGTCACACCTGTTCACACAGTCCAGCGATATAGAAACGATCTGTCAGATGCGCTTTGATTTTGACACTGTTTTCAAAATGGCGGACGTCAAGATGGAGATCGCGAAGTGTTTATTTTTAGTTGAAAATGTTATAGTAGAGGTTATAAGGCGCCTTTTAATTAAGGAAACAAACGCCACAAACCAACAACAAAGATAACAGCTGTCACGAAACTGGAAACATTACAAAATTTATAGGTTATAAAGTTTTTACCATAGATACGAACGCCGCGCACATCTGCGCATGCGCAAATCGTTCAATCGGCCGAAAAAGTTGAAATGTGGTCAACTCGAGACGATATCGTTTCTACTGGTTTTTATCGTTTCAGACTAGCTGTCATTTTTTTCACACGGTTCAAATGGTTGGCGATATTTTGGTGCCCTGGCGATATTCGCCAAAGTGAGAACACCACATGGGTAACCAGTAGAGATTCCGGTTTAGAATAGGTTTCCTTCTCTTTTCTGTAAGTTTTCGATAGTCCTGTTAAAGGAGGATGTTTATAAAAACCTAACTTTCAACTAAAGACAATTAACATCTACGATTCAGCAGTGAAGCATGGCTCCCATCCTGATGTCCTATTTTAATTAGCACGTATAAAACAATCTGAAAATAATAAGATACATTTTATTAAAAAATCAATTACAGTACCTACGTTTTTAAACAAAAGTTCTAAATTATATTTTATACTTAATTTATTTTTATAAATTTTATTTTATTTTCATTATGTATGTAAGTGGGCCACTTGGTGACCCGCGGGTCGTAGATTGCCGAATCCTGCACTAGACGATATCCCGAATAGTTACCGGATATTATTATGTAACATTTCTAATTATAATAACCAGTTGAAGTATGCTGAGTTGACATCAGATAAGTCCATTATAACGATGTGGTTTGCGGTCTCATTTCAATTAATTTTAATTCGATCATTGATTGATTTTATCTCTCTGATAATTGCTTTTTATTATTTTTTAATTGGTTTATTAAAAATAATATAATCAGGATTAAAATCAATATTATTTACCGGTGGAATTTGGTGGAAGTTCATGATGAATACATAAAAAATAAAACACAAATATGATGTGCTTATGCAAGCCTTTTATGTAGAAATGAAACTTTTTTTAGAATTAAAATAGATTTATAAAAATCACTTTTATATACTCATTATTTTTTTGAAAAATAATAATTACGTCTTTCAAGGACAATGCCAATGCTCATAGTGAAAAATTAACTGTGTTTGGAAATATTGATATTTGTAATTATTTCCTCATTGTTATTCCAAGAAGAACTTATAAGGGTGAATAAAAGAAAGTTTAAATATTATATTATGATTCTTCACGGGAAGATGGACTTAAAAATTTATTATTCCCATTCAAAGATCTTCCAACAAGACCTACCTCCCCCCACTCCCAGCCCTCTATATCCTGTGAAAAATGTCGCCATGAGCCCGGAAATGTGTGTATATATAATAAAGTAAGATGAATTTATGTATATATATTCCATTTTAAACCGTTTATTTCGTTAGCTGAATTTATCACTCTTTTAGAAGTGTGAGGAATCCCCAAAAATAAGTAAAATGAATCGTGATACGAAACAATGTATCAAGCCACAAAAACAAATCAAATTTATTTGTTTGATGTCATAGTTTTTTTTTTACTTTTTTTACACGCACTCTATCCACAATACTTCTCTTGCATCCACTCATTCTTCTAATTTCTTTATTCTTTACCCCATCACGCAACGTTTTACTAACCATTCTTTTCACCAATAATTCTATACCTATTATAGCGATTTATTTTTCTTCCAAACTTTCAATCTGCACCTCATCTATTCCAATCTCCTCCATTTTTAGGTTTCCTCCATTAATAGACACGATCTGAAAGTATACTCATCAGATACCATCTGCGGGTGCCGATTGCATAGTCCTTGTCTTTTTGCTTATTTAGACATGTACGCGCACCTACATTATCTAAGTGATTGATTGAGTTTTTCATATTTACCTTCATTGTAAAAGTGTTTACATAAATCAAAGACTTATTAAAGATAATATATTAGTATGGCCAATTCTGAATCATAAAATAGTTTAGTTGCACTAACTAAGTCAACTAAGTGTGAGGAGATAGTTGATTCATGATAATTAGTTCTAATTCGTATTCACAGTTTTCGGTACTAATTTAGTTCATTAGTTCATTTTGACACCTTAGTACAACTATAAATTTCGAGAATCTATGGATTTCGTATTCAGAATGAAATTTTAGTTGACAGCCGACGACTAAAATAAGTTGGATTTGGCAGAATTTTATTCGCGACTTTTAATGTGCGAATATTATTAGTTGCTGTCATTTTACCGCAGAATATTGCTATATTTTGGAAGTGTTAAGTAGTTTTTTTCAATTAAAAGTAAAAATTTATATTTTTAGGGCCCTCGCAACTATGAGCATGTATAAATTGTAAAATTACACCACCACCGACGCAAATACGAACGCCAAAATATATCGGCAAATCTGACATTTCACAATTTTCACGCGCGACAACTATTAAATTGTTGCCAGAAGTGTAAATCGGAACGTGAAAAACATTTTGTATTGCGGCATCACTGAATAATATTAGTTTGTCCCATAGATTTTACCGTTTGCACTTGGTGGTTCTCGAGTTTATAGTTGTTTATAGTTCATAACTAATGCTGAATACTACATAATAACTAATATTAATCAACTTTTTAGTTAGTTAGTTCATTACGATTCAGAATTGGCCCTAAAGTATGTATAAATAAATAAATTCACTACTACTTATCATCACGGTATATCTCACAAATGGCGTTTACAGCAGACCAGCCGCATGTTACAAAGATGCAAACCATCCTCTCCGTGCCAACAAGCAATAAAGACACACAGAAAAGGTGGTAAACCTTATCGCTGAATTTAATGTGTTAATTAAATCTCTTATATCAAAGTGATGTTTTATGATTAATACCTGCCTTTTACAAGATGTTTTTAGAATGCCCAATGTTAGTTGGCCAAAAACAGCACTGTTCTTCCGTCCACAGGGGTTCTTTCGGCCCGGGCGTCCCTCTTTCACAATACACCGTTCCTATGACAACGATATCAGAGCGCAAGGAATGTCGTGGAAAGAGGTGACGCAATTGGCGCAGAGACGCTCTGAATGGAGGAGGCTGGTTTCTGCCCTGTGCTCCCGAGAGGAGCGTTGATGGCGATGATGATGATGATGATTTACAAGACATTCGAAAACTTACGGAGAAGAGTGAGAGACCAATTCTTTCCCGGTTGCTCCTCAGAGCAAAATATTTTTCTATTAAAATTTAACAAAACTTTTCATTCATTATTTTCACTTTGAAAATCCATATTTTCTGTCAAAATTTTAAAGGCCATGTTATTGAATTAGGCCGTTGTGACGTCGGTATGCGCTCTGTTGTACTGGCACACATTTCACTTTTAGTACTGTCTATAGCGCCAGTACGTCACACACTGTTCCGCCATGGGTGAACCTTTTTGCGGCGAAGTGCGAAAATTGCTTTTTCAATTGGTGATAAAAGCCTTGAGCACATTCATCCTAAAGCACATTCAAAAATATAAAAACATCATAATTTGTTGAACTTTATGAACTTTTTTTGAGCTGAATTTTTTTTATGTAAGTTCCCCATTGTCTTAGGTTGAATTTGGTGTACTTTGAAACATTGTTGCATAACACAAACCACATTATCGATGTAAGCACGTATTTTAGTATCAGCAAAAAGCGTTCCCATCAATATGAATTAAGTACTTGGATACCAACCTTATAGCTTAATAAAAATTGCTTTTAATCTTGTTAAAGTTGGGACATGTTTTACATCACTAACTCACGGTACGTGGTGACAGTTCATTATAATAATTGAATAGATATTTTACACCGAAATAGGTATTAAACAAATTTTGTCAAGTGTACCTACTACAAATGACGATAATATTTTATTTTAAATTTCGCACCCATCTCGAAATCTCCTACAAGTGAGGTAGTCAGCGGATCACTTGCTTGTAATAAACATGCAATTCGTTCTCTCTGTGCCGATAAAACTAAAGATTTTCAGGATGTAGATGTTGGTTTGCGTCTTTTCTCACCTCATCTTCCCATCTCAGCCTAGGTCTGCCAACTCTTCTTTTCCCACCCGGATGTCTCTCAAGGATCCTTTTTGGTACCCGTGAAGACGGCATTCTCTGCACATGTCCGGCCCATCTTAGCCTGTTAAATTTTGCATATACAGAGAGTCTGGGAGCCTTGTAGATGTTACACAGCTCATCGTTGAATCTTATTCTCCAGGTTTCGCCATCATTCACGGGTCCCAGGATTTTCCTTAGCACTATCCTCTGAAATCTGTCCAGCTCTTCTGCGGACTTTGCTGTCATTGTCCACGCTTCACACCCATAAGTCACTACTGTCTTAATTATAGTTTTATACAGGGTAATTTTTGTTTTCCTGTGGACACTTTTGGAATTAAGGACTGGTAGAAGAGAAAAAAAAAAGTCGAAAAGTGTCCACAGGAAAACAAAAATTACCCTGTATTGTATATTAGTTGTGTAATACTTAAGTAGAGATTTGGTTAGCAACTCGGAGTTTTTGAGGAAAGCCAATGGCAGTAGACAACTGTTAAAGGACGTCAAGGTCCGTAAGATCTTATTTTGGGTCACATTCTGCGGGGAGATAAATTTAATATAATTTGCTTCAACTAATACTGTTGGGGAAAATCGAGGGGCAGTGTGCACATGGTAGAAGTCTAACATCTTGGTTGCACAACATAAGAAACTGAACCAGGATGAGACATGTAGGGGAACTGTTCCGGGTCGCACGAGATAGAGAAACCTTCACCAGATTGATTGCTAACGTCAAAGGAGCTGATAATATGACACAAGAAAAAGAAGTAGAAAAGAGATAATTAGCATCTTGACGTTACGTTGTGAAAGAGGATGATAACATTAATATCAATTTTGATGTATCTGTAGTTTTAGAGAAAATTTTCAGTGCGACACCAGTCTACTAGATCAATGGTTAGTACCCTGTTTTTCCGTAAGGAGCGCAGAAAGACGTAAGGAAAAAACATGACAGAGTTTTAGCTTTTCGCTGTATGATTTATGGTGTTCGCTATTTTTTATTCCATTCACAAAGTGTTTCGATATAATAATATTATTTATATTGACATGAAACAAAATTGACTACGAAATAAAAATAAAAATAGGTAGGTTTGCAGATAATAAACTTTTCATTTAAGTTGTATAACAAGTCGTAGCGATCGGGTGAATTGCCTTTTCGTAAAAATGCTAGAAATATAAAATTGATTATTAATTTAAAATAAAATAAACTTTGTATTTTCCATTAGAATAACTTTAATTAGAGTTAAAACGTTTTCGGAACTACTTGTTCCATCATCATCATCATCATCATCATCATCATTTAAATTAATAATGAATATGGAATTCCACAGTGTTAATCACGAAACATTCGAAAAACTATAAAATTGATTTTTGAATTGCTCAGAAAACTGGACTCCAAAATTACAAACCATGAACCGTCTAGAAGCATTAATTTGAGACGTGGAAACAGAAGAATGTCACGGTGAGGACAACTTTATAACACCTCGTGGGTGCCTTTTAGACAATATTTACGTCTATGATTCGCCCTTAATAAAAGGCAAAAGTTTTAAAATATATAAATCAAGTATAAAACAAGTTGAAGAAATAAATAATAAAGGAAACAAAAGACATTCTCAAGTCCAAAATTGAATTAAAATTGACAAATCATCAAATTGAATAATTATGTAAAATAATGTAATTATAAATAAATAAAATGCACTAAACGAATAAATACCCGGACCTTGTGACTCTAAGGAAAAGGCGTTACACTATTCGTCAATTTGTTAAGTGTGTAAACTAACCTATTACATTTTATCCTAAAAACAAAAATTTATAATAATATATAAATAGTAGTATTACGAGAACCTACCCTGGCGTTAGCAGGCAGGGTTGCAACCCCCCGGCTTGTTATTTATATCGGTGACAATAATAAATCAAGAAAAAAGTTATTTCTCGGTTGAATTATAAGCAAACATAAATAATTTAGATAGTCTGTATTTTGATAACAAACAAAATTATTGTGAAAATCTCTGTTATTTGAGTAATATGAATGTGAATCAAATCGAAATTTGTAATTTGTGTAAAAAAAACAATGCGTAGTTACATTTTTTTATATGTAATTTAACTTTTCTTCTATTCTCCTGAAGATGGAGTCGTGAGTCTCCGAATACTAGTAGTCGTTGATAATAAAGTCACGTAGAAGTTAACCAAATAGTGTTTTTTTTTCAATTCACCTTGAAATGGACTTCCAGAGCAACTACCTTCGGCCAATAACATCAAAATTTCAAAACTGAGAGCTTTTAGTAAATATATGTGAAAATATAAGCTGCGGATCGTGCTAAAGACAGTCACACAGTACAAATGAGAATGGCAGATTGTATCAAAGCTCTACTGCAAATCAATCCGCATAATAATTGAAAGTACAAAAAGGAAAATTTATTGAAAATGGAGAACAGATTTGTTATAAGTAACCAACTGGTGTTTGGGACGACAATCGATGTTTGATTTTTTTGTTTCCAAAAACTGAGAAATGGAGCCAAATTAGTAATTTAATTTACTCTACAAAATGCACAAAATTAAGTTTTTAATAATAGTAAAAAAATAAAAACATTATAAAACAGTTTTGTTTGATCTTAAAAAGGAAATATTTTATTTAGTTAATGTCGTGAGAGTTCAGAGGTAATAAGTGAGTTTATCAAAAGTTCGTTCAGCCCATGGTCCGAACGAATTGGACATTCAAAGAAAACGTGATCCAGAGTCTCCACATTTGCATAATTCACACTCATATAGTATTCAGTATCTAGAGGTAATACCAAATCTGCGAAGATGAGAAGATATTACATTCTCAACAGTCTTGCAAAAAATCATAAAAATGGTTCCTGCAGGATAACTGTTGACAAAATCTAAATACAATCTTAATCTAATCTTGATCTTAATCATACGACGCGAGATGGGATTACAGTAAAAAATGCAGCTAAGCCACTACCGCGAGATTGGTTTACACGTATTTTTGACAACAGCCTCTTCGTGTGTCCTAAGATTAGGATCAATATAAGATTAAGATCGTATTTAGATTGTTTCAAGAGTAACCCTACTGTTTATTGATATGTATTCATTGCTTATTCTTAACGGTCCTCCTGGAAGAAGAGGGATAAAATAAATTAACCTCTTTTTATCAAAGAATCTCAGCGATAATCTATTCATCCCCTTCTGCGGTATTATACTCAACAGATATCGAACAAAATACTTCAAAGTATGAAATAATTAACGTAATTTTAGTGGAACGTATTTAAACCAGCCTTAACCGATTCGTGAGCACAGAGACGCCTATTCTGTTTCTTCCTAAATAATGTAATGTGTTTTATTGCGTGACAATGTCGGGTATAAAAGTTGTAAATAAATAATATGAAATGTTTCTGAAATTGATCCGTTGAAAGTTTCCAGCGACATGACGCAAAGCTCCGATGGATGGAATTGATGGAAAGTTTTTATATGTGACCAATTTTTGACAAAGCTTCAAATAAATAAAAGTCGTAGAATTATATTGTTGTTGTTATTATTGTTATGTCACATGAGATTCTAGAAGTTTTTGTTATTTTATATCCTACCTAAAGCTTTACAATATGACTTTTTATTTTTCGCAAATATTTGTGGTGATTGTCAAATCGTGCAAGATGCGATAGGGACGTCGAAAGACGGAAAGTGGCCGGCGCTAGAGTGAAAAGCGCACTTTGACCCACCCAGGCGAAAATGCTAGTACACAATACTATTCTGTATGCAAGTGAAACATGGACGTGGTAAATAAGTTACGATGGTTTGGACATGTGCAACAAATAAATAACGAAGAGGATATACTTATTTGAGATTGGGCGTGTGTGAAATCGCGGACGTCCGAGGCTTAATCATGTGGATCAATATCTCAAGGAAGGTATTGTTTTGAGTAAGAGAAATTGAGGTGCACGTTTGAGAAATTGTATGAATGTAGAAGAAGCGAAAGAAGTATAAAAGGATTTACCTATTTGGTGTTATATTCTTTCTGCCTACTTCACTTGAGATACGGCGTGAGGGTATTATTTATTTTTTATATTTTTTCGAATGTAGCACACAGTCAACACAAAATATTTCAAAAATCAATATTAAATGCAATGTTGACCACAAGAATCCCCCTATATCACCACAGTATAAAAAATTCGAAGCAACTAAAACAAAATTAAGACAAATAAAACCAAAGTGTAGGATATAGTATAAGTGTCTCATTTGAGATATTTTTCCAACACTGGTCTTAATCAATATTAAATGCAATGTAGACCACAAGAATCCCCCTATATCACCACAGTATAAAAAATTCGAAGCAACTAAAACAAAATTAAGACAAATAAAACCAAAGTGTAGGATATAGTATAAGTGTCTCATTTGAGATATTTTTCCAACACTGGTCATAATCAATATTAAATGCAATGTAGACCACAAGAATCCCCCTATATCACCACAGTATAAAAAATTCGAAGCAACTAAAACAAAATTAAGACAAATAAAACCAAAGTGTAGGATATAGTATAAGTGTCTCATTTGAGATATTTTTCCAACACTGGTCATAATCAATATTAAATGCAATGTAGACCACAAGAATCCCCCTATATCACCACAGTATAAAAAATTCGAAGCAACTAAAACAAAATTAAGACAAATAAAACCAAAGTGTAGGATATAGTATAAGTGTCTCATTTGAGATATTTTTCCAACACTGGTCTTTTCCAGAGCAGTCTGCATCTCACACTAAAGTGGGGAACTGTATTTTAGTGAAAAATAAATAAATAACTTAATCTTTTGAAATAACATTCCAATGGGAGGTAGGTACCGTTCAATCACCGTCATCGAGCAAAGATCAATTAAGAGGAGCATATTTCAAAGTTTTAATTTGTTTTGATATCGACTTTCGTTAGTCCTGAAAGTATAATCATTATTTTCAAGAAAATATTTTAATTAATTTAAGTAATAAAGTCGTAAAAGCAGTTCCCTCATTTTCTGATAAACACAATTTAATTGCTTGCAATACTTTATAACAAAGGCCTAGAGGTTTTGACAACGGCTTTTGAAACAAATTAATTATTGTTTTTATATGCCTGGGTGCTCAGCACGGGTAGAGCAGATGCAAGGAGAAAGCTATTTCATCATGTTGTTGTTTAATATTGCGTGATTTCTTGTGAACGAATTGTGGGATTGCATGATTCCTCTGTGTTCTTTGCAATTGCACGTTTCAAAACTAGTATTTGCCTAGTGAGACTTAATGCGGGTGCTGATTGCATAGTAATTGTATCTTAGCTTACTCATGCATGTGGACCCGCGTTATTATTTTGGTTAATATCGAGTATTCAGTCATTTACTATCACAATCCATTGCATGTTTACATAATGTTACACCATGCTATGTGAAAATCATATATATTTTTTTCAGATCAAATGTGTGCTTATTCGAAATTCAGGATGGGTGGAATAAGTCACCACTGCTAAATTGAAGATGTTAAATAATCATTTAAAACGGTTGATAAAACGTTGTTTGGTAGCGTAAGGAATGAATTACGATGGTTCGACGAAAGGATGACAAAGAGGATATACTTATCTGAAAGAGGGCGTTTTAGGAAGTGCAAGCGACCGAGAACTACGTAGCTTGATCGAGTGAATCAAATTCGTAAGACAGACGCGTGTTTAGAAAGAGAAAAGACATGCGTTTTGAGAAATTGTATGAATATAGAAGACGCGATAGATAGATATAATTATGTATATGGCGTTCCGTTTTCTCTGTTTCACCACACTCCGTGAGGGTGTAGTGCATATTTACTTAGATTTTTTGCATTCCATCCAATATAATTATGAGTGATGTATAGCCAATCGATTTTAATTGTAATGCACCTACTAAAAATTTACGAAGCCTTTAAATACATATTATTCTTTTATATAAGTATTAAATATCTATACTATAATATATTATAAATATTATAAAGAGGAAAGATTTGATTGTTTGCATTGAATAGGCTCCGAAACTATTGAACTGATTTGAAAAATTCTTTCACTGTTGGGAAGCTACACTATTCCCGGGTCACATAGGCTACATAAAATTTTCAAAAAGTTAGGAATTCTTACTTAAACTTCAATCTACCCGTGCAAAGCCGGGGAGGACTGCTAGTATTTTTTTAACGAAATAACAATTTTTTTAACGAAAGCTCATAGTTTCACAATTCTAAATTAATTCAAATCACTCAACGTCCGGTCGGGTGAACTTTGAAAAAGTATCTATCATAACCATTATTATTTAATATATTATTATTTTATATTCCTACTCTTATTATGTGGGGTCTGCCAGACCCATCAATTGTATGGAGGGTTAATAACACAGCACCTCAAGTTCATAATATCACAATATAGGGTAAACAGTCCACTAACTGAATCCTTACATACATGCCATCATGACACTTCCCTCGCGGGGTAGGCAGAAAGGGTCGAGCGCCACTACTTTCTATCCTTGCATACACTTTTCGCTTCCGTCACTGTCATACAAATCCTCATGCATGCTCTCCTGTTCAATGTACTCAAAACGTGACCATACTGAATACTACGTACAGTATCAAACATTACCGCCATATTTTCAAGATAGGAATTTACTTTCAACGTCGTTGGATATGTTGGATAATATGTATTAAGAGGGCGCTCCTCAATTTCGACGTGTTTTCGATGTTTTTCAGCTACTAAAATACGTATACCTTTCATGGTGTGTTCATAAAAAAATATTTATAATAAAGGTCAACATTTTATCTACCTTTTCATTGAGGAGAGGTTTTGTTAAGTTATACCAGTTTTTCAGAAAAAAATATAGAAAATAAGCTTAATCAATATTTATACGCATCAGATCTCAAGTTCTCTTTGTCGCAGAGATTTGTTTTTTTCTTTGAGTTATTCGGTATATAAATATCTCACAAATCATTGAAAACCTAACTCTAGTTTAAGCATTTTTCTTTTATAAATATCTAAAAATGTGTTTTTATAAATTAAATCATTTCCGCCTACCGAAATTTCCATATAATTCACTAATTTTTAACCCAACCCACCACTACCACAAGAGGTGTGTCTAAAAACGTTAGTATTGAGTTGAATGTCGAGCAAGATGGACGTATCGCATTTTTCGAAGGATACATTATTGAATTATAACTACACCGTTTCATTTAGTTCGTAGCGGTGAAACAACTGCGGGGAAAGGGAAGATGAAAACCGCGCGGAAGGAGAAATCTGTAGTACAGCCCATTAGCGAAATATTCTGGCGCTATAGCGCACCCTTAACTCGAGAAAGGCGTCCCAACACTAACGAATCGGCTCTAGGCTAGCTAGGCAAGCTAGCTTGAGTGATCACTTTCAGTGTCCACGGACAACGTTCACCAACTCCGCCATTCTCACTGTCACGATATAAGGTTCACCAATTGAAAAAAGTTGATGCAACCATTTTTACAAACACTTAAGTCAGCCTAAAAATAATTCAAACGTTGAAACGCATTTCTCACTTTTTCCGATTAAATTTTGCTCAATGTTACATTGTGTATACATGGTTTTCTAATCGAATTGTCTGATTGCTTTTGTCATCTGCACGTTGTGAAAGAATCCGGTAAAGCAAAAAAAAAATAGACAATATTCTAAACATATAAATTATCTGTTACTTGGTTGTTTTTTTTTTCATTCGCTATCGCTTTCGGCAAACTTTTGCCATGTACGGACGAAGCAATAATCAATAGAAGATCAAGTAACAGTTCATACATAGAATAAAGAATAAACTGTTTCATAGTCAATGCACCGAAAAAAAGTAAAATTGACAAATAAATCATTTATGGGTCAGTTGTTGTGCATTTAACCTCGCAATATATAATATGCTGTATTGTGTTGAGATAGAATCCCTTTTAAATCTTCCATCTCGTCATCATCTTCTCCCATTTTCTCTCACTTTCTTTTTTTAGCGTTGGTTATACAATATTTTGTATTTTGATTGATGGACTGGAACCCTTTTTTGTCGGATGGAATATGGAGGAATATCCACATTACTTCATAATAATGCTTTGACGACGATAGCCGCCGGTGTTTGTCATATGATAATAATATAAGGTGCTATTATGCTTAAACGGTTTCATAAAATATAATATTATCATATATTATAAAACAATATTTTGGAACAATTTTTGATAGAAAAATGGTTATGGGACATATTTTCGACTAAAATATATGATATGCTTTGTATTTTATCTACGCTAAACATTATTTTATTTACAGTTTGTATGTAAAACAGATCGTCGGTAACCTGGAGGTCTCTGGAATCTTGGTCTCATGCATAAGAGATGCTCGGTTCGACCCCAGGTGCTGATAATCTCCTCTCTCAAGACCCAAGCTTTAAGCTTCCTGTGAAAGGTTCATTAGATTGTATTTGAATTTATGACAAAATAATCCAGATACATCTTAAACAAAAAAATAATATCGGTTTGGGATCGAAAGTGGACGGTCAAAAAAATCGATTTTGGTAGCATAACCCATCGCTGGATTTTTAAATATTTTTATTACTAAGCACTTGGCTTTTACAGAACACATTAATTTATCGACCGACGGTTCTTGGTACAAGTTTATTTAAATAAGAAATTGAAATGAAGTAGAATATAATATAATATTCACTGTGCATTGGTGTTTAGGTAGAAAATTCCATAATAAAATAAAAAGCATTTTTTTTTCTCTCCTATATTGTTTTTTTATAATTGTCAATGATTGACAATATCCTTGAAAGATGACAGATGTCTCTCTCATTAAAAATCAATATTGTAGAGAAAAAACATTTGTTCTTTGTTTAAAAATATATTATAATTGCAAATTAATATAGTCACCAGTGAAATGACTTTATATTTTGTTTCATTTTCAATTCTTATAAGAGAATAGAGTGGTAGACCTGCACACGTAGTAGAATTCCATAATTAGGTCAATTGAAACAAGAGGTTATTTCTACTATCGATTATAAATCGTGGGAGAGAAGTCTTTCAATCAATCAGGTCATTATCAATCAATGACCTGAAAAGTAGAAAGATCTCACGATTTGTAATCTATAGCATAAAGAAACACTTGATTGAATTTACCTTATTGTGGAATATTCTACTAAGTGTGCAGATCTTCCACTTTATTCTCTCATAAGAATTTAAAATGAAATAAAATATATATTTCCAATGTAATCCATCACTCGAGATCACATCACACATCATCATCAGAGTTACTCGACAATCCTTACCATTTTATGTTGATGACTCGACCACTACGTATGGTCAGAATTCATCTCTAAAAAGAATTCAGCGTTTGGGAAATGAATTTGCTGAAGGGGTTGACATATTTCACTCATCATTAGTCCAATATAAGTCACATGTGACAGAAGCCATGTTGAGAGTCCAGAGGATGTGAATTTGCAAGTGTGAATTGCTGTAGTGTTCGGTGATAAGGATTGTTCTGTGATGTCGTTTTTATTGTTAGCTATGATTGATCCATCTTCTTGTATCCAGTCTGTCTTGTTATTTTTATTGGTAACTATAATTGATGATAGTTTACACGTGTTTTGAATTTTGAATTTCATGTCTGACATTGGATTTGTTTGTGTTGTGGTTTTAAATTAAAAAAATTATATTCTGTAATTTTATTTTTAAATTTTAATATCTTTTATATAATTTCTATTACATTGTCTTTTATGTTTTTATATCATTGAGATTTGAGTGTGTTTGTGTTGTGTTTTCAATTTTATTGTTGTGGAAATTGTTTATATATATGTATCATGTAATAAGGGCTTTTTGCCGTAGAATGAATAAATAAATTAATAAATAAATCACTTTTTGTGTTTCCATATTAAATGAATTTAAAAAGCTTAAACTTTTTTATACACACTTTATTTTTAATTTTTTTAGACAATATTATTTCGTCTCTTAATGAGACATTATCAAGACACTCATTAAGAGACGAAATTGTATTGATAATGTCTCATTAAGAGATGAAATTGTATCGATAATGTCTCATTAAGAGACGAAACAATATTGTCTACAAAAATAAAAAATATAAGTGTGTATAAAAAAGTTTAAGTTTTTTAAATTCATAAAATATATAGTCATTCCACTGGTGACTTTATTAATTTGCAATCACCATTAGTATATTTTGAATTTTTAAACATTTTCTTTTCCTACTATATTTATTTTTACTACTATATTGAAAGAAATACTTGTTTTAATTTTACCTAATAAGGTAGACTTATTCTTTACCAAGGACTCCAGGAATATAGCCACGTGATTAATTCCCGTAGAAAAAAAATATTATATTATAGTAAACTAAAACTGTATCGTTAATGTATTTATTTTCTCTTTTTTCAGGTAAGTGAATAGAGGTGGTATTGAAAAGCAACAAATTACTAAGTTTTAAGAAGTTTTGGTAAGTACTACGTAAATTGTTAAGATTTTAATGAAACTTTACTAATAATATCATCATGTAAAATTAAGAAAAAGTTTTATAAAACAATTTCCTACAAGTTTCTAGTACCTTCTATATTTTTTCAGGCACATTTTTACTAAGTTATTAATTAATTTATACCTACATCAAAAGTATAAAATTTTGAAAGCACGAAATGAGAGAATACTTGTATTCAATAACTAGAGCCGAGGGATTATATCACGCAAGTTGAAAAACTGAAAACTTAGCTGGAAAGTCAAAATCTGTACCTAAGAGGATAAACCACGGGAGTCCACTTTTCACACAATGCAAATTTATTGGTGACAAAACGTTATGTTAGTGGGTAAAATAATGTACCTATAGTCCAAAGTTGTTGGATTATATGATTTTCCATTTGTTATAAATGTATGAAGTCCATTTAATATTAATGGAAAATCAACGGAAGTCCCACATACGTTATAATCAGGGATGTTGCGGATGTCAATTTTTACACATCCGCGGATGTGAATGCGGATGCGGATTTTTGAAGGCTCACATCCACGGATGCGGGTGCGAATGCGGATGCGGATGTTTAAGATGTTATAGAAAAAAAATAGGAACTATAATATAGTCAAATATGTGACGAAATTATTGCTACAATAATATTATGGATTTTTTGGCGAAATATATTTTTTTTTGTTATTTGCAAAAATAAAATAAAACCAGCAAAAATAAAAACGCGTCGGATCTTGTCACCAATATTTTTGTTCCTATTGGTTAATGTCAAGTGCGAACGGCACGCGCCATTCGCCGGCCCCGCCCCTATTCTTTCTTGTCGCAAATTGTCTTACATCCGCATCCGCATGAATATCCGCATCGATTATTGCGGATGCGGATGCGAATATTCGCAACATCCCTGGTTATAATATTCCATCAGGGAGAAAAAAACATACAAATTTTTGTTAGTGCCAAAATCCCGGGAGTCCAACATGCGTTGTTTATGCTAACTATTTAAAACAATTACATACTTCAAGTCGGTGCCACAAATGTATGTGCAGATATCGTTAGAGAATAAAACACGGAAGTCCATTTTATTTATTTATTTATTTTATTCTTCACTGTACATTGTTTACAATACTTAATACAAATTTACATAGAAAATATCATTTATACAATTCAATGTACAGAGGGCGAGTTTATCGCTAAAATGCGATGTCTTCCAACTAACCCGGTTATTAAAATCAAAAAACAAAACAGACATAAATATACATATCTACAGTAATATTATAAATATAAAAAAAATAAAAATACAATATAAAACAAACAAATGAAAAAGGCACAGGCACATTTTATCTATAATTATCAATAAAATAATTATTTTTATTATCAAATATTAAAATATAGCCTATCAAATGAAGATATTTTTTTACAGACTGAAATTATTCCAAATATTATGACAGTTATGATGTTTTGAAACTTGAAAATTCATATAATTGCCTCTCCTGCACATTTATTGTAATGTAACTCCCGTGGTTTATCCTTTAAGGTACAGAAATCAATTCTTAACTTTCAATATGCGGGAGCTGACTATAGTCACACAGTACGTGAATGACAAATCTGCGGTAGCTGAGTATAGTCATTTTCAACATTTACATGAGTATTATGGTTGTATTATGTAACATAACTCCAAGAATGTACTAGACATTGGCGTATAAAATATTATTGCACAAGTATATGTAATTTATTTTGAGATGTGTTTAGCAGTTTTATTAAAAAAACCTTTTTATTGAGATGTCACCTCGGTAAACGAATTTGTCAATTTAAATTTCCCTCCTTGCGACGGTAGCGCCACCGTTATTAGTTCATGAATCATGCGTCGACACTGCCGCTATGGCATATCTCCAAACATTTCGTACTGTAACTTGATGTCAATTTCATTATCTGCTATCATGATATAATTTTAAAATTATGATATGATTTTTTTAATTTTTACAATGGTCCACAAGTTAATATACGCCTATGGAAAAAAATAAGCAATATTAATGAAATCAGAGGAATAATGTTCACAATAATAATATCTTCCTCACATTTAAACCGTAATAATTATATAAAAATTACACTACTCAATTAATGTGAATATAATTATTTTTTTTATTGTTTCATGGATCATATTTAGACGCCTTACTGTAATTTGTTTGTGTTGTTATTAATTTCAAAGTATATCTATCTATATACAAATAGGTATTGTTTCAATGCAGTGTTCCAATGTATTGGATATTCTTACTACCACATATGTTGTAGAGACAATACACCAGTCACTACTACATGTAAGTATATTGTACACCAGTCATCAATTATCAAACTGCTGTTTTGTTAATTTTTTTACGAATCATAGAATGCGAGATATGACATAATACTTATATCAGTATGTAGATTATTGATTTTTCTTTGTAAAAATTTGATTATTAATTTTTAAAACTATTATTTTGTTGGTAAATAATGACGACAAAAGAGAGGCTATCCATTATTTTAGTGTGGAATTCAAGAGCATCGCCCGCGAATGTTTGCAGGTGTCATATTACAAAGCATATTACGGGTTAAGCAAGTAGCCTTACATTCTTGAACAGTAAGACCCATGGAGATTCAGGCAAAAAATAGATCTTCCTCCCTTATCATTAAGTTTTCAATCAGTCTGC
This sequence comes from Athripsodes cinereus, assembly GCA_947579605.1. Taxonomy (NCBI): domain Eukaryota; kingdom Metazoa; phylum Arthropoda; class Insecta; order Trichoptera; family Leptoceridae; genus Athripsodes; species Athripsodes cinereus. The sequence continues at coordinate 24,755,562 of OX388318.1, forward strand.
AAAAGGTAAATAGACATTCGTGTAACATTGCAAATAAGACATTCGGCATCTTCAAACGTTCCTCGACACTCACCAAATAATCGGTCTTTCCCGTAAGTTTTCGAGCATTCTGTACAAGGTGGATGTTTGAAAAATTAAGGCATTTTACATCTTAAATTCAGCGATTTTCACCCATTCCGAATGCCTTAATTTTGTTGTTGACACGGAGAAGGTGGTTTGGAGATTTATTATATACAGCTGGTTTGTAATAATAATTAATATATTTGTATATAATAAAGCTGGCTTGTACGATGTGCTGTGTTGGTAAAATAGAAGTAGGAAATTATTTTATTTTCAGTTCTTGAAGGTTTTATTTCTGTTAGTGCAAGTTTATTACATGCAGTTAGTCTGCAGGCTACCCCAATTATGGTAGACGGCGTTTCGTTACGAATGGGCTAACTCTTGAAGAGAATCATGTTTAGTAGATAGGTATCTTAAAATCATCAAATTCATTTTTAAGAAGACTGTCAAAAAGACTGCTGCAATTAATTTTCGAGAATAGGTATGATTAATTTAATGTTTATCTTTACAATCACGCCGTATTCCAGGTGAGGTAGGCAGAGAGATCAGAACGTCATACTGATCTTTCCTTACATTCTTCTTTCACTGCCTCCATAGTCATCAAATTTCTCATACATGCACGCCGATTTCTCCTACTGAACACGCGGTCAACAATGAGACTTTGACTTACGTAGTCAAATCTCGTAGTTCCCGAATTTCCATTTTTCTCCCACTTCTTCTTTCAGATGAAACGTTTCTATAACAATAATATATAAGGTTCATTTAATTAAGATTATAGATAAACTGTTTTTTAAACTATATTTTGCTTATTGAAGGCATTCAGTTTTATTTTTCACACTATCACTTTAAACTGATTAATCATTGTACTTGGCAATCAACACAGATGGTGTGAAGGTCTCAGTAAAGATATCCAAATAATACGAACAATTATTAATGATTGTTTCCATCTGATATACATTTCTATTGTTCATTTCGAAATAATTGTTCTCACTTGCACACGACTGGACCCTCATCAAAATGTATAAACATATTGTATATATGTCGCATTGTGTCCCAATGTCAGTGTCACATTGTAAAAAGGGGATTAACCAAGGACACTTGCTGAAAACTGAGAGATAAGGATAGACGTGGAATGAATTGGTTACAGTCGTATTCTGAAAATATGAAGTTTTACAAATTTTACGAAAGTGGAAAAAATGCTGTGGAAATGCTATCATTTAGACAGTCGAGGGTCCAGTTCCACAACTCAACAAGTCGAAATTTCTTATATTGGAGAAATCGCTATTTTTGTGGTTTTGGTATACCTATTTATATAATGCTTTAAAAACACAATAGAAAGTGAAACAAACTATTTAATAATCACACCGCTAGAGGCATTATGTTGTCTTTGTTCCGTTCAATAGTTAAACAATTGGAAATATTTATTTGTGGAATTGAAAAAAACACCCTACTGACTTTAATTTACTTAATATTTCTCACAACTGCAATTGCTTTTGTACTGTTCTTTTTTTCACTTTTTCTTCTTATCAGATCAAAATCTCATCATATTTTTTAAAAATTTCATTTCCAGAAAAAATAAAGCTTAAATATTAAAACATTGAAAACTTAAAAATCTAAGTTCACATGTTCTTAAAATAATTATAATAAGTGGAAATTGCTGCCTCGCCAGACTCAAATCGTTCTGAGGCAGTAATTGTGTTGTGCTTTTTTTAAACACTGTTGTTTACATTGAATTATGTTCTATGAAACTTTCACCTCATAAAAAGCTTATGCCGTAAATTATTGAATAAACTTTTTGCCATTTTTTTCACATTCTCACAACATTTTTCCTCTACGTAGTTTATACAATATAAATATTACAGAAGCGACTGAAATATTAAATGAATTATAATTGAACAAAGGTTTATTAGTATTAATGAAAAATAATAATAATAGTATCGTATCAAATAATATTACAATGTCGAGCTAGGGGTGGGAATCCCCTAAGGGATGATTGTGTGCCTGATTTGTTGGAAATGACACCAGATCAAAAGCTTTAGTTATGTGTATACAAGTATACACACACATAATTTCAATATGTATCCTATCAAAACATGAAATAGCTAGAAATATCATATATAATAATGATTTCGTTTAGTCTCCGATAAACAATAGGTACCTCCCATTCTTTTCAGTAAGTTTTCAAGTGTCTTGTCAAATAATTTATTTATTTTTGAAGAGTAAACACTGTGAAAGTTCGTCATAATCAAAACTCCGCCTTTTTGTTAATTAATAATATTCAAATTCAAATGGATAAGTATACAATTTATAATAACAATCATTTATTTATAATTATACAGTAGGCAAAACATAATTCATTCCCTCAAATTTGAGCAGAGCTCGTGCTTTGAAGGATAATAACAACACTTTTTGGATAAAAAAAAATCTTAAGCAAGCTTATTGCCTGGGGACAATATCTTCTAGCTAATCGAAATAAATAAAACAAGCGTTTTATTCTACTATCGTTTTATTCGGTTAGAGAGACGTCTTTCGTCTTATAAGGACATTGTCAATCTAGCTAATCAAATAATCCAACTGACCAAATCTTCCATTTCAGCAATTATTATCTTATATTTATTATCTGTCTATTGTATTTAGTTTTAAGTATTTTTTCACTGATAATGGACGTAGGCAGAAAAGCTTTTGAAAATATAATAGTTTAAGTGAAAGTCACAGTGTTTTTTTTATGTTTCATTTATCAATCTTAATAATTAATGTCTTTTAAAAATCAGGTATTCGTAAAACACTTGTATAAAGACATTTAAAATCTTAGGTTCAGCGATTAGGTGTGTCACTAATCCTGAATGTCTTTAACTTGAATTGTCACGGAGAGAACGACAAGCATGCTGTTATATGCTGTAATTTCCCTCACTCATATAAAAAAAATACCGTAAAAAGTCAGAAAAGGAATATTTTTAAACCGACGCTTATTTGAGATTGATTGATTGACGTAGGTACAAATATTTTGGCCTCACTATTCGATTAGAATAGATGATTTTGTGATGTGGTGTTGGAGAAGGTGCTACGCACTCCGTAGACAACTCTTTACGGCGAGCGGAAGACAATTCGCAGTGGAAGAGCTTGTCGCTTGGTTGGGGTCATGGTAGTCACGTTTCTCAAGCATTGAAGGACCGACTTGGAAGAATTCGATTGGCCGCATTACCAATTTTTCTGTTGAATATCTAGTCTATACTTTAAAGTACTTTGGATATAAATAGAAAATATGTTAATTCAAAGCTTATCACACAGAAAACTTCCGTTTCCCTCTCACACAGTTGGTTAAGTTTCCAATCTGAATTCAAACAGGTGGAAAGAATTTCCGATTCACAAATTATTTAACACTAATTGATTACACAATACTATAATGTGAACCAATTTTAGGTTAAACCTATCTCGAATTTCTTTTTTTATTAATTTATTTATTTGTTAAATACTATTTTCGATATTAGCAATATTATTATTTTTTTATTATTTATTTATTAACATACGGCATAACCCTTTTACATGTTGAAATAAAAGACAGACTACAAAAGAAATATACATAAAATAAGTTCATTTTTTCGTATATACACATCACTGAGTTGAAAAATAGCAATAACAATACTTACTTTATTTAATATATTAAGAGTTAAGAATTTTCAAATAAAATAAATAAAGTTTTAGATACTCACTCAGGCATGCGCACCCTCTTTATCTGTTTGATTAATGTTGTGCAGGTATATATAAGTTTTCAAGTGTTCTGTAAAAATCAGTTGTTCGTAACACGTCACGCATAAGACAGGGAACATTTTCCAATCGGTGTTGAGGCAAGTGATTAATTCTGATTGTCTTATTTTTTACCAGCACAGAGAGAACAATCCGCTTGTTTATCTTTGCAGTAAGTCCCCTTGCTACATCATTTGTGAACAATTCCGTAATGTTATAAATGAGTCAAAATGTTTATCAACTGTTTTACAACAGTAAATTATATAGCAGGATATTGCTATACTGTATAAATCAGAAATAACTTGGAGAGAGTTTACATGTTATGACTGTTAAATATTTAAATTTCCAATCACAATTCATGTTGTACCTTAAACTTAGCTCAGCATTCACTTTGCATTGATGTACCCAAGTAAGGGGGCTAGGACCTCGAAAATAGATAGAAAGTATGTTGGCAAAATTATTTTTTAAAGTATGAAAAATTGGTGTCGAAATTGTTAGAGCTGCCTATCTCTCCACTCTAGAAGTTAGACTAAATATATGGTATAATAATGAATACATAACTTTGTGAAAGAAGTTCATTTCAATAGAATTATAATAGAACACTGTATTACTTGTTATTACAAACGAGTTTTTATTAGAAACTTAATAGAAATAATAGAATAGTTACAATGTACAATAACAATATTTCAATAGAATTATAATAAAACACTGTATAACTTATTATTACAAACGAGTTTTTATTAGAAACTTAATAGAAATAATAGAATAGTTACAATAACAATATTTCAATAGAATTATAATAAAACACTGTATTACTTATAATTACAAACGAGTTTTTATTAGAAACTTAATAGAAATAATAGAATAGTTACAATAACAATATTTCAATAGAATTATAATAAAACACTGTATTACTTATTATTACAAACGAGTTTTTATTAAAAACTTAATAGAAGTAATAGAATAGTTACAATAACAATATTTCAATAGAATTATAATAAAACACTGTATAACTTATTATTACAAACGAGTTTTTATTAGAAACTTAATAAAAGTAATAGAATAGTTACAATAACACTATTTCAATAGAATTATAATAAAACACTGTGTTACTTATTATTACAAACGAATTTTTATTAGAAACTTAATAGAAGTAATAGAATAGTTACAATAACAATATTAATATTATATGATAATAGTTTAAATGTGTCTGGGACCTATGGGTGTGGGTGTAACAAGGTCAAAGGGTGTATCAATAAAATGGCGTACAACCCCAAAAAAGGCGTTTTATTTTAACAAGATTTCCAATGTTCCAACAAGACAAAAGACATCTCTCTCAAGAATAAATCATAAAAAGAAGAAAACATTTGGTTTTTAGTAATTCTAATGTCTGTACATTAACACAGTGAAAATTCATGATAACAAATATCAATATTAAATAAGCACAGTTAATTTTTCACTATTTTTTTTACTAAACCCTTCACCATTATTAAAGCCCTGAGCCACACCCATTCCTTCCACTACTATCCCACCCCCTCCTATTTCTCCTTCTTAACTTAGATTTATAATTTTTTCCAATCAGTCCTCTTAATAATGTCAAACTGAGCTTTTGACTAAAGCGCTCGAGTTGTATATTTATTTATTTTTATCTATTTATACAATATACGGCGTGAGCCTCTTACATGTTAGCAAAAAAAGTGTACCTAAGGAACAACGATAGTATAAAAATAAGTTAGTGATTTGTGTTTTTACTTCATTTTATTTTTATTCAATAAATGCAAGGTGGTTTAAAAATTGTTTAAAAACGAAGAGATTGTGAAAAGTTAGACTGATAATAAATTATTTATTTATTTTTATTTATTTTATTTATTTATTCTTTACTGTACATTGATAACAAGCAAGTTTACACAAAAATACATTTAAAACAAAGACAATCATATATCAATATACAGAGGGCGAGTTTATCGCAGAGGCGCGATTTCTTCCAACTATCCCAATTTCATGAAATAAATTCATATATTTAATAAATTTTCAAGGACAGTCGCGTGTTGAGTAAGAGGAATCGGCGTACATGTTAGAGAAACTGGATGAATTTTATTATTATTACTGACAAAGAGACGATTATTACAGCGGAAGGCCAATGCGATCCCAGAAGAAAATATAGAGGAAGCGAAAGAAATATGTAAGGATAGATCAACATGGCGTTCCGTTCTCTCTGCCTACCCCACCTGAGACAAGGCGTTAGGGTATAGAATAGTATAGTTTAGTAGATGTACCTATAGTGAAAACAAATTAATTACTTTGTTATACTGCCCCCCCCCCCCCCCCTTTTACAGAATCTTAGATACGCCCATGTCGCTTTGTAGGTACTAACTGTTTCTGGTGACGTTATTATAATTATACAAGGAGCTTTATTATTAATATTAAATCTTAAGTAACTTAGCTATATCAAGGTTATAATAATTATAATTTCAGAATTATTTTCATAAGACCCTAATTAAAGTATGTTGTAATGAAAATTAGTTCATATAGCGTACTTATTTAGATTCTAAAATACCAGTCACAACATTGTTTGAGCATAGTTTGAATCTTTTACTGCGTAATATTTCAATGTATCCATAGGGTGAGGATTGTCCTAAACCAACCCTTACGACTGATTCCGTTAAAATAACATAACATGCATAGACAATTCCGTTAAAATAACATAACATAACATGCATAGACATTGTTTGAGGATAGTTTGAATCTTTTACTGCCTAATATTTCAATGTATCCATAGCGTGACGATTGTCCTAAACCAGCCCTTACGACTGATTCCGTTAAAATAACATAACATAGCATAACATGCATAGACAATTCACACATATTGATTGAGTTAGTCCCAAACTAAGATATGAATCTTGTATTATGGGTACTTACGCTACGACACACATACATATACATACAATGAGCTAAATACATAATATACATGTAACACCCAGACCCAAGACAATTAATTTGTCAAAATGAAAGTCTCATTTAAGTTTCGCGAAAAAGGCTTGTAGTTATAACCGTCGTTACTCATACTTACTTATAGGTTTTTTTTTATATTTCGAAATATTTCAATAAAAGAACTCAATCTTTATGGAACCGATAGTTAATTGGTTGAATGTGGTTTTACACATTTTTCGTGTAAATATTTTAATATTCCGATATTTAATATTTCGATTTTAATATAAATACCACCTAATTTTTTTTTTTTTTTAAATATATCTGGGTTTTGTTTGTTATAAACCCAAATACAACCTTATAAACCTTTCACAGTAAGCTGCTAAAAGCTTGTGTCGTGAAAGGGGAGTTTGCCGGCACCTGGTTTCGAACCGCGGACCTCTTGGTCACGAGGCCGAGACTCTACCTTCAGGCTACTGACGACCTTATAAGTTATGACGAATTGAACTTCTTATAAATTAAAATATTTTTCTGTTCCTACATAATATCTCCTACTTGAGTGGTCGTGGCTTTCTGGGAGGGAATCTAAATATTGATTTTAATGTTTTTTGTAATTTCATCATTTGCTGACCGACACGAAAAGGAGAAGATCTCAGAGTAGAACAGTAGCAGAAGTAAGAAGATGATCTACTTAACATCTTCTTACTTCTGCTGCTGTACCATCACGTCATATCAAGCATGCAAACTGTCCTATCTGTGGCAATATAAAATCAAGACATTCAGGATGGGTGGCCAACCTCATCGCTGAATTTAAGATGTAAAAAAACAACATCTCCTTACTATATTACAATTTATGTTCTTGATACTACTTAACTTTAAATTGACACTCCAATATTGTCATTAGTTTCCCATAATAGTATGATTTGATTTGACAAATTTAATAAATGCTATAATTTGATTCCTTTATAAACGTCTTCTGTTTTCAAGATTTTGACAATATCCTTATAAGACGAAAGACGTCTCTCAATAGAAAATATATGTGTAAGGAACTCGGGATTCTCGGAATTCGCCAACCACCTCATAGAGAACAATCATCACATTAACAATAGAAAACCATTTAAGATTCTACATAACGGCAATAGTAATTATAGAAGATTAATTTTGAGAGAGACATTGGAAATACATAAAAACATTAATAGTTGTAATAATATAGTTAATAACATAACGGTACCTAACGCATCACCCATTTTAAAAATATTCCCACTCCACCCTAAGTCCCCGCCCTCTTCATCCCCCACTTAAAATTGTTAACTGCATAATTTATTTATTGTACCTTCGTAATCAATTTGTATTCTTTCTAAATTTAGTATTGATAATGTCTTGGTAAAAGACGCAACAATTGTCTACTCATTTATAAAATATAGTGTGTATTTATAAAAAAGTTAAGTGTTTACTTCATACCATAATGGATAATACGCAAAAAGTTACGGATTATATTAAAAATAAAAATATAAGAAAATATAAAGTGGAAAAGAAACATTTGTTTTATAGTTTCATTATGGAATTCTACAACCTAAACACAGACACAGTGAATAAATAAATAAATTAATTAATAAAGTGATCTAGAGTTTGTGTGTTCACATTGTGAAAAGACATTTTAAACATATTTGATATCGTAAAACACTGTTTACTTTTCACTATTGATTTATTAATACTCAAGCGCTTTCGTCAAGTTAGCTTGACATTTTCAAGAGAACTAATTACAAGAAATTTTTTTCTCAAAGTCACATGCAACAACAATATTTTTTATATGTAGGTACCTAAAAACAGAAAAAAGGGGTTAGGAAGTAGGAGGAGTTAAGACAATGGTGGATGAACAATTGGTTTCAACAATGGTGATGAATGGGGTATTTGAATATTTAAAATATTTTTAATATTTTTATGCATTTCCAATGCTTCCAAAGCAATTAATTTTCTATACCGGTTTTCTGAATGTAGGACCCTTACACTATTCACATCAAAATTGTGATTATGACTAATGCAATGATCCGCCATCTCCGAACAATTAGATAAACCCCTAAATGCTCTGGAATGTTCTTTGATGCGAGTGTCTATCGATCGACTGGTCTGTCCAACATACAGTGTTGTATTGATATCAAATATGTTTAATAAATAAAGTTTAATTTATCGACCGACGGATCTTGGTGGGAGTCCATATTAATAATTTTTAAAATTGAACATTGAGTTTGTTTATTTTGGCGAGCCGACTTTCAAGAGCTTCCGCTCTCATCGTCAGGCATAAGTAAAGTACCTTTTGAAGAATAACTATATATTGTGTTTCATTTTAAAATTAATTAATCAATAAACTTTATATTTTCATATTCATGGCAAAAAATAAATAATATTTGTAATGAGATTCCATATTTGGGAAATATAAGTACTTACCCTGGACCTTAAAGGGTTAATATTATTAACATGTCACCAACATTTCATCCCTCAGATTATAATAGGTATATACCATTGTATGGGATTACCTCTTTTTGTTATAATAACCATAACCTCCTTTAGTTATGTATGCATAGTTGTAATAATAATAATAATAATGATTTCATCCCCTAACAACCGTTGTGGGCAACTTCTGGGAACAACATCTTCTTGTTGTACCCCGCAAAGAATGACGGGAAGGAAGTGATAATGTTCCCGTACACACTTCCGCTTTAAGGGATGTTTAATTTTAAAACCAGAATTAAAATCGAAAGAGATACACCTAGTCTTATAACTATATATTATTTAATCCACTTTTATTGACTGTGTCACTGTTAAGATAGTAAAATTCCATAACGAAATTAATAAAACAAATATTATATTCTACTTTGCGATTTATTCACGAGAGGGACGAAAAGATTGACAATGTCCTAACAAGACGAAAGACGTCTCTCTCGTCAAATAAATCACATAGTATGTAAAATAAAACATTTGTTTTTATTTATTTCTTTATTTTATTTATTTATTTATGTTCAATTTATTGATCGATGATTCTTAGTGGAAAGTCATTTAAATAAGAAAATATATGTTAGTTAACAATTGAAACGAAATATATGTTAGTTATTCTACTTATTTTAATTTTAGGTTAATGAAATTTGAAAGCTTCCGTTTTCATCAACGTGCAAATACCAAGTTTGTTTTTAAACTTTAAATATTGAAGAAGCAAAATAAGTATGTAAATATAGATTAACGTTGCGTTCCGTTCCCTCTGCCTACCCCATTTGCGATACGGCGTGAGGGAATTTTATGGTGTAGTAAGAATGCAATTTGTCAATCACACGAAAAACGAAGATAAAATTTTACCTCTGTCTAGTTGTAAATGTTGTTGCAAAATTTTCATAAAAAGTACACACATTTCATTAAACAGTCCACAATTAATTATAATACACTGTCCAAATTTTACATAATATAGAAATTATCACACACATTGTGTATCATTGACCTGTATAATACCTAAAAGGACGATCACAGAAGATTATCCATTTGGTGAAATTATAAATAAATATAATGTTTCATTCAACGTAAAACAGTTTCCGTTCCCTTCACCTTTTTACGATTCCGCATTTGAACTTCTACAATTTATGCCTAATGTGATTGATAACATAGGATTGAACAAATATACTAAATTATCTGAAGAATGCATAAATCGAAATTTTCTTTCCATAGTGGCCGACAAGTGGCCTAATCACGTAACGATATTTACAGATGGTTCAAAGCTTTCTGCAAGTGAATGCACTGGAGCTGCAGCCCTCATACCTTCTCTAAATATTTCCTCTCAATTGAAATTGACATCTAAATCAGTTTTCACGGCGGAATGCGCTGCGATAATTGAAGCCTTGTGTCTATCAAATACGCATAATATCGTAAAATGCGTCATTTTTACTGACTCTCTGTCTCTTGTTCAAACTCTTATGTCCCCTTCTTCGACTCTCAGTGATAATCCGAATATTATGCGCATTAGAAACCTTATGTACTATCGATCCTTATCCAATCAAGATACCATTATCGCATGGATTCCGGCACATTGTGGTATCCGCCACAACGAATCTGTCGATGAATTGGCTAAAACTGCTTGCACCCTCGGAACAACGATGGAAGATTTCATCCTTCCAGACGATGACATAAAGCGAACCGTAGAAGCTGATGCTCGTAAAAAGTGGAGTGAATTGTGGATGGACGTATCACTCATAAAAGGAAAAAGATATAGGTCGATCCAGGTCCAAATCGCAAGAAAACCTTGGTTCCACAAATCGAAATTCAACAGATCTGAAATTACTGCCATATGTCGAATGCGATTTGGACACTGTAGACTGGACGCTCATCTTTTTAAAATCCAACTTTTTGAAAGTCCATACTGCGAGTGCGGCCTGAACGAGGAGACGCTTGACCATGTTTTCCTGGGGTGCCCTATCTGGGATGCGTATGATATTTTCGTTGATGCTCTTCAGAACGATTGCCAATTTCCTTTGAGTATTGAATCATTGCTGAGTATGACATCCGAATCAATCCATTTGTCCCTTCTCAAATCAATGAAGGCCAATTTTATTATTCTGTGATGACTATCTTCTTGACTATTTAACTATACTTGGAGACTGTTTTTGGCACAAATCATCCTCGTAGGATGCTATGCCATAAATGAAGGAAAAAAAAAAAAAAATTGGTGAAATTTAAAATAATGATGTCTCTCTCTTGTTAGAATGATTTTCTATGGTCGATGCGAAATGTTGGCATTCCTATTTAAGTTGTAAAATGATATAATTGATGGCATCCTCAGCTGACGTAACGGTCCCTAAGGTGTGACTAAACTGAGTCACATAACAATCATACTGTTGTTAAACTTATGTTGCCACATATTATATACCTGTAAAAGCACACACATAAAATATTCACCTCGACTTTTTCACACAGTTGAATGACAAGGTCTCCAACTCTTCTCCATAAGTTTTCGAGTGTCCTGTAAAAGGCAGGTGTTCGAAAAAATAAGACATTTTACATCTAAAATTCGGCGATGAGGTTTGCCACCCATCCTGAATGTCTTGATTTTATTATGGCACGGAGAAGACAGCTTGCATGTTTTATATGCAGCTGGTATGCTGGCTACCCCACTTGTGGGATATGCCGTGATGGTATAGTAGTAGTAGTAGTAGAATGACAAGTAAAAATTCTAGATACTTTTTATCACCGCCCGATAGTTTCATTAAATAACCTCTTTTCCCGGATATTTCACGAGTCTAAGAACTCCTATTTATCCGTATGGGTGATAATTACTTTTCTTTTGAATGTTTTTACACCATTCAGGCACTGGTGGCTCTCGGGCTCGCACCCTTGGAACGCCAATTACACGTTTCTGGACACCTCACCTCGGCCTTCTGTTACTCACCAATTTGTATAGTGTATTTACTAATTCGTTTTTTTTTTCTATTTTTTACTTGTGTTTATTTTTGTCCTGTTTGTATCTTCTTACTAAGTTTTTTTTTAAAGATATATCTGGGTTTGGTATAAACCCAAATACAACCTTATACACCTTTCACACTAAGCTAAAAGCTTGTTCCGTGAGAGGGGAGTTTGCCGGCACCTGGAATCGAACCACGGACCCCTTGTTCTGGAAGCCGACACTCTACCTTTTATTTTGTTATGTTTCACTAAATAAATATTTAAACTTTCAAAGGGGACATTGAAGAGAGAGTGTTGTTTAAAAGATTCCCACGATGGCGGTTTTAGCCGGTTGGCCCTTCAGGCCTGCCCAATGGATAAATAGGAGTTCACAACTCCTGAGATATCCGTGTGGAGATGGGTCTCTCTTCAATTTTCTTTTTAACTCTCTCAAGTACATCAATACCACTAAGCCAGTTTTGGCATCTCCGACCCTACCACGTCCCACCTTGAGACCATCACATCCACTTATACCTTAATGTGCAACGTTTTTGTTTTTTTATTATTTATTCTTTCATTAAATCACAAAAGTGTACCACATGTTCAATATTCTGCCTCATCGAAACTAGCCCAATTGTTGACTTTTAGTATCTTTATTTGACGCTGTGGCGCTAGGATTGATAAACGCGTTAAAAAATATACTAGATCTCTGTCAGCGTTCAATTAAATGCTTGGTTTAACCAATCGCCTAGCCATTCAATTAACTCTTCAACTATCTGGCGGTGATACATACTTACATTCTTTTAAAAGCAATGCACCTAAGATTGAATAAGCTTTGAGATTAATTTACGATGAACAATGAATGTACATACCTATCAACAATTCAAACTGCAATAACTAAAGACAGATATCCACGTCCCACATCATACATTAATACAATTACTTGAAACATTAGTCAACACTTGGGCATTGTTATTTAGAGGAACTAATGCGAGGGCTATTTGAAAAATTTCCAGCCTTTTATAGAAAAAAATATATTTTGTAATTTGTTCTTTGTGTTTTGCTCATCGCCAATTTTTATTATTGTCCTGCTGCAGCTGTGGTGTGAATGAAAAATTTGATTTGTATGTTTTTTGAGTATTTTTTAGCATGTTAAAGACTCACGCCGTGGATATGTAAATAAATAAGAAAATTTAACTTTCTATTTACCTATCTTCACCCATATGCAGAGAGAAAGAACGCATTATCTATCTTTCCTTACATACTTATTTCGCATACTTCATATTCATCTAGTTTCTCATACATATACGCCGATTTTACTTACTCAAGAATAGGTTTTGCTGTGTACAGATTACAGAGATAAACCATTTTTTTATTTCCTGAATCGTTTTTACCTTTTCAAATACAAACTATGCAGGCTAACAACTTTGAAAGAATGTTATAGACAATGTTGTGGTCAGAATGACTTGAAATTTGTGTAGTTTACATAGATATGAGTGGCTTAGAATCGAAATTTGATAAAATAGTTACATAAATGTTAGCAAAAGCCCAAAAACGAACTGAATTTTAACTGTCTTTATTATTTACTTACTTCCAATTTCTCCGCTATTTTCCGTGCAAATTTCAAAACATTTAACTAAGTAGTTTTATAGAACTCAACACAATTAGGATATTTCTGCATGCCTTGTCAAAAGTGTTCCATTTTCGAATTTATTCGCTTTTGATTCTTAACCACACATATCGACTATTCAGTGCCACAAATCAACAACTAGATATTTCACACAATTTAGATTTCCTACTTATTACACGTATTAAGTGATATTCTTTCGATTCCATAAACAAAAAAAAAAATTGAAAATTTCTATTCGGTAAACCGCCTTACGGCTTCAAAACTTTAATGTGATATATCTTTTAATATTAGCATTTCAAGTTATTGGTTTATGGAACTGTAAAGTTAATAATATGTCAAGTCTGTCCATTTGACTTCAAGTTTTTTTCCTACAATTACCTGAAGTCAAAGAGGCTATAAACTTTTCAAATAGCCCTCGTAGTAGAACTGAGATAACTGATTCTATTAGTAGATTCCTAAATATGAGAAGAGAAGGGATACAGAATAGTAGAGTAGAGAGCCTAATCCAATTAGGACACACGTACAGTAAGCCTTAATGCTTTGCTAGGTTGTACTCCTAAAACCTGAACCCTGCCTAATCTAAACATTATTAATCATCAAATTCGTTCATGTTGGTATCTATGCGTATTTTTGCGAGTGTATTTTTGTGAGAATAACATGTACCGAAAAATGAAGATATTAGGAGAAAGATAGAGGTATTTTGAATAAAATACGTGTAAATATGCATGTTGCAATGCTTTGGACATGTGGAGCGAATGAATGATGAAAGAATGACGAAGAAGATGACAATTGTATCCAGCTGAAATAGGATGTGTGAGAGCGCGGACGTTCGAGAACTATATAGCTTGATCATTTAGATCAAATTCTCATGGACGACCGCGTAAGGATATCTCCAAAACTTACAAAAAGAGGAGAAGACCTATAGACCATTAAAGGATGACGTCACAGAAAAATCATTGAGGGGCATCAGGCATCCCAACACAACACATTCACAGTGTTTACGGTGTAATATTAGGTGTGACGCCTAAAGAATAGATACCTAATAATCAAAAAAACTGTCAGTGTCGATTTTGTTATTATTTTGTCGTCTGACTTTCTTTTTTTTCTCTTATGGCATAACATCCTACAAGGATGATTTGCGCAATCTGATTGCTTGCCCCCCAAGCAAAAGCAAATCCATAGACAAGACCACGTGACCTTTAATGGTCTATTTTTCGCCGAGAACTCTACAGATAGATGCCTTATTAAATTGACTGGTAGATTTTATTTTTTAATTTATAACATACCTACATATGTCAATACCTGCGTATGTTTTGGGTAAGTTGGAAGAGATCACGCCTTTGCGATAAACTCGCCTTCTGCATATTGATTGTATTTAATTTGAATGTACACCTTTTATATAATGGTCTATAATCAAAGTTAACAGTTAAGAATAAAAAAATAATATCAGTAATTGTATTTTTTAACACTAAGATGCTAATTCTGTGATTAGTCGGGTTTAAAAGATAGTCCGTATAGCAAAAACTAGATATATGTACATTGATCCTTTAAAAGCATAGAATAGTACGAGTACATAGGAAAAGGTAACATACATCACCTAACTGCTAACTAACATCAAGATCGCTCAAGGCAAATAGACACCCAATTCAAACTCAACAATAAACACCATCTTCTATTGAATTAATCACAAAGGTTCATAGTACCCTCACACATACATGGTTCATGGATTATCCCAGGGATAATGAACCTTAGGCAAGCGTGCCCAAGGTGGCACGTTATAAAATTTAAATGCTGATTTGAAAATAAATGAAAGCAATCGATTCAACATCATAATTAATAAAAATGCAGAAGAACAAAATACTGAAAACTTGGAAAGCAGTTCCAGAAATATTTAACGATTTTAAAAAGTACAGTACGTTATAAATATGTATATAATAAGTTACTTTGTGATGAAACATTGTGAATTAAACCAAACTATATTCCCTTCTCCTTCCCTTCTCAGTCTTTGTCTGTAGGTATTTTTTTTATAATACTAGCT
This sequence comes from Athripsodes cinereus, assembly GCA_947579605.1. Classification (NCBI taxonomy): domain Eukaryota; kingdom Metazoa; phylum Arthropoda; class Insecta; order Trichoptera; family Leptoceridae; genus Athripsodes; species Athripsodes cinereus. The sequence continues at coordinate 24,771,380 of OX388318.1, forward strand.
GGCCCGGCGAACTTCGTACCGCCTAAGAATCAATGAACGATTTCATACATACATCTTCTTCCCCTTGTCCTAGTTCGGTCGGGGGCCCATTGCCCCTAAGTATCTCCTCCAGAGATAACTGTCCACCGCTGCATCCAGGACCTCTGGCCACTCCAAACCAAGCCTTTCAACACATGTTCGATACCTGCCCTATCTTCTGCCCTCTCCCACTGACTTTATGAATGATTAATATTATTAATCTCTTTACAAACTCCCGTAATTGTCAAAGTGTGTCATCGAAGGTATAGTGTAAAAAAATATAATTCATTTGGAACTTTCGCAGTTTAGCGGCCCCACCCGTTGTCGAGTACTTTTTTCCATGTAAAAGTAATATTTTCGAAACTTGAGGAAATTGTTGCCATATGGTGAATTATTTTTTGGTCACCAAAGTTTTGGAAAATTCTTTTATAGGAAAAAAAATTCGCAACTATGAAACTTGAGCGGCCCCACCCGTTGTCGAGTAATATGTACGGAATTTTAGGAAATTAATTTTCGAAGTGGATTTCTTTGCCGGCAAATTAAAATAATTCTACATATGGCAACAATTTCCTCAAGTTTCAAAAATATTACCTTTTCTATGGAAAAAAAAAGCACCCGACAACGGGTGGGGCCGCTAAACTGCGAAAGTTACATTAATTCTTTTTTACATAGACAATTCACACACATCGAGCTAGTCCCAAACTTAGATGAATCTTGATTATGGGTACTAACGCGACGATACACACATATACAATGCACTATATACATATATATGTAACACCCAGACCCAGGACAATTTGAAAAAGGTCATTCTTCATTTTGCCCTGTCCGGGAATCGAACCCGGGACCTCGTGACTCAAAGGAAAGAGCTCCGCGCCACACCGGCCGACATGAACAATTTATGTTGAACAATTATACTTAACTCAGATTTGTTTATAAATTATCCGCAGTACGTAATATAATTATGTAGGTACTATTTTTTTTTGTCAGGTAGATTTTACCTATTCATTTAAAATTTATAAAAATTCTTTCCATGATTTTTTAAAAATTGAAATATCAGAACTACAGATGTTAAATTGTATGGATAACGATTCTAATTTGAGAATGTATAGAAAAATTATCATATAAATAGGCCAATCTATAAAAAAAACTTCATTGTTGATTTTGTATAATTCTCCATATTGCATTTTTTATTGAAATTAAAAATGTATAACGTAAATAATTTTCTTCGTAATTTTTCTTCTCTGTCTGCAAATTTCACTACACAATCTTGCATCAGAACTACCTACATGAACACATTCTTATTTTCATCTTTAAAAGCACAATTTTTGGTTCAATAATAATTTTCCATCTGCAAAAATAAAAAACAATTTCAAATATAATCTGTGCACGTCCACATTTATGTGACAGAAGATCTATCGATACATAAATATTAGTCGAATAATTCGGTAGTTACATGGCAATAGGTTGTATCTCGCATTTTTTGCGTTTTCAAGTTTGTTAATGTTGTTGTTGTCCATAAAATGCTCAAAATAGTGTAATATTTGATGTGGCAAAAGGATATGTCTCTTTATAGTCAGAATAAAGAGAGAAAAGACGTAACTTATTGACATGTAGAAAGATTGTTTTCATCAACATGGCAAAAAAACTCAAATATTTTTAAACTGCAAGAAATTATTTAGTGAATGTTACATACATCTTGTAGAAGAAATTATTCAGAGAATGTTACATCTATCTTGTAGAAATAATAATTACCTTCATTTTGATATATAAATGCTCGAAATTTGGCTGAAATATCTCTTTTGCAAACTTTGTTTTTGCTCTCCTGTAAAATTATGTTTTAGTGAGATACAACCTATTGCCATGTAACTACCGAATTTTAGTAAACAAATATTAGTACACATTTCGTTCATATTAGTTAAAGTAATTTGGTTCTTAATATAGCAGAACCAACGGATTATTTTAGCACAATGCAACAGGCGACGTGGGGGCGCTAATAGCGGCATAACTCTCCATATTGTTTTTATTTTTGAAATTAAAAATGTATGGCGTAAATAATTTTCTTCATATTGTTTCTTCCCGTGAATTTGTAAGATGTTTTAATAGCCTATAGTTTATTCCGGGCGGAGAAGAATCCAACAAATCAGAGATCATTCAAATCGGTACAGCCATTCTTGAGTTATAAGTGTTGTAACACACACGACTTCCTTTTATATATTAGATTGTGATATTTATATAATCAGATTTTAGATAAGTACCTTATTGGCAATATAAATCACTGATTGGAGGACGATGTTTTATAATAAGTAAATATTCTAAACATTTATTATAATAAAATGCTGGTGCACAATACCATTCTGGTACCGACACTTATGTATGCAAGTGAAACTTGAACGTGGTTGAAGAAGGACGAGAGTGGAATAAACGCCGTGGAAATGCGTTCACTAAGAAGAATGGTTGGTAAAACTTTGCGGGATAGAGTAAAGAATGAGGATATTAGGAGAATGAGCGGATGCGAGAAGAGTGTTGTGGATAGAATGCGTGTAAATAAGTTACAATGGTTTGGACATGTTGAGCGAATGCAAGATGAAAGAATGACGAAGAGGATGTATTTGTCTGAAAGAGGAGGTGTGAGGAAGCGCGGACGGCCAAGAACCACGTGGCTTGAGCACGTAGATCAAATCCTTAAGGACGGCCGCGTGTTGAGTAAGAGAAACATGTATGAGAAACTGGATAAATGTGGAGGAAGCGAAAGAAGTTTGTAAGGATAGATCTATATGGCGTTCCGTTCTCTCTGCCTACCCCTCCTGGGATACGGCGTGAGGGTATAGATAGATAGATAGATAGATAGATATTATAATATCAACTTTTTAGGCTGTTGTATCTATTGAAAAAAAAAACTGTAATGAATGAGAATACTGATTTTTCCAGTTGGTCATAATATGTATAACTAAAAATATAGCAATATGAAACAGCAGGGCTACTCTTGACAAAACTAAACACGATCTTAATCTAGTCTTGATCTTGATCGTACGACGCACGAAGTGACTATTGGCCAAAAATACACGCAGACCCATCGCGCGTTAGCGGTGGCGCGGTGTTTTTGACCATAGTCCCTTCGTGCGTCGTATGATTAAGATCAAGACTAGATTAAGATCGTGTTTAGTTTTGTCGAGAGTAGCCCTGCTGATATTAAGAATTTGTGGTCGAATGTTAATGAATGTTGAATTTATAAAATAACTTATAAGTTGAGAAAAAATATTTGAGGATTATTGGCACGCGGACCCAAAAGGTTCGCCACCACTGGACTATCCCATACTTATGTATGTTAATTTGATTTGATTCCGGATTAAACGATCGATTCAGAAGATTTATTTCACCTTTTACTTTACAACCATTATCATTATCCATTTCTTTTTTTAACACGAGCTCCTTTGTTTCTCATTTCTTCCACTGTTTGTTTATTTTGAATGCCTGATATCCAAAATATTTGCATATAGTAGTAAACTCACTGGAAACCCTTTTGATAAAAAATGTTGTATTATAACACTAGTTATTTCCTCCCTTAGGGGGAGAGCAGAGAGACAAGATAATAAGCAATAAACACTATGAACACTTTTATTTACAACTTTAACACTTTTTATATATACATTGAAACCTTCTGAATACCATACTAATAATACCACAATGAAACTTCTACACTGATCCTAGGCTAGTTTGTATGGAGTGTTTCTGTTTATATACCCTTTCAGCAGTAAGGAACAGCTGATCGTAGCCTTGGTGGTGGATGTCACGATGGAGGGAGATGTACCTTGGCCTTGGACTCCGCCTTCCTATTTCCGGTTATATTGTTCTGGAAGGTTCTAGAAGGTTCGGGAACTCTCCATCGATGAGACATCTATCGGCAAATCTGGTGACTAATAGATACTTCCTGTGTTTCGGTAGCGGCTGTTAGTTGTATCCGGCGGGTGATGTTATGTTTACGCCATATAAAAAATACGTGGTGTTACAGTATTTATTATCTTAATTTTATTAATTTGTTGAAAAATGTTGTCTCTTTATATGCCTTCACGGCATATCCGCCACGTAGGGTAGCCAGCAGTAATAAACATGCAAGCTGTCCTCTCTGTGCTGACAAAAAATCGAATCGAATTCCTAACTTTTACAGTACACTCAAAAACTGACGGAAAAGAGTAGGAGACCAATTAATTGTTTATACTGAGCATTTTCCTCACAACAACACTGTACATAGTTGTCTACATATTATTATTGTGTAGCGATGACCTCCTACTAGAGGATTATTCCATTCTCTCACCCCTTTCAGGATCTAACCTAATGAGGTTTGGTTTAGAGATGGCTACATTCAAATTGGGTTTATAAGCCACCTGCGTAGGTCCATGTTGGACATATACAACCTCACCCTTCAGACATTAAGACATTAATGTTTTTAATTATATATTTGCAAATAAGCCGAGATTAGTGCAGGACTCCAATAATTTCTAAACAAGTTTTTGTAAATCTTCTGAAAGGCTAATAACCTAAAAATTTCGTCTAATTAGATACGAGCTTAATTCTTTACATCAAGTAGGATTGAATTGAGAACAAGATATCCTCAATATTTATAAGATTAGATTTTGGATGAGATATTAAAAAGGATGTACCTATTTAGGACATTATTGTATATGTGATATTTTTATGATTTATTTAAAATATTGTAACCAATGTTCAGTAAACAATAAAATAAATAATATTATCGACCGACGATCATTGGTTGTAATCGATGGTAAATAGTAATGATGATGTTGAATGATTTGTTTCTTTGGCACCGTTTCACAATCTTCACAATTTTGTTATTTTTATTTTCATTTTTTATTTTATATTGGCACGGAGAGCATGGTCTACATATTTATTACACGTGGTTAGTTAGCTGACTACCCCACTTGTGGGATGTGTCGTGATGGTATAGTAGTAGTCATCATCATCATCAGCTACTCTACAGCCCGTTATGAGCCTTGGCCTCCTCCAAAATTCGTCTCCATCTCCCGCTATCTTGGCATGTACTTTCCCAACCCCTGATGTCAAAGATGTCAACATAATTCGGTGCCCTATCAATCCAACGGAGTTTGGGTCTACCAACGCTACGTCTACCTTGTTATCTTATATGAAGGATTTTCTTTGACCCTCTTTCATCATTCATTCTCTACACGTGCCCAGCCCATCTCAGTCTTCTAACTTTGATACATTTTATTGAGGCTGTTTACAAAACTTTTTGCCGGGAGCTTTGGTTAACAGACACACAATTAAGTGCCTTTGGAGTAATGTTTTGAGTAAACATCGCTTTACAAATATTCCTATAATATATTTTAATATACCTACCTATATCTTCCAAGTAACCTAATTTTGTATTTACTAAATAATTTATTTAGGCAGATAGATCAATACATAATCATCAAAGTGAAAACAAAATTGAATAGAGCTTATTATTATTATTATTTCTATGTCGAACAAAGTTTATTTAGATATTTAATATAAAGTTTTATAATATTATCGTAGAACCAAAATACATAGAATATTTTATGTACTTTATAACAAGCTCTTAGCCCAGACACGTTCAGGAATAATTTATTATTGAATTGTCAGAAGTAATAAGTGTTAATAACAGATGCAAACTTACTTCATTTCATATCATTTTACCTAAGAAATGCCAGTGAAAGTTTAAAAAAATACTATACCATCATGGCATATCCCACAAGGGGGGCAAGCAGCAAACAAAAAAATAAACATGAAAATGATCACTTAAGTCAGCCTAGAGTCAATTCGTAAGCGTTGGGACGCCTTTCTCACTTCTTCCAATAAGATTTTGCACAATGATCATTTGTGTAAACATGGTTCCCTAATCGATATGTTTGATTGGTTTTGTCATCTGCGCGTTATACCCAAACCCAGCAGGGCTACTCTTGACAAAACTAAACACGATCTTAATCTAGTCTTGATCTTGATCATACGACGCACGAAGGGACTATGGTCAAAAACACCGCGCAACCGCTGACGCGCGATCGGTTTGGGTGTATTTTTGGCCAATAGTCACTTCGTGCGTCGTATGATCAAGATCAAGACTAGATTAAGATCGTGTTTAGTTTTGTCAAGAGTAACCCTGCTGTTCAACAATTTATTATTTATTTATCGTGTCGAAGCCCAGAAAAATCAATCAAACCGATCTCTAGTACTGTGCAAAACGTACAGCACGTTGCGTTGAGATGCGTCAAAAATATCCTCCATAGTGCATGCGACAGGGCACAATAAACACTCCAATAAATTAGTGTGGCATGTTCTGTGCTGCACCAAAGTCACACGCTCCAAAATCGTCCTATAGGAAGCCCCATCGTTCCCTATTCTCTCGGCAGTTTCCTAAACTGGGTTTCAATTGGGCGGAGGATCTGTAAATATGCGTACCTTTCGTAGCTCAAGAACACCTTAGTGCATGAGACGATCTAAGCTATGGGACATTGAAAACCCTGAATCGGCTAAAATCTTGTGTTAAACAAATAAAAAAAAATAGTTAATATTCTAAAAATTGGTTGATGACTGTTTGAACTTGTGACTTAATGATAGTTTTAGTTAATTCTACTCAATATTTTATATACAGATAAATATGATTTATAGTTATACATAGAGAACCACAATGAAACATTTTAAAAGCTAATATCAGCAGCAAAAGTTACTACATAGTATACCTATATTATTATTACCTACTGCTATGCTAGTAGTTGGATAATCCCTGGATATTGTCTGACCTCAGTCGGACACAGACAAACAACAACAATAACAAAAATATTTAGGTATTATAAAGGAGTAAAACTCATGGTACAGTAACTACCATGATTGTCGGCCGGCGTGGCACGGAGGTTACGCTATTGCATTTGAGTCACGAGGTCTCGGGTTCGATTCCCGGCTAGAGCAAACTGAAGAATGATCTCTATCAAATTGTCCTGGGTCTGGGTGGAGTCGGTGGACATTAACGGTTGTATTTAATTTTGGGGAGGATTTTGTCGGGGATAGCCCTTCAGGCGAACCTTGAGCCCTTCCTTGAGAAGAATTTGCATGAAAAGTATGGATGACATGGGAATTGACATTCCTGCAACATCCATGGGTGAGGGAGGGTGCAACCCTTAATGTGTGTCCTGTGTCTGGGTGTTACATGTATTTATGTGTTTAGTGCATTGTATATATATATGTATCGTCACGTTAGTGCCCATAATAATAATAATAATTAGACAACTTTTTTAAGATGCGTCGTTTTACGGAAAAACCACCGCAAGGGCCTATTCAAGAATCATAACACCTCCTGAACAATAGGGTTTTTAACCTCGCCTTGAACACCTCCACACTCTCCAGTTCCGCAAATCATAGGGAATCTTGTTCCGTAATACAAGGTCCACATATATTAGTTTGGGACTAGCTCGATCTGTGTGAACTATCTATGCATGTTATATTATGCATGTTATCACTCATCACTCATACACAATTGAGATTTGGAATAATACATACATGAGTAGATCTTTTTCCCTTTGTCCTAGTCGTGTTCAGAGCCTGATAAAAGTGATCGGTGGCGCATTAAAACCAAATCTAAAGACTTGGTTATGATTGTGTTCTATTTAATATATCACCCCCACATCTAAGACGAGAAGAAGCTTTTCAAAAAGAAGCTTGGAATGTTTAGTCCAACCATAATCTACTTATCCATCCAGATATGGATAATCCTCCACCAAACCGCCTAATATCACGACGTTCTTACTTGAAAGCTTAAAGCTAAAGAGAGTACTGAAGATAGCTGGAGAGAATTTCGGACATTATCGTCAGTAAGAAACCAAAACCTTGTACCAGATCTAACAAAAGAAGTTCCTGGGTTTACACTTTCCAGGAAAATATGATCAAACAGTTGATTAATTTATTATTTTTCATTTTAAATTATGAAAATATTAACAGGATATTTGTTCATTTTCCTAAATAAAATCTTAGGCAATTGAATCGAACGTTTTTTTTTCGTGTAAATGAACGGCGTAAACCGAAGCCACGAAAACCGAAGTGATCAAAAATGATAGCGTAATGTAAACTCAGTACTGCTATGTGGTAAGAGAAATTCAAATGAATATTTGGAATTCGTAAAAATTGTTTTCTGTAAAACGCTTTGTATGAAATAATGTATTTTATATATTTTTTCTGTAACTGTTTTTAAAATATGTTCTTTGTCATTCTAAAGCAATTCTCTGAAATGGGGTAGCCAGCGGTTATTTTGTGTGTAGAAACATATAAAACAGTCTAGACTACTAAATAATATAACTGAAATATATGAATATCTTTTCTCTTCTTTGGCCCATGTTTATCTTTTGCTGCATAAAGGACTTTTCATTAGCATTATAAACGTGCAGTTCGTCATCACGATACAATAAAAAAAAAACTTAAACCATCCAGAATTGGGGACACACCTCATCGCTGAATCAAAAAAAAAAAATATTCGCGATGTTAAACAAATACATGCCTTTTAAATGACATTCAAAAACTTACAGAAATGAGCGGGATACTCATTCCGTGGAGCACCCGGTAAATAATTGGTCTCCCGCTCTTCTCCGTAAGTTTTCGAGTGTCCTGTAAAAGGCAGGTGTTCGAAAAAATTGAGACATTTCACATCTTAAATTCAGCTATGAGATTTGCCACCCATACTGAATGTATTGATTTTGTATTGGCACGGAGAAGACAGCTTGCATATTTATTATATGCAGCTGATCTGATGGCTTCCCCACTTGTGGGATATGCCGTGATGGTATTGTAGTAGTAGTAGTAGTAGTACTTATTCTTTGCCAGAAACTAATTAATAATATCTTTAATTAATTTACTTATTTAATTTTTATAAAAAGATTAATTTTAAATGGATTTAATTTCGTTTTATGGTGGAATAAACAAATCCATATAAAAGTTAATAGTTATATTCGAAATATTATGGTGAAATTAAACGTAAATAATCGTTATAAAATAAAATTTAATAGAATATAAAACACTAGTGTAAGATGTCTTGACAGCTGAGCTTATTCCGACCATAGAGCATTAATCCTTTTATATTGTGAAATTTCAAGACGTGCTGCTTGTGTACGAGTACCTACTTTGTGCTTATTTATTTCAGCGAGTATTCTGAAAGCATTTTTATTAGACAATTTCATGGAAAAGTTTATTTTTGTCAAGGCGTATTAAAGGAGAAATTTTTCAATAAAATTCATATGAAAAAATTGGAAAAAATAACCTATTATATTCTCAATAAATACATTTTTACGAGACACAATTCTCGAAATATCTTTCGAAACTTTATACTTAAGATCTGCTTTCTATTGGACATTAATAATAGAAGCCTACTTGATACATCTTTTAGAAAATATATTTTAGTTTGCAATATCTCAAACACACACTTTTTAATTCAGTTAGACTTTATATTTGTTTTGGTGCTAACACTGTGGATGCACATTTTTAATTAAATAAAATACAATCAAAGCACAGTTATCTTTCCCCTTAGTTTGATTCTTCCAATCTGTACTTGAAGACATCTTCAGGGATACTAACCTGGGGTCAGATTTGTTGCTATCGGATAGTGCTGATTGTCCCACCCCTTAACCTAGGATGGTCAAAAAATATTAGTTCTCATGTTATCCAGTCGGTCTAGAGCAAATTTTTTTTTTTTTGCCAAAAATTGACTCGAGGTTGACCTTATGTACTTTTCTCTACAAACCCACTCAAAAATTAATGACCTTGATGTTATCTCGGTGGATAATCGGTTTATACATTAAAAAGAGACCCACCTCACACCCGGATAGTCGGATAGGAGTCGTTAACTTCTACTTATCCGCACATTCAAACCATGATTGTCCTCATGAGTGGTCTATTGGGCTGACCTGAAGAGCCAGCCGGCCAATACCGCTGCCGAGGGAATCTTATATATCACTTCTCTCTTCAATGACTCTTTTGGAAACGGTGCAAAGAGTCAAAGCAAAAATCGCAGTAGAATTAATTTTACCAATAAATAAACCAGCCAAGTTCCCATTCTCACCAATCCATAGTGAACTTAGCAGAAAAAAACATAGAAAGCAAACAAAATATAGCATCGTGTCGATATCATATTGTTTGTTTGCGGTTAATGTGCATTGAAAAGTTGAGCTTTGAATACATGTTAAAAGTTTTAGTCGTATGTATTCCGATTTTGTTTCTTGTTTATGAAACTGCAAAACCAGTGACGTATCTAGTTGGCGTTTTAGTTGTCAAACTGGGTAAGCGCGCCCTCAATACAAATTTATTAAAAAATACCTATAAAATGTATGAATAAAATCTTACATTCTTCATAATAATATGATGACAATAAAACACTACTTTTATAATAACTTAAGTAATAATTCGTTGAGCAACCGGCAAAGAATTAGTCTTCAACTCTTTTCCGTAAGTTTTCGAGTGTCCTGTTAATGACGAGCGTTCGAAAAAATTAAGACATTTTACATCTTAAATACAGCGATGAGGTTTGCCGCCCATCCTGAATGTCTTATTTTTCTCACGGAGAAGACAGCTTGCATGTTTATTACTTTCAGATGATCCACTGACTACCCTCGTGTGAGATATACCGTGATGATATAAATAGATAATATCCGTAAAATAGAACTCCATATTACTTTATATAACGGTCACCCATCCACGTACTGACCGCTCCCAATATTGGTCAATTTCTGTTTAGCGTATTCTTCATACAAATGACGGCGTACTAGTAACGTAATGAGCGAGACAGAAATATTCCACAAATAAGCCCTTCTTGCAACTACATGTGCAAGCGAGACAAATGCTATTATGTAATTTCTTCCTTTGTTTTATTCCTAGTACAGTTACACCAAAGCAAGCCAAACGCTGATGTTGTCATATTATCTCACTTGCACAGGTTCACAAGAAAATTGAAATACTCCGATCATTATTGCGTAAATAACAATCATCTCTCTATTATACTTAAACTAAAACAGCTCAATAAAAGGCGGCTTTTGGGCTTCTATGGAAGACGCTCCACTGTACCTAATCTGCTGTTTACTGGGCTGTGGTCACAAATGTTTGTTACAGTTAATCCTAGTTCATAGTACAAACTAAAGCAGAAACTATAAGTTTGGAAATGTGGTATCGAGTAGAAGAGATAACTTTAAAAATGAATAGCAAATACCAAGGTCTACCTATATTTTAAATCAAGCTGCAATTGATGTAGGTACCTATATTTAAAAATGTTTTTATATTTTTCTGAATAATTGAAGATTAATGAAAAATATTCTAAATAGTCAAATTGAAAATAAAAGATAAATAAAAAAGATATTTTAAGTATGTAATAAACAATATACTATCAGGTTCGAAGAGTTAAATAAAACATTTCCTTCGTGCACTCACTGTGCAAAGATATCTGTTAATTTCATTATATACAGAGTAAATCGTTTTCAATAATATTACAAGAAAGCGAATCTTTTCATTTGTATTCTATTGTGAATCAAAGGTCAGGCAAAGTAAATAAACCGTTTACATTTTGGTCAGACCCATAATAAGACGTACATAATAAATGTATGTATATATCTAGCACCAACAATTGAGTATTTCATTAAAAGTAAAAGGGTTCAATAGTATGAATGTACTTCTGTTGCTGTTGAAGCCTTAAAGATTTCATTATCTTGCGAGTGGCTGAAATTATAAGAATTCAGGAATTCAAGCATTTTCTTAGGAACTCAGTATATCAAGTTTTTTTTAATGTTATTATACCTGATTTTATTTAATTATTAATTATTATGTTAATTTATTCATTTGTTCATTTATTCATTTACCTATTCATTTATTCATTTACCTATTCATTTATTCGTTTATTCGTTTATTCATTTATTCATTTATTCATTTATTCATTATTTCATTTATTCATTTATTCGTTTATTCATTTATTCATTATTTCATTTATTCATTTATTCGTTTGTTCGTTTATTTGTTTATTCGTTTATTCATTTATTCATTTGTTATTTATTTATTAATTTTTTTATTGTGATTTTTTTATGATGTATTAATCCTTGTTAATTGTTTGTATGTTGCTGTTGTTTTATACACGCAGCACGCCTCGATACAGGGCCACCTAGTGAGGCTGCTGCAACTTAATTGTAGCCATATTGGTGATAAATTATCTCAACATTTGTACATTGTTATTGATTGATTGAAAAAAGTATTATTCTTTTATTTTTTTATTTAGATAATAACTTTTTATTCCGTTCAATCTTTGTATAATGTTACATTGCGTAAACGAGGTCATCCTGTCGAAATTTCTGATTAGTTTAGTAAATCAAAGAAAAAGTTTAATATTCCTTACATTTATTACTGAATGGTCGAACTTGTAACTTATGTAAATGTCGGTAGCCTGGAGGTCGAGTCTCGGCCTCACGAACAAGGGGTCCGGGGTTCGATCCCGGGTGCCGGCAAACTCCCCTTTCACGACACAAGTTTTTAGTAGCTTACTGTGAAAGGTGTATAAGTTTCTATTTGGGCTTATAACAAAACCCAGATATATCTTCTTTTTTTAATGTTTATTATTATATTCAAATAGTTTATTTACATACAGGTAAATAAATAATTCTAATACATAAAAAAACCACATTAAAATGTTCTAAAAGTTCATTCACTGTGTCGGTGTTTAGATAGTAGAATTACATAATGAAATAAATAAAACAAAAATATCAATCTGATTGACAATGTCCTAACAAGACGAAAGACGTCTCTCTCGTAAATAATTCGAATAGTAGAATAAAGCATTTGTTTTATTTACATTCTTAAAGCTTTTTTAATTGAAAAAGTACTCTATAAAAAGGAAATACTTCAATTTTGAGATCAGTTTATTGTATTTTAACCTTTTCACATTAGAAGACTATGTAAAACTTTGCTTAAACATATAGAGATGGTCTAATAAATGTTAGGATTGAAAACACTTGTATCGGGTGTCTCAGCAAGAGTGCACTTTTTAAAGTTAGTGTAATTTTTTTCTCGTGCAAGTGGCAACACTGAAATTTGGCAGTTGTCACCAAATATTAAAAATGGTCAGTTTAACAAAAGAACAACCCGTTATAATTTTGAAAAAATATTACAAAAATGGGGAAAGTTACGCTGAGACTGCTTGAAAACTCTTTGGAACTTTAGAAATTTTAACATCAATAACATAAAATTGACTAACGAAATTCTGATGTCAACTGGCCACTAAGATCATGCGAATTAACGCCGTGCGATTTTCTTCATTGAGGTTTTGTGAAACTTCGAATTTATGCGAATAAACCAGAAACAATTTCTGAGCTCAAATCCGAGATCCAACTCGTCATCGGTGAAATATGTACAACCACATCTCTGTGAGAGAGTCATGGAAAATTTCATGAAAAGAGTATTGGCCTGTTCTCAGAGCTGTGGGGGTCATTTGCCGGATTTTTGATTTCATACTACATCGAAACATGTCTTCTTTACTATGTACCAACAAAAATATTCATTTATTTATACATTCAACGGCATAAAAGCCTTTCATTACAATAACTCATGTACAAGTAATACAAATAATTTCCTTACACAAATATAAAACAACAACTAGATAGTCAGCAAAAAAAAACATTATCAGAAAGTGAATAACATAATTGCAAATACGAGTATAACAATAATAATGAAGTCAATATAGCAAACCGTGTTTACAGATAAATATAAATAAAAATTGAATAAAAACAATAATTATGCTTAGCAAATAAAATACAATAAAAGTGTAGAAATTTAAATCAATTAAAAATAATAAATAAATGAGTTGATCAAAAACAATAGATTAATGAGAAACATCAAATTAAAAATATAAGTTAATATAAAATTTATTTAAATCATGTTAAAAACAGTATCATCTTCTTCCTGGCACTGTCCCAACTTATTGCCGCTGAAGGCTGTTGGGGTCGGCTCTTCTAGTTCTGAGGTTATACGTTCTTCTGTTTCCTATATCCTCTTCATCCAGACCATTTCTCCGCAGGATTTTATTGCATTGTGTCATCCAGGTATTCTTTGGTCTCCCTCTTGATGGATGTCGAGGGAGATTTACTGACGTAGCTTTGTTTACAGTATGTTCAGGTGGTCTCCGCCTTATGTGCCCATACCATCTTAGTTGCCTCTCTTCTAGTTTGTTATTTATGTCCGTCACACCCATGCTACCACGAATGCGTGAACTTCTTATCTTATCTTTTAATGATAAGCCTGCTGACCACCTGAGCATTCGCATCTCTGTGAATGCTCAGAGATGCGAATGCTCATTATTTGATTAACTTTATTATAATGTTAAAAACAGTATAAGTAACAAAGTTAATCAAATAAAATATGTATACAAAAAAACCATAATCAATAGGCATTACTAATTTTTTTTTTATTACCGGCAATCCACCCGTAACGAGTATAGATAAATATCACAACTCTCTCAATAAATAAGTGTTTTTATTATTTTGAAAATGATAAAGTGCACTCTTATTGAGACACCCTTTCGTACTGGCAGTCCGATTAGCTATGTAGTTACGACGCAAGTATCATTGCTATTATATTTACTTTAGCCGACCTAATAAAAACTCTTGCTTATGGATTATCTCTTAAAAGCTTAGTGGCTCATGCCACTCTGAAAAAGGTTTAAAGTGTATATCAAGAACTTCACTTTATACATATTATTTTACTATGAGTGTTTAACGTAGTTTTCGCATTTTGATGGATATTTCACACCTGCGTGAGTGAAGATATTAAGAATAGGTAATAATAACTCAACGGATGTCTTATTTGCACAACCAACAGACTGTGCCGACTCCCTATAGTAAGATATGTACAGGAAAGGTTTCCTGATGCTTACGAATTGGTTTAGGTTGGTTTAGTTTCATTTAACAATGGTAAAACGCTGCGTGATAGAGTGAAGAATGAGGATATTAGAAGAATGAGCGGATGCAAGAAGAGTGTTGTGGACAGAATATGCGCGTGAATAAACTACGGTGGTTTGGGCATGTTGAACGAATGAACGAGGTAAGAATGACAAAGAGGATATACTTATCTGAAAGAAAGGGTGTGAGGAAACGCGGGCGTCCGAGAACCACGTGGCTTGATCACGTGGATCAAATTCTCAAGGACGGCCGCGTGTTGAGTAAGAGGAACCGACGTGCGTGTATGAGGAACTGTATGAATGTGGAGGAAGCGAAGGAAGTGTGTAAAGATAGATCTGTTTGGCGTTCCGTTCTCTCTGCCTACCCCACTTGGGACACGGCGTGAGGGTATAGTATAGTATAACAATGGTACTTTTACCAAGGTCTCGCACGGTTTGAAACCGGAATAAAAATAAGAACAACCATCCATCCATCCCATCACGACTTCTCCCACAAGTGAGGTAGCCAGTGGACTTACTGCTTTTCATTAACATGCAAGTAATTCTCTCCGTGTCAATGAATGTTAAGACATTCAGGATAGGTAGCATCCCTCATCGCTGAATTGAAGGTGTCAAATGCCTTAACATGTGAAGTTTTATGAATTCCTGCCTTTTACGGGGCACTCGAAAACTTACAGAAAAGAGAGAGAGAGAGATCTCTTTTATACCCAAGACTTCGAATAAAATAATGGTTTTGAAACAGTTATTCTTGGGATTGGTCAACAACCAGGGGCAAGGTGTACTTAAACTATCTATCTATCTATCTATACAGCCACTTCTGTCCACTGCTGAACATAGGCCTCCCTCATATTTCTCCAGGCAGCTCTATCTTGTGCCTTCTGAATCCAATCACCAGCAATCCTCTTTACGTCATCTGACCATCTAGTGGGCGGTCTCCCTCTACTTCTCTTATCTTCTCGAGGTCTCCACTCCACTACCCTCTTTGTCCATCTTTGATCGGTGAATCTAGCGACATGTCCCGCCCACGCCCACTTCAGTTTTGTAATTCTTTCAACAACGTCAGTAACTCCGGATCTTCTGCGAATTTCTGTGTTGCGTATTCTGTCTGACAGTCTTATGTGGAGCATGTCCCTTTCATGTTTGCGCTGTGCCACTCGGAGCTTCCTGACGGCCGCTTTTGTGAGCGTAAGCGTTTCTGCACCATAGGTCATGACGGGTAGCACGCACTGATCGTATAATTTGCTTTTCAAACATTGGGGGATGTCGCTAGTGAAAAACTTCTTCAGGTTACCGTAGGCTGCCCACCCAAGACATATTCTTCTCTGCAGCTCTACGGTTTGGTTATCTCGTGAGAGTGTAATGCTATGTACTTAAACTAGTGTTGTGGAATTCTTAAGAAATAATTTTTGGAGAAATTTACCGAGAAAATTGTCGGTAAATTTCTCGAAATAGAGAATTTTCCGAGATTTTTTTTTCTTTTTTATTTAACAGCATAATAATAATAAATACTTTATTCAATCAATCAATTACAATGTACAAATGTATAGACAATTTATCACCAATTCGGCTACAATTAATTATGGAAACAAAAAATGCTGGGTACCTAGGTACATAGAAAAAAGTGCTAATAACTGGTGAAAAATCTTGATGTTTGACACCCCACATGCCCATATTTAAGTTAAAAAAAAATTGGAGGTACATACATGGAAAAAAAGTGTTAATAACCTCTGATTTGGGCCTTAATAAGCTCCACAAATTTTTTGGATCAATCAGGTTGGCTGCGAAGTAAACTGGGCGAAAAGTCATAATACCACTTAGAAAAATTATGGAGAGAAATTTCTCTTCCATCAGAGGAGAAATTCTCGGTGAAATTTCTCGTTCTCGAGAATTTTTTTGGAGAATTTTCTCTTCTCACATCACTAACTTAAAATTACCTAAGTCATTGGCATCGGGACACCTATCCTATTAAAGGGAGTTTCCACGATCTGTGGGTTATGCAGGTGAGGTGTCCGTTGAATAGTATTCTTAATATTATTTTTATATTTATTACAATCATACTCATCCCGCAAGGGATGCAAGGTCCCTTGACCTTCATTTAAAAAAATAATCATACTCATCCTATGCCTCTAAATCGTCATTTTTTTCTACTTATATAAATCTTATATACTTAACTATTATTTTTACTATCGGTTTTCCAATTATACTATTACTGACTTACAACAGAGTATATGTAAGTGGACCCTTCTTCTTCTCCTCTTTGTTATTATTATTATACAAGGAGAAAGGAAAATACTTGTACCCTTCTTATATCAGCAGGAATAAAATCGCCTAATCGAAATTACACCGCATGATTAGCTATCGGCTTATTGTCAAGTAATAATATATTTGTTATACCTACATACATGCAATGCATGGAGAAGTATTATATTTCTACCCTTATCCTTACGAGGTTGCGGTAAATTTACCGACGACTTGTTTGCGAAAAGTTAATATTATAGATTCGTACTAATGAATCATTTGTACCTACTATCTCTGGTCCTAGTCTGATAGTACGTACTAATGATTCGTTGTGAAATATCGTTAGTATTTTTCTCAGCTTAATTTTACAACATCTTTGAATTTTACAACGGTGGATATTCCATACGAAATGTTTGATATTCCATATACGAACAATAATTTTTATTAGTTCAGAAGAGATTGCCTTTGGGGACCATGCATCTACCTTTTCAAATTGATTACTCATTTTTTAATATAATATAAAATTTAATAAAAAAAATGTAATTTAGAGGGCGCTTTGAATTAATTATTAGAAATTATGAAAAAAGGTTTTAAATAATGAAAATATCTCTCTCGTCTCTTTTAAATTCTGTTCAGGGATGTACAGTTTTAATTCTCTTTGGATTTAAATTACATTGTTATAGTAAATTGCTTCTAATTAGGAAGAGGGAGATTTTTCCCACCCCCCGAATTCCCTAGAACCCCGTAGATTTCCGGAAAAACGATCGTACCAACTTACGTTGATTCAAAGGCATTAAGGTACATTTGGGCATATTATAGGTATATATTTAAAAGTTAGGTCGCGTTTGCAGTAAATCAAATTTAATTGGACTAGTATTTCTTTTCGTCCATAAGATTCCTCTTTCATCTTAAATATTTCATCATCAAGTAAAACTTCTTTCATAATCTACATACATAAACAATTCACACAGATCGAGCTAGTCCTAAACTGAGATGAATCTTGTATTATGGGTACTAACGCGACGATACACACATATACATGTAACACCCAGACCCAGGACAATTTGAAAAAGGTCATTCTTCACTTTACCCTGGCCGGGAATCGAACCCGGGACCTCGTGACTCAAAGGCAAGAGCGTTACCTCCGCGCCACACCGGCCGACAACTGTTTAATCTACAGTTTAATTCGTAATAAGTAATAAAATAGAATTGTGAAGTGCTTGTTAATATTTTTTTTTACTTTTATTTTTCAAATATATTTTGGTGTTTACATACATTTTGGAAGTGTAAATGTATTTGTACGAATGGGTTGTATTGTGTGTGCGAGATTGTGACTTTTTCTATGTTTATTTCGTATGTTTTTGCTGAGGTGCGCGCTGTTTGGATGTAAGACTGTTGGAATGTTATTATTGCTTACATATTTGTATTTTAACATGTCTTTCATCTGTTGTTTACCATATTAAATAAATTAAATATATAAAAAAACAAAATCATTTCGTAATTATTGTGTAAATGCACACGTAGTAGAATTCCATAAGTATTGTGAATTGTCACTATTATAAGGTCATAATCAATATCTTTGATATATTTGATAAGTTTAAAGGCGTCTCTCTCACTTTTTAAATATATTAATTAATTTATATCATCACAACGACTCCCAAAACTGGTGTAGTCAGCGAACTAATTGCGTGTAGGGAACATATAATGCATTATTCATAAGACAGCTATTAAAGTCATTTTCCCCTTTTATAGTTATATTTTTCTCCTTCCACAAAAGAAGGCGTAATGTGAAACTTCAGCACATTTTAAAGGGACATATTGATTTAATACTCAAAGAATATCTTCTTTTCAACACTCATTTTTGTATGAGAAATCACCATAATATAATTCAACAGTTGGAACGCTCACGTCAGACAACTTCACACTTTGAAATAATATAATAAATAAATGTCAAATTGAATTAAGTATAAGGTATATCTCGATCCAGATGATTGGAAGGCGAGTGTATGTATTCGTATTGTTCCTTCTTTGTCCGTTTCCGGTAAAGTATATATAGTATTATATCCGGTATGTGACAGGCACATAGCAACGCAGAGACAATTTGCCGCGGGGGATGAAAATATTTACCGAATGTTTACCGTCAATAAAATACCGAATCATTATATCGCAAACTTTTAACAGATCACTGAAGAGAGACTCACCTCACACCTAGATATCTCAGTAGGCCTAGTCAAAACACATTTAAGCGTTACGTTTCCGTTTCGTTTTCGTTCGAATGTTGACGACGTTGCGAGAACGCGTCAATTTTCGTAGCTAAAATACACAAGTAGCAACGAAAATTGACACGTTCTCGCAACGTCGTCTACATTTGAACGAAAACGTAACGCTAAAATGTGTTTTGACTAGGCCCACAGAAGTCTTAGATCCCTATTTATTCACTCATTTATCTATTCAAATACAAAATGAGATCCTCATAAACAACCCCCTACCTCTCTAATAATAGATAGTACTAATTTGGATACCTGTTTATTTATATAGGTATATGATTGTGAATATAAAGATTTCTTTCTGCTTCTTCCGCTTGGAACACGGCGTGAGGGTGTAGAAAAGAAAGGAATTTCTCAAGATTATGTTAACGCATCAAAACTTCAATTATTTTTTTTATTATTTATGGAGATATATAGAGTTTTACCTGGAGCATAAGAATCCAGTGGAATTTTGTTGTTTTTTTTAAGCACAACATTAATTATTTGCATTTTTCGTACGCGTTTGACATATCACAAGTACTAGGTACTGATTTTTATAGGTACGTATTACTGATTTTTTGGTTTAGTTAAAGTTAGTCTTGAAGCGTTTGAAATGTGGATCCACCGTAGAATGCTAAGAATATCCTGGACCGATATGATAACGAACATTGATGTTTTACGTAGAGCCAATGTAAATAGAGAATTGTTCACCACTGTTAAACTCCGTAAAGTATCATATTTTGGCCATGTAATGAGAGGTAACAAGTACACTATACTCCAGCTCGTCATGAAGGGGAAGATCGAGGGCCGCAGAGGGGTTGGCAGAAGACAGCTCTCCTGGCTTCGAAACATTCGACAGTGGACCGGTGTCAGAACCGTAGAGGAGCTGTTTCGCGCCGCCCAGGACAGGGAAGCTTTCTCTCAAATGGTCGTCAACGTCGGGGGGACCCGGCAAGATACATGAAGAAGAAGAAAGTTAGTCTGGTGTTATTTTATGCAAAAGCGCATTTATTGAGAATTATTTCACTGTCATATAATTTATAAGTAGGAAATTCATTAATTAAATTTTGATGCGTTCACCTTTTCTGGAGTTTTATCAAAAGTAAATATGGACTTTTTTCATCGCCTGAATCACAGACGGTGAACTGTAGTTGGCATATTTCAATAGCTTATTTATCCATAATCCCTCACATAGCGGGTCACTTCGAGGGAATTATTTCCAAGACCTCAACTCGCATAATCTCTCTACTACTTACAGAGATATTTAGGTGATACTAACTAATTCACTGCTACCTATTCTGTATGTATCGTCATCTACATAGCTTCAGGCACTTTTGAGGATTTAATCTACATCGTAGCTGTTCATATTATTATCAATGTTTAATTAAATCTCTTGGGAAATATGCAAAGGGAAATATTTAATCGCAAATATGCAAAGGGAAATATTTAATCTCATAAATATTGTAAAAATTAAGTAACATATTTTATTTTATTTCCCACAATAAAATATGATAATGAATTTCTGTAACTTTTTTAATGGTTTTCAGGGTTACTCGCGATACAATCTAATTACGATCTAAATTTTTTCTTGATCTTAAACCATACGATGTGCGAAGGGGCTATAGTAAAAAATACGTGCAAGTCAATCCTGCGGTAGTTGAGAATAATCGTTTTTAACATTTACGTGAGTATTATGGTTGAATTATTTAACATAATCCCTAGAATGTACAAGACATTCTTTACGGCTTACGCCTTGATTACATAGTTACAAACAATAATTGCACAACACCACCATCGCATCGTATCAAATTAAAACTCAAAACAAAAATAAAATATTACTGCATCACTTCAAATTATAAACATAAAAATTAAACACATTGTGTCACATAAACCATAGAATAAAATTACAACATATCAACAGCATCATGTCAAATCACCAAAAAAAAAAACTGTATCATATCTAACCATAAAATAAAGCTACAATACACTGCATCACATCTAATTTGAAAATAAAAATAAAACACACTGTACTATACTATACTATACTATACCCTCACGCCGTGTCCCAAGTGGGGTAGGCAGAGAGAACGGAACGCCAAACAGATCTGTCATGTCAAATTATAGAATAAAATTACAGCACATTCATCATGTCAAATCATAAAATAAAAATAAAACATATTGAATCATATCAAACTATAAAATAAAATTACAGCACACCGCACACCACATAAAATTACAAAATAAAAAACAAAACACATCGTACCATATCAAATTATAAAATAAAATTATAACATTCCTACTGCATCATATCAAATCATAAAATAAAAACAAAACACATTGCATCATATAAAATTACAAATTAAAACCAAAACATATCGTATCATGTCAAATTACAATACAAAGACAAGATTAACTAAATGGGAAGAGTAGGCAAAAAAGGACAAAGTATTTATAAGATATATAATTAGAAGACATATCTTATAAAAATTGATAAACATCATAACAATAGTAATGTATACAATAATGTCTGTTGACCACAACCAAATTTGCTCTAATGCAAGCAAAATATTATATAATATGCCTATCTCGTGAATGCGGAAGAGTTCGGACGTGACAGGATTCGAATTTCAAGTATCCGGATAATAGATCGAAGACTATTGAAATATGAAATAAGTCCTTAGTTTTTAGAGAACATAAACTTATAGAAAGTATTGGTTCGACTATCCATCCATCCCATTACAGCATCTGCCACAAGCGGGGTAGCCAGCAGAACAACCCTCTGTTATAAATATGTCAGTTGTACGCAATAAACATGCAAGTCATCGTCTCCGTGCTAGTAAAATTTAAAACATTCAGAATACGCAACATACTTCATCGCTGTACCAATTTTGTTAAATGTTTAAATACGTGATGTTTTACGAACAGGAAACACGAAAATTTTCATAAAAGAGCAGGAGACCTATTCTTTTCCGGAGATTCCATGGGATAGAAAATAATGATATTCAACTTGTTTTTTCCGTGAAACACCCAGCAAAGAATTGGTTTCCCACTCTCTTTTGTAAATTATCGAGTGGCCTGTTAAAGGCGAGTGTTCGAAAAATTAAACATATGTTTCATTTTCAAAACAGGGTGGGTAGCAAAAATCATCAGAGAAGGAATGGAGAGCTTGCATAATTATAACATGCAGCTGGTCTGCTGGCTACCCTACGTGTGGGATAAACCGCGATAGTGTAGTAGTAGTAATCTAGTAGTAAACTAGAACTAGTTCAAATTATTTTATTTGAACGACTCTTCGACGATATAACAAATATAATAAAGTATCGCCTATATTTTTTGCTCATACTTAACGCTCTAATAATCATCTGAAATATACTGAAAATAATATAAAGATATTCTGGAAATAATAAAATTCTCCTTTTAACTTCAAATATATTGAAGTCATTTTTTATAATACTAATGGAGAAATCACTCTCTTGCGAATTGAGTTAGAATCTTATTCCTCGCTCCATTTACTCAATTTTCACTGTTATCACTTATTGATGTAAACTGTCTTGTAAAAAAATATCTACATAAAATAATAATTTGTAAAAAGTCAAATAATGTGAAATTTTATATAGATAATAGCGTGGTTAGATGGAAGAAATCACTTGATAGTGAAAATCTCGCCACTGCATATCGTCCTAGTATTTTAAATTTTGTATTGTTATTATTTGCTATTTTAAATTTTGTATTGTTTTGTTATCACTATATAATGATGATATATAATGATGATATGCAAAAAGAATAAATAAATTCCGATGGTTTAAGGCACAGAAGACACATGTCTACATTTGACAATTTAGATTCAACAGGTTTTACAACAAGATTAAGATTCTCAATTAATTAACTAATTTTAAATTAAAATGAATTAAAAAAAGCACTGTACTTAGTTATCTTCCAAGTGACTTTATTGATTTTGCTTTCTAGTGTTCGGAGACCCTCGACTCCATCATCAGGCGATAACTTATTTCTAATCGCCTGATGATGGAGTCGAGAGTCTCCGAATACTAACTAGTAAGCGAAGTAAATAAAGTCACTTGGAAAATATCTATATACTGTGTTTTTTTTTTCAATTCAATGAGTGCATGCAATGCTAAGATTGCATACAATGTGTGCATGCAATGCCATCACGATTGCAGTGCGCCTGCGCATGTCCCTTCGCCTGTCTTTCAATCAGGACCGTATTGGAACATCATAAATCAAAATCAAAAATGTAACGTAAAAATTAATAACATTTTTAATAACGGCATTTCAATATACTGTAGGTACATAATACAATACATAAGTAGCAGTCCATCTTTCTTCCTCTTCCCACCTGTTGCTATGGTAACAACAGACTGAGCAAATATAAATACCCACACTTTATACCTAGACAGGCATTAGCGGTTCTTCCCTAGAAGCGTTGATGTGGCTCAGTCCTTTTATTCTGTACCTTAAAGGATAAACCACGGGAGTCACATTACAATAAATGTGCAGGAGAGGCAATTATATGAATTTTCAAGTTTCAAAACATCATAACTGTCATATCCCGTGGAGCACCCGGTAAAGAATTGGTCTCCCACTCTTCTCCTTAAGTTTTCGAGTGTCCTGTAAAAGGCAGGTGTTCGAAAAAATTAAGACATTGTACATCTTAAATTCAGCGATGAAGTTTGCCACTCATCCTGAATGTCTTGATTTTATATTGGCACGAAGAGGACAGCTTGCATGTTTCTTACATGCGGTTGGTCTGCTGGCTGCCCCACTTGTGGGATATGCCGTGATGGTATAGTAGTAGTAGTAATAACTGTCATAATATTTGGAATAATTTCATTCTGTAAAAAAATATCTTCATTTGATAGGCTATATTTTACAGTTTAATAATAAAAATAATTATTTTATTGATAATTATAGATAAAATGGACTTCCGTGTTTTATCCTCTTAACGATATCTGCACATACATTTGTGGCACCGACTTGAAGTAATTGTTTTAAATAGTTAGTATAAACAACGCATGTTGGACTCCTGTGATTTTGGCACTAACAAAATTTTCTATGATTTTTTTCTCCCTGATAGAATATTATAACGTATGTGGGACTTCCGTTGATTTTCCATTAACATTAAATGGACTTCATATATTTATTACAAATGAAAAATCATATAATCCAACAACTTTGGACTACAGTATTTTACCCACTAACATAACGTTTTGTCACCAATATATTTGCATTGTTAACTCAAAAGTGGTAAAAAGTGGACTCCCGTGGTTTATCCTCTAAGGTACAGTATTAATTCCATATGTGAGAGATATAAAGGGCACGTCACATTGAAATTGAGAAAATAGCGAATATTATCTTTTTCACTAGTGAATTGAAAAAAAAACACTATTTTGCTAATTACTTCCAAGTGACTTTATAAATTACGTTTATTCACAGACTCTCGACTCTATTTTCAGGCGATTATAAGAAAAGTTATTTTTTTTCACTTTTCTCTCCGAATACTAGTAAACGTAAATAATTAAGTCACTTGGAAGTACCTAACCTAAGTTGTGTTTTTTTTTCAATTCATCTTGAGATGGACTTCCAACAAGGAAAGTTTAATTTATCGACCGACGGTTCTTGGTGGAAGTTCATATTAATAATAATTTAAATGAAACACGATAGATATATAGTGGAATAACTAGATATCATGAATTTTTAATATTGATTATATAGATTTTTTCAATACCTACGTCTCGTGTGCTTATATTTATTTATAAATAAAAAAAACACAGATGGTGTTAGATTTGCTTCTTTTTCTTTGCTAAGTGACATGGTGCCGACTACTAAATTAATTGTCAAGAAAACGTAAGCAATTGTTTTTTTTAACTTTTGACTTTCAAGTTAAAACCAGAGCCCGTAGACAATTTGTACTTAGCGATCGTCTACTGGCGAATTTTTCGACAATCTACCTACACGTACCGTATAATTATGCGTTATTGTTGCAGTTATTGACGAAAATTCGTTTGTAGGCGATCGCCAAGTACAAATTGTCTACGGGCTCTGGTCACTTAATTATCAAAAAGTAATAAAACTTAAACCATTTGTATTTATTCATAATGAATTAATGTGGAGTTTTACAAAATATACATCAACTCAATCAATAGAACATGTCAAACAAACAATTCTTCAAAAACTTACAATTATTTTAATTATATAGTGTAGTGTCTTTGTTTGTTATCATGAATAAGAATCAAGAAAGGAAACTTCTATTTCTCTATGAATGTAGTTTTAATAACTCCACCGTACCCCTCTAGTCCAACCCCAGCCGCCTCTGTATGTAGACATTCACTACCTTCCTTCTAGAACCCACTTGTATATAAATATATTAAGTGGGTTGGGGTGATGTACCTATATGTATACCTACTCGCTATACCTAGAGGACTATTAAAAGATAGGTTTATAATATTTTTTTATGTGATCAGTCATGATCACACAAAAACTTAAAGTCTAATTCTGGGAAAAGTTCACCTATCCAGGATAAGGATTAGGCTCAAAACGTGAGTTCAAAATACCAGCATTGTGCCAGAAATATCATGTTTTTTTTATTACAAGTATTAGATGTATAAGTTAAATATGTTTTTGTAAATTATTTATTAAGAATTTCGGTGCTACCCCTGTAGCTGACATGACTAAAAGTATAATATAAATGGACGTAGAATGCCAATTTTTTTTATTTCTCCTGCTAGTTCTGTATATTGACGTACCTATTTGTTTCTGCAACGGTTGTTTGTAATAATAAATCCCCCAATGAAATTTAATAAAAAAATTACATTATTATTATTTTCGTTTTATCAAATAATTCAAAATGAAGTATTACAAAGTTAACTCTGATACAATCAATAAAAAAAACTTCAACTCATTTACTTATTTATTGTTTGTTTTCTTAGATTAAGTTTTCTGACCGTAGTTGGAAGTCGTTTGCATGTTTAATTGTTTTTTTTTTTATTTTAATAATATTATTTTATCAGAGGCTTATAGCTGTTATAGTTATAAAAATTATCACAGTTTTATCAATGACGCTCGCAAGTTTGGCACGAACATTGGATTTTTATGGATGTGAAGAAAGCGAAAGAAGCTTGCAAAGGTTGGTCTGGCATTCTATATGCTTGAAGGGCTTCATCGGCAATAGCTCCCAAATTATGATAAATAATTTAATTTTAGCTCCAATTTCTTAGTAGGATAATCATGTCTTAATTCTTGATAATTCTCCCGAACCAAACAACAGTATAATGCCAGTCGAAAATAATAACGTGGTCTCATCAAAATATACTGAGAAGTGCCACCCTACCTACCCTCCCAAGAGTGGTTATCAGACACAAACAAACATCACAAAAATATAATAAAAACACTTGAACAAGGATGTGTGATATTCCGGGCAAGTTGAAAGATATTGCATCACAGCGATAATCTCGCTCTCTGTACATTGTATTGCATATTTTTTTATTTAGACACTGGAAAGTGATTGATTTTATAATAAATGAACCAGTGAAGAATAAAATTGTGGCGACATCTACCCGGATCATCAAGAAGCACGTTACAGAAAATAATTACTAAATATCTTGGTAACTAGCTAGGTATTAGTTTGCAACGATCATAGGTAGATGGCGATGAATATTTCCTTAACAACTATGGCTTGTGAAGAGAATGAATAATTAGCTAGGTCAGATCTTTTTTGAACGTCCAGCCAACAACATACTTTAGTCTAACACATTACTAACATTTTTATTGTCATGTTTATTGGTGAATAAACTTTGTGAAAACATATTTTCATGTAAGTAAAATATTACTGTTTCATTTCGTTCCTTTTCAATCACAGCATGTAATTTCATATAATCATTTAGAGTCAATTCAATTTCCTTACTTATCAAGCCTTCTGCAAATTGTATATGGAAGAAAGGGAAAATATGTACACAGTGGATCTGTGAGGATATTTAACATTAATAATCTATACCAACAAAGCCCTTCCATCCATATAAATGGTGACCTCGAACGAACACGAATTTATTACATTTTTCTTTTTTTTTTTTTTTTAAAAAAGATATATCTGGGTTTTGTTATAAACCCAAATACAACCTTATACACTTTCCACAGTAAGCTAAAAGCTTGTGTCGCGAAAGGAAAAAAAAACTTTTTTCTTTAAAAATTTTGTTACAATGTGTCGCGAAAGTAAAAAAAAACTTTTTTCTTTAAAAATTTTGTTACAATACATCAGTGAAAATTTTCCTGACAACTTTTAATTCTATATTCAATTTTGATTTTAACTTTATTTCCAAACTGTGATCGAACGAAACAATTTAAATAACAATTCATTAATCAATTCCTAATTTTATTCACCTTTACTGCTGCGTTCAGAAGAGTTCTCTGTGAACGGTTTTCAGGCATATAGAGTCCCGGAACAAAATACATCAAAAGTTATTTTAGCTCCGTATTTTTTTATCAATCATAGAACAAAAACCGTCCACATATTGTATGCCACATATTTTTTTTTATTATTTTTTTAAAATATTTTTACTATTATTTATTTCAGACTACAAGTCTTTTTAAAAATCTGCCAAAGGCAGAACATAACTTATTGTACTTATTTATATAATTGTATGTTCCAGATTTTAAATATAACACAAAGCATTTTATTTGTAAGTAGCATTAATTATTATTATATTTTGTGAACATTCACTGTTTGAGACCAGTCGACAGGGTATCAAAATTTTCTGCTAAAAAATTTTATTGTCACAAATATTTTTTCATCTGCAAACATTTTTCCCAAACATTTTAATCAATCAAACAAGAAAGTATATCAATCAATTTTATTCAAATAATTTACATTCCATTTAATTTTATCCAAAAATAAAATAAATATTTTCAATTCTAAAAATTAACTTCAAATTTTCTTCTCATACACTTGATACAAAATGACAACTCCTAACAAAAATTTCGATTCAACCTCCCACCCAGCGAAAGCTAGTACTAGTGAAGGAACAATTAATACAAATTTTCCGATATTTTCAGAACGAGTGTCCGTGAAAATCCCACCGATATGGACAAACAATGTAGAACTCTGGTTTCTACAGGTAGAGAATCAATTTGAATTAGCCAATATTACGGCGGAAGACACCAGGTATTCACATTTGGTCGCTCAACTCAACCATGAACATATTAGTCAGGTATCAGATATCTTATTTTTACCCAGATGTAATACCATGTACAGCAGATTAAAAAACGCAATCATTCAAAGAATGGGCGAATCTCCAGATAATCGCAGAGAAAAACTTTTCTCGGGGATTCAACTAGGTGACAAATTGCCGTCACAATTATTAAGGGAAATGAAAATGTTAGCCGTCGGTTTAGATTTAGATACCACCACGATAAAATATTTGTGGATGCAACAATTACCCAAACAGGTACAAGCCCATATCACAAGTGATAACAGAAATTTAGAAGAAATTGCAATTTTAGCAGACAAAGTTTCATCAATTTACAAACCCTTAGAAGTAGCTTCCATTCAACCTAAAGATGATAAAAATTCTAGTAAAGTTATTTCCTTACAGCAATCAGTGATTGAATTAACTGAGAAATTCGACAATCTCAACAAACAGTTGCAACACAAAAATCAAAATAATTTTCATAGAAAAAAATTCTATCATGGCAACACCCGCCATAGTTCACATATTGACAGCTCTGTCAAAAACAACAACGCGTCTTACAAACAAAATCAAAATAAATATCGTAGTTATAATAATATAAAGACTTGTAATAATAGTACAAAACTGTGTTTCTATCATGAGCAATTCGGACACAAAGCTCGCAAATGTATTTCTCCGTGCTCATTTACATCAAACCAACCATCTAACTCAAAAAACTTGTAGAACAGTTCACTAGCGAGACGGGTGAACTGCATACAAAAATTCGTCTCTTCATAAAGGACCGCATACAAGGTACGTCATTTTTGATTGACTCCGGTTCAGAACTATGTTTAGTTCCGCGTTCCATATGTTTACGCCAAAGTTTAAAGGGTAAAGATAACCTAAATCTCTTTGCAGCGAACGAGACAGTGGTCAAGACATTCGGCACAACCACATTAAATTTAGACCTCGGTCTAAAGAAAATTTTCAGATGGAACTTTATCATTGCAGACGTTCCACGCGCAATTATCGGCGCAGACTTTCTGAATCACTTTAATTTAATTGTAGATATTAGAAACAAGATGTTGATAGACAATACTAATAAACATAAGGTCGTAGGTTACAACACAAACTGTATTGATAATGATATTTCGTCAGTTTCATTACTAGATAAAAATAACCCTTACCATCAATTATTAGCAAAATATGCCAAACTGATTGATATAAATAGACCATATACTGATTGTCAACATTCTACAATACATTACATAGATACCCGTGGCAATCCTTTTATGTTCAAACCTCGACGTTTGTCTCCAGAACTGCTGAAGCAAGCGAAAAAAGAGTTTGAGAACATGGTTGCTCAAGGTATCTGCCGACCCTCAAACAGTGAATGGGCATCGCCTCTTCACATGGTAAAAAAGAGTGACGGTACATATCGCCCTTGTGGTGATTATCGTAAGCTTAACTCTATGACAGTGCCAGATAGATATGCACTT
Source organism: Athripsodes cinereus (assembly GCA_947579605.1). Taxonomy (NCBI): domain Eukaryota; kingdom Metazoa; phylum Arthropoda; class Insecta; order Trichoptera; family Leptoceridae; genus Athripsodes; species Athripsodes cinereus. The sequence goes on from OX388318.1 coordinate 24,801,513, forward strand.
CCACATATTCATGATATTTGTAATGATTTGCACAATTGTAAATTTTTTTCTAAGATAGATCTCCAACGGGCCTATCACCAGATTCCTGTCAACGAAGCAGACATCAAGAAGACAGCAATTACCACCGTTTTCGGGAACTTTGAGTTTTTACGCATGCCATTTGGGGTAACCAGTGCGTGCCAGACGTTCATGAGGCACATGAACACCATCACTCAAGGACTAGAAGGAATACACACCTATATAGATGACATTCTGATAGCGTCACCCGACGAAAAAACTCACATACGACATCTGACTGCTCTATTCGAAAGACTACAGGAGAATGGTATGATACTTAACCCTTCTAAATGTCAATTTGCCAAATCATCCTTAATTTTTCTAGGATATGAAATATCAGCAGCAGGAGTTGGACCAGCTCCAGAAAAAATAAAAGCCATAAGTGAGTACAAAAAACCCAAAACAATAAAGGATCTCCGCAGATTCATCGCTCTGACCAACTTCTACAGACGATTTATACCGAAGGCTGCACAAAAACTTGTCAGACTGAACGACTATCTAAAAGGGGCAACAAAAAACGACAATAGACCTGTCGAATGGAACGAAATCACAAATAACGATTTCGAAGAGGTAAAAAATTCTTTATTACATGCTACTAAGTTAAGTTTTCCTGATGCAAACAAAAAACTGTCAGTGTGGACAGATGCATCAGACTTTGCCATTGGTGGAGTTATACAACAGACAGACGAATCAAATAATTATGAACCAATCTGTTTTTTCTCAAAAAAACTTAACAAGGCACAATGCTCTTATAGCACTTATGATCGAGAACTATTAGCAATATATGAAACTATAAGACATTTCAAACATTACCTAGAAGGTAGAGATTTTACAGTATTTACCGATCATAAACCCCTTCAATTCATGTTCAGTAAAAAAAGTTATGCTAAAGAAACACCCAGACAGCAAAGACATCTTGATTATATATCCCAGTATACCACCGATATAAGATATATCACTGGTGAATCAAATGTTGTCGCAGATGCTTTCTCACGCGTCGAAATGATAGAAATGAATCATAACATATCATTAGATGAAATAGCCAGAGAGCAATTAAAAGACATAGAACTTTTAGACATGTTAAAAACAAAAGATCACTCACTTAATTTAATAAAAAACAATTTTCAAGGCTTGCAAATAATTTTTGACACACATAATGGTAACATGAGACCGTATATACCTAAAACTTTACAAAAAAAATTTTTCCACAGTATCCATAATTTAAGTCACACAGGTACCAAGGATACAATTAAAACTATAAGCCAGAGAGGTGTGTGGAAAAATATGAAAAGTGATTGCACAAAATGGTGTAAATTGTGTATACCATGCCAAAAAGCAAAAATCCACAAGCACACAAAAACACAAATTATTCCAATTCCACTACCTAACGGAAAGTTCCATACAATCCACGTGGACTTGATAGGTCCATTTATTCCATCAGAAGGTATGCGATATTGCTTAACAATTATAGATCGTTTTTCCAGATGGGTTGAAGTAATCCCAATAGCAGATATCACAGCTACCACAATAATACGTGCTTTATGGGACAACTGGATTACAAAGTACGGCGTCCCAGAGAAGATCATATCGGACCAAGGCCGTCAATTTTTATCTTCTGATTTTAAATCTTTCTGTTGCAGAATAGGTATCCAACATGTCAAAACCAATTCGTATCACCCACAGGCGAATGGACTTATAGAACGTTTCCACAGGACACTAAAAACGTCTATTAAAGCACATCACCCTATACCATGGACTAAATCTCTAACAACAATTTTATTTGGTTTAAGGTGCACGATACGAGAAAACCATAATTTTTCCATTGCAGAGATGATGTTTGGAAATTCACTGCGCATGCCAGCTGACATTCTACAGGAAAACACAGAAAATGCAGATCCAACTTACTATACACAGCAACTTATAACGTTTATGAGGAATGTAAAACCGAAACCTATTAAACATCATCACAAGGATAATATTTTCGTACATCCAGAACTTGGTAAGGCATCACATTTTTTCTTGAGAGACGATAGAATATATAAACCTTTGCTTCCAGCTTACAAGGGGCCTTATGAAGTTTGCTCGAGGGATGACAAAACTGCCATATTAAAAATAAACGGAGAACAAAAGAAAGTATCGTTGGATCGATGTAAACCAGCCTTCATAGAACATCCAGAGGAAGCTAACAACTCAGCCGACAGACCACATACATACATCACGCGGTCTGGAAGGAAAATATTTCAACCGAATCAGTGAAAAACCTGCATTTTTCACTTGGAGGGGGCTGTGTGGCGACATCTACCCGGATCATCAAGAAGCACGTTACAGAAAATAATTACTAAATATCTTGGTAACTAGCTAGGTATTAGTTTGCAACGATCATAGGTAGATGGCGATGAATATTTCCTTAACAACTATGGCTTGTGAAGAGAATGAATAATTAGCTAGGTCAGATCTTTTTTGAACGTCCAGCCAACAACATACTTTAGTCTAACACATTACTAACATTTTTATTGTCATGTTTATTGGTGAATAAACTTTGTGAAAACATATTTTCATGTAAGTAAAATATTACTGTTTCATTTCGTTCCTTTTCAATCACAGCATGTAATTTCATATAATCATTTAGAGTCAATTCAATTTCCTTACTTATCAAGCCTTCTGCAAATTGTATATGGAAGAAAGGGAAAATATGTACACAGTGGATCTGTGAGGATATTTAACATTAATAATCTATACCAACAAAGCCCTTCCATCCATAAAATCAACGAGTAAAAAAAAATACCTCGATTATTTTTTTTGTTTCAGTGTGAAAAAACATTTCAATAATATGAAATATAATATAACCCTGTTTTTAGTTTCAGATTAATAGGGCCAATTCTGAATCTTAATGAACTAACTAACTAAAAAGTTGATTAATATTAGTTATTATGTAGTATTCAGCATTAGTTATGCACTACAAACAACTATAAACTCGATAACCACCAAGGGCAAACGGTAAAATTTATGGGACAAACAAATATTATTCGGTGATGCCGCAATAAAAAATGTTTTTCACGTTCCGATTTACACTTCTGGCAACAATTTAATAGTTGTCGCGCGTGAAAATTGTGAAATGTCAGATTTGCCGGTATATTTTGGCGTTCGTATTTGCGTCGGTGGTGGTGTAATTTTACAATTTATAGATGCCAAGAGTTGCGAGGACCCTAAAAATATCCATTTTTTACTTTTAATTGAAAAAACAACTTTAAACTTCCAAAATATAGCAATATTCTGCGGCAAAATGACAGCAACTAATAATATTCGCACATTAAAAGTCGCGAATAAAATTCTGCCGAATACAACTAATTGTAGTTGTCAGATGTCAACTAAAATTTCGTTCTGAATACGAAATCCATAGATTCTCGAAATTTATAGTTGTACTAAGGTGTCAAAATGAACTAGCTAACTAAATTAGTTTTAGTACGGAAAACTGTGAATACGAATTTGAACTAAATATTATGACTCAACTATCTCCTTACACTTAGTTAGTGCAACTAAACTATTTTATGATTCAGAATTGGCCAAAATGTCTACAAAGTAAACCACAAATATGCCTAGCGCTTTCACCAATAAATTGAAATCATCAGGGTGGATTAAAAACTCTTTTTTACTCCGCTGGAGTTTACAGGGCGTTAACAGAGCGAAGTATAAACTCTTGTTTGAGTTCATACTCCGCCCTGATGATGCCAATTTATTGGTGAAATCGCTAGGCATAATAATTGTGCTACACTTTGTACACATTAATGTGAAACAAGAAACAGTGTTACTTTATATTTAATATTATAAAAATACCTCGATTAATTTAACAGTTTTCGTTCATTTCAACTCGGGAACACAGCGTAGAAACAAACCCCCAAGACTCAAAGTCATTGTGCGCTGATAGAGTCACCTTTCTCCACAAGATTCCTTAATCTCTGTTATCACTTGGTTGTCTCTCACGCCAATAAAAATGTAGTGAAACACCTCATCGCTTAATTGGAGATATTATATGTCTAAGTCGCGATGCTTTACCTATTACAGGACACTCGAAAACCTTCGGTAAAAAAGCAAGGAGTTCAAACATTGCCTGGAACTCTACAGCGCTTAGATATTGTAGATAGACGGATACTCAAATTCTTGAATTTGGCAACCCTGCAAATATATTTTTCATACCTCTTGTTCGTACACATAGAACAGAGTAATATTATTTGAAATATACTCACAAAATAAAAGTACCTTCAAAGGTTGACCCAACTGTCAGGTTTTATTAAATCTCAACCTGTGAGATCTACCCAGCAACCAGCTCCGATTTTATTAAGCACTCTTCATTGGTCACGAATAACGGAACCTTTTCTAGAGATTGAAGCATTTCACAACAAATTATCTCATATGTCCCTTGCCTTAACACCAGCTGTCATATAGCGTTTCTCGGTACAAGTTGTTTATTTTTTCCTTTTTCTATTTCTTTATTGTCCAGTCCATTTTATTTATTTATTTATTTATACATTAAACGGCGTAAAAGCCCTTTTAACTAATGACTTATATACAAATACATGCAAACAATTTCAAACAAATGAAGATATATTCCTATTATACGTTCAAGAAAGAAGTTAATGGTTGCTAGTCTTCTGTCTCATCTACTTATTTGGAGGTTCCCCATGGTTTTAATTTTTTTTTTTTTTTTTGTATCCATACACAATGAGCAGTCCTGCCTCATTCCTACCACTTTATCCCATCCCCATATCCTATCATCTATGTCGTATCGCGTATCCGGAATTGTTTATATTGTTTTTATATTTAAGTGGTTTTTTTATTTTATATGTATATTTGTTTTAGTATTTATATATATGTATATATTTTTAATTATTTATTTACTTAATTTACTTACTTTTTTTATTTTATTTTTTGTTTAATGGGTTAGTTGGAAGATATCGCGCTTCTGCGATAAACTCGCCCATTGCACATATTTATTTGTCTGGTTCTGCAATGCTTGTGTTTTAATAATGTTTGTTTTTTTATGCAATAAAGATTTTTATTATTATTACATATAAAACAGCAAAAATAGTCAGCTAAAAAATATTATAAGAAAGGTAATAACTCAATTTGAAATGTAAAAATATCATAAGAAAGTCAGTAAATCAAATTGAAATCAAAATAAATACAATATAAAAAAAGTCATTCAAGTAAAGTGTCTCACGGAGATATTTTTTTATTATAAAAGATATATCTGGGTTTTGTTATCACAGTAAGCTGAAAGCTTGTGTCGTGAAAGGGGAGTTTGCCGGCACCTGAGATCGAACCACGGGCTCCCAGTTCACGATGATTTCAAATTGTATCTAAAATTCAATTTGAATTGAAAATGAAAATAACACAATCATAGCAATTCAAATACAATGAGAAATGTTCAATTATAAATCAATTAAAAATAATAATAAAGATTCACATGAAGTTAAATTCATTCATTGCATTCAGGTAAACTTCACATGAAGTAAGTAAGTTAATATAAAACAAATTAAATTAAGGTTAAAAACAAAAAAATAAAGTCTAACAAATAAAATATGTATAAATAAAACATAGACATATAGTATATCTGTTAATGAAGTGTTTTATGCCCTCACGCTGTATCCCAAGGGGGGTAGGCAGAGAGGGAACACCTTTTTCAATTCTCGTGATTAGTTGTTGCACAATGTGAAAATATAGTTTACAAATCTACATGTCTGATTGGTATTCTAAAATCTCACGTCATTTTGAAATTGTCATATTGTCGACAATCTTATAACGCGTGGTATCTGTCATTTCCGCTTTTCTCCGCCATCTTATATCCGTTACTCACCAGCAGACATTTCACATCCGGAAAATTTCTGTGTAAATATATTAGTCTACTCACATTTATGTAAAATGTATGTTTGTGTATTCGTTAGGAGTAAACACTCTTACCAAGTCTTCTTTCTTTATTGTCGGTCCCTCAGTGCTGAGGATCGTGACCATCATTTGTATAGGTGTGGACAAAATGCTTCCAGCGACTTCCTCCTCCAATCCTCCGCTCCGCGCCTTATGCAAGGTCCCCCCCGTTGCCCCCTTCACCTGCTCACTCCAACTCTTTGGTGCGCGCCCCCTAGCTCTATTGCCCTCCACACTTCCGGTCAAAACAAGTCTCTCCAGGTTGTCTGGTCCTCTCCGTGCGATGTGCCCAAAGTACTGCAGGACACGGCGCATGCATAAGCAAAAGGAAATTCAATGTCATCTATAAAATCATAGATTTTCTATTTTGTCAGTCAACGTTGTATAACTTCATTTTTATGTTAATTATAAAAATTATAAATAAATTATTTTAAAACACAAACATTGTTTACTTTTTCTCAGAATTGATTATAATCGACAGGGGCCTTTCAGACTTAGTCCATCTTCAGTGCCTTATACTTACGAAGATCGTTCGTTCGACACGGAGAGAACGATTTGCATGTTTTTTAATAAGAAGGTGGTCTTATTGATACAACCAATGGTGCCATAGTGCGCAGCTTGAAGGTTTGGCCGGGCAAAAACAACCCTTTTTCGCTATTGATTTTGTAATTCGAACGCTTTCGTCAAATCATCTTGATATTTTCAAAAGAACGACTAAATTGATAATTAGGATAGACTGATTGAATTTGTTAAATGAAAATATAAAAATAAAAGTCACAAAGGTATTCGAACGACGCCAGGTATAAAGTTTAGTGTTAGACATTATTATCATCTTCATGATTCTAAAATACCATCTTCCTACATTACCTTTCTGAGTCTGGTAATAATTGTCAACAGTAGTCCAAACATGGATAGATAGCTATACTGCTGTACTGTAGGGTTGATTGGAAGATTCAAAAAGCTGGGAAATGGAATTGCCCTTTGAAATATTCATGACAGACTGTAGTAGAATCAATATTATTATTATTATTTTATATTAGTTTCAATACTCGGCGTTATACTGAGAAATATTGATTATTATACCATCACGGCATATCCCACAAGTGTGTTAAATCACATGCATGTAATTAACATGCAAACTGTCATCTCCTTGTCAACAAAAAGTTAAGACTTTCAGAGTGGATTTTAAGATATAAAATGTTTTTATTTCTTAGAGCCCCCGATAAAGAATTAGCCTCCTACTCTTTCCTGATAGATTTCGAGAGTCCTGTAAAAGACAGGAGTTCGTAAAATTTTACTATAAGACCCTTAAAATCTATCATTCAGCAATGAAGCATATCCCACAAGTGGGGCTACCGACGGACTAACCGCATGTGATAAACGTACAGATTGTCCTCACCGTGTCAATAAAAAGAACAAGATATTCAGGATGTGTGGCATGATCATCGCTGAATTAGAGATTTTAATCATCTAATACGTGGAGTTTAACGAACACCAGATCCTGTCTTTTACAGAACACTCGAAACTAACGGAAAAGAGTAGAAAACCTATTCTCAACCGCGTAGGTACTCTTTGACAATGACTTTGTAAGTCGAAACCATATCACCATAAAAAAAAAAAAAAAAACTCAAACCATTTGTGTTTCTTTACATAAATTAACATGGAATTTTACAAAATAAACAATACTATGCTACAGTATACCCTCACGCCGTGTCCCAAGTGGGATAGGCAGAGAGAACGGAACGACAAATAGATCTACATTCACACACTTCCTTCGTTTCTTCCACATTCATACAATTTCTCAAGTAAGCACGTCGGTTTCTCTTACTCAACACACAGTTGTCCTTGAGAATTCGATCCACGTGATCAAGTCACGTGATTGTTGGACGCCAGCGCTTCTTCACACCCTTTCTTTCAAACAAAAATATCCTCTTTGTCATTCTTACCTCGTTCATTCGTTCAACATGTCCAAACCACCGTATAGCGCATTTTGTCCACAACACTTTCTTGCGTCCGTTCATTCTTCTAATATCCTCATTCTTCACTCTTACAAAATAAACCACAACTTAATCAATTAAAATAAATACATTCAGAAAGAGTGGCATGCCTCATTGCAGAAATAGATGATGTTAATTGTCTTGAACGTAACATAACACTCGAAAACTTGGGGAATAAAGTATGTGACTTATTCTATGCCAGGTGCTCCACAATTATTGTCATTCACACGAACTAACTGACTCAAATATTAATTTAATGAATTGGTATTTGTTTATCCTTTTTCTTTTCCATAATCTTGATTAGATTTTGACTTTGAGAAAATCTCATTCCAAAAACATTTTTTTTAAATATCACTCGGATATCGCCTCCTTGTAATAATTGGACAGTAATGTGGTGTTCTCACTTTGGCGAATATCGCCAGGGCACCAAAATATCGCCAGCCATTTGAACCGTGTGAACAAAATGACAGCTAGTCTGAAACGATAAAAACCAGTAGAAACGATATCGTCTCGAGTTGACCACCTTCCAACTTTTTGGGCCGATTGAACGATTTGCGCATGCGCAGATGTGCGCGGCGTTCGTATCCATGGTAAAAACTTTATAACCTATAAATTTTATAATAATTCTCGCTTCGTGACAGCTGTTATCTTTGTTGTTGGTTTGTGGCGTTTGTTTCCTTAATTAAAAGGCGCCTTATAACCTCTACTATAACATTTTCAACTAAAAATAAACACTTAGCGATCTCCATCTTGACGTCCGCCATTTTGAAAACAGTGTCAAAATCAAAGCGCATCTGACAGATCGTTTCTATATCGGTGGACTGTGTGAACAGGTGTGACGATCAATGGATGTCCAGCGAATTTTGTTTTTTCGCCTGGCGATATTCGCCAAATGTGAACATCCCATAAAATTATTCGACACACAGCGAGATTTGCAGTGGATACCAGTCACATACTCAAATAATATTCTCTGACGACAACCTTAAAAATGATCTACTAAATAAGTTTAAACACCTGTATTTTTCACATTTGTCGATATATTATTATTTTCTCCGAGCTACTTCAACTTAACCAATATATTGTTTGTGGTCTTTATCTATTATGAATGTTGCATAATTATGTCAAAATTTGTCAAGGGTCACCAGAAGTCAGGCACTGTTCTACGATACGGGGTCATCCTCAAACCATAATTATTTCACATCAAGTAATCGACTCCATTTAATAGGGAAAAATTATATCTTCATTAATTCAGGGTACACTGTGAACAAAAGTACGATAACGAATTTGATCGAAAGATCATGCAGGTCATCCATCGAAAATCTCCGTGATACTTTTGTTTTCTTGTATTTGATTTTCATTTCTTGTTCTCATAATGTTGATTGCTTTTGTTTCAAGTAGGTATGTGGTGTGTAATGTTATTATACTATAAAAGCGGTATTGGCCGTATATTATGTTAAAAAATAAATAAATATTTCCAAGAATAACATAACATAACATTACATACATACATAGACAATTCACACGGCTCGAGCTAGTCCCAAACTAAGATATGAATCTTGCATTATGGGTACTAACGCGACGATACACACATATACAATGCACTAAACACATAAACATGTAACACCCAGACCCAGGACAATTTGAAAAAGGTCATTCTTCACTTTGCCCTGGCCGGGAGTCGAACCCGGGACCTCGTGACTCAAAGGCAAGAGCGTTATACCTCCGTGCCACACCGGCCGACTATGCAATAATGCAATATTCTTAAAATATCCACTTAATTGAAGAGTGTTTCTTATCGATTAATTTATTTATACGATTACCTTTAAGAATAGGGAACATGCATGTGTGAGGAATATGAATAAATGTTATCAATTCATATTAATAAATATACGCTGATCACGAATATCCTAATAAGAAACCATAAAATAAAACTTTTCATTCATTATTTTCATTTTAAAAATCCATATTTTCTGTTATTGAATTAGTCCGGTGTGACGTCGCTAGGCGCTATTTTGTATTGCCACACATTTCACTCTTAGTACTGTTTGTAGCGCCTGATATTGTTAAACACTGCTCCGCCACGAGTGAACCTTTTTGCGGCGAAGTGTGAAAATTGCTTTTTTAAATGGTGATAAAAACCTTAAAAATGCACATTTAAAAATATAAAAAGTACCATAATTTTTCTAATTTTCTGTACTATTTTTTGGGTTGAAAATTTTTTTTTGTGAAAGTTCCCCATTTGGTCTACAATCTACATACCTATGTAATATAGCCAGAGTCGGGTACTAGTCGTCGATAAAAATTGTTGAAATGTGTGAAACTTGGCTAAATTTTATTTTATTTCAATACGTAATAATAACCAACAGCAATAACCGGGTGATAAGCTAAAGACGAAGGAAATGAAAAGGTTTATATAATAATTAAAAAGGAAATAGGGTACACAGGACGTGACGTCACGACTCGAAGTAAATATTGTGGTTATTAAATAAATACTCAAAACGATTTTGGTTGTAAAGAAAAATTATTATTCAAGTTGTATAGGGAAATGAGTGAGAATTTCTTTTAAATATTGAACAATATATTAATTTAACAAGCTCAGAGAGGAATTGTGGAGGAAGGAACTTGGCGACAATCTATGGATGATGCCATCCAAAAGCACAAACACTGAGCAGACTACATAAGATTTGGGGTGACTAGGTGCAAAAGTAACCAGCAGAGATGGGGCTTTGAGAGATGCAAAGTGATTCTTACTTATTACAATGCCCGCTGATGCGGAATGCATGTAATGAGAATTGCAGTGTAATGTACTTTGTACTTGGTACTCTGTACCTTTTGAATTGAATCTTGGACTTGTTTACAAGTTAACCAAGCAACATTGCATTTAGTAGCAATACTCGTTTTATCTATATAGACTAGCTTCCTATAAGGAACGGGGCTCATTATAGTTGCGACCTTGGGTTGCACTACAACGCTGCATACTTGACTGTTTGTGTTCGAAATTGTAATTAGGACGATTATTGGAATATATCTTTGTATTAATTAAATATTCGTGTTCATTATTTAAAAGAACCTACATTGTAGACTAAGATACAGTTTACAATAAGAATGATCTATTGTATTGTTGATATTATGTTGAAACTTGGCTAAAGAACCGTCAAAAGTATTTGAATCATGGTGTTGCCAGCTAAAATAGTGCTAATTTGTCAATTTGACGTTTATTTCGTGAGCGACGTCGAGTAGAACCACTCTCGTATTTAATAAAATCTACTAATCAATCAGATACATTGCAAACATACCTACCTAGAATCTTTCAACTTTATTTGATTAACTGTTTCTTTCACTTTTCAAATAACGAATATCATAAATAACCTTCTTCAAATTATTTGACGGCGGTACTCAAATAAAAATATTTCATCTGATTCATGAGATGTTGTACTGTTACATAATCATATTAAATAATACACATACAATTATTTTGAGATTTGAAACGTAAATCGGAGGATTATTATGCCCCAAAAAATAATACCTTTAGAGTTTCTGGACAATTGTTGATAAGCCTCAATTCAGGTGCATTGTATTTTTAATGTAATCCGTAAATTTTGAGTATTTTCCATCCTAGTAGAAATTAAAACACAACTTTTTTTAACAGACATTTTTTATCAATGAGTACCTATTGTTTCGTCTCTTACTAAGATTGATAACGTCTTAGTAAGTATTGATAATGTCTTAGTAAGAGACAAAACAATTTTATACTCATTGATTAAAAAAGTGTTTAACAAAAAAGGTATGTGCTTTACTTGTATTGTATCTAGTCAGGCATCAACAATGTACTATTGTCAAATATGTGTAAAAAAAAATATTTCTATGACATCTTGTCGCGTAGGGGGGTCAGGCTTACTATGTTGACCGTGTCTTCTGCGTGGTTGGTCCGTTGCTGAGGAATAAAGTTCCCTATGCGAACTCTGGAGAGTGGGAAGGTGTTCAAGTCAAGGTGACTCTTTAATTCATGAGGTCCTATGATTCCTGAATGGGCCCTTGCAGTGATTTTTCCACAAAACGTCGCATTTCAAAATAAGTTCTCTAGCTTATTATTATTATTATCTTGTTTTTGTTATTTTTTGTTTTTACTTTGTTTTCTTATATTGTATATTGAATACACTTTGGTTTTCGTAAATGCAACTAGCCAACGTATGTCAGGTGTTCATGAAATACTCAATAATATGTTTATAGTTTCTAAATTATTATTTGTAGAAAGAGAGTATTGCTTGCTCATATGTATGTATATGTTGTCATGATTGACAAAAAATTGTCGAATAAACTTACCCAATGAAAACTCAACTATGCAACACATATCTAGAAGACATTACGTGCTTATGCACTGAGTGAGTGGAAGTATCGCACAGTATTGATTGTACTCACAGCGAAATTACTTGTATTTGATTATTATTGTCGCCTGATGGGTAAGACATTATTTTTTGATAATTATAATTTTTGGCAACGCTTGCATTAATTTACTACTCTATACATACATACATAGTGATATCTGCATGTACATATCTTTAGACTATTTTTGTTAATCATGAAATTACTATTATTACTTTTTATTATTAGATACCTACTTATATATGTAGATTATTACTTTTATTATTAAGTGCATACTTTTTTTAAAATGGCAATATGTATTGTCTTGTTTTGCTATTAAGTTATTTTTTACATGGTTTGTTTTTTATTAGCCTATTTGGATTTAATGTGAAATGTGTATTTTTTTGTTCTGTTTTATTATATTTTATGTTTGTAAAAGGCATTAGCCGTTTATTTAATAAATAAATAAATAAATAAATAAATCTTGGTGGACAACATCTTCCGCAATACATCGTTGCTTTGACATCGACATTAAAATATCAGGAATATCGTGAAGAGAAAACGATCAAAATGGAAGAGATTAGTTTCTGTCTTGTATTCTCGAAAGGAGAGTTGAAGATTGGCGATTAGCAAACCGATTCGTCTCAAAACTTGTTAGCTTATTATTTCATAACAACGAAATAATGTGTAGGTATGCTTACATAAATAAACTTGTATATTATTTTTCACCCCCTACAATACGTCAAAATTATGTTAGTACTTAATATGGAATACAATGAACCAAGTAATTGTGGCTTTGCAGATACAATTTAAAACTTCATAAGCTCAACAGAACAGCTAGCTAGTGTAGTGTACAGAGGAAGTGTGTATGAAACGGAATTAATATTTTGTATTATTAAATTATTAGTTCTTTAAATACTTTGTAAAGCAGATATTTCCCCTATCTCAAAGTTATGTTTAATAAAGGTGAATACGTGGTAGATATAACATATATTTTTTTTTATTATTATTTAGTTAAGTAGGGAAAAGAAACGTTTTCCAGCAATTTTCCGAAAATGAAATAGATTTTAGTGTTTGACAGCTGACTCAGGAGTTAACCAATAACGCCTGTAATAGGGCACATTTTTGTATTAAACTTTGTTTCTGTCGTATTCTTTGTGTTTATATGTATATGATGTGCCTGTTGGTATTTGATTTTTTAACATAACATAACATGTATAGACAATTCACACAGACCGAGCTAGTCCCAAACTAAGATTGTTTTCAATAAATAAATACATAAACATGCATAAATAATTCACACAGGTTGTGCTAGTCCCAAACTTAGATGAATTATTTTATTATGGGTAACCCGACGACACACATATATACAATGCACTAAACACTTATACATGTAACACCCAGACTCAGGACAATTTTAAAAAGGTCATTCTTCATTTTTCCCTGGCCGAGAGTTTGAATCTAAATAATGAAAATTTATTTAAGGACACAACTTAACAAAATACTTTTATCCACTTTTTCGGCTTTCAATGTCTGCTCATGAGCACTGGACAAAAACGAATATCTTCCATTTTTTGAGCCACTTTCGCCAGCTCTTGAGAGCCAAATAGAGCATTGTTTTATCCTCCACAAAGTTTCTGTCAACTTCACAATACACATTTTCTAGAACAAGTAATAACATCAGATATGTAAAAATGGAATAAATAACATATTGAAATGTCAGAAGAATGAATTATTAATACGTTAAAATATCAATAAAAAAAAATTTTAAATGACCACTCAGATATTAACTTTTGTTTCTTTAGTTCTCAATGAAAATGTCAATCGGTATAAATTGACGAAAGTACTCGATATTTCTCTCAATAAATTTAAGTGAAACTAATTGTATTTTTTTTATAAATAGAAATACTGTCGTAAAAATGACTATATTATATTACAAATTGTCAATGATAATACATAGCAATATGAAAGAATTACCGACAAACAGTAGGTACAAAAATTAAAGGAAAAAATACAAAGTTTGAATTAATGCCCACTGTCAATAACTCGAGTGTTAAAAAACGTTAAAAAAATTATAAAACAATAATTTGTAATATGTTGGTACAATATAAATTAATTTTCATTCAATTACTGCCCATCTCAAAGCAGATTTCCTAGAAGATGAACCGATGTGTGAATTAAGTACCATATACCTTTACTCACCAATACCAAGCCTATATCATACGAGTAAGCTTATACGAGGTTGCTTTAAACCAGATAAGTCCTTTTGATCAGAATGTTTCACTTCCATCCTTGTGACATCCTCCTCATTCTCTTTTATCTAGAATAATCTCCTCTAAAGTCCTGAAAACAAGGCGTTTATCCTTGATATGGGGGGGTGAGAGAGATGGTGAAAGAATGGTTTTGGTTGAGGATAAAATAAATAAAATATTATGCCAAAAATGCCAACGGCTGAGACTCTACTGGGCTACCCACAGCACTCCAGGAGTTAAAACAATAAAATTGTCTCGATTAAATTATACAGTGAGGCTATATAAATTAAGAGACGACAAGTTATCTGTAATTAAATGGACAAATGTGTAAAAGACAAATTTAGATTCAAATAAACATTTAATTAAAAATAAAAAAATTCTTACCACTATTACAAACACGGTTTTTTAAACAGCAACACAATACTACGACTTACTCACTACCCCGTATTGTCTGTGCACATGTAATTATCCCAATAAAAAAAACACTTGATTATTATTTCAATAAAAACGAAAACGAAGCACTTTTAAAATAATTCACTTTGCGATGATTGTAATGGATCCCACGATGAGGGCACCTCTGGCATGAAAATGCCTAGAGGCAAACAAGTTGAAGAAGGCGCCCCTTGGCGCAGTGCTGGGAGGGCGAAGTCCCACGTCCGAGGCTCCTGGAGGCAATTACCAGCCTACACAGGTGCAGAGTTGGCTCGTCATGACTTCAGGAGGAGAATATCTCGACTCAACTGAAGTCCAGTAGCCAGAGACAGACTTGTCTCTCTGAAGGTCAGATGATGAGTGATGGCAGGAGCGATCCTTATACCAAGGACGCCTGTTTACGACTCACTGATAACGACTGTTCACCACTGATGACTGATGGAGACTCACTGCTGTTCAAGGACATCTCTCTACTGCTCCTTGAGTGGGGTAGGGGGTTGGTCCTATGCATCTACGTGCAGCGCCGTGATTGGCTAATCACGGTACCAATACACGCCTACTTCAGGTATCATTGTCTTACGGGTCCGCATGGACCGTTATTCCAAGAATTATGGAAATAACAAAATGATTATTTATAAATAAATACGATATTATATAGCGTCCAATTGCACTGATTTAAATAATTAATTAATTCCCATATTTATTAAAGTGTCTCTTTCACTGATATCATATTTAAAACAATATTTCTTGTGTCCGTTATCACTGTTCATTATTATAGCGTCCATTCCGCAACACAAATAACACATTTTATATCTATTACATAGCAACACAATACAACCCTTTAGGTAGATAATGGAATATTCAAACTACGTATGTTACAATAAAATTAAAATTCATACCTAAAGAGTCGTTTACATAATTCAAAACATTATCATCGGTATCGACATTCAATATCTCGAAGTGTAGGTATAAAAAAATCCAACCAAGCCGATACTATGAAATAATAACAATACGCAGACATTCTAGAATCTTCATAAAATAATTAAAAAAAAACAATTAACGAAGTTGATACATAATGAATGCGCCTTAAGTTGATACATGATACATAAGAATGCGCCTTAATCTTTTGTTGATATTATTCTCTTTATTACCCCTGTTGCTATGTAGGTACAAATTTAAATAAACAATGATATTTTGTATATAGGTACGAAGATTAGTAAACAATTAAGAACAATATTAACGCAGGTACCTTTTAAGTGCAGGGATATTTTTAATGTCGGGATTTTCAGAGTTCTCATGAACTGCATTGTTTATTTCGGTATTTCAGTACCACTTTCTACATAACAATTATATTTTTTAATGATAACTTTTCGGCACAATACCTGCTATACCGGGCACATCAAATCGCCACCTATTCCTTGTCGAAAAGTTATCCATTATTTCCAATACTCCTCACACAATTTATTTTCCAATTCAATACAAATAATTTACGAAAATATCTATAAAATTCAACACAATTAGCAAGTAGGTAGGTGCACATACATTTCAATTTAAAATCATAAACAAATTTTAAACGCATTTCTTTTTACTTTACATCTTTTAAAACCAGCTGAATTCAAATTATAAAAATACATTGTCAAACATACATTTCGTATGTGACCAAAATAAAATAACGTAGATGTGACTCACAATGTCAAAACAAATATTGTACTCCTTCATACTTCTCTTCAAGCATGCTTTGTGACAGCAGACTGGGGACTGGTTCTCTCAGTTGCACATGCATCACTCTCACAAACATTGGACCTCTGTGTCCCTCACAAAATTCATTTACCTGGACCTCACTGTCCACACGACGGGATATATTGGAGAACTAAGCAGGACGGAACACTCATCGCCTCTGTGCTTATCCCATACAAAACAAAACGTATCCTTCATACACGCAGAATTACTATCTTTCTCATACACGCAGACTTTCTCTTCAAAACACGCAGAATAAATACCTCATCTTATAAATAACTCCCAGTGTCAACTGAGAATCCCTCACACATCTCTGTCACACAAAGCAACTCTCTCCTCTACTACAACTTCCATATTCAGAAAAACAACATTATATTCACATATTCCACACATCCAACATCCACATAAATTATCTTCACACGTTACACTCGCTGGTTACTTCAAACAAATTCTATTTTCCATATTCCAAATTTAAATTAACATTTCACAACGATTAAAAGAAATAAATGCACACGTAGGCATTTAACAAAAGTTGCACCTACCTACCTACGTAATGAAAAACATTTTAAACGTGAAAACTATACCTATACATCATTCTAATTTATACTGGGCGCCAGAGATATTTTTACGGAAAATATTCAAACCATTTAAAAATATTTTAACAAAATACATTATTCCTATAACAATCCTAAGTCAATCCTAATCCAATATAACACACATATGTGACTATCTGGCTTGATTGAATTTTCTCCTCGACTTCAAGCATCGAGAATCCATATCGATGAACAAATTGTAAAAATAATCATCGATGGCAAAACATTCATAGTTGATTCGATTGACGGACGCATATATCTTTTTGAACAATATCAACGCTGTTCTACGGCGACGCGATATTTTTCTATTCACGAATCTAAACAAAATCATAGCTGTACATACAAGCAAACGTATGCAGCTTTCCGCGATCAATCCCGCGACGATCAGCATTGCCAACACTGATTTCAACACCCACGCGAAAGACTTTACCCATTCGTGAATAGAGGGAGGTGTATGTGCCTCCAGTTCGGTGTCTTCTTCCATATCATCCTCAACCTGTTCCTCCGAGAGGGAAACCTCATCCTCTGCGGGTACCTCAACCTCTCTAGCGTCCTGGCTAGGTACATCACACCGAATTTCATCGCGAACAGATGCTATGTCTGGAAGATTATCTAACACAACTTGTCCCTCCGGAGTGTATTCTGGAAAGTCCAGGCGCCATACCAACTCTTGCAAATGTTCCAGATTAACTAACTCCCGACCATTAATCCTCGTCCTATACCAGGATGTCATTTGCTTCCATACGCTCATTGCTGGTCCTTCATCTTTAAATAATACATGGCCATACCCTTTTAAACGATTGTTTATCCTGACCTTCCAGTCAACAAAATCACTCCCCAGTTCATCCCGACCTTGACACACTGTCAACAGGTCATTATAGATCGCATTTATCTGCCCTTCCACACCAAACCTTCGCAAAATTATTTCTTTGAATACACCCCATCGACAATACCGAAACCCCAGAGACTTCCAGTACCGCTTTGCGTCGCCGCGCAAGCAATACACAGCCTCCCTTGGCAATTCATCTTCCCACTCAAGCTTCCAGCGTTCCTCGCATTCTTTGAGGAACCGTTCGGGGCCTTCATCAGTCCAGCCTCCGAACGAAAGCGAAAATTCGCGCACATAGCATCTGATATCCGACACCTTATCCATCGATCGAATCATACCGTAATACACAATAAACACATGTCAATAAAACAAAGCCAAAAGTCAAAACAATACACATTCGCCATTACAAATAACTTGTCAGTTCATTATAAAAGAAATATATACACCCTCCTCCGATATCACAAAAAAAAACTAATGACAAAATCTCAGGGACGGATTCGTTGTAACGATTATGCACAGGAGTGCATTTTTTCGTTACGGACCCACGTTCGGAAGCCAATATGATATGGGGGGGTGAGAGAGATGGTGAAAGAATGGTTTTGGTTGAGGATAAAATAAATAAAATATTATGCCAAAAATGCCAACGGCTGAGACTCTACTGGGCTACCCACAGCACTCCAGGAGTTAAAACAATAAAATTGTCTCGATTAAATTATACAGTGAGGCTATATAAATTAAGAGACGACAAGTTATCTGTAATTAAATGGACAAATGTGTAAAAGACAAATTTAGATTCAAATAAACATTTAATTAAAAATAAAAAAATTCTTACCACTATTACAAACACGGTTTTTTAAACAGCAACACAATACTACGACTTACTCACTACCCCGTATTGTCTGTGCACATGTAATTATCCCAATAAAAAAAACACTTGATTATTATTTCAATAAAAACGAAAACGAAGCACTTTTAAAATAATTCACTTTGCGATGATTGTAATGGATCCCACGATGAGGGCACCTCTGGCATGAAAATGCCTAGAGGCAAACAAGTTGGAGAAGGCGCCCCTTGGCGCAGTGCTGGGAGGGCGAAGTCCCACGTCCGAGGCTCCTGGAGGCAATTACCAGCCTACACAGGTGCAGAGTTGGCTCGTCATGACTTCAGGAGGAGAATATCTCGACTCAACTGAAGTCCAGTAGCCAGAGACAGACTTGTCTCTCTGAAGGTCAGATGATGAGTGATGGCAGGAGCGATCCTTATACCAAGGACGCCTGTTTACGACTCACTGATAACGACTGTTCACCACTGATGACTGATGGAGACTCACTGCTGTTCAAGGACATCTCTCTACTGCTCCTTGAGTGGGGTAGGGGGTTGGTCCTATGCATCTACGTGCAGCGCCGTGATTGGCTAATCACGGTACCAATACACGCCTACTTCAGGTATCATTGTCTTACGGGTCCGCATGGACCGTTATTCCAAGAATTATGGAAATAACAAAATGATTATTTATAAATAAATACGATATTATATAGCGTCCAATTGCACTGATTTAAATAATTAATTAATTCCCATATTTATTAAAGTGTCTCTTTCACTGATATCATATTTAAAACAATATTTCTTGTGTCCGTTATCACTGTTCATTATTATAGCGTCCATTCCGCAACACAAATAACACATTTTATATCTATTACATAGCAACACAATACAACCCTTTAGGTAGATAATGGAATATTCAAACTACGTATGTTACAATAAAATTAAAATTCATACCTAAAGAGTCGTTTACATAATTCAAAACATTATCATCGGTATCGACATTCAATATCTCGAAGTGTAGGTATAAAAAAATCCAACCAAGCCGATACTATGAAATAATAACAATACGCAGACATTCTAGAATCTTCATAAAATAATTAAAAAAAAACAATTAACGAAGTTGATACATAATGAATGCGCCTTAAGTTGATACATGATACATAAGAATGCGCCTTAATCTTTTGTTGATATTATTCTCTTTATTACCCCTGTTGCTATGTAGGTACAAATTTAAATAAACAATGATATTTTGTATATAGGTACGAAGATTAGTAAACAATTAAGAACAATATTAACGCAGGTACCTTTTAAGTGCAGGGATATTTTTAATGTCGGGATTTTCAGAGTTCTCATGAACTGCATTGTTTATTTCGGTATTTCAGTACCACTTTCTACATAACAATTATATTTTTTAATGATAACTTTTCGGCACAATACCTGCTATACCGGGCACATCATCCTTTATGGAGATTCTCTTTGATATATCTGCCCACTATTTATATGGACAATGGATATAAAATATTATTCTTTACTATTGTCATAGTGCCCACACTTGCAAAAAATCTCTTAAATTGTACCACATCAACCATTATTTACTTCATCACTTATATTTCTTTTGGAAATAAAGGGTGTTTTTTTTAGACCTGTGGTTTTCAAGAAGAAATTAAACGCATATAATTGAATGTTATGGCCAAGAATTTAGCTTTATTATAAAGATAAGAGTTTGCCATTATGTTTTAAAAACGATTTCAGGCAAGTGTCCGCCGTGGCTGGCTCGAATAAAGTCCAGCCGAGAGCCTCAATTTTCGATCACTTTTGCAGCAATTGGAGCCGTGTGTCAGCAATAACACGCTGAATATTCTCTTCCAAGGCGTCAATCGTCTCGAGTTTATCTGCGTAGACAAGTTACTTCACATAACCTCACAAAAAATAGTCCAGCGGTGTAAAATCGCACGATCTTGGAGGCGGCGCCACAGGTCCACGACTTGAGCTAATGCGCTCACCAAAAGTTTCCTTCAATAAATTAATTGTTTCGCTGGCTGTATGTCATGTAGCGCCGTCTTGTTGAAACCAAAGGTCGTCCACATCAACATCTTCCAATTCAGGCACGAAAATATCATTAATCATGGCTCTAAAGCGTTCTCCATTGTCTGTAACATTATGGCCGACTTCATTTTTGAAGGAATATGGACCAATGATTCCCTCTGCCCATAGACCACACCAAACAGTGACTTTTTGAGGATGTGACGGCGTCCAAACAATGGCTTGTGGATTATCAGCACTCCAAATGCGACAATTTTGTTTACTAACCCACCCATTCAACCATAAGTGAGTTTCATCGCTGAACAAAATTTTCTTGTGAAAATCGGGATCGATGGCCATCTCGTTTTGGGCCCATTCACCGA